>CM053405.1:48784293-48809642 GCA_028644305.1 Xerus rutilus | reverse complement strand
TGGGTTTAACATAGATAGCTTTTACAAAGTTGAGGTATGTTCCTAGTATCCCAAGTTTTTCTAGTGTTTTGAGCATAGAAGGGTGTTGTATTTTGTCAAATGCCTTCTCTGCATTGATTGATAAAATCATATGATTCTTATCTTTAAGTCTATTGATGTGATGTATTACATTAATTGATTTCTGTATGTTGAACCAAACTTGTATCCCTGGAATGAACCCCACTTGATCATGGTGCACTATTTTTGATATGTTTTTGTATGCGATTTTCCAGAATTTTATTGAGAATTTTTGCATCTATGTTCATCAGGGATATTGGTCTGAAGTTTTCTTTCTTTGATGTGTCTCTGGTTTTGGAATCAGGGTGATACTTGCCTCATAGAATGAGTTTGGAAGGGTTCCCTCCTTTTCTATTTCATGAAATAGTTTGAGGAGTATTGGTATTATTTCTTCTTTGAAGATCTTGTAGAACCCAGCTGAGAATCCATCTGGACCTGGGCTTTTCTTGGTTGGCAGGCTCTTGATGGCATCTTCTATTTCCTTGCTTGAAACTGATCTGTTTAAGTTGTGTATGTCCCCTTGGTTCAGTTTGGGTAGGTCGTATGCCTCTAGAAATTTGTTGGTGTCTTCAGGGTTTTCTATTTTACTGGAGTATAAATTTTCAAAATAGTTTCTAATTATCTTCTGTATTTCAGTAGTGTCTGTCTTGATGTTTCCTTTTTCATCATGAATTTTAGAAATTTGGGTTTTCTCCCTCCTCTTTTCATTAGGGTGGCTAAGGGTTTTTTGATTTTGTTTATTTTTTCAAAGAACCAGCTTTTTGTTTTGTCAGTTTTTTGAATTGTTTCTTTTATTTCAATTTCATTGATTTCAGCCCTAATTTTGATTATTTCCTGTCGTCTTCTACTTTTGGTGTTAATTTGTTCTTCCTTTTCTAAGGCTTTGAGACGAAGAGTCAATACATTTATTTGTTGACTTTTACTTCTTCTAATGAATGAGTTTAGTGTCATAAACTTTCCTCTTAGCACTGCCTTCATGGCATCCCAAAGATTTTGATATGTTTGTATCAGAGTTTTCATTTGCCTCTAAGAAATTTTTTATCTCTTCCTTGATGTCTTCTGTTATACATGTATCATTCACTAGCATATTATTTAGTTTCCAGGTGATTGAGTAGTTTCTGTTTTATAATCTGTCATTGATTTGTAATTTTATTCCATTGTGGTCAGATAGGATGCAGGGTAGAATTTCTATTTTTTTTGTATTTTCTAAGACTGGCTTTGTGACATAACATATGATCTATTTTGGAAAAGGGTCCATGTGCTGCTGAGAAAAAAGTGTATTCGCTCGTTGATGGATGGAACACTCTATATATGTCTGTTAAGTCTAAATTATTGATAGTTTCATTGAGATCTATGGTTTCTTTATTAAGTTTTTGTTTGGAAGATCTATTCAATGGTGAGAGAGCTGTGTTAAAGTCTTCAAGTATTATTGTGTTGTGCTCTATCTGATTCTTGTATTTGAGAAGGATTTGTTTGATATTTGATATTTGTTTGATGTTTGATATTTGTTTGAAGCCCCATTATTTGGGGCATAGATAGTTATGATTGTTATGTCTTGTTGACATATGATTCCTTTAAGAAGTATGAAATGACCTTCTTTATCTCTTTTCACTATCTTTGGTTTGAAGTCCACTTTATTTGATATGAGGATGGAAACTCCTGCTTGTTTGCGGGGTCCATGTGAGTGAAATGTTTTTTCCCACCCTTTCACTTTCAGTCTGTAGATGTCTTTTCCTGTGAGATGAGTCTCTTGCAGACAGCATATTGTTGGGTCTTTTTTTTTTAATCCAGTCTGTCTGTTTATGTCTTTTAATTGGTGCATTTAGGCCATTTACATTCAGGGTTATTATTGAAATATGATTTGTAATTCCGGTCATTTTGGTTTGTTTTTGGATTTTACCTTGAGTTGTTTTCTCTTTTGAATGGTCTTTCCTTTAGTGTAGTTCCTCTCTTTGTAAATTTTCATTGTTGGTTATCATTTCCTCCTCATGGAATATTTTGCCAAGAATGCTGTGTAGTGCAGGCTTTCTTGATGTGAATTGTTTTAACTTTTGTTTATCATGGAAGGTTTTTATTTCGTCATCAAATCTGAAGCTCAGTTTTGCTGGATATAGGATTCTTCGTTGGCATTCATTGTCTTTCAGGGCTTGGAATATGTTGTTCCATGATCTCCTGGCTTTTAGGGTCTGGGTTAAAAAATATGCTGAGATCCGAATTGGTCTCCCCTTATATGTAATCTGTTTCCTGTCTCTTGTGGCCTTTAAAATTCTATCCTTATTCTGTGTGTTGGGCATTTTCATTATAATGTGCCTTGGTGTAGATCTGTTGAGATTTTGTACGTTTGGTGTTCTGTAAGCCTCTTGTGTTAGATTTTCCACTTCATTTTTCATACTTGCGAAATTTTCCAATATTATTTCATTGAAGAGATTATGCATTCCTTTGGTTTGAAATTCTGCGCTGCCTTCTATCCCAATAAATCTTAGATTTGGTCTTTTGATGCTGTCCCATATTTATTGAATATGCTGTTCATGATTTTTTTTTTACCATCTTCACTGTATGGTCAAGTTTATTTTCAATATTGTATATCTTCATTATCCAAGGTTCTGTATTCCAGGTGATCTAGTCTGCTGGTGATGCTTTGCATTGAGTTTTTAATTTGGTTTATTGTTTCCTTCATTTCAAGAATTTCTAATTTTTTTTTCATGATCCCTAGCTCTTAAAGTAATCTTTTGCTACTTGTAGTTGCTCTCTTATTTCTTTGTTAGAATGATCAATGGTTGCCTTTATTTGCTCTCCTATTTCTTTATTGGATTGATCAGTTTTTGCCTGTAATTGCTCACTTATGTCATTCTTTAATTCGCTGATCATTTTAATTATGTACATTCTGAATTCTTTCTCTGACATTTCATCAGCTGTGCTGTCAATGGATTTTGTTACAGTGGTATCCAGGTTTATTTGGGGGAACTTTCTTCCTTTGTTTTTTCATGTTGATTGTGTATCTTCCTTTCTTATTGAGGCTTCTATCCTATAATCTTGTATGGACACTCCAGATTACCTGTGTCTCACCTTGGAGCTACTTCTGTTCCCCCAGTGTACCCAGATGGGCACTACTGCCACTAAGGTTGGTGGTGGAGTAGTGGATGTACCTCTAGAGGGCAGTGGGAATGGCCTTGGCTGGGCCCCTAAGGCGGCCCCTGTGGGCTGTTTTGCCCTTCTCTTGTACTCCTGCTGGTGAACAGGGACTTTGGAGTGGACCTGGAGGAGGGCCTCACTTAGGCAGGGTCACAAGCAGGAGTGTCTGTGTGTGACCTTTACAGTGAGTGTGAGCTCCCCTGGGACTGGAGGCTAGCAGGCTCTGGTCTGCCTTTAACTGGGCACCCCTGGCATTCCCTAAGGGCGTTTTTGGGCCTTCTGTCTCTCCTCACCACAGGAACTCTGGAGTGGAACCGGGGCAGGCCCAGAGTGCACTTGGGTGGGGCCTCTTCATGCTGGGATCTCTGCAGGCGACTCTTACCCTCGGTGTACATTCCTTTGTGGCTAGTAGCTATCAGTCTCTGGTCAACCCTTGGTTTGACACCTGTGGAGTTTCTTGAGGGCAGTTTTGAGCCCTCTGTGGCTCCTCCATGTCTGCAGGAACTCTGGAGTGGAACTCTTAATTGTTAAGTTTTTTGAGTTCTTTATATTTTCCTGGAAGTTAATCCTCGGTCAGATCAATAGCTGGAAAGATTCTCTCTCATTCTTCAGGTTGTCAACTGTGTTAATTGTTTTCTTTGTTGTGCAGAAGCTTTTTAATTTGATGTAATTTCATTTGTCAGTTCTCTATTTTATTTCCTGTGCTTTTTAAGCCCTATCCAGGAAACTGTTATCTCTGCCAATATCTTAAAGTATTTCCTCTATAGTTTTAGTTTCAGGTCTTACATTAAGGTGTGTGGTCCATTTTGAATTTTTTTTCCTATAGGGTAAGAGATAAGAGTCAAGTTTCAGTATTCTGCAAATGGATATCCAGTTTTCATTCACAGCACTACATGTTGAAGAGGCTGTTCTTTCTCTAATGTATGTTTTTGGTACTGTTGTCAAGAATCAGTTGGCTGAAGAGGCATGGATTTGTTTGATTCCTCTGTTCTGTTCCATTGGTTTTTGTGTGTGTTTTAATGCCAAACCCAAGTTGTTCTTGTTAGTTGTTCTTGTTATATCTGTTTGATATGCCTTGAATTCAGGTATTGTGATGCCTTTAGCTTTGCTTTTCCTCAAGATTGCTTTGGTTATTTGCATCTTTTGTACTTCCATATGAATTTTAGGGCTTTTTTCTTCTAGTTCTATAAAGAATGTCATTGGTATTTTGATAGGGATTGCATTGAATCTGTAGGTCATTTTGGATAGTATGGACCTTTTAAAAATATTGATTATTTCAACCGATAAGCATAGGAGGTCTTTCTACCTTTTAGTTTCTTCTTAGATTTCTTTCTTTACTGTTTTGTAATTTTCATTGTAGAGATCTTTCACTTAGTTAGGTTTATTCCTAGGTATTTTATTTTTTTGGTTTATTTTTTGTGGTTACTGTGAATGGGATTACTTTCCTGATTTATTTCTCAGTGAATTTATTATCAGTATCTAGAAAATTTACTAACTCTTGTATGTTGAGTTTCTATCCTGCTACTTTTGAATTTATCAGTTCTAATAGTATTTTGGTGGAGTCTTTACATTTTTCTATGTATAGAACCTATCTGCAACCAGGGATAATTTGACTTCCTCCTTTCTTATTTTTATGCCTTTTCTTTCTCTTGCCTAGTAGCTTTGGCTAAAATTTCTAGTACTATATTGCCTAAGAGTGGTGAGAATGGGCACTCTGGTTTTTGTTTATGATTTTTGAGAAAAGGCTTCAGTTTTTAAAAGGTTTGTCAAATTTAGTCTTTATTATGTTGAAGTATGATCCTTCTATACCTAATTTGTTCAGGGCTTTTATCATAAAGAGATGTTGAATTTTATTAAATGCTTTTTCTGCATCTATTGAGATGATTTCATAATTATTTTTACCCTTGATTCTGTTTATGTGATGTATTACACTCATTGATGTGCATATGTTAAACCATCTTTGCATTTCTGGAATGAAACCAATTCTATCACGGTGTATGATACTTTCAGTGTGCTGTCAAATTTGATTTTCAAGTATTTTGTTGAGTGGTTTTGCATCTATGTTCATTGGGGATATTGGCTTATGATGTTTATGTTGTGTGTATGTCCTTGTCAGGTTTTTGGTATCAGGGTAATTAATGTTGGCTTTATAGAATGAGTTAGGAAGAGTTTCCTCTCTCTCAATCTTATGTAATAGTTTGAGAATCATTGGTGTTATTTCTTAACAAGTTTGATCAAATTCATCAGTGAAGCCATCTAGTCCTGGACTTTTTTTTTTTTTTTTTGACTGGGGAGACTTTTACTTACCGATACAATTTATTAGCATATAGTTTTCCAAAACAATTCCTAGTGATCCTTTGAATTTATTTTGATATCAGTTGTAATGTCTCCTTTTTCATCTCATATTTCATTTATTTGAGTCTTATTATTGGTTTGTCAGTTTCATTTATCTTTTCAAAGAACCATCTGTTATTTTCATTGATCCTTTCTGTTTTTCTAACGTCTATTTTATTTATTTCCACTCTGATCTTTATTATTTCCTTCTACTAACTTTGAGTTTGGTTTGTTCTTGCTTTTGTAAGACCTTAAGATATATAATTAGATTATTTGCTTGAACTCTATCTTTAAAAAAATATAGATTTTTTACACAGACACATATATAAATAAATATACCTATATATAGTGTATTATATATATATATGTGTGTGTGTGTGTGTGTATGTACACACAACATTACTATAAACTTTCTTTTTAGGACTGCTGTTACTGTATCCTGTAGGTTTTGATATGTTGTGTTTTCATTTTTGTTTGGTTCTAGGAATTTTTAAATTTCCCCTCTGACTTCTTCAGTGACTCACTATTCATTCCAAAGTATGTTTTTCAGTCTCCATGTTTGTATAATTTCTGCAAATCTGTTAGGCTAATATAGCAGATTTGCTGTTGATTTCTAATTTCATTCCACTGTGCTCAGAGAAGATGGAGAATAGTAATTCATTTTCAAAAATTTGTTAAAACTTATTTTGTCACCTAATATGTGGTCTATTCTAGTAAAATTTCCATGCGTTGATGAAAAGAGCATATATTCTGCAGCTGTTGGATGGAACAATATGTAAATGTCTTGTTAAGTCCATTTGTTCTATAGTGTAATTCTGATGTTTGTTGATTTTTTATTTTTGGACTGGATGATCTGTCTATTGATGAGAGTGGAATAGTGAAGTCCCCCACTATTACTGCATTGGGACTTATCTGTTCCTTTAAAATTGGGTGCTTCAATATTTTCTGCATATGAATTTACAATCATTATGTAATAAAATTCTTAAAGCCTATTTTTGTATACAAATATGGCTACTCCTGCTTTTTTAAAAAAATTATTTCATTTGTTTGCAGTACATTTCAGTCTGTGTCTTTACTGGTATGGTGAGTTTCTTGGAGGCAGCATATGTGGAGTCTTGTTTTTTAATTCATGCAGCCACTCTGACTCTTTTAATTGGAAAATTAAGACATTTCTATGAAGGATTATTTAAAAGTGTGGATTTGTACCCATCATTTTATAGAATTATCGTTATTTTGAATATTCTTTTGAATATTTCTTCCTCTTATTCATCTTAGTGTTTTGATAGTTTACTGCATTGATGTTTCTTTTCTATTTCTTATTTGCATATCTGCTCTTCTAGTGGGATTTGGTCTCATGTGTTGTCATGATGGTGATCATCTTTCTTCCCTTCTGGGTGTAGGATTTTTGTAAGCAGCTTTTATAATGATAGAATAGTGGTCATGAGTTCCCTTAGTTTATGCTTTTCTTGGAAGGTCTTTATTTCTTCTTTGATTCTGATGGACAGCCTTGCTGGGTATAGTAATCTTGGTTTGCAGTTGTTTTCTTTCAGGACTTGAAATATATCATCTATGCCCTACTGGCTGTTAGGGCTTCTGCTGAGAAATCTGCTGTGTTATTCTAACAGATTTGCCAAATGTGACTTGATGCTTCTCTCTTATAGGTTTTAACATTCTTTCTTTGTCCTGTACTTTTGACAGTTTGACTGTAATATGTCATGGAGAGGTTCTTTTCTGGTCAAGTATATTTTGAATTCTAAAGGCCTCCTATACCTGGATGTCTATATCTTTCCCAAGATTTGGGAAATTTTCTGCCATAATTTCTTTGAGTAGATTTTCTATATCCTCAGCTTTTAGGTCTTCTCCTTTGGGTGTGTGCTGATTTATGTGGATGTTTGATCTTTTAATGGTGTTTCAGATCTTTTGATTTTTCTTATTTTTTCCTTTTTTTTTCTGTTTGAATATAATATTTCAAAAGACCTGTCATCGTGCTTTGTCATTCTTTTTTCTGCTTGATCTTGTCTGTTGTTGAGGCTTTAAACTGAATTTTTTATCTCACTTTTTAAGACTTTCATTTCCACAGTTTGCTCATTTTTTTTCCCTCCAGTATCTTTATCTCTGCTGAATTTCTCATTCATATCCTGAATTGTCTTATTTCATTCACTCATTTATTTACATTCTCTGGGATTTCATTGAGATTTTAAAAGTCATTCATTTGAATTCTTTATCAGGCATTTAATCCATTTCAATACTTTTGGAATCTGTTACTAGAGTTATGATCTTAGGAGATATCATATTTTGTTTTATCATATTTCTTGTGTTTCTGTGTTGAGATCTTCTCATTTCTTAGGATGGGTATCTATTATGCTTTTATGTGATGGCTTTTTTGGTAAGTGGCTTTCTCCTGATATGTCTTAGAGTGTCAGTTTGTTATGTAATATTGAGTTTATTTCAACTGGACACCACAGTGTAATCTTTCTGTAGTTTCTTTTGTTGTGATTAGTGAATTTGGGCTCGGTGCATACTATATTGGAGTCAGAAAGACGTACTATCTCTGCGGATCTTGCAGGAGTAGGGACACTGTGGTAATTCAGGCAGATATGGTATAGATAGCAGAGTATGTGGGGTACATTTTCTGTGGTTACCCCGACAGTGGGAGTGCCAGCCCTTGTCAAGTGATGGGGGTTTCTACAGGCACTGTTGATATTGGCTGTGTTACATGAAAGCAATTCTGGTATTGGTTGCTCCAGTTGTGGTGAAGGGACGAAAGCTCTTGTCCTCTGACTAGACACTGATGCAGATCTGAGTGCTTCATGGGGAGAGGTGCAGCCGGAATCACAGCTTCCTCTCTGGTGCACTCACATCCAGTCTTGTCAGCAATGTGTGATCAGACAAGAGATGGATGAAACCTATTTAGAGGACTTGTATAGGTGCAATATCAGCAAAAGTTGTTTTATTCCTCTCTGCTGTCATTGTGGGGTGTCTGCCCTGGAGTAGGACATCACACACCCCATAATATCTGTGCCTGCCTAGAGACAGAGAGATGACTGGGAGCTTTTGTGTCCTCTGTTTTTTAAGTTGAAGTATCTATCAGGACTGGGTCATGGCTGGAGCTGGGCATAATTACCCTTAGTTGGGTTGGGAGTAGCTCAGTGGTACAGCATCAGCCTGGTATATGTGAAGTCCTGGGTTTAATCTCCAGCACCACAAAACAACAATAACAACATTAGAGAAGAAAAGAAGAAAGATGAAGAAAAAATTTAAAAAAAAGAAAACAAAAAGTAAGAAAAAGAAAAAAAAAGAAAAATTATCTTAGGTGAAGTGTTTAAAGGAACACATAAGGACAGATGATCATGATCTATGCCAAGCAAAGCTTCTCTTTGGGTCTTCCCTCCACCTCATAGCTATGTTCCTTATAGCAAAATCTTAGCAGGTCTGTGTTAGAGTCACTCCCCTGACCCAAGATTGTCTCATGAGGCAGCCACGCCATGCAGCTGAATGTCCATGAGGTCCCAGAGATGAGGAAATTCAGGGCCTTCTGACTCCCAGGTAGTACAAACTCAGAAGGACCTTTCTCAAGATGGCTCCTGGGTCTCGCACCCTGAGAGTTCACTGGGAGATGCAGTGAGCTCCTTCTCTAAAGCCAGCCTGTTGTGCAGACTCCATGTCTTATCTATTTAGGATGCATGTCTTCAAGGTGCCTGCTTCTGTGCTAGCAGAGCTTGCTGGGACTTTTTAACCTTTACCCCTGCAGAGGAGAGGTCCCCCCTCAACTGGCTGTGGTGCTGGGAGACAGGTACTATCTCTCTTGCTATACCGTCATCCCAAATCTCTGGATTTCACCAAGTCTCTGTCTCTCTGCTCTTTAATTCTTCTGGTCTCTTGTGACCACTTACCTCAATATGCAGCTACATAGCTATGGCTTTGGTTTTGGCCTGTGAAAAAGCATGCAAGGCCTGGGTGCTTTCATCTAAATAAAACAAACTGAAAACACTAAATGTTGATGAGGATGTTTTTAAACTGCAACTCAGATTCAAGAATAAAGTGATCCAACAACTTTGGAGAACTATTTGGAATTTTCTGATAAAGTTAAGTGCATGTGTCCCAACAATTCTACTTCTATGTATTTAACCCCAGGGTAAGAAAACTAGTCGGAAAAGACTTGTAAAATAATATTTACAGTGACTTTATATTAGCCCAAACTAGAAACAACTCAATATCCATCCATAAGAGAAGGAATAACTTATATTCATATATTGGACTACTACTCAGCAATGAAAAAGAATCAACTACGGATTCATGCAACAACATGGATAAATCTTAAATATGTTATTCTAGACAAAATAATGCATACACAGTAGGATTTGTACTTAATGATTCCATTTATATTAAGTCTAAGGAAAGGCAAGACTAATCGAGAGTGATAGAAGCCAGAAAGTGGTTCCTGTTGGGTGATTGGAAAGCACAATAAAACTTCTCTTCGTGATTGAACTGTTCTGTCTTGCCTGGGATGAAGGCAGTCACCCAAACTCATCAGACAGAGTACTTAATATCTGTGTATTTTATTGTTTTTAAAATTATACCACAACTTTAAATAAGCCTTAAATATAGATTCCTATACCCTTTATCTGGAATTCTGATTCAGTTGGGTTGCATCCAGGAGATGCTGAAGGCCAGCCAAGTTTGAGAATCACTGGCCAAGAGAGTCATAGAATCATGGACAATTCTTGCTCTAATATTTGCCTTTGTGATTATTTAAGAAAATCACCTAACTCATATTGATCTTAAGAAATTGAAAAATGTCTACACTATCTAGTCTAAGTAACACATTGATAATACAAATGGGATTAGAACTTAGGGTTTTCATATTCTGAAACTAGTCAGAATATGACGAGTTTTTTCTTTTCATTTATCATCTGGGAGACTTGAGTACAAGGGTATAAAGAATTATGGGGCCAGGCGAGTGCTCTTTATTATTTCACTAGGTGATAAATATTCACTGTGTCATAGTCACTGGTGACACACTCATGTGTAGGTGCTGGGAAAACAGAGATAGATGATCTGACTTCAGAGAATTTTTCCAATACATAGGGATCCAGGCAAGTGAATAAATGCTAATATTTCAGTAGAGCACTGTGAGACCAGTGATCTGACCTCAATGGGATTAAACAAATCTTTTTGTCTGGGTTTGGATTTTCGCCAAAGCAGACTTTGAGAGAAAGAAAGAGGTGAAAGGAGTTTACTTGGGAGCAGATTCTAGGAAGGCTGGTGAGTGAGTGGGAAGGCAAGAGAAGGGAGGGAGAGAAGCCAAAACTAGGTGAGTTCATGAGCAGGTTTCTGCTGTGGGTGGATAGGAGTCACTCACAGTAGGGACCAGCTAAGAAACTGGACAGAGAATAGAGCTCTTGTACCAAGGGGTGAGCAAGTCAGATGAGCAGGTTTCCTAGGAACTCTCAGCCTTTGCTGGTCTAGAGCATCCTGATAAGTTGGAAGAGCAATGAGATGCAGGGAACGGTTGGTGGGTATGGGGGACAGTCTGGTAAAGGCTGAGGGGCCAAGGAAATAGTGGCGGGGAAGTACCAGCAAAGTCTGCTAGGCTTCCCCATGAACCTGAAGTCTGAATACCAGTTAATGTGCTGCAATCAGCCACAAAAGAGGTAGGATGAAAGGAACCAAATGTACAAAGGTTCAGAGGTAAAGAGAATATGGTACATTCAGTGACTTACGATGAAGGTTGTCTGGGTGTGAGGGTGTGTGTGCATGGGAAAAGGGCAAAGAGGGAAATGGCTAGAGAGAGGTTAGGGAAGAGGTACAGAGTGAAATACAAGGGTCATGTGGTGTGTATTAGTGATTTTGAACTTGATCCTGATGGGAATCTTTGGAAGTTTTACAGGGGAATAAGATCAGGTTTGCATTTTCAGATTATTCTGGTTATTGTGTGGAAAGCAGATTAGAGTGTGGTATGATTAGAATCATGAAAACCACTGAGAAGATTGTTGAAGTGATGTAGGTGAGAGATGATGGCTGAAATAAGTCATGCTAGCCAGGGCAGAGAGAAGTGCTTGGGGGACACAGTTAATAGGACTCGGGGAGTGGGGAGGTGGGAAGTGAGAGAAAGTGGAATACAAATGGGGGATGTTGAGAGAGGAAAATAAGGACCAGGGCTTCCAGGTCTCTGACCTGGGTATCTGTCATTTTCTGAGATGGGAACATGTTAAATTTGGGCTATCAGTAGGAGATCTGAGGGAGAATTATTTAATAAGCCATAGGATATGAAGGTCCTTAATTCCTTTGGTAGACTTGATTTACAGATTGAGATTTAGGGGTGCTCAGCCTAAAGACAATGGTTGAAATTGTCAGATCAAATGAGATGGCCCCAGGAGAAAAGACAGATTTATGGAAGGAAGGGGTAAAAACCTATCAAAATGTGAATCCTACTGGAGCTGCCTCTCAAAGTGTTATGCTATTTTAATCTAGCCACAAATGAACCTCCTGTCTCCTAACTTTAGAAAGTGACATGCTAAAGGCAGGTTGAAGCGGCACACACGATGCCTGGAGCCAGCTTTTCCTGATTAAAGCTCTCCTCCGGCTCGTGGTGTTGTATCTGTGGCTGTCCTTGGCAGGGCCTTTTATTTTGAGAGAACCTTTTTGGAAGGACTGATTTTTCATCTTATTTCTCCTCTGGTTCGGCCTCATGCTGTAATATTTATGTTGGCCACTTGCCTGCCTTTCTTTTACCAGTTGGGATGAGTTGTATTCCCATAGCCATTTCCCCTCTCTGTTTCAGAGAAATAAAAAATGAAAATGCCATGTTTGGAGCAGATGGTTTGCCAGAGATGTGTCTTCCTTTTGCTGACATGAGGAAGAAGGCCCACTTGCTCCAGAGAAACCTATTTCCAAAAGTAAATGCATATTGGCTGTGCTGACTGTGGGGAATGAGGTGGTTCCCCCTTTGTGGGAATCCACTTCAGTAATCCCACGTTTTGTACTTCTCCTTGGTAAGTGCAATTCATTTTTCAACAGGATGTGCAAATTGTGAATCATTAGTAGCCTCCCCAAGGCTTTCCACTGGCCTAATCCAGTCTTTGCCCTCTGCAAATTGGTTCTGAAGAAGACACTTGGGTCATCACCGCGACCCAACATTGCTTGTGCTCCTATGTGGTTCTCCCAACACATCCCAAGCATTCCGTTCAATTTTGGGGGTATTTTTTTTATTGAAAATCCTTTTTTTAATCCATAGCCCTTTGTTTTGCATTTCAAAAGTCATGCAAAACAATTCCAATGCTTATTCCAGAAAACAGGCCTTTGCATATTTAAATTTAAGTATTTAAACTCCCCTACAGTGGTAGCTAGCCTCCTGGTTTCCTCTCCAAGTTTCCTCTCTACAAGAGGAAACTATCCTCTTCTACAAGGTTAATACATGGCTTATGAAATCTAGCCACTGTTTGTTTGGAGTGAAACCAAATCCAAATCTTTTAGTTTAGGGTCCATACTTTAAAACAGAATTTAATAAATTAAAATGGCCATAGTTGTGAAAATACTTGGAACTCTCCAGTTACCACATTTTTTTTGGGGGGGGGGGTAGTATTGGTCACTCTGCCACTGAACTATATCTCTACCTTTTAAAAAAATCTATTTTAGTTTTTAAAAATTTAAGACAGGGTCTTGCTAAGTTGCCTAGTGCCTTGCTAAGTTGCTGAGGTTGTCCTCAAACTTTGGGTGCTCCTGCTTCAGTCTCCTGAGTTGCTGGGACTACAGGACTCTGGTAGCATGCTTGGGCTACCATATTTCTTTATATATATGTATATATTTATACATTTCTTTATATATATAATTCTAGTTAGTTATACATGACAGTAGAATGCATTTTGGCACATTATATATAAATGGAGTATAACTTCTCATTCTTCTGGTTGTACATGATATAGAGTCACACGGGTCACGTAATCATTTATGCACATAGGGTAATACTGTTTGATTCATTCCACTATCCTTTGTACTCCCATGCCCCCTCCCCTCACTTAACTCCCCTCTAATCCAAAGTACCGCCATTTTTCCTTAGCTACTCCCCCTTATTGTGAATTAGCATTCATATCTCAGAAAACATTTGGTCTTTGGTTTTTTGGGATTGCTTATTTCTCTCAGCGTGATATTCTCCAATTCCATCCATTTACTGGAAAATGCCATAATTTCATTCTTTATGGTTGAGTAATAGTCTATTGTGTATATATACCCCATTTTCTTTATCCATTCTTCTGTTGAAGGGCACCTAGGTTGATTCCATTGTTTAGCTATTGCTAATTGAGCTGCTATAAACAATGATGTGGCTGTGTCACTGAAGTATGCTGATTTTAAGTCCTTTGGGTATATACCAAGGAGCATGATAATGGGGTCAAATGGTGGTTCCATTCCAAGTTTTCTGAGTAATCTCCATACTGCTTTCCATAGTGGCTGCACCAATTTGCATTCCCACCAGCAATGTATGAGTGAAACTTTTCCCCCACATCCTCTCCAACATTTATTGTTGCTTGTATTCTTGATAATTGCCATTCTAACTGGAGTGAGATGGAATCTCAGTGTAGTTTTGATTTGCATTTCTCTAATTGCTAGAGATGTTGAACATTTTTTCATATATTTATTGATTGATTATATTTATTCTATGAAGTGTTCACTTCCTTAGCCCATTAATTGATTGGATTATTTGTACTTTTGGTGTTAAATTTTTTTGGTTCTTTATATGGGACACCACATTTCTATGAATATAATCTGAGGGTCATTTTTTGGGGTAACCACTTTGTACTCTTGCATTTTATTCTGTTGATTATTAAATAAAACTTCATACTATTGTCACTAAAACTACCATCTTCTTTATCTTGCAATTGTGCGGAAGATCTTCTATTTCTTACAGTGAAGTGGCATCTTTTCTTTTTGGGTGTTGATTCTGTCATACAGACTTTTGCTGTTGAACTCATAGGATCTTGTCCTATGTACACTTAAGCACTGTTTCTGCTTCTGATTAAAAGAAAAGTAATTTAGAAAGGTGTCAAGGAAGGAAAACTGTATCAAATTAATTTGCCAGCACCTTTGTCTACAAAACATTCCAGTATTAATTCACTTTGGTTAATATTCAGCTTAGTAAAAGCTTAGTTGTGTTATACTGCAGTAACATACAATCACTAAATCTCAGTGGCTTCCAGTAAGAATTTATTAATTACAATTTGTCTGGAGTGTGGTTCACTCTGCTGCATTTATTTTTGTGGGGCAAGAAGGAGGGTGATCCCTTTCCCTCCCATTATAAAGGCTCATAGATGACACCTTGCAATGAGGAAAGAATAAAAAATTTATTTGATCATAGTTGTACATGACTTGAGGGGTCTCTCAGATTAAAGACCTAAAGGTTAGAGTGAATTGCACATTTTTATGCTTAGATTTGATGAAACACAGACTGTGATGTAGAAGTATGATTGGACAAAAAGGAATGATCTAATAGGAATAGCCTGGGTGGCCAGGCCTGTCTGTGATAGTCCCCTTGGCCTCTGTGCAGCCTTCTATCCTCCTGGGCATGGGGAGGAACCCCTTCTGAAAGTGGGATCTATGATAAACTATCATACGTGGCTGGTTAGAGAATTTCTTTATGGCCAGCTCCAAGACATAAAGGTGGGAAAAGATTAGAATAATATTTTTAAGTATTGTGGCAGGCTTTGGGGAAAAAAGGGATTTTAGTTTTGTTTCTTTTTTTGTTGTTGTTGGGGTGGATAATCACGGATTGATCCCAGGGGTGCTTAACCACCAAGGCACATCCCAGCTCTTTTTTTTTTTTAATTTAGAAATAGGGTCTTGGCTATTGCTTAGAGCCTCACTAAGTTGCTGAGGCTGGCTTTGAACTTGCGATCCTCTTGCCTCAGCCTCCCAAGTCACTGGGAGTACAGGTGTGTGCTACTGCACCCAATGGGATTCTAGTTTCTATGATCTCCTTGGGGATGAGAAACTCTACTTTCAACAGCTTGTCTTGAAGGAAAGAAGAGCAGGAGAAAAGAGGCAGCAGAAAGTCAGAGAGAAACCATTTCCGAGGCTGCTCTTGCAGCCTTCACTTTAAGCAACTGTTTTCTGAGCCAAGGTCTTCATTGCAGAGACAGAAGGAAGGGGAAGTCCCAATCTGGAATATGCTTTTCTCATGTCAAAGGGAGAAAAAGAGACAGTGCTAATCCACACACAATAGTTCTTGAAGCTTCTGCTCAAATGTGGAATTGTCACATCCCTTCACACACTATTGGCCAAATCAAGCCATAAAATTAATCCCACCATCAATGGGCTAAGGATGTATAGAAATGCTCTGGAAGAACATGGCAGTGAGTGGTAGTGAGTAGCAGTGAATAACTAGAAATAATTCAATGATTATTGGTAAAAATACTTTTTTAAAATACTTTTTAAATACTTTTACCAATAAATACCAAGTATTTATTGGTAAAAATACTTAACATTTGCATATCAGTTCACAAAATGTTTTTACATCTCTCTCTGTTAATTCTCATAACCGTGATAGAGACCAAGTTTGCTTTCTCTATTGAATGCGGTCCTAAGAGATGATATATCTTGTTATCACTAGTAAGTGGCAAGTTAGGACTTAATCCCTAATGTTCTGAAGCCTAAATGTTCTTTCTGACAGTGAGGACGACAATGGCAGCTATTACTTACTCTTACAGACTAGACTCTACCTGGCAGGCACCGTCCTCCTGCTCACATTCCAGTGCTCTCCTGTCCTGCTGGGCAAGGCACTTAGGTCTAGCTGCCTCAATACATGAACCTCAGAATCTTAACAGCTTAACATAATGGACATTTATTTCTCACTCATACTCCAATGTGAGTTCAGTGATTCTCTAAGGCAGCGCTTTTCTCCAGGTAAGGATCTGGGAATCCAGGCTGCTTTCATCTATAGTTGGACCATGTGGAACGAGGGACTTGCAAGGCTGCCATTGCAGTGTGTGTGTGTGAGAGTATGAGAGGGAGAGAAAGTGAAAGTGAAAGTCAAGAGAGATGGAGGAATTGTCTCACATAGATTCTACATCATAAAAACAATCATAAGGGCTGGGGTTATGGCTCAGTGGTAGCGTGCTTGCCTAGCATGCGTGAGGCACTGGGTTCGATCCTCAGCACCACATAAAGATAAAATAAAGATATTCTGTCCACCTACAACTAAAAAATAAATATTAAAAAAAAAGAATCATAAAACCTTTGAAGTTATTCTGCTGAAATCTTGATACACTGGACAAACTATGATCATCATATTAAAAATGCAATATAACTGGTTTAACAGGATTAATTATCAATGTTTAGTGATTTTTTTTCTTCTCCCAAGATTTGCATTTTTGGACCCAAACAGGTAACAAGCACAGGGACAGTGGATTTCTCAGAGGAAACTAGGGAGCTGATTTCCCACCTGACCCCATGCTTTGCTCTACTTGCTTCTCACATCTTGGCTCAATAGAAGATCCAGTTATTATGAAGTAATTTTTGGGAAGGACTGAGGTTATTTTTTAGCTTGGAAATGGGGCCTCATACTGAGAAATTAAGTTGTGATAAAAAAATCAAGAAAGGTACATTTCTTGTGCTCTTTAGTCTGTGTCCTCGGATGAATAGCTACTATATTAAGAAAGAACACCTAGACTAACTTATGTGACGATCAAATTCATCATTGTGGCGTTTGTGGATTCTCACTTTCCCCCCTGGGTCTAGCAGTCTGTGGCACCTCTTGTGGTTCTCTGTGGCTGCTCACTGATGACTGAGCATGATCATTTCATCCAGGTTTTCATAAAAGCATCAGGGTATAGCACTGATTCTGAACAAATAGGTAATATCTCACAATCTCTTAATTTACTTTGTATTTTTAGTCCCTCTTAGTCAAATTTATCCCACAAATTGCAGATCTTTTTATGACAAAGGAACTGGAAATAAATAGGAGCAGAAGGATCATGGAGTCCTTCATGAGTGAAGTGAGAATCTCAGCTTCAGCCTAAAGAGTGGTCATCTGGAAGCTAGGTGTGAGGCTACGTGCCCAGAGCATTGGGCAGCCTCTTGACAGTGCTTCTTCACTGAGGGTCTGAGGCCCCTCCATGGACAGAATGACCAGAAGGAGAGAAGGAAAGGAGAGTGAAGACCAAGGAGATGGTCCGAGGAAAATGGGCCAGTTATCAGAGGGAGTGCTGACTGCAAGAACAGCCCAGCATGTGTCACCACAACTGTCCTCTACTCCAGATCTAGCACCTGGGCGTGAAGGGGCTGTCACAAGAGCAGGCAAGTGCTGACAGGGCTACTTGTCAGTAGATTTGTGGATTACTAGGAAGGCAGATTGTGAGCAGTGCTGGTGGTGGGCAGCAGAGAGGTTGAGAGTGGCTGTGGCTTTTTTAGCAACAGCAACAACTGCCACCTGCAGTGTTGGCCATAACTTCTATATGAGGAGCTAGAAAAGGAAAGGAAGAAAATAGCAATTACAACAATAAAACTCAAGGGCTTGGTTTTGTCTTTACCTTTGGGGATTCCAAAAGGCATAGGAAAGGAAATTGTGTGTGTGTGTGTGTGTGTGTGTATGTGTGTGTGTGTGTACAGTGGGTGTATAGTGGGTGTATATTAGAAGTCCTCCAAAATGGCTGGGGTTGAAGCAGAGCAATATTATCTGTGTCTGTTATTATGTTACCTTAGTTTCCATGTTTCTATAGACTAGGAAATATAAGTTATATATTGCACACCTCATTTGCCCCCCAAAGCATGTATACCTTTCTTGTTCTTCTTGGCCTAACATAAGTAAAATGTTCCTTTTATTTGTCATTCTACTTAGTGTGTGCCTGATCTTGCTTTGGCTTTCAACTCCTGACCCTATGATTCAGCCTTTTTTATTCATTCTGGGTGTTTCCTCTTCTCTCCATCTTTTGAATTATTTTTAAAGGCCCGAGGTATTAGCAAGATCCCTTTGTATCCATCTTGTCCTCTGGAAGTATCATTTTTTTTTTTAACCTAAGGCAGTGAACTTGCCTTTCTGCTCTTTCTTTTTAAGGAATCAACTTTAAAAATGTTTTATTCTGAATGCCAAGGTATTAATTTTATATTATAGAAAACTTTAGAACTATCAAGAAGAAAAATCACCATAAATCTATGACCCAGAGATAGTGTTAACCTTTGATATCTTTCCAGTCATTTTACATGTATATCTACACAAATATGTGTATTGTGTGTGTAAAAAGATATATATAAACATACATGAAATTGGGATCATAACATACATGACATTTTGTAAACTTTTTTCACCTATAAGTATTTTGATTATTTTCCATGTCATTCATTTTCCCAGAACAATATTCTTAATGAATCCAAAATACTTTAAAGCTTTTGGCACATTTTGCTAATGGTTTACAAAAAGGAGATAGCAGTTTTCCCCCGTCACCAATAGTATTTAAGAATACCATTGCTGATTTCCTTGCATTCTTATCAACACAATTTCAAAATTTTTGTCAATTGTCTAGATAAGAATGGTCTTATTGTTAATTTGCATTCCTTTGATTGCTAATAAGACTGAACATTTTCACATTTATGGCTACTTGTATTTTTCTCATGAGTTGCTTGTGTATTGATATGCATTTGCAATTGTGTTGTTGGACTTTAATTTTTCACAGGTTTCCTAATCTTTCTCCTTCTTCTTTATCAAGAGTATCAGACAATGTGATCATTTTGATGTCCTATCCGAGGATTTGAAAGTCTATTTTCCTAAAGCCTACACAGCCATTACCTCTTTCACAATCAATTAAATGTCCTGGTTACTTCTCTTCAATTTCATTTTGCCTCCAATACGTAATTGATCATACCAGAATAGCTTACTCTCATTCCTTCAATCTCATCATTGAAGTCATTGCCCCAGTGATGCCAGAAGACTGAATAAAAGAGAGGGAGGAAAATCCTTGAAGAGGGTTGACTGTGGAGCAGTGAGCTACATCTGAATAGGAAAAAGTGCTATTTTGTAGCACTTTGTGTGTAGAATTATGTGGAGTCTCAAGGATGCATTTGTGGGGAGCCAGGCTGAGGAAGGCCTCTATTAGTTGGATGTTTTCTTAATCAGCTTTTCATCACTGTGACAAATCCCTGACAAAAACAATGTAGAAGAGGAAATATTGATACTGGCTCATGGTTTCAGTCACTGCTTTGGGCCTGTGGTGAAGCAGATCATCATGGTGAAAGGGCATGGCAAAGGAAAGCTGGTCAGCTCCTGGCAGCCAGGAAACAGAAGAGAGGAAGGGCCAGGTACAGGATATAGTCCTCAAGGACCCATGCCTTCAAGGTCCCAACTCCTACAGCTCTCATTAATGCCTTCAAATTATTAATCCACAGATGAAGTCTGATATGACCTCCCCCTCTGTTCTGCTTAAGGTAATCACAGAGATGACTCTCTCTGCTGCTATCACCAGGATGCTGAGTGCTGTTGGAGAAAATTACATATCCTTGTCAGTTGGTCCCACAATAGGTTATGGTCTTAAATTTGATTGGGTCTCAACTGAGCTCATCAGTCCTTCCATTTGCCCACGAGCAGTTTTCTTTCCCACGGAGTATGGTCAGAGCTATTTCAAGTCCTCCAATCATTTCAAGTCATCTAATCTCATCACCTTCCATCTAGAGACATGCCCTCCTTTTATATCTCCTAGGGGAAATTGAGGTCATTAGTTGTGACCTTACTCATTTCTCTCTCTTATTCCTCACCTACAAACTTATCTGTATCTACTTTGCTATGTCCTTCATCATAGTAAAATGTTTTTCTCCTGTTTTATGTGATTTTCCCTCTGTGCTTTATATAACATATCCTTATTAAGGACTAATGTTTGTATTCCTCCAAAATTCATGTTTGGAATCCCTGACCCTCAATATGAGGGTATTTTGAGGTAGGGCTTTTAGAGGTGATTAGGTTTAGTTAGATCATGAGAGTGGGGGCCACCCCAGTAGGTAGGGTTAGTGTCATTATAAGAAGATGAAGAAACAGAAACTTTCTCAGCCATGTGAGAACACAGCAAGAAGGCAGCCACTGCAAGCCAGGAAGAGAAACCTCACCAGAAACATACTCTGCCTAGAAAGCTCTGATCTTGGGCTTTCTGGGTTCTAAAACTGTGAGAAATCAATGTCTGTTGCTTGAGTTGCCCAGTCTGTAGAAGTTTGTTATAGTAGCTTCAGCAGAGTAACGTATTCTTGGTCTACAAATTATTCCTACTCCATTCTATATCTTTATTATTTCCCCCTTACTGATTCTTTCCTTGATACATAACTAAATACCTGTCTATTCCTTCTTACAAATCCATTACTGCTGTGCCTTCTCTCCCAGCCAAACTTCTTCCAAGTATTGTCCCCGTTGGTTATTTAATCTTCCTCACCTCCTGTGGCTCCTCAGTTCTCTGCAGTCTGGCCTTTGACCACAGCACTGTGTGAAAACATCTCTTACAGAGATTACCAGTCACCCAATTGCCAAGTTCACTAGGTACATTTTGGATTTAGGTTGTGTGTGCACTCTTTTGTATCTGACACTGTTGATCATTTCTTTTTCTATATATTTTCCCTTTGGTTTCTGTCACTTTACTCTGTCAGCTCCTCTTGCTCTTTCTAGGTTGTCATCACCCATTGCTTGACTCTGGAATTTTCTTTCTAATGTTTCCAAAGCTTTGGTGCTTGTTCTTCACTGGCCATACCATACCCTCTACAGTTTAAGCTTCTAGTATCACTTTTATGTTGTTTCTAGATCTTCCCTTGAACCAGAGGCTAGGACATCTAGCTGTCCACTGTTCCAACTGAAAATTAGGCATGATAAACAATTGTTCCAGAACTCAGTTCATCATTTCTCTGTCTCCACAGCTACATTCTTCCTGTGTATTTGATTTTACATATACGAGACGACCATATATTTCTTATAGCAGAAGGAAGGGAGCTTTTTTGTGCTTGAGAAAGCTATTTTTAATTGAAGAAAGAAAAGGAAAGAGTGAAATAAGATGTCTATAGGATATAGATTTGATTAGCTTACATGGATAGTTTCCTTTGTTTTTGCCGAAGAAGAAATTACTCTGCTTTTTGCTGTTATCAGCATCTTGCTCTATGATATGTGAGGTGTGAGAAGCCGAGTTTCCTGGGCTTGGGCAGGTGCCCTCCTTTGAATAATCCAGTGATTCCAAAATTTAGAATGTAATGTGTACTTACTTGGAAAGGGTGTTTTGTTTTGCTTTTGCACTATAGAGATGGTTCTGTCCATGAAATTCTAAGACTATGGTAGGAGCTTAGAAATCTGTGCTTCTAGATGGTTCCAGGTTATTTGTGATAAAAGTGGTTCACGAACCATGTTTCAAAAATGTCTTTGCAGTTACCACTTACTATTTGTCATTTTCTTTAGCTATTAATCATCTCTGTCCCTGAAAGATCCATTTAAATGTGATGCCACTCTATTTTGTGGCTTGAATCTGTGAGATTTGTACTTGTAGATCCTACTGGTGGCCATATTTACATGTGCACAATATAGCATTCCATGAAGCTATGTTTACTTCTAGAGGATTTCAGCTTGACTTCTTTGAAGATGGAATTAAGTATAGATTTTGTAAGAATTAGACAAAGTCATAGTTCTTATTCACTGGGAACATGTAGTTTGTTGTTGTTGTTTAAGGTGATGATTATGCTGTTTGGGTTTTGATTGGAAGCACACTTCTGTCTTACTCCACTGTGAAAGTAAATAAAAAATTTCAAAGCTTTTTTCTAGGTAGATGCTTTCAACCTAGGGCTCCACATGATCTTCCCCACAACTTGTGTAATTGCTTGATCACTAAGAGTTGCTATTCTGTGCTTTGCACTTCTAAGGGCAGGGCTACCCATCAGTGGTTCCCTGGCCAAGGCAATGTTCAACTACTCTCTCCAAAGCTCTGTGTCTAAAATGTTTTTCCTCCTTGACAATGGTGGAACTTATATCTGAACACGAAGAAATTATTTACAGGTACTTGTATTTTTGTGAGCATTATAACCAAGAACTTCACAAATGCTAAAGAGCTCAGTTATAATAATAGCATTAAGGCAAGATATGCTAATAAACTTCACATGACCTCCAGAATGTCAACATATTCAGCTTCAAAGTTTTTAATGCTGCTTTTCAGTTACTATTTCCTTCTCCATATGTAATAAGACTTTATATGTGACCTCTTATGACTTTGGTGATACTCAAATGACAGCTAGTTACTTTTGCTATTTGGTAATTGTGAACAATTCTGAGCTTCCACAGGAACCTTTAAAAGTGTTGTTGCACAGTACAAGAATATCTTGTTTTCTGCCTCCAGCAAAGACCTTTGAAGGGTTAGCAGGAGGGGACTGCAGGAGATAAATGTGCGGTGGCATAGATGGGTGAGTCTTCTCATTCATTACAGCATCTCCCATTAGTGGTTTTTCAGGAAACATAGAATTGAAGGTTGAACATGATTGTGTTTGAGGCTTACAATTATGAGCAGGGCAGGAGTTGTAAGAATGTAACTCCAGTTAAGGGAATTTTCATTTTGAGAATAGTCTAGTGCTTGAGAGAATGGGTTTAGAGTTAAAAGAAAGGAAAAAATAAAAAAGAGTTCCTTTCTTGTCTCTGCCACTTACTACTAGCTGGGTAAGTTTGGGCACATTGCTTAATGGCTCTGCACCTCTATAAAATGGGATTACTACTACAACCACTCAATGAGAGAGAGATCATTAGTCTCTGAGTCACAGTTGTGAGGATCAACAGCAACTAGCAGCTAACACTTTTATTCATTTATTCATTCAGCAAATATATATGAGCTAGCTACTGTGCTAGGGGCTAGAGACAGAGTGGTTTAGCACAAAAAAATAGCATCACTAATCACATGGCATTTACAGTCTCAATGGAGTGAGACAGATAACAAACAAAACTAATATTCAAGATAATTAAAAATTGTGATTCATACTGTGAAGGCATAAAACAAGGTGGCATTTAAGTAATCAATATTTAAACAGTTTCTTGGTATGAAAGTAACCAGGACAAGGAGGTCATTTAGATTAGGTAGTCAGGGAAGGTGAAATTTGAACTAGGAATGGAGGTTGAGACTATCTGGGATGAGCCTACCAGATAGAGAGTGCTCTCGTGTACATGTCTTAGGGTAGTCTCCTGGTCAATTTCCATAAAACCTGTGTTTTCCAAATTAAGCAATTTAAGTTGAGGAGATTGAGTACATTGCCCAAGGTCACACAAGTAACAGGTCAGCAGGCTCTGATTAGAAGAACCCCAAAGCCCAAGTTTACGACCACAACACGCCAGACAGTGTGCATCCTGCAGGAAGGGAGGCAGCTGAGAGCCTGCCTAGCTCACATAGGCATTCTGTGAACCAGAGCGGGCACAGCCTTTGCCATGTGACTTGCTCATGGTGGGGAGACACCACAGAAGCCAGGTCTTCTGCTCTTGGGTACTTCTTCACTGCACACCATTGTCAAACTGGTTTTCAGTGGAAGTCTCAATGACCCAGCCAGCTGCACCATCCACTTCTAGTTTCTAGTTAGCCGCTGATTCTCGAACTCTTAAAGTATCTGATGATTTGTTGAGAGCTAAATTAACTTGACAGGTTTTGTTCTAGCACACATTCTTGTTTTTATTTTCTTTAAAAGTACACGGTGCATTATAAAACCAAGTTAAATGGCATTTAAAGAAGACACTTTTCTCTCAGAGGTATCTCCTCATCGTCACTTTGATTTTTCTCCCCAAAAGAAACCATTGTTAGCACTTCTAGGAATGTTCTGTGAGTGGGCGAGAATATATGTGTACATAGCCTTTTTACATAAGACAAAATGCCATATTGTACACAATATTTGTGCCTCGCTTTTTTCACTTAACATTAGATGTTAAAACTCTGTCATCATATATCATAAATTGATTCTTTTTAATGGTTACATAGTATTCTATAGTATGAACAAAACTAAATATATTTATCCCATTTCAATCAATCAACCTTTAAGTAGTTTTGTCTTTTTTTTAAGTATTCAGTCTTTTGTGATTGCAAACATGCTGCAGTAACATCTTTTTTTCCTCCCCCTTGCGGTACTGTGGTGTTTTAGTCAGCTTTTCATTTCTGTGACCAAAAGGCCTGACAAGAACAACTTTAGAGGAGTAAAAGTTTATTTGGGGCTCACAGTCTTTAGGCTTTCAGAAGTCACAGTCCCTAGATGGCCAACTCCATAGCTCTGGGCCCAAGATGTGGCAGAACATTATGGTGGAAATGTGTGGAGGAGGAAAGCAGCTCAGAACATGGCACCAGTATGCAGAAAAAGACAAAGTTCTGCCCACCAGGGACAAAATATATACCCCAAGGGCATGCCCCCAATGTGGTCTCCCCTAGCCACATCCTAACTTCTTTTTTTTTTTAATATTTATTTTTTAGTTGTAGGTGGACAACTAAAAAATACAACTTATTTTATTTTTATATGGTGCTGAGGATCGAACCCAGTGCCTCACGCGTGCTAGGCGAGCACGTTACCACTGAGCCATAACCCCAGCCCCACATCCTAACTTCTTTTTTTTTTTTCATATTAAACATCTTTATATGTACTTTCAATGAACAGTATATATATATATATATATATTTTTTTTTAATATATATTTTTATCAACCATCTTTACTATACCCATTCCCCTTTCCTGCCCCCCACCTCCCCCATGTCGCGTCTAGTGTTTCTCTATTTCTCTTATGTTTCCCATTCCCACCTCCCTTATTCATCAGCATCCATTAATCAGAGAGACCATTCGGCATTTGGTTTTTTGGGATTGGCTTACTTCACTTAGCA
>CM053405.1:48726228-48783793 GCA_028644305.1 Xerus rutilus | reverse complement strand
TCCAGCACACTCACACCTGAGGTCATAGACACCCAGAATCCAGGAAGCACCTGAGTTCCCTCCTGGTTTGTCCTCTGTACTTGGTCTAGAGACTCTCAGGGGTCTATCTCGACATGTATTTTTCTTGGTTATATCCCATGATCTACTATGTCGGGCCTTTGGACCCTTGTTGGGCCTTGGTCAAGAGAATGAGGAAGATGGAAAAGGGGAGGGAGGAAGGGAATAAGGAGGAGAAAAGAGGGGAGGTGGAGTAGGGAGAAGGAGGGAGTGGTGGTGGGGGAGAGAGAATGAATATGCTAACTTCCTTGTTCTTATTTCATGTCTGTTCTGGATTTATTTTCTTTAGATTTTAAATATTAAAGGAAACTTTAAACCACCAATTCCTCCCTTAGTCATTTTAATCTGCTGTTCATCAGCAGGGTCTTTAGGATCAGTCACATCACTGCCACCCAGGTTGTTTCTTTGCTTGCTGCCACTTAAGCCCACAAGAAACTAGGGTTGGAAAAGACCTGAGGGAGTATGGAATCCAGTGTCTTTCAAAATGTTCTGCTTGGAGAGGGATGATGTCCCATGAGGTGCCTCAGGGGTTCCTGAGGAAGACTAGAGGTCAGGATCTGCAGTGCAGAGTACAGGTGGTCAAGGTTCTGGGTCACTCAGTTTTGCCTTAATCAGAAAGTTTACATTTTTACCTAGCTTGTTGGACATCTGTGTAATATATTTTAAAAGGGACGCTGCTGCCTAAGAAAAAATGTTAAAAATAAAATACCACTGATTTAGTCTAATTCCCTCTTTTATATATATATATATATATATAAACTTGTCAAGAGAAGAAAGTTGACTTACTCAAGATCATCCAGATATTTAAATGGAGGGATTTGGACTCTACAGACTTGCAGTTCAGTGCTTCTCTGTAGAACACGGATGGGGTAAGAACTTGTAACTGAAGCATAGAGCCCCTTGTAAACCCCTCATGTGATAGAGAGGCCTACATCTCTAGTTTAAATTCAGACCAAACCTTTGTTGAAATTTCTTCACTCCTTAAAAAAATAATTTTTGCTTTTGCACTGAATCCATCTGGGAATAAATGTGTTGAAAGACTCTCAGCAAAGCTGTTTTCACCATACGTATTTCTTTCCATCTAGAAATTCCAGAAGGACTTGCCATATAGTGTGTCTCAGGAGAAAACTACTAAGATACATTTTCTGACTATGTTCATCTGACTCCATTCCTCTTCCCTCTGGAGAGTTTGGAGAAGTGTCTAGATCTGTCCCAGAACTTCAGCTCTGCTTGAGGTGTTGAAGTCACAAAAATGCAGGGATCGTTTGGTGTCTTATTTCTAAAATCACCATTATTACTAAACCTATTTGTTCTTAAAAAAAAAAAAAAGATGCACACCTGCTTCCATAGGTGCTACAAAACCAGGCCTTGCCACATTATGCTGTGTGTAGGGAGTACCTAACAAAAAAAAAAGTACATAGAAAAACAAAGACACAGGAAGAAACAAACACACATAAAAAATAGACATTATGCCAACTCTCACATATATGTCTAAGCCCAAACAAAGGCATCTGAGAAATGGATTGGAAGTAGGAACATAATAAAATTCTAGAGAGTAGAAGTTTCAACCTAGGGGTCTATTGGTAGCAGTTCCCTCTGTAGTAGCCCTTGCTGAAGGCAGTTTCCTTAATTCCTGGGTCAGAATTTCCTTTCCTTTAGTCTCTCTCAGTTATAGCCACTTTGAAGCATCTTTTTAAAAAAGTCATTTTTGTGGTGTTTAGTTACACCCTTCAAATGCTTGTGGGTATTTTTATCCCCCTTCAGGCGTCATTTGGCCAAATTCTACATATTTAATTCTTTTACTTTTCCTCATAAATGAATATTTCTGGCCCTTTGATCCTCCTCTCCCCATGTAGGAGCAAACTGAACCAAGCCATTGATGGGCTCAGGCCTCCTCCTCTCCCAACAGCAGGGAGGAGGGCAGGTGCTTAGTACGCTGCTTAGCCCAGTAGAAGTGCACAGATGTTCTTAGTGCAAGGCACAGAGGAAGCTGTGGTTTTGAAAGTTATTTGGATGGAGTGATGAGAGATTTGCATGGGGAAGTGAGGAGCGACAGAAATTTATACCAAAGGCTTGGCTCCTCATATGGGGCCTTCTGGAATTTCCTTGCCTTGGAATCCCTCCCTATTCCAAATCAGACTGGATAAATAGATCTGGAAAATCACATAGCCCTGACTTGTTTACCATGGCTGCTTTTATTTGATAACGTGGATATTAGAAGTATGGTGGAATTTGGTTTTGGTCACTGCTTGGAACCTAGTCTGATCTTCTTCCTTCATGGGGACATCAGGAGGTCTAGGGAATCTATTGCAGTGAAGGGCATGCATAGTCCTCCATGAGGATTCTCATTTGGATTTAGTCTTTGAAATGCATGTGTGTGCATGGGTGTCTCTATTTTCTCTTATTGCATGGCTGTGTGAGAATGTTTATGAAGAACCCTATTTATTATGGGGTATAATGGAGCAAGATATAGGCAGGGTCTGTGATTCAGGAACTGGTTCTGGAGCATTAAGAAAGATTATAAATTCAGTTCCACTACTTAATTAGAATGGAGGATTTCCACCAAGTTTGAGGAGCTGATGTGTACAGACAAATGGTACTCAAAGCTGGAAACAGTGGCGGGCATACTTTACCTGGATCTTGGCACTGGGATACTATAGAAAATTCTCAGTATTGCTAATTAGAGAGGAAAGTGAGTCAATATCTCCTTTCCTTTTTACTGCCAGGTGCTATGTTTCAGGACTGGACTAAGGTTGAGGGGGAGCAATTAGGAGTAGAAGAAAGAATAACATGAAGGACAGAGGCAACTATATAAGGACACTGAGTCCTTCAGGAATTAAAGTCTTTCCTCAACTACATTCAGGTGACTTTTAACTCCGGAGATGATTTTTTCCCCCACCTACAATGCTGCCTGTGTTTCTCTGGTCTTCTCAAGGTCTAACTCAAGGCCAGGACTCTTGAAAGAGGATATGAAGATGCGGCGGGTCATTGTGGACTTTTCCACTAGACAAATCCTATCTAATATGGTGAAAGGTCTGGCCAATCAACAGTGCCCTGGTTTCTTCACTGCATTCATTCATTCCACAGATTTTTGTGCAACAGTGTGTGGATATACTCTCTCACTAAACATGCCTATCTTTTCCTTTTGGTTCTACTCAAAACCTCTGACCTTTACAAATCTTCATTTATTTTCTCATTCATTCATCTATTCAATCATTTACCAGATATTTGTTAGATATATAATATGTGCATGGGATATGTTTTAATAGGGCAAGTCCAAGTCATAGACCAGTCTCTTTACCCTTCAGACTGTAGGTAGTCCAGGCCAAGCTCTCAAATGGTCTCTTTCTAGCCTCTTCCATAGGGGTTGGGTGGGTGTGGGAACTTCACAGTACTCTGGTAACTCTTTCCCAAGAAATCCTCTCTCCTGACCCTCCAACTTGTGCTTTTTATATGGATTAGAGGTTGGTTTGGGGCCCTGTCTCTATCCTCTCACCCCTGACATTTGTAAGTATTGAAAGGATGGTCTAGCATGATTTGAACTATGGTTTTATTTCTTCAGGGTCCTCTGCCCAGATTTTGAGGTAATAATGGGAAGACAAAAAGAGTTGCATTTAACATCTGGCCACATTTACATGCTCTGCTATGGGAAGATATCTTGGAGAGGCCAAAGGTAGTTCTCCAGGGGAGAAGGGAGTAGGAAGGAAGGAAGAAAGTAGAGGTCAATCACAAGATGGCAGAAAGATGAGAAACTCAGAAAAGCAACCAAGTTCTGAGTAAAACTATAGATCCTTTTATCACCCCCTGACCACTTGCTCTCCATATTCTTTATCTTGCCCCATTCCTACCCTCTGATCAAGCAAATCCTCCCTTTGCCATTCCACTTTACTTTTCATTAGCCATTGTTATGGTTTGGATCTGGAATCTCTCTCAAGTCTCATGTGTTGAAGGCTTGGTTCCCAGTACATCAGGGGTCAGAGGTGGGGCTTTGGGGAGTTGATTGAATCATTGGGGGCACTGATCTCATGATCTCATGAGTGGATTGATCCATTGAGAGCTGAATGGACTACTGAGAGGAAGTACAAACTGTAGACAGGTGGGGCATGGTTAGAGAAATAGGTTACCGGCGACATGCCTGCAGGAATTTTATTTTGTTCCAGGACTCCTCGCCCACCTTTCTGACTGCTATGGGTGGAGTAGCTTTCCTTTGCCAAACTCTTCCAACCATGATGTTCGGCATGGCCTCAGGCCCAAAGCAACAGAAGCCAGCTGACCATGAACTGAGACCTCTGAAACCATGATCCACAATAAACCTTTCCTCATTTAAGTTGTTCATGTCAGGTATTTTGGTTACAGCGATGAAAAACTGACTGACACAGGTATCCTTTGGAGTCTTCCACATTACTCTCAGGAACAGAACCCTCCTCTTCAGTCTCCTGATGCCTGTGTGTGCCAGGGGCAGCTTGGCAAAGTGGAAGACTTCATGTTAGGCCCAAATGTTGTCCCTTGTTCACTGTGGATCCTCAGGCAAATACTATTTCTGACCATATTTCCTCCTCTGTAACAATGGAGGTGATAAAGAGACCAACTAAGCATGGCGACTAGGAGAATTAAATAACACAAGTCAAGGGCATATTATAAAGCTTTTCCCAATATAATTTATATGCACTGCTATGGATTTACCTCATTAGTGGGGGTGGGCAGGTTGTTGTTATCTCTAAAGTTTAATTTCCCTTTCATCTCTTCAAACTTGAGCTTTTTCTTTCTCTCAGAGTTTGGATGCAATCATGTGTGTCAGTCCTTCACCTGTGTGTCTGTAAATTTCTGGGGCCATGCTTTTGCTATATTCTGCTAAGTGCTGTGATAATTTGTGTGATCCCCCCCGCCTCGCATTAAAAATCCTGTTAATTATCTGGGTGTAAAGGAAGTGAAAAAATGATCAGAAGCCACCACAGGACACTCATGGTAGTGAAACCCGAGGGCAGGAAAGCCTCTAAGTTAGTATTTGCCTCCCCTGATCATTCGAATCTGACTTTTGTCTTCAGGCTCTTTCTGTCATCAGGAGGATGTCCATAAACAAGCAGAAAAAAGACATGTGAGAAGGTGCCAAGGAGGGACATAGGACGAGGTCCCAGTGCTGGCATCACAAAGGCAGGCTCTTCATTGGCACCAAAGCAAAATTGAAGCATGGCCCTCAGTCTTTTCAGGGCCACAGCTGCTTGGGGAAGAAACTGGCCAAGTGTGCAGTGGGTAGTGGCAACTCTTCCATGCTTGCGTCCTGGAGAAAGAGAATACTCTACCATGATTTCTAAACATCACTGTCAGTTCAGCCTGGAATATAGATATGCAAAAGAAGTCCATAGTCAAATTCAGGGATGATTGAATATGGCCTTTAAGATGAGATTAATGCCTTACCACAGGCATATTTCAGTATTTTAGTGGAAAATGTCTAGTGACTGCTACTGATAGCAGGCTATATATGTGAGAGTTGTTTAACCATTTGATTTTTTTTTTTTTTTTTCCACTTTGAGTTGACTGTTCTTGGTAAGGGTGAGATCTATGCCTTTTGCTTTGGTGCTCTATCAGTGTCTCGGCTGGTACCCAATTTGTAATAGTTGCTCACAAAATATTTCTGCAATCAAGAAGAAGAGGGGTTAGTTGTATTAAACAGGCTGAGGAAAGTCTGAGAAAATCCCCAATGCTAATTTTTTTCATTTTCATTAGATTAGTGCTATTGGGGCAAATTTTACCGAAGTTCCTTTAGTCTTGGGGCCTGAAAAAGCAGATGAAATTTTATTAGAACAAAAGGAATGAGTATTTTCTCTTTGAAGTGGACTTGAGTAAACAGTTAGCTGAGAGGTGAGCTGCCCAGTCAGCCAGCTGGGGGAGAGGGGAAGTTAGTTAGGCAAGATGAGGCCAGGAATGGAGCATTATTTTTGACCTGGTTGTGGCTTCAAAATGTTCTCCTAGGACCGCTGATTTCCATGGGAGTGGCAAGCAAGAATTTCCTCCCCAGCTGCAACTTGTGGTCTGTCTCTGCCTGGGAGCAGGTAGAAGGGAAAGACAAATGCAGGTTAAAATGGAGGAGGCTGGCAAAAGCCAGGGGCTAAGATCCCTGTGGTGCAGCCTCTTTGGACTTTCTTCTCCTCAATGTTATTTTGACATCATAATAGAAGTGGAGAATGCATCAATTAATACAGAAAACCCTCTTTCTTTCTCAAGGTTACAGATTGCAAGGAGTCCAAGAAAGCTTTCCTCCATCTACTGAGACATAGCCTAGTTTTGAAGAGAATTACAACCAAATAACACAGTTGTGTACCCCAAAGATAATAAACTTATACAAAAATGTATGAGCAAAGGGAGCAAAAAAAATTCTTTTTATGCTAATCTTCTGTTTCTACTTCTCTTGCTAATGAAATATACAGATTCCCACAAAGTCCATGAAATCAGAGGAAAGGGAAGATTCACATAGAAGTCTGACCCAGTAGGCATTAAATAAAGGGCTGAGAATATGTAATTAACTGTCTAGCCCTTGGCTTGCCTTCTGTATGCATCTCCTTAGTCCAGTTTTGATTTTTATTATAAAGTACATGAGTCTTTATGGATCATATTTCATTGTTGAGATCCAAATGCTACATTTGATATTTAGGCATACCTATTGAAATAATGCTTCAGCTAGAGTGAGTAGAAGAAATCTGGGAAATTTGTTGGGGAGTGCTTACTCTTCTCTTACTGAATAGCAAAAATTCTAGAATACATCCTGCCAAAGATTAGGAAGGGCATTCCTTGGTGAGGAGGGATTTATTAAAAAAGCATAATATAATGGAAAAGAATGTGGACTGTGGAGTCAGACAGGCCTATGTTCAAATCCTAGTTTTCCCTTACTTTGGGTGGAATCACAGACAAATTATCCACCTTATTACAGCTTGAATTTCTTCATCTGTAAAATGGGTAATGATAACTATGAGAATTCATGCAAACAAGCATTTAGAACAGTGCCTGGAACACAGTAAGTGTTGGGCTTACTTGTTTGTTAAAAATAGAGTCATAAATGGTAGGGAATCAGGCAGTGATTAGACCCTTTGCAGGTGGCAGCCCAGAGCAGAACTAGGAAGAATCTCTTGAGAGTCTTTCAGTGGTCCTTTGTCTGCCTCACTCTTTTTCTCTTCCCCCAGATATAAATTCTTCTTTTTCATAGCCACAAATATGGCGCCACCAATGGAGTAATGGCCCAAGGGGCTCTGGCCTGGGCAGGGAGAAGCTGGTGAATGGATTTCCTGTCATTCTGGTGCAGGGCCTTAGGATGCCACTCGCCTTTTTGGAGGCCAAAGAGATGTGTATTGCTGTTCCTCCTTAGCCTGAGAAGAGGGCCTGGGAGAGAATGCATCAGTCAACCCTTTCTTCCTTTACCTACAGGGACAAGAGAATGGAAGCCCAAGGTCAGCCTTCCAGTTGAGTTAGAAACTATCAGCCTGTACACTGAGAATTCTGTGGTCTCTATCCCTTCCCTATCTTGTCAATTTTGTCTCCTACCATTTCTGTTTCACTGTTTTGCTCAGCAGGAAATCTCTAAAAGGGAAACAAATGTTGTGACCATTTTGGGGGGCTATAGAAAGAGAACTGGGGCAAATATTTCCTTTTTCAGTTGATCTTGGAGAAGGAGCTGAGCCTGAAGCTTTGGGCCTGCTTGAAAAAACTAAAGCAAAGATGGGAGCTTGTTAGAGTCTAAGATGACATGTGACCACCTCAAACAGGTATAAGCAAAAACTTCCACTTGCAGGACATTATGCTAAGGGCATTCCATGTATTAGATTGTATCCTTGTAAAGGTCCTGTAAGGTCACTACCCTAATTTTGCATCTGAAGAAAATGAGGCTCAGGGGTGTTGAGTTACTTGCCTGAGTTTTAGGCTACAAAGTGGTAAATCCAGGATTTGTACTCAGGCGTATCTAATAGAACATGTATGGAATGCTTCTGCCCTACTAAGAGCTCCAGAATTATTTTTCTTCATTTCTTTTCTTGAAACATTCTCATTTTTTCAAAACTCTGATCTCAGCTAGCAATCCTATATAGAAGGTAACTGATGGGCCAGTTTTCAGTAGAGTAGTAAAGACTGATAACCTCCAATTAAGTTATCCCTTTACTGTATTCTAGAGGCAGACCTTAAAGAAAGAGAGCAGAAGTAAACCAAGAAAGTGAATCTCAAAAGGTGGGCTTGACTGGGTAGGTAGGGAGTAATACTGGGTAGTAAGTTCTTTGTGGTGTCTTGTGTCTTTTTAATCACCTACTGATATGGTGACTATAACTTGCTTCTTTAACATCCCAAATTCCTGGAATTATTAAAAAATGAGTATTGTGTATTAGTTTCCAGGTTTCCCTTCCAAGTATTTTAGCAAGAAATCTCCTTTATGGCTTTTACTTTAAAACAAACTTGACTGGGAGGTTTACTCTCATTTGACCTCCCTAAGCCCCATTCCTGAAGCAAACCAGTTTTGATTTTGTTCTCTGACACTGCTTCTAGTTCTTAGGGTATGAGATTCTTGATGGCTTGTCTTCTTCTTTACTCCCATTCACTAACGTTAATTACTACCTGACCATTAGAGTGTGAGAACCAGACAGTATGGTAGTTAGAAGATAAGTGTTGTAGGAGCAAAATGATTAGAGTTGGAGGATCAGACTGGGAACAGGGTACTGGTAAAGCAGGGAGGATCCATCAGTACAGATCAGAAAAACAGAAGCCACTGTAGGCCTTTCAACAGAGAAGATTGAGTACAGGGAATTGGTTAGACATGTCTCAACCAAAGCCCAAAGGAAGCATCAAGGGAACATAGGTAAAAATTGTAACAAAGAAGCTCCCACCTGCAAGGCTGGGGACACAGGGAAAAGAGCAGAACCTAGAAGCCAAGAGGAGGCCCCCAAAGCTGTGTGTCAGACCTCTGAGGGTGGGGCACCACCCAGCTGGTGTAGATACCTCAGGAGTTGGGGAGAGGTCGGCAGGGATAGAACGTGATGAGGCTGGTTCTGAAAGGGCAGAAAGAAGCAGGAGATGGGATCCAACTGTCATTTCCCTGTTGGAGAATCACTGTTGGGATGATATTAACAGGAACAAGAAGCAAATAAGAAGGAGAATGTTGCTGCTTCTGCTTTTTACCTCATAGCATCCTTCTAGAATCCCCTTTTGGTAGAGTTGAATACAGAGCCATTTGGCAAAGGCAAAATGTGGTTTGTGGAGCCTCAGTCCCAGAATCACAGAAGATAGAAGGCTGGGTTTGGGAGATGAGAGACATTATTTTAAAAACTGGCACATTGAGCAAATAACTAAGTACTGTTTGTTGCCAGTTGTCAGCAAATCATTCACTAAAAGAAATTTCAAGCTTGGTGTTTGGAGTGAATATAATAGACTTTCTTTAGTAAAGTGTTTCTTCCTTCTATCTATCTGTGGTATTTTCACTCTTGTGAGTATTGACCTAGTGTGTGTATGTGTGTGAACTTGTGTGTGTGTGTTTAAGGATTAGGACCAGGGCTTGCCCTTTTGCACATCTGTGGGAGTCCACTCCATCATGCTGGAAATAAACACTATCACTCTCCTCTGAGTCGTTAATGAGATTCCAAAATAAATGTTTTCCTTTAGATTACACCTTGTAATTTATGATTCAGTCCCAGAAAAGAAACTTTAGTGGATTGGGAAATGGGGAAAGAAGAGGGTGTACTCAAAGAAACTTAAAGGGGGTTAGAGCTGGAAGGATCTGGAATAAGGACAAACCTAATTGCCAGTAAACCTCAGTGAAACTTCATTTTTCCATGTCTTAGGAGCAAGCTAATGGCTCAGTTTTCTCCTCTTGCTTACAGAGTTCCAGGAAGACAGGCTGCTCACAGCCCAGAAAGCATAGTAACTGAACTTTACATAACACCTGGGAACATAAGAGATGGTGTGTGGGGAAGTGCTGATGGGGCCATTTGCAGGTTGAAGTTAGCGTCTGGAAATTGTTCATCGTCTGCTCAGCATGCAGACCCACTGGCAATGAAATTGATGGTGATTACGCAGGAGAGGTAAATGGGAGCCGAATAAACAGCATGTGAAAGGCATCGTGATTATTGAATAAATTAGAATGGAGTTGCAACTTTGTGTTCCTTGCCTGGGTCCCACTCAGTTCTCCTCTGTCAAGCACTGGTTGAATTGAAGCTCACCATAAGAACAAAGTGTAAAATTGCAAGTGCACTGTTTTGTATACTCCCACGTGGCACCAAAATAGATAAGTGCTCATCTCATACACATTATCTTCTGGCAGCCTAGTTCTCTGGTACCACCAAGTATTAGTGATAAAGAGAAATTACAATGGCCAAAAATTCTTCCAAGGGCTTGAATGTTTACCTCTTCATGTCTGCAGGATTCCTGTTAGCATCAAGGGGTTAATATAATTGGATGAATAATTAATTCCATTTGTCAGAAATGCAATGAGAATTTGGGCTCTGGGGTCAGAAGGACTTGGATTTCAACCTCTTTTCTTCCATTTATTATGTGTGTGACTTTGAGCAGAGTAATAATTTCAACCTTGGATGCTTCAGTTTTAGGGTAGGAATAATTGTACTCCCTTTCTGGTAGTGCAGTTGTGAAGACTAAATGAGACCATGCAAATAAAATATTTAGCAAAGTTCCTGGTGCAAAATAAATGTGAAAGAAATGTTTGTTCTTCTATCTTTATTATTTTTGCTATTGTTAATAATTTTTATTGAGCACTTACTATGTACTAGTGTCAGGCCTAGAAAGAGAAAGATGAATTAGATCCAGTTCCTGCCATCAAAGAATTCACAACCTGCAGCAAAAAGGAATTTAAGAGCCTTTATTTGGAAAAAATGGGGTGGTTGTGTGTGGACTCTTTCTGGGAGATCTTAATTGAAGAGGAAAATAGCAGGTTCAGAGCTGAAGATATTAGGAGAAATCGTAAATCAGGAAAATAGCCTGGGATTATGGGGCTGTTGGCAGGAATGGAGGAAGTAGGGGGAGATGGGGTGAGCTGCTGCTTTCTGTATGTACTGGTCTAAGTCTTAGGATCCCACAGGGCTAGATCAATGGACACGACAGACTGCCTCAAACTCCTGGTATTGAGTTAATGACGGGGGCTCTTTTAGATATCATTAATGAAATGTGAATTTGTACCAAATCACCTTGTTCCTGAAATATATTTTTGAGGATAAGATATGAAATGTGTTGATTTCAAAATTGTTAGAAATACCAGGATGGACAGAACCCCCTGGTCATTCTTGGATTAGGAATGGAGCAGGTGGGCCTCTTCTTCCTTGGCCTGCTGGCAGGACTTGAGAAGTCCCTCATTGCTCCTGACAAACAGGCTTTCAGTATCTCCTGTGAAGAGAAACAGGGTGGCCTGGCTATAAAAGGCCCCTTGAAATACCTAAATGTGCTGCCTTGTAGAAGATGAAGGGTGGCAGGACCCTGAAGACCACAGAGGAAATAACTGTGTGCTGCCAAGGTTTAATACATCTCAAGGTTATTTGAGGGGCCATCTATACCTTGGTAAAAGGAAATAAAGAAGCTGTCAATTAAAGAAGTCATTAATTTTTTATCCTGTAACAGAATATTAAATCTCAGCGAACATATTTGTTTACCTGACTGGGTTTTCTGTGCAATTGCTAGTCCTCAGCTGTCAGCATTTGCTTATCTTCTGTGAGTCCTTTGCGAATTTTGTGAGAATTTTTAGGGTTGATAGGCAATCACTATTCTCTTTCATGTTATTACAGAAATTTGATAAACCACCTGAATTATAAAAAAAGCATGAAACAACACTTCAGCAAAAGGAGATCATGGCTTTGGGGATATAAATTTTCTCTTTTATACAAACACATTTTTTTCTTATATATACTCTGCTATTTTTGGTTGACATGTGCAAACAGACGAAAGAAAGCTTAATCTTAGGTTTTAAAAAAAAGCCACTAAATGGTTTATATTTTAGTGAGCCAATAAAATCCAGAAGTTTTCCCTCTGGATGAAAACTTTTTCCACATAGTATGTATTTCCAGAAGTGAAAAAAGGGAGATCATTTTCCCTGACTTCTTTCTAAATTGGTTTGGCTCTTAGAATTGGGGTACCATGTGTGAGATTTATAGTAAATTCATTCATGGATACTCAGACCAGCTGTAAGATATCCCAGAGTTTGTGTTATGAGAAAAGCATGGGTGCAATACCTTAAAATTTGATTTTCAAATCTTCAATTAGAATGGTATTGACTGAAACCCACTGGAGGGAGTTCATTAGGAGGTTTTTATAAACGCACATGTATGCTCAATGGCAGCTTCTCCCATGAAATAGAGTGAAGAATTTTATAGCACTCAGGTTCTAGGATGATATTAAAATCCATTCTTCATGTCACATAGCTTTACTATATTCTTCCAGAGCCCAATTTTGAATATATTCAGATATATGTTTTTATTTTATTTAACTTCAAATGGAGTGACAAGGTGTAATTGTAAAAGTTTAAATTTTAATTAAAATTAAAAAATTGTTTCTAGAAAGCAGAGGTTAATCTAAAAGAGGGTGCTATCTTGAACATTAAGGAAAATAACATAGGTTGGCCTGAGGGTCAAAATGTGGCCTGTGTCCAAGGGGGCTGGCTTGGAGTTTTCTGAGAAAAGCTTACTGCTCCTGACTCTGCTTTTCCTCCTCAGTTCTCCTTTCTTTCCTGTCCAGAATGCCCAATAGTGTCTTGTACATGCACTCAATTAGTTTTTTTTCCTGTCAAATTTCTTCTGCTTGACATTCCTTATAATAGATCGTCTGATTCTCCATCCTTGATTCAAAAATGTCCATTCACCAGGTAGAGAAGGGGCCTAATCTGGACTTGGGAATGCACAGATGTGGATAGAATGATGATAATGAAACTGTGGCGACAATTATTTATTATTTCATCAAAAGAAGGTTTATCACAGCATTTTTAGTGTCTTAGTTTTTTTTTTCTTTAGTACTGGAGATTGAACCTGGGGATGCTCTTCTACTGAGTCACATCTTCCAGCTTTTTCAGTTTTGAGACAGGGTCTCACTATGTTGCCCAGCCTGGCTCAGACTTGCAAACCTCCTTTGCCTCCTGAGTCTCTGGGATTATAGGTGTGCACCACCATGCGTGGATATCACAGCCTTTTAAAAATGGCCACTGAAAGGCTGGGATTGTAGCTCAGCGGTAAAGCGCTTGCCTTGCATGCGTGAGGCCCTGGGTTCGATCCTCAGTACCACATACAAAGCAATAAAATAAAGACATTGTGTCCATCTACAACTAAAAAAAAAAAAAAAAAATGGCCACTGAAAGTAATCTGACGTCAATAGTGGAAGAGTTGAATATATTGGGAATATGTTATGATATGCAATACACAGGGCTTCTAAAGAGTAAAAGTTAGATATACATGAATGGACCTGGAAAGATGATAAAATGATCTTTTTTTAGTTAAAAGAGGTAAATTTAAGTAACATGTATAAAATATACTAGAGTGAAAAAAAGAAACCTCTGCACTTGTGCATTTTTGTTGTTTAAATTTGTGTGAGCACAAAAGATGCACGCCATGCTGTGCTGGCAATGTCTGAGGTCTAGTGGAGAATTGAGAGGAGGATGGTGAACCTAAAAGTTCATGTCTATTTTTATTGGCTGTGATAAACAAGGATCTCCAAGGCAATTAGAAATCCAATCAAATGTAGAATAGAGATATTAAAGTTTTCATGGTCATGATGCCTAACAGTTACTCCTATGGGAAATCACTCTACTAGTCAATAATAAATCATAAAATAGGTCTGCAAGTAGGTCCTGGTACTGGTGTCATTCCAGATAAGGAAATGGAAGATTGGAGAATTAGCTTGTCAAGTTCTCACATGGCAGAGCTTACTTCATCATCATTGTCTTTTTTTTTTTGTGGTACTGGGGATTGGACTTGGGGGTACTCAACCACTGAGCCACATCCCCAGCCCTATTTTGTGTTTTATGTAGAGACAGGGTCTCACTGAGTTGCTTAGTACCTCGCTGTTGCGGAGGCTGGCTTTGAACTTGCAATTCTCCTCTCTCAGCCTCCCAAAATGCTGGGATATCAGGCGTGTGCCACCACTCCTGGCTAGCTTTCTTCATCTTCTATCCACACATCTGGAAACTAGAAGTCTTTGGAAGGTTTAAATAAAGGCACCAATTGACACAGAATTGTTCTTTTCCAAGCACAACTTTAATGTGGTATATCCATATAATGGAACACTATTTGGCTACAGAAAGGAGTGCCTTACTGATGAGTGCTGTGACATGGTTGAACCCTGACTATGCTAAGTGCAAGGAGACAGTCAGAACAAACACCATGTGTTGCATGATTGCATTTATCTGAAATATCCAGAAGAGAGAAATATATAGACACAAAAAGTAGATTCATGGTTGGTTGGGGCTAAGGGGTTAGAGGGATCAGGGAATGACTATAACTGGGCTTGGGGTATCTCTTTTTTTAAAATATTTTTTTAGTTGTAGATGAACACAATACCTTTAATTATTTTATGTGGTGCTGAGCATTGAACTCAGTGCCTCACACGTGCAAAGCAAGCGCTCTACCACTGAGCCACAACCCCAGCCCTTGGAGTATCTCTTGCAGGGACAAAATGTTCTAAAATGAGACTGTGGTGATGGTTGCACAACCTGTTGAGCATACTAGAACCCAGTGAATTGTACATTTATGGGGAGTTGTGGATTATATTGCAATAAAGATGTCATGAAAATATCTCCATTTATGAACATGCTTTGGTGGACAGAAGGAACTTGTGCTCCCTTTTGCCTAGATTGTTCCTGATTCTCCTTGGCAAAAGGACTCCTTTCCATCAGATTCTTCTGATTTATTGAAGTTCAGGAAAACTTGCAGGACAGCATCCTTGGGATAAATGCTCCCAAGGAGTTCATTTTTCTGTGGCTGTAGAATGATATGTTCAACAAGCTTATAAAAGTCTCCCTGCTTCCTTAAAATATTCTCTTGCTCAAAAGCCCCCTTGATAACCAAAGGATGCTTTAATTTTGATGGTGTTGCCAAATCTGTCATAGACCTATGAGAAGGCCTGTCTCTAGGGCTTGCCATTTATTCTTTCTTCAGTCGGATGTATTTTTTTTAACAACTCCAAACAAATTCAATTTTTTGAATATTGTCATCTAAACCTGTCATTCTTTTCATTCACTCTTTTTTCTGGCTCTTCAACACAGGTTCAATTGTTAGTTTACAGCTGCCCCAATGCTATTAAAAATATCTATTGTGTTTTACTAATAAAATAGCTACAGCTACAGCTTATTTAAAAAGTAAAATTGAAGTATTACATAAGTTAAGATTATTGTGGAAGCTTTCTGTTATAATAGTCACTGTTACCATTTGGGCTCTGATGCAACCACTAAGATGGTAGAAAAAAATAAGAGCCTCAATATGTTAATAAGAATGAGTTAGAAACAAATCCAGCTAATATTTTATTGGGTGCACATTATGTTTGGAACACTGGAACTTTCTTTTTTTTTTTGGTACCGAGGATTGAACTCAGGGGTACTCGACCACTGAGCCACATCCCCAGCCCTATTTTGTGTTTTATGTAGAGACAGGGTCTCACTGAGTTGCTTAGTGCCTCGCCATTGCTGAGGCTGGCTTTGAACTCGTGATTCTCCTGTCTCAGCCTCCCTAAGTGCTGGGATTACAAGCGTGAACCACCACGCCCTGCTGACACTGGAACTTTCATGTGAGGCAGAGAGCCTGTGGGGAACTTAAAATCTTTTAGGAAAGACAAGGTATGAAAGACCGCCTGACGGACAATGCAAGAGTTAATAATAAATACGGCAAATATCACAGTTGTTGATTGTTCTAAGTATATAGGAGTCTTTGTTAATTCATTCACTGAACAACTATTTATTTAGCATCTCTCATGAGTGAGTTCTTATGGGGGAAGCTGATTGTTTTGTGGGGTCAGAAGCCTAAGAGGAATACTCTCTTTCTCATTTTCCAGAATGTAGGGTAGAAACTTCTGAGCCTTAAGGAGTTGACTGTCCCAGGGGAGGACAGGCAAGGGTAAAATGAGTGTACTCCAGGCAGAGTGGCAGCATCACCTTAGACCCAGGTATCAGGTCTCCTGTCCTGGGCTCTCTTGTCAAAGATCCTACCTCAGCCCTTGTGGAGTGAGGAGTCCATGGATTATGTGGGATCAAGAAGGTAAGGGTGGGAGCAAATTATGTTATATACAGAAGGATAAATCTTAAAGTTTTTGGTTTTCATTTTTTCTCTAGATTCATAGGTGAATGAATATATAAAGGGTCAGGAGGTCTGTGAGCTAGAAGAGAATGTTTAGCTGGAACTCCTGAGCCTTAAGACTGGTAGGATAAATGGAGATATTCAGAGAATGGGATATCAGGCTTAATGATTTAAGTAGAAACAAGATACTCTGTGAACCATGGGAATGGTTGTTCAAGGGAAAATTAAGTTAGTGATGGAGTCCAGAAAGTTTAGAAATGGTGATACCAGGAGGTGAAGGATCCAAATTATCCCAGAATATGGCACCAGTCATGGGGGAGACTATGAAGCAGTCACCGGAAGTCACTGGATATCAGGGGAAATAGATAGGCGATGGAGTCAAGAGAAGGTAACAGGTGGCAAAGTTAAATGGCACGAATTTCCAATGCAGAAGAGGTTCCATAGAAGGCAGGAAGGATCGATGGTGGTCTGGGAAAATGCTTACGTTATTCTCTGCCTTTTGAAGAGGTTGTGAGGGAACTAGCATTAACATTCCATGACATGATCTCATGATCATGAGGGCATTCCCCCTGCCCCAAGGAAATTCTTTTGGGATCAGTGGAAAGAACCAGAAGGTAGGTCAATTTTGAGGGTAGGCCATTGAGCTGAAGGCCCAGAACAAACTGAATGAGGATTTGGCAATGGCTTTGAATCTCAGGTGGTGACAGGTGATGGGGATGGATAGTTTCAACCTATCTTATGCTTCTGGAACATTCAGAACTTCATCACAAGGTGATATTTTAGGGTGGAGTTTTGTGACAACAATTTTTGGTGATCAAACTCGAGTAAGAGTGTCATTGTTGCAGCCAGCTTTGCTGGGTGCATCTGGGCAGAAACTCCTTGAAAATAAATGCTATTTTGGATATAGGGCTATCATTTTTCTTCTTCATAAAAACAGGACATAGAGCATTCCAGGAAGAGGGATTATCAGAAATGAGAGCAAGAAAGTGTGAAACTGCACAAGTTTGGGAATGATTAGAACATAGGACTTAGAAGACTTAAACTGTAGGCGATGGCCAATTTGGAAAAAGCCTTCAATGCCAGACATAGGATCTTGGTTTTATTCTATGGAATGAAATGGGAAAGTGAGATGAACACACTTGGTTTAAAAATGGAGAGAAATGGGGATAGTGAGAGCAAGCAGACCCATCAAAAGACTAATGCTGCTGGTCACTTGATGAATCCCTGGTACCTGCCTGCCAGGAGAGCTTAATCTAGGCAGATGGAAAAAAGAGTGTACTGTACACACATAGATATGAGATAGAGGGTGGTAATGTGCAGAGAGGGATTGAAAATACCTTTGTGATCAGTTGAGGGGAATTGGGAGGCTTTATAAAGAAGGTGGCATGGGTCTATGTATGGAGGGTAGAGAAGGTTTTGATCTGTGTTAACAAAGGGAAGAAGGTATTTTGAAAGTAGAAATTATCAAAGTGTAGAACATATTTTGGGGTAGAGCAAGTTTTCCATGTGGTTTGTAGCCTGGGTTCTTAGCTCATTTTTGGGTGTCACAGATCTGCTTGACAGTTTGGTGAAGCCTATGGAATCCTTAGAACAATATTTTAGATGCAAAAATCAACACAATAGGATTGCAAAGGAAAGTAATTATATGCAATAAACTCATCAATAAATGAAGAAAATTTATAATATAAAATACACATATTTCATTAGTAGTATAATATCCAGAAACAATTCAATAATGACTATGATTTCCAAGTCAATGTGTTTATGATATTTGGAGACATCTGTCACAATTATGATGATATCTGGGATATCAATTAGTGACAAAATTACTGGTACTGCTAATAATTGTGGTTTGATTCCAGTCATAATTTAGGAAAGCACAAAATTTGAGTGATTATTGAAAATAAAGATGAATGTTTGCTCATCTAAATTCATGTACTCAGTAAAATCTATGCACAGATGCCTTGGGACTCATGGGCTCCTGTTAAGGATCTCTTTAGAGAATGGGGCTTAGAAAAGTAGTATACCACAGTGTTACTCTAAGTTATGAGCTCTTCTTGGGCTTGAAGATAGAATTTGATTTATTCAAAACTGGAAAGTCTGGTGCTTATTGAATAAGCCAGGAACGCCCACAGAGTTTCAGTTCTTCAGGCCACTTATGTATTTTGGCCTCTGTTACCTAAGAAGACCTCTTGATGATTTTTGCAAAATGAAGAGAGAATTCAAATCCACAGCAAGCATCAAGTACAAGATGTAGAATGGAGGTCTGAGTGGGCCAGGTGGTCAGTGGACAGTGTGCTCTTTATGTGTCTTCCAAGCTTTGGGGCTGGGAGCTGGAGGGTGGTAGAGATGCTGCTGGCTGCCCTGGCCTCAGGTGCTGTTCCCTGGCCTATTTTTTTTTGGGGGGGGGGCTGGTGCTGTTTAATTATTCATTAGTTGGAAAAATCTTGGTAAAACACAAATGGAGTTGTCAGATGGAGGGAAGGAAGAACAAAATAAGCTGAAGGAGACAGTGAGGCAGCCACTGGAAAGGCTTTTTTGATAGCAAATGTGTCTAGAGCTCACAGTGTTTTACACTGAGATTTTCCCCAGTGCCTGGGGCTCAGTCTCCACGGCCACCTTTTGGTTTTGGACTATGACAAAAGCTGTGGGTATAGCTACTTACATTAGAGAAATAAGGGTGCCTTTCTTTTCTAACAGAGAAGGGGGAACAGAAGGGCTTTACGTATGTAGCTGTAGTCACTGCCTGACCACATAGGATGGGAAACCTTGGCCAGTCTGATCTCTGGAGGCAGAGAGAAAATAAACCTTTCTAGTCTTGCAACTTGTCTGCTCCCTCCTTTCTTCCCTGGGCAATGTGAGTCTCGGTGATGTGGTTACCAATGTGCTTGTGAAATTGGTCCTTTATTCAATTTATGACTGTGGTTCCTTATGCTCCCTGGTCCCTGGGGATACCTGATATGACTTTGGGCTCAAGATCCTCAGGGCATTCTAGCTAGGATGCACCGTGGCTCCTGTCATCCTCCATCAGATGCCCATGCTCCAAGAAAATGTCAGCTGTACTGCTCGCTGCACAGAGGAGTGATTCTCTCTGCAAAGGCAAAGAGGAAGCATCTGATGCTGCAGCTAGCCATCTGGCAATCTTTGGGGACTAAACATGCTTATTAATTTAGGCTTTTGTTTATTACCTTTCTCACCCTCAAACACTTAGGTGATGTTAATTGCAATGTTTGTTAAGTAGGCTTCCCACTGCAATCCATCTATTCAGCCCCCATCCGTTTGGCAATTACCACCACTAATAGACTTCTAGTTGAGTGCACCAGTAAGCAAAGTGGACAGCCTGTGTCTAATTCTCTTAGAGGATGATCAATCAGCTTTGCTGGTGCTTTAAAACATAAAGAAGAAATATAGTATCAAAATATTTAATTTCCTGAAGTTAAAAAAGTCAGATAGGATTCCTTGGGAAAGCAGAGCATTAGTGATGGAATAGTATTGTCTGAAACTCCTTTACATAAAAGGGAAAAAAGATTTGGGTGGCTCATGTCTTCAATGGACTTTCAGGTGAAATAAAAACCTAAGACAGATAGTTTGGCCTTTCTCAAGTAGCTCCCAGTCCCTGTTTTGCAAAATTAGTATGGTCAAAGACCACATGGTCCATAAATACCCAACTCTAGACTGTCAATATGATTTGTTCCCATTGACAGTCTAGACTTGAGAGGGGCACCTGTGTTTCCACTGACTTCTCCTTTTGCTTCCTCTTATGACACATGAACTAACAACTACAAATGAAAACAGCATCTGATTCTACCCAGCGCCGAGACAAGTGGAGAGATAAGAGTTGGGTAACTGGATCCCTGTCCATACTACACTAATTCCTCTTTCAATTAGGACAGGAAGATGTCCCTGCAAATACGAGATGGAAAACTGTTTTCCTCTTAGAAAGTGGCTTGGAAGAAGGTGCAGAGACAACAGAAACAAAATATAAGAAGGCAAAAGAAGAATTTAGGATAAAACCTTGACATTTGATATTTGTGGTTTTTATTTTAACTGACAGTTCAGTGATGTGTGATGAAGAAATTTCTGTATAGAGTCGGGCGCAGTGGTGCACGCCTGTAATCCCAGCACTTTGGGAGGCTGAGACAGGAAAATCGTGAGTTCAAAGCCAGCCTCAGCAACGGCGAGGCGCTAAGCAACTCAGTGAGACCCTGTCTCTACATAAAACACAAACTAGGGCGGGGGATGTGGCTCAGTGGTCAAGTGCCCCTGAATTCAATTCCTTGTACCAAAGAAAAAATTTCTGTATGGAATATTTGTAATTTCTGACCCCAATCTGTCAGGGTATGGAGTTGAGCATGATTAGAAATAATTGACAATGTAAGGAAGAGAAGGAAAAGAAGAATGGAAAAAGGGTATTTAGAACTACTTAAGGAACATTGTTTCCTCCAGAAGTTTATTCTTAGCTTTTTCCCCCTATATTCATGTACATATGCACTTTGTTTTATTGGTTAATAATGTCACAAACATAGGCAGCTGGGTAGTCATATGGCTTTCCATGGATCTTCAGTCAAGACAATTTCTAGGTATCAGAAACAAAACCCATTGATTTTCCTTCTCCTCTTCTTTCTCATCATCATTTAGTACTGGGTGGGAACTGAACCCAGGGGCACTTTACCACTAAGCTACATCCCCTGTCCTTTTTATTTTTCATTTTGAGACAGGGTCTTACAGAGTTACCTATGCTGGCCTTGAATTTGTGATCCTCCTCCTTCTGCCTCCCTAGTTGCTGAGATTATAGGTGTGTGTCACTGTGGCCAGCTTGATTTCTTTAATCTTACCGTCTGTGTAGTGTAGGTTACACTGAAACATGTATACTTTGAATAGTTTGAAGCGAAATACAGCCGGTAAAAAGGTAATTTGGTGACTTAACATTGTTTGCATTGTTTTGCAAGGACAAATTAGGTAAAAATTAAGGCAGGTAATATACAAGCATTTGGATTCTTTCTCTAAAACTGGGACTTTTGAAAGGAGCTTTTAGAATAAAGGTGCAGATTGATGAACAGATTTTGGCTATTGTACATTTTGTTCCTAAATCCCCTCAAATCTTGGTTTGCCAATAATTTTAAATTAGTTTAGAAATTAAAACAGCTTCCTTTTTTTTTTTCTAAGCAGAAAATCTGACACATGTTGCAAGTCATGGACATCCAATAAATGCTCAGTACACAGATGCCAAGTGGAACACTAAAATCTCATCAGTGAGTTAACCCATTTGATGGATTAGCAAATTGAATGGACTACCAGGTGGTAACTGGACGCAAGTGGGGTGTGGCTGGAGGAAGGGGTGTGGCCTTGGGGATTATATTGGTCCCTGGCCCCTCTTGTCTCTGTTTCCTGGCTGCCATGAACTGAGATTTCTTCACTATGTCCTTTTGCCAAGATGTTTCTGCAGTGGGTTGGGACCTCTGAATCTGAGCCTCAAGTAAATCTTTTCTCCTCTAAGTTGATCTTGCCAGGTGTTTTGGTCACAGCAATGAAAAGATGACTAACACATACCTCATGGCTTTTATTATTACTTCTTTTAGACTAGGACGTTGAGATTCATAAAGTTTCAGTGACTTACATGTTTTAGTTACTTTTGTCCATCATTTTTTCGTGAAAAAATTTCAAAGCATTTCTGATTTTATTCCTTTTCTGTCAGACTGAAGAACTTCAGTATTTCTTATAGCACAGGATTACTGTGCAAGATTACTGCCATAAATTCCCCTTGTTCCTTTTATCTGAAAATATCTTTATTTTACTTTTATTTCTGAAGAACATTTTCATGGAACCTAGAATTCTTTGTTTACAATGATTTTTGTTTAAGAACTTTAAATACGTTGTTTTACTTCTTTCTGGTTGGTTGTGATAAAAAGCCAATCATTATTTGAATTATTGTTTCTTTGCTTTTTTTTTTTTTTTTTTTTTGTACTGGGGAGTGAATCCAGGAGCACTTAACCACTGAGCAACAGCCCCAGGCTTTTTTTGTATTTTAGTTAGAGACAGGGTCTCACTGAGTTGCTTAGGGCCTCAGTAAGTTCCTGAGGCTAGCTTTGAACTTGTGATCCTCCTGCCTCAGCCTTCCACATTGCTGGGATTACAGGCATGCTTTACCACACCTGGCTATTGTTTGAAGAAGTATGTAATACTTCTTCAAGATTTTTTTCTTTGATTTTTTTTTTTTAGCAGTTTATGATGGGTTTAGCCATAGTTTTATTTGTATTCTCTTTGGGGTACATCAAGCTTCCTGTACTTGCAAATTTATGTCTTTCATTGAATTTATCAATTTTTGGCTTAATTTTCCTTTTTCTTTTCTGTTTCATTTCTTCTGTCCTCTATAACTCCAGTTACCTATACGTATGTTTGGCCTTTTGATATTGTTCCATAGAGCTCTGTTCATTTTTTTCCCCATCTGTTTTCTCTCTCTCCTTTTACATTAGACATTTTTTTTCTGATGATCTATTTCAAGTTCACAGACTAATGTGCTCCTGTCACTTCCATTCTGTTGTTAACTCTGTCAGAGATTTTTTTCAGATTATTTTCTTTTTCCATCCTAGAATTTCCATTTTTAAATAGTTTGTTTATCTGTTGACACTTCCTATCTTCAGTTTATTAAAAACACATTTTAAAAAAATGTCCTTGAGCACAGTCACAGTTACAAAATCAGCTTTAAAGTCCTTTTCTGATAATGCCATCATCCAAGGCATCTTGTGGTTCATTGGCCTCTCAGGATTGGGTTTTAAGAATGAGTTATATTCTCTATATGCTGAATACTTTTGGATTATATGCTGAAGATTATGAATGAGTTGTTGTGGAGACTCTGGATATTGCATAGTTTGAGTAGAGTTGATTTCTTTTGTTGGAGCAGGCAATTCACTTAACTGACAAAAACTGCCACTGCTGTCTCCTGGCCAAGCAGCTCCAATCTCAGGTTGGTGGTTTCATCCTTGGCAGAGCTGCCTGGAGACTGCCACAGATATGTGGATGAATTTATGCACAGTGTTTAGAGCTCTTTCCACCTCTCTACATCTTGAGGTCCTGCCCTCATGCTGGAAGCCATGAAAACTGAAATCCCACTGTTTTCTATTCTTTTGTCAGTTGCCTCTTCCCCCTGGCCCACCTGCTCTCAGTTGCTCTCCTCCATCTTCAAGTAGTTGTTTTTGTTTTGGACTTTGTCCAGAATATAGAGTTGCTATCTGTGGGAGAGTCAGTCTATTTGGAGCTTCTCAGAGGCTGTTTTGGCTTATGTTGGAGACTTCGATCATAGGCACACATTGGAAGAAGCTGGCTTTCTTCCTTGAGCTCTGCAGCTGTACCACTGATCACTCCTTGAGTTGGTTGCTGTGCACTGGTCCTCCTGGGGAGAATGACACCGTCGGAGGGCTTTTTTTGTAAACCATTAAAGCATATGTCAGCTTAGATCTGACTATAGTGTTTAAGCTAAGGATTCACCTTTTCTGGACCTTTCTTAGAAGTCTAAATAATTAAAAACTCCTTCTGATACCCTTGTGATTAAACCAGCCAAATCAGTTATGATGAACCATTATAATCACCTCTTTACAAAGTTAATTCCAAGGTTAGTATAGAAGGCTCATTTATTTTAAGTTATATTTGATATGAAAAATTGTCAGTCTAACAAAAAAATCTGGGACAAGCTTGTGGAGTTGGATATGATGGAACTTGAACTATCTTAATGGATATAAAGCAGAGGAACAGTACACACAATCCTACCTCAGTAACTTAAAAACAATGTAAATCTATTGAATTTTTCTTTCATGTTTAATGTTCTGTTAGTTTAAATTTTTCATAGAGGTTTTTCATTCAATAGTGTTTTCACATGTAGTTTGGAGCTTATTACACAGCTGATTCTCAAGCTACTAAAATATTAGATACTATTTACAGAGTGTGTAACTTAAACACCAGATATACTTAAGCACTGGGTGATATCAGTCTAAATTTGAAAAACTCTAATTTTATTAAAATCATGACTGGAAAACTTTATTCAATCTATTAAAAATAGCTTGTCCTCTATTATTTTGAAAATGAGAGTTACAGAAACTTCTCTTTCCTTTCTTTATATTTCTGATATTGCTTGAGGAGTTCCTTGAGGAGACACTGTTCTCTGTAAAATGCAATGCTGAAAGGGAAAATGATCCACCATTTCATGGTATGATTTTGTGGTTTAGATGACACAGATTAACTTGCTCATCAATGACTAACCTTTCTTTAGCAATTACTTTAGTTAAGTCAATCACTTAATTCTGTGATTGCTTTTCTTTGTGATCTGTTCTGTCATTATAAATGTCTGCTTATGAAAATGAAAGTAACCCAAGACCTTTCATTAGGTGGTGCTGAGTGCAACTGAAGTAGAAGTTCTATTCTGGATACACCTGTCCATATGCAGCCTCATCTATCATCTAGGAAATATGTTTCCTGGAATCTGTGTGTAGACTTTGTTCCTAGAGTATTATACAAGAAGGCACTGTTCCATTGGAAAATAGCTAAATCAGATATTTTTGTTTCATTCTGTTGGTGCTATCCAGATTCATTTATTCTTTTCTTAAAATTTAAATTATTTTATTTTTAACTGATATACAAAAACATAAAATTGTACATGTTTGTGGGGCACCACATGATGTTTCAATAAATGTGTGCATTGGGTAATGTTTAAGTCAGTTTAAACATGCATACCTCCTTAAAGATTTTTCATCTCTTTATGGTGAAAACATTTAAAATCTTTTCTTCTAGCTTTTTGAAATATATAGTGTCTCCTCAGTGTCTGGCAACCACCATTCTACTCTCAACGTCTATGATACCAACTTCATAAAAAAAAATTCACATATGAATGAGATCATGCTGTACTTATCTTTCTGCACCTGACTTATTTCACTTAATAATCTCGAGTTCCAGCCACACTGTTGCATGTATTATTTTTTATGGATGAATAGTATTTCATCGTGTCTATGTACCACATTTTCTTTGTTCATTCATCAGTTCATGGATGCTTAGGGTGTTTCCATTCCCCTCCTGGCTAATAGGAATATTCACAATGTGAATAAAGACTCATTCTAAATCATGAATATGACTCTGCTTGAAAATTCAGCACTGGTTAAACTGGTTGTTGGAATGTTATTCTACAGGGTGGAAATGATTTCTTTCCCCTTCAGTTAATTATGTGCCTTGCACACAGTAAGCATTTAATCAGGATGTTTGATTTATATTTAGTGGGATGAAAAAAATTCAAACAACAGTGTTTTATAGGGATGTACAATCTTATTTGAATTTATGAATAGTTTTTCTGAACTTTAGGCTTTTTGGTTTTATGATAATTAAATATTGACAGTTTCGTTATAACAGGAAATATCCCTTCTTTGTTTAAATGGTCTTTTTTATTTAGTGTAAAAATGGAAGACTTTAAAAAATAATTGTTTTCATGCATTTTACTAGGGAGGAAGAAAAATCCCTGAAAGTTTCTGTATGCTAATGACATCCCTATAAGTTAGAATGCCATCTGAAATTGAAGCTATTAAGTTTGGGTAAGGATGTTGGCCATGGTGTCTCGCCATGCATACCTCTGAAGTTGAATTTTGTGGTTTCGGACTTATTATTAGTATTGCACTATCTTGGCTATATTGTGGACACTGGTGAAATTAGAAGGTATTTACTCCAAAGAACTTTGAGAGAAGTGGTGGGCAGGAAAGTTTAAACTCTGCGGATCAAAACTTTTTCTTTTATAGATTTTAACCTAATAAATGGGATATTTTGGGGGGAAATCTTTACTTCTGTTGTTAAAAGCATATATATTTTTCATGGCTATGGCTGTCATTTTCATATTTGCAAATCCATAAGCTTGATGGGCATTTCCTCCCTGTTTAAGCAGAGTGCGTTTAAGCAAGGGTGTAACTGGGAAGCGACAGAATCTGCTGGACTGCACTTGCATCACGGTGCAGTGGAAATCTCCAGGTTAATTTTATTTGTAGCCCACGCTATGCACTAACTTCCTCCCTTCTCCCTCTTTCCCCTTATTCCCATTCTCTACCTTATAGTTAGTTATGAACAAGGAGTTGTGAGCAACTTGAAGGCAAGTGCTGAGTTTTACTCGTCCCACTGCCTTGCACAGGACCTGATACAAAGCAATGACTAATATTTGTATAAAATAAATCACCAGAGTTATAAAGGAAACAGTTGATATTTTCACTGTCATTGGCCAAATGAGTGGATGGTGCATAGGGTAATGATATGTGTAGATTGCTGGCAGGAAGGCTGACTTGGGATCCCAGGATCGAGGACCCACGCAAGCACTAGCAGTTAGCACTGTGTCTCCTGGGCAGCTGCCGTTCCATGGAAGTGGCCAGTTTCCTCACAGAAACCAACAGACATGAGCTTTGCACATGACCTTTGAGACCTGGACTACTCAGTGTGATTCTCAGTATGAACTAAATTCTCCAGAGGTTTGCATGATTGAGATAAAGAACTGGAAACTCTCCTGGTGTCAAGGAAGAATGATGAAGTCTAGGAATATTGTTCAGCAGGTCTGTAGGTTAGTTTTCTTTGAGTTCAAGTTTGGTTAGGATGTGGCCAAATTGAATCCAAGTCTAAGATGATGAGTCTTTTAGCACTATGTGCAATATTTCAGCAGGTTTGAATTCTTCAATATGATTCATGAAAAATCACAACGCACTCAGCATTCTAGGACAAAAGGAGCAACATTATCAAGCAAGTAGACCTCAGAATTAGTGCTATCTTTATAATCTGCTGAAATCTTTAAGCAACACTAAAATGTGTGGAGCAGGTTTAAAATTATTGACATTAGCAACAAATTGTGAAGAGGCTTTAATAATGTTTAGGTGACATTGAGACACTTCTGATGCAGGCACGACACTGTCCTTAGGCCAAGTGTAGGTCAGGCCAGTGCCACCTCTGGTTGAGCTTTGGAAGCAGTGGCTCTTACGAGGTGGTCTGATGCAGTGATGGCAACTACAGCCCAGTCCTTAAAAATGATGTCAACTGTGAGGACGGAGCTTTCCAAAGGGAAGTTTTCCAGGAGAGTGAAAATGGCCACAAATAAGGATGTGTAGGGCCCTATTTCTAATGGAAATGCAGAGGACCAAGGAGAAGGAATCAGACTTGGAAGTAGAGTTTCGAAAACTTTTGGTAATTAGAATTAGATGGCAGAATTTCACTCTCAACAGTGTCTCAATAGAATTATTAAAAATGTAAGATATACATTTTTAATAATTTCTGGGACAGTGTTGTTACACTACATCGAGACAGTTCACAGAGTAATAAAAAACTCTGTTATCAGAGAACAAATCCAAACCCCTCTTTTCAATAACCTTGGAATTTCAGAGTGAGTTAATTGATGCTGACGTCTTGAAAAGGCCGGTGTTGAAGCACTAGGGAGACAAGGGCAGTGAGCCTAATGTCTAAAAATGATTCCCAGGGGAATCCTGGCAAAGGGATCTAAATCATTAAACTTTCACTCGTGCATACGGAAGAAATGATGGCAAAGAAAAACGAAATGACTGATCCACATTTTTGAAGCACACATCTCTGTGTTCGCCTTGGAACCCCAGTCCTCTCATGATCTTTTCATATGTATTCTTGTTATTAATTCCAAACCATTCTTAACATGAATAGAGTTGGTCTGAGTTCCTCCACCATTTATTTGAGAGGTCTTATTAATAATTACAGTATCAAATGGACATCAAATGTATCTCCCTTCATGCCTATCTGTTTGGGATCTGATCTTACCCTGAGACTTAAGTGTCATTTGAAATGCAGGGTTTTGGATCACAGTGCTGGGTATCATACCTGGGGCTTGATAGACAGTTCTAAATAGCCATAGTGTCCTGATATAACATATTGACTTAACTTGCTGTGTGGCTAACTCCTAAGAAAGGCTATTTTTTTTTTAAATGTATAGCTTTAAATCTTTAACTTTTGTGAGTGATTTTTTTTCAAAGATTTTTATCTGCTCCTATGTGATCTATAGTTAGGATACCAAGAGTCCCAGGCTTGACTTTCATTTTAGTAGTTGCTAGTTACTTGGGCTTGCCTGAGAATTTGTTTTTCCCATGAAAATATCCTTCAGTTCTTTTCCTTTAAATTATCAATGGAGGAAAATGGGAGCATGAATGGAGGATGTGTGTGGGTGGGTGGATTGTAAGGAGAACCTCAGGCAAATGTGTACCCTGAGGCACACCCCTGCTCAGTGCCTCCAGTCAGGAGGAGTCTGGTTATGGATAAAGGTAAACTGAGTTTCTCTGCTTGACCCAGACACCGATGCTGTGCCTCACATTCATAGCTGCATAGATGCTGTTTAATTCAAGTCCTAGCCAAAAGCGAACTTCAAGTGCTGTATCTAATTAACAACAAAAAGAACATGGCCCTCCTCTGAAAGTGTAACTCTCCAATATGTCAGAGGACAGTTATCACAAGCTCTCCTGGGGGAATTGGAACTTCTCTGGAAAAGTGACCCAGAGTCGGTGTTAGATGTGGCCTTTGGCATAGGAAAAATCTAGACCCTGAGGCCAGCAGACACCTTGAAGAGCTAGGTTGGACATATGTACTGGACTTGGTTTTTGCTGTTGTCTCTTTAGACTATTCTAGAATTGGAGCCTTAAAAGCACTCAGTTTCCTCCCATCTTGTATTAATAGATAGATTCCTCTCTTCGTTTGAGAAGACACCTCCTCTGGGGCCAATTGGAGTGATGGTGTCTGCACAGAGTGGAGTCTTTATTCTAAAGCAAAGCTCTTGAATAGAAGAATGGCTCATTTGACTTCTAAATACCCTTCTGTACCTGTATCTGCTAAACTTAAGACTCTGAAACTCTTTGGTATAAATCTTTCTCAGGCAGACAAGTGCCCTGCGGACACACCCAAGACTGGCTTTATGTTTGCTTCCCTTACGTGAAAAGACCTTCTGAACCATGGAGCTGAAATTCATGATATGGCATTAACTTTTCTAAACAGTACAGTGGGGCTGTTTTGTTTTAGTTTGTTTTAAATGCCAACTAACCACTCTGCAGCTGGACCAGGAAGTTTCCTGGCAGTACTACGGTCCTGAGGAGAAATGTGGTCACTGATCAATAAAACCCCAATGTGGGCAAAATAACAGGAGACCCATTGTAGGATAAGGACTGTTCTGTGTCTTTCTCATTTCTTCTACATCTGTGTGTGTGTGGCAGCCCTCTATTTATTTTTCTCACACAAAAGCTGGGTGAAATAACGGTTCTCACTAATTGCTAATGGGCCAAACTGCTAGTGCTCACAAGGAGAGATTCTGGTGACAGATAATTAAGAATCTAAGTAGCGGAGAGTGTCAAGAAAGAAAAATGACATCTTCACCTCACCAGGTTTTGTTTTTAAAACTGTATTCATTGAGCTTGTTTTTCTTCTTTTGTCCTCATTCCTGTCAATGGGAAAAATCAAGAAAACCAACAGAAAATCTGCCCTGACTCCATATTTTCTTTGCCCTGGACTCGGTTCTTAAAGAGGGTCCGTAGAGGCTCTAGGGAGGCCACCAAGAGTGTGGTTCCAAAGGCATCCTCTCCAGACCTGCCCGTCACCTCCTGGGGAGCAGCCCCTCCAAAGGCCCTGTTCAGTGTGCCAGAAGTGACCCTGTCTTTGACACAGCTTCCATGCAGTCTGTTCCTCCCAGGGGAAGTGACTGTCTGCCTGAGGTGGTCCTTGGGGGATGTACTCTGGAATGGCACAGGGACACTCCATATGAAAGTAACTGGAGTACTCAAATTTCAGAATAAATAAAATGATTTGGTGAGGTGGTGGTAGGGCTACAGGAGTTTTATAGATTTAAAGGGAATCCTTCTGTGATTTTTTTTTTTTTAGTAAAATATTGAATCTTTTTTTGAAGCAAATTATCACATCTCGATTTATCCTGTGTAAATCTGGGATGCCACATGGAGACTTGACTTTATCTGGAACACACATTCACCACGCTAGTTCAAAGCCAACACCTTCCCTCTCCAGCTAGAAAGGAAACTCCATGAAAGCAAAGTCCTTGCTATTCTCTGAATGCTGATATCTGATAGCACATAGTAGGTACTCATTAAACACTTGCTGAGTCAATGGGATAGAGGAAGAGGCAAGTGAGAATCTTATATTCTAAAATGTGATAAAAGAGACAAGATCCAGGATTCCTCATTAGTGCTGATATTTCAAAGAGGCTTCTTTGGGTTAAAACTGGAAAGAATTGGGTTTGGTGTCATAAGGGCTGAGTTCCCTAATGCAATAATTCCCTAATTCTCTAGACTCCTGGAATTCTTTTCATATGGAAGTAGACCACAAATCATATCTGCACAGAGAAGTCACCTGTGTCGGCTGCCTGGGCGTGTCTGGTCATGAGTTCTATTTGACTTCCTTTCTTTGTGTCAGGACATGGTTGTAAATTCATGCATAGGTCCTGGACTGTCCCCTGAGCACTATAGCATTTTATTCTTCACAGCCACGACCTTCCCTTGTGAAAGCTGGAGTGAAAACTGATATGGGTGGAGGGGGAGGGCAGTACCATTAAATGGAAACAGAGTCCTGCTGTTACCGTCCTCACAGTGAAGCTGGGGACACGGGCCTTATAACCTGTTCCCCTTGTTCAAGTTACACTCGGGGAAAACCAGAGCCACGTGTTTGAGTGGCACCTTCTGAGCTCCTGTTTCCAAATTCAAGCTGAGCCGACACGTGGTGTACACGATTCCAGCCAGGAGCAGATTTCACCTAATCCACAGGGCATCTGAGTTACATGAGTACAAAATGAGAAACAGACGTGACTGCAGGTGCTTTTTGCCCTGCTTTGGACAACAAATCAAAGGTGTCTTTGATTTCAGTAAGAAATTTGGCAGAGAACTTGTCCATAAAGCAGTTTAATTGCATTGGATTTTGGTAAAAAAGCTTTCTCTCTCCTCCTACTTCACTCATACCACACACATTCAGATGTACAAAACACTCCCGGTGGAGAGAGTAGCATGACTGTGTTAAAAATAAAATTTAAATGAAAAGCCAATGTTGGTAACCTGTAAGTTTCCCATTTTCCCTGTAAGTGTCCATCAGTTTTCTTGCCTTGGATATCCTGATTTTAAATGAGTAATAATTACCCAATAGACCAGAATGGTTCCAAATCTATTGTGTAGATAATATGGCTTTTAAATATATTAATGAGTAAATATTTATCCAATAAACCAAGGTACTGTAAGTTAGCCAACTGCAACAAGGACATAACTCATTTTTTAAAAACTACCTAAATAAGAATTCATTTAAGAAACCACCACCATCTGAAGCTCGAGAGGGTATATGATCCCGTGTCTGGACACGTTTCTAGCAAATCTTCATTCCCTGGACCAAAGTTTGTAAATGATTGATGTGAAGCTCTGTTGTGCAGTTGCTTCATGGGCTGGGAACTTGGAGGGACTTTGTCTTCCCAGAGCTCAGCATTTTGAAAGTGCTTAAAGGTGAACAAGACTCAATTTGGGGTCCAGGTAGACTGGATGCTGATTACATCAGAGTAGCCTGTTTTGACCATCTATGGAGAACAGGGAAGTCTGAATTAATTTTTAGCATAGGCCGTTGACCTTGGGCAGGGAACACTATATACCCTGCCTTCAACTGCCTCCTCTGCGAAGTGAGAGAATGGTTTAGATGATCTTGAAGATTGTCAAGTTACCTTTTAGGGCTAACTAAAAGATTCTGTGGGAGGTTTGAGTTTCACTGTGTACATTAAAAAATTTTCTGCAAAATAGTCCATCACAAATTAAAATTTTCCATAGCCCAAAGCTTTTGCATATGTGAAAATGATTGTGGGAAGTTTTCTGACTTAGATACCCTGAACCAGAACTGTCCAAGTTTGGATGCACAGGTTGTGCACTGAAATACTCCAGGGAGCACCACTTGCATAGACTGTGGAGTAAATGGCAGACCCCCCCACCAAGTTATGCAATGTTGCCACCTGTCTTCAAAATATACTATATTTTCTTTCCTGCTAGTGAACAGATTCGTGTTGTTAAATTAAAAAAAAAAAACTCCTATGTTTGCTGAAATTCTGCCAACTTCTTCCTTCAGACTCCTTTTCCGAGAAGACTCTTTCCCTGATCCTCTTCCAAAGCCTTGATTAGAAAAAAACAAAAGAAACAAACAAAAAACGCCCCCTAACATCTAGCTTAAAAGGTAAATCATTCTCACTCAGATGGGTTCTGTGCTAAAGGTGAGAGAAAGAGAAAAAATAAATTAGAATTGGGGCACTGCTGTAGACTGAAGGTTTGTGCCCCCTTCAAATTTAAGCTGAATTTGAATCCTCAGTATTTGGAGGTAGGTCCTTGGGAGGTAGTTAGGCCATGACAGTGGAACCTTCATCAATGAGATTAGTGCCCTGATAGAAAGGACCCCAGAAAGCTGCCTCATGCCTTCCACCATGTGAGGACACAGAAGATAGACATCTGTGAACCAGTAAGCAGCCCTTACAAGTTCTCAGATTTCTCAGCTTCCAGACTTGTGAGGAATAAATTCCTATTGTTTATAAGCCACCCAGTCTTGGATATTTCTGTTACAGCAGCATGAAGACACTAAGACAAGTACCAAGCTCCTTTGTTGTCCCAACTCTGACATTGTGTGCATAGGGCAGGATGTTAGATGGCAATAGAATGTATGTGTTTGGTAGCCTAGGGGAGATGGGAGGTGTCTGTATTTTGGGTATAGAGGGCTAAGATTGACAATAAGATAACCTCTGTATGTTGTTTATTTCCAGTAGAACCCTGGTAGAAAGGATTCAGTAAGGGTTCACTGTTTTTTTTTTTTTTTGAGCAGTGGTTTGGCTCAGGGACTTTTCCAGCTTGCATTATAGACTGTAGCCTTGAACTGGGGCTAAATCCCACCCCAAGTGGTTTCAGACTTGGTGGCCCATGAAAGGCACACAGGGGACAATAGCTGGCTGCCTCTCTGCTCCCACACTTGGGAAACACAGGGAACACCAGAGTTTGCTGAATCCAGTCCTTTCTAGTATATAGGGAGCAGAATTAGGCTCTTTAAAAAAAAATTATTTCTGAAAAACAAGTAGGAGCTGAAGTGGTTTTTCAGCTAATGGGTGAAAACTAGCACTCTCTTACTGAAGTCAAATTAATATCTTAAGCCTGGGCTCTGGGCTTCAAGATGTTCTCACTGACTTAGTGGAGACTTCGCCAGCTGCTACTGAGGTGCGTTTCTGTGTGCTAAGTGTACGTGCCTACGCTTACTAGCAGTGCTTTCAACTTTAGGAGCTTAGCTCTGGCATGCCTGGTGCAGGAGGCAGAGTAACCACTTGTCACACCTCTCCAGGCTGTTGACCTCTAGTGATGAGATCATTCTGCACTGGAAGTTAGACCTGTCTCACCACGAGTCCTTATGCCAGGCTTCCAAGAAATGATCAGCTCCATGTTCCATGTTGCCCTTGCAAGACTTAAGCTGGAGCATGGAGACTTAACACTCCTTCATTACAGAATCCTGCTTGGTTAATTTCTCCTTACGTTTATATGTTGTTCCTGACTAATCTCTCAATCGTAGTAATGTATTGATAACCCAGCAATGATACTTTATGAAAAGCCTGTTTTGTGCTGGCCACTTTAGATACACTATCGCTAATTCCTACCTATACCTGTGAGATTATGATCTCTATTTTATAGGGGAATATATTGAGTTGCAGAGAGGGGGAAGGTATTTGCTCAAGATTATGCAACTATTGACTGACTGTGACAGGATTCAAAGCCAAGAGTACAGCCTGGCTCTGTCCTCCAGGCCATACTGCAATCTGTCCTTCATCCTAGTTAGAAACAGAACTGGAACTCTCTGTGATCTCTGCCCTGAAGGGCCAGCCTTCTCCAGCCTCAGGCTGTCTTGTAGGTATAGCTGCTGGCATCTTCCAGTTCCCCTGGGGATTCACCCATCTTTCCACAAAGTTCTTTTCCCAGCCTGGCCCTGATGGAAATCCAGATTTTGCCTGGTGGTCTCTCTTTCCTGCACAGCACAGCTCTTTCTGATGGGAACTTCACTTCTCAGCACCTTTCACCTCAATCCCCAGTCCCATAGAACTTGGAGCAAGGAGAGTAAATTGCCATCCCCTGCTATGCCTCTACCTTGCTGACTCCCTCTCTTTAGCAAGTTTTTCCTCTTCTTTTTTTTTTCCCTTAAGCATAATGTTCTCTCATCTCCTAACTTGGCCCTCATACCTTCTCTTTCTCTATTCTCCATTAGGTGACCAGCCATCCTGGTTTGCCCAGAAATGAGAGGTTGCCTGAGACTTCCTTTACTAAAACCAGGACAGTCCTGGACAAGCTGCTTTACTTGTCTTCCTCACCTCTGTTAGGTTGGCGAGGCAGATGCAGATTGCACAAACAAGGCTGCCTGCGCCGAGGCAGGCTGAAGCGGTAAGCAGCGCGCACGCGCAGAACGCACTAACATGGCCGCCGCGAGCTGCATGCACAGGGACACGAAACATCCAGTATGGGCGCCGCCATGTTTCCCGGCTCATCCCGGAAGGACTCTGACCTCAGCAGGATCCCCTGACCAATCTCAGAGGACACCGGACTCTAGATCACCTCCCTTTCCTGACCCGGCCTTTTAAAATTCTCTATACAACGGGACACGTGCACAATTCTCCCTTACGCACTCTGATGGACGGGAGAGTTCAGCCCAAGAGCGTGTATTTCCAAAAAAGCCTTGCCAAGTGGTTTTAATTTGCCTCCTTTTGGTCATCTGGCTTTTACAACCTCCTCTTTTAATGTTTTTTAAATTGGTGCATTTTAATTATACATAGTAGTGGGGTTTGTTATTCCATATTTGTACATGCACTTAACACAATTTGATCAATCTCATTTCCCAGGATTTCCCCATTCTCTCCCTTTCTCCTTCCCTCTGGAACTCCTTCCTCTTGTGGTCTTGCTTCTATTTTTGAAAGATCCCCCTTTTTATTCCTAGCTTTTTTCTCTCTCCCTAGCGTCTGTATATGAGAACATTTGACCCTTGACTTTCTGAGTCTCCTTATTTCACCTAGCTGATGTTTCTGGTTCCATTCATTTACCAGCAGATGACATATTTCATTCTTCTTTATAGCTAAGTAAAACTTCATTCTTCTTTATAGGTAAGTACAGTGCGTGCGTGCGTGTACAGAGTCTACAGAATGGGAGGAACTCTTTGTTCACACAGGTGCGCTCGCACACACACACGTTTTCTTTATCCATTTGTCTTTTGATGGACACCTATGCTGGTTTTATAACTTGGCTATTATAAATTGTACATGGGTATGCATGTATCATTATCACATGCTGATTTTAGTTCATTTGGATAAAGATCAGGAAGTTGGATAGAGCGTTATGATGGTTCTATTCCTAGCCTTTGGAGGACTCTCCATAACACTTTCCAAAGTGGTTGTACTAATTTACAGTTCTACGAATAAGATATAAGTGTATCTCTTTTCCACATCCTTGCTGACATTTATTGTTAGTTGTGTTCTTGATGATCGCCATTGTAACTGGAGTGAGATAAAATTCCAGTGTAGTTTGCATTTCCTCGATTGCCAGGGGTGTTGAATATTTTTTCATATATTTTTTTTGCCATTTGTATTTCTTCTTTTGAGAAGTGTCTCTTTAGTTCATTTTTTTATTTATTAACTGGGTTATTTGTTTTTTCTGGTGTTAAGTTTTTAGAGTTGAGTTTTTTGGTTGTTTTATATATATATATTCTGGATATTAATCCTCTGTTGGAAGAGTAGCTGGCAAATATTTCCTCCAATTCTGTAGACTCTATTCATGCTTTTAATTTTTCCTTTGCTATACAATAGGCTTATAATATGCAATCCCACTTATTGATCCTTGGTTTTGTTTCTTTAGGAGTCTTATTAAGGAAGTTGTTGCCTGAGCCAATATATTTGTTGACTCTGCTTTCTTCTAGCACTTACAGTGTTTTGGGTTTAATTCTTAGGTTTTGATCCACTTTTGAGTTGATTTTTGTGCAGGGTGAGAGATGGAGGTCTAGTTTACATATGGATATTCATCTTTTTCCAGCACCATTTGTTAAAAGACTATTTTTTCTCCAGTATAGATTTTTGGCACATTTCCCAAGGATTAGATGACTGTCCCTGTGGATCTGTCTCTGTTTCTACCTCTTCCTAAAGCTTTATAATCACCTCCAGGCACCTGACTCCTACCTCCTTATCTCAACTTCCCCAGCTTTGGATCCTCTTCTCTTTCATAGAGAACTCCACCCAGACTCTCCATCCTCTCAAGTCCATCATATACTAGGTCAAACTCAGCACCCCATCCTCTAAACCAGCTTACTATTGACTCTCCTCTTCTGTAAATCCTTGCATCCTCATCTTAATCATTTCTGTATAAGTTTCTGAAGCCTCACTCATTCCAGTGTCCCCTTATACCTCTATTTCGAGACTTCTAGACTGCAATGCTTTCAGATCTGAACTTGAATCTTGGTTTGACAATTTCTGTTTGTGAGATCTTGAGAAACTTATTTAGTTCTTTGGTGTGAAGTTTTCTTATCTGCAAAATGCATATAAAAGCATATATATCACACTGTAAGATTTTTCACTGCTAAACATGAGACTGTCTTTTATACCTATAGCACCTACCTGTGATAGCTGTGATCGATACACAGAAGAGCCTCAATAGAGGACCTTTGCACAGTAGGAATTTAACAAATCCTATAGAACTGATGTCACATTTTAATGCTTTCCAATTAGTGTCTTTGTCAGCTCTGCCACTGCCCCCTTGCAATGTTCATGTGTTAATTCAGATTCTTATGACTGAGAACTTTGATGTCTTGCAGCTGGATCCTGACTTTCCTTCTCATCTTCAGTCTCTTCCTTTTGTAATCCATGCCATACATTTCTGAAAAATTAATTTTAGCAAATCAAAACTCTGATCATACCACTTTTCTTTTACGAAACTTTCAGTGACACCGAACTAATCATTGACTTAAGCCAATATTGTACAGCAAGATTCTAATTAAAATGCCAGATTCAACATTCAAGTGCCTGAATGTACCCATTAGACCACCCTCAAAGTCTGAGCATCTCTTCCCTGCCATGTCTCCTTCAGACAGAAGCAGCCACATCTGTAGCCCACACCAAGCAGCATGCATGAGCACAGCTGACTGGATGAGTTGGGCCCCTGACCCAAAGCCTACTGGTTCAAGATGTTTAGTGATCTGCAATGTCTGACCCAGCTTTAAAAGATGGACTGATCCAATTAGATTTGATCATGGAAATAACAACTATAGTCCTAGGAAGAAATCTGTAGCTAACAGAGAACTAAAGCAAAAACATCATGAAAGAGACTGATGGGGACATAGAAATCCAAAGCCATGTGTGAGATGAAATAAAGGAGGAACAGAGATGACAAGCAAACAGCAAGCATGGTGTAGCACATGCTGCCTCTCAATATATATTCGTTAAGCAATGAATAAATGTTGGAACAGGATAGAGAGAAGTACATATACAGAGTCTGTGCTAATGGTATTAATGGCAGACCAGAAGGAAGATGCCTTAGGGAGTGCTCCAGGGCCATTTTGAGTCCAGATCTCTGGTTTCTGTGGGGCTCAGCCCTACTATGGCTGCTGTTTGTAGATTTCAGAGATATAATACCTTATCACTCCATATGTATCCTCACAAAAATTCCCATATTGAACTGCTTGAATAGATCTCTGTTTCTAGAAAAACAAAGAATAAGACTGGAACTGGGCTGGAACAGGGATGGGATTCTACTTCTGGATCTGTTGCTCAGCACCAGTCGGTCAAGCAGTGTTTTTGCAGTGACTGTTGAGTCTGGCATTTTTCAGGAATGAGGGATGTGGTGGACTAAGATTTGCTTTCTAGGTATTTACATTCTGTAGGAGGAATAGACATCATGCATGCAAAGAAGTTAAGCAGCTTCAGCTACAGGTAAGGTGCTATGGAGAAGGTGGGTATGAGAAAGAGTAACTTGAGGATTACACTAGATGGTGGTTGGCTCTGAGTAGAGACTTGAGTAATGAGCCAAGCACAGATCTGGGAAGAGCAGTCTAGGGACACAGGAGCTACCACATCCAGAGCCATGAGCTAGACTGTTCTGTTCAAGGAATGAAGATGCTAGTGTGGCTGGATTGAGGTGAAAAGGGAGAAGTGGCAGGAGCTGAGGTGGAGAGATTGGAGAGGTCACACTGTGTGGACGTAAAGGCATGGTAAGCAGTGTAGGTTGAATTTTAAGTATAGGGCTTAAAGCAGGGAAGTTAGATGATGTATTTATGGTTTAGAAAAACCATTCTAATTACTAAAAGGTAGATCTACTGGAAAGAGTGGAAGTTCCAGTTTGAAACTTTTGAAATAAAACAAGCAGAAGGTAACTACATGATAAACTTGAGTGGTAATAGTGGAGATTATGGAAAAGGATTGGATTTGTGATGTATTTTTGGAAGTGGAGCTAATACTAGACAAATTTAGGACTATGCAAACTTGGATATACAATATATGAGAAATGAAGTATTAAAAATGATGGCAAAGGGGCTGGGATTGTAGCTCAGTAGTAAAGCGCTTGCCTCGCATGTGTGAGGCACTGGGTTCGATCCTCAGCACCACATATAAATAAATAAAGATGTTGTGTCCATCTACAACTAAAAAAAAATTAAAAAACCTTTAAAAAATGATGCAAGATTTTGGATCTGAGAAACTATAAAATAGTGGCATCATGTATTAGGTTGCAGGAAGTTTGAATCAGGAAGAGAAGAAGGGAGACTTGGGTTAGAAAATCAGCAGTTAGGTGGGGAGGTCTGGGACAAGAGTTTGCAATATGGGATGGCATTTAAACTTATGGATCTGGATGGGTTTTCTAGAGAGAGAACATGGGATAGAGAAAAGAGGAGACCAAGGGCAGGATTCTGGGTATCCTGGCTAACCTTGGACTGGTCACTTGGTTGGTTTAGCTTTTAGTTTCCTCTCAAAATGAGGCACATGGACTAGATCTCTAACCTGCCCTCTTACCTGAATGTTTTTAGATTCTGTGATTAAAACAAAGACAAATACATAAATCATCTGACTTTGAGCTTAAAACTATATTGTCAAAGTTGAACATATTTAATTAGTGTTTTCCCAACCAAACAGGATGCAGTAAGGCCAGGCGTATTCCAAGATTCTCATGTGGTCGTGAGAAGCTGGTTATTATGTGCATTGTTCAGAAAATCACACTCTGTTGTAGTCAGTTTTTTTGCTGCTGTTACTTAAAGACCCAACCAGAACAACTTCAGAGGAGGAAAAGTTTGAGGGCTCACAGTTTCAGAGGTCTCAGTCCATAGACAGCCGGCTCCATTCCTCAGGGCTCAAGGTGAGTCAGAACACCATGGCAGAAGAGTGTGGTGGAGGGAAGCAGCTCCTGTGATGATTGAAAGCTGAAAGAGACTCCACTAGCCAGATACACAATATATACCCTAAAGCCCCATCCCCTCCAGCCACAACCCCCTGCCTTCAGTTACCACTCAATCCCATCAGGTGATTAATTCACTATTGGGTTAAGGCTCTCGTAACCCAATCATTTCTTCTCTGAACCTTCTTACATTGTCTCATAGGTGAACTTTTGGGGGCCACCTCACATCTAAACCATAACACACTCCAAGAACAGAATGACTTCATTTATGAGAAGCAACCAGATTTGTGAAGAAGTTAAAGAGCAAGGGGAAAATGACACTCAGGGACCAGGGTGCAGTTATAAGGCTACTCTTCTCAGCTGTTAACTTGGGGCCTCATTTGCCTGATTCTTTGAAAATTAATTGTTTCAAAATAAGTATTCTCAGTATGAATAGTTTGTACCTGACTCTAACATTATTTTTTGACTTAGTTTCTTGGCCTGTGTTAAACCAATGCCAAGGAATTAGTAGCTGGTGGATTCTACTTTAAAGGAGTCTGTCAGGAGGAGAAAAGATCTGATAGGATTCACACAGCTTCACCTCTCCATTGGGAGAGCTCAAGCCCGAACGATGCTCTCTGCCAGTGCACAGGGGCAGTCAGTCACGTGTGCACAGAGCATAACTCATGAGTTGGGGAATGAGGGTGAGAGGGTAATCAATCTTGGGACTTGTAGGAAACTAGTAACGGCACCAAGCCCTGACACTCTGCTGTTACTCAAGGAGCCCAGAGCACTTCCTAAAGGTGGAACTATTTATACAGGCTTCTACATTTTCCCCGTAAGACAGCTCAGTGCTCTCTCAGTGCTTTCCTACTACTTCTGGGCCTGGAGAAGCATGCTCCATCACTGACAGGTAAGTTACCTCCAGACCTACCATGAATAAGTTGCCAGTCACAGGATAGAAAAGTCTCAATGTAGGCATTGCCATCTACTTTGCTTAGTATTTCCCAGGTTAATGAACATATTCCCAATTACTTAGGAAATGTGGTATAAATTGTAGATAGGCTAAAAGTATTTATGATGTACAAAAATGTTTAGTTGTCAACCTAATTTATCTATCTAATGCTCACTAGAATCACATACATAGCTAAGTAACAGTTGTGTGACTTGATTTTCCAATGTTTTAGTCAAGACGAGATGAAAAGTATAAGATTTTCCCCCTAGTATCTGCAAGCCCTCCTTTCTAACATGGTATTGCCTAGTGATCTTACCAAAATTTTTGAGGTACACCTGACTGATTAAATCAGACAGGATGAGATGTGGGCCCCTGTAGTCTTCCAAAAAAGGTAGTTTACTTTGTTACCATGTCTAATAACTATAGATGGAACAAAAAGGGATAGTTTCTCCATTTGTTTGCTGTAGGTGAGTCATAAACTCTGAAATCTGTTTTCCTCATAAATTGAAGTAATATGTCACTGGGTTTTTGGGAAGAGTTAGTGAAATAAAATACTTTATGGCAGTCACCTGAAGCTTGCTAAAAAATGTTAAGGCCTATGTTAGTTTTTTGATGCTGTGACCAAAATACCTGACAGAAACAACTTAGATGAGAAGTTTGTTTTGGGCTGTTGGTTTCAGAGGTCTCAGTCTGTGTTCAGCCAAGTTGATTGCTCTGGGTCTGAGGTGAGGCAGCACATCATGGTGGAAGGTTCTGAGTTTATGGCTGCCAGCGAAGAAAAAGAGAGGGGTGGGTAGGGAGGGAGGGAAGAAGAGAAAGAGAAAGAAAACTCACCCGAGGATCCAAGGACAATATAATCCCCATGAACGTGCTGCCACCAGTGATGTACTTCTCTAGCCAGGCCCCACTTGCCTGTAGTTACTACTCAGTAATTCATTCATTATTAGTCCATCAAATGGATTAATTCACTGATGAGGTTGCATATCTTATAAACCAATCATTTCACCTATGAACTTTGCTGTGTATTGCCACATGAGCATTTTTTTGGGACATCTCATATCCAAACCACAACACAGCCCTAATCTCCTTTGCCTCAGATGGGAAACAGTTTCCATCATGAGTAACCAGGATAGTTTTAGATAATATTGTAATAGAAGCATACTTCTACATCTTGTTTTTAATTAAAAGACTAAAAATTGAAGACTCCCAAACCTCTTGAGTTTAACTGAAGTTAGACAACATAGAGTGGCTCTTGTTTCCAGAAAGTCTCAGGACTCAACCTTTGGAAAGAACAGTTTCTTTTGTTTCTGTTTGGTTCCTGACCATCCATCTCACACAGCAGAAGCCAAGATGAAAGACTGTAGAAATACTCTCTCTGAGTCTGGTAGGGCCAACGAGATCATTCCATGACAAGGGAAGCTAAGTGGGAGGTAGTCCAGAGTGGGTGTCTTAGACACTTTCTGTTGCTATAACAAAACACTTGAGATGGGGTAATTTATGGAGAACAGAAGTTTTTTTGATTCATGGTTTAGAGGCTGGGAAGTTGAGCATTACTTCAGTATCTGGTGAGGGCCTTCTTCCTGTATCATAACACCACTTGGTGAGACAGAGCAAGCAGGCCAGCTCTGGTCTTTCTTCCTCTTTTTACAAAGCTGCTAATGCCATCATGGGGGCCTCATCCCCATGACCTCACCTAATCCTGATTACCTCCTACAAGTCACACCTCTAAATAATATTAACATGAATTTGAGAATTGAGTTTCCAACATGTAAACTTTGGGAGCCCCATTGAAACCGTAGAAGTGGGCAAAGGGGGAAGTGATAGCCCTTCCTCTGGCCATGAGTAAGTGTTATTGACATCAGCCTGATTTTCTTTTGCTTAATTTCATTTCTCTGCCCCTCAAGGTACCCTGGTGCTGGTCCTCTCCCTTCCTGGCCAGAGGAAGCCTGCCTAGATCTCCAGTGCCTGAGGAAGTCAGCAATCTCTATTTGGTAACAAGGCCCTGCTTGACTGGGAAATAAGGAAGAGCCAGCGAAAAGGCATTTCTACATAGCCAACTACCTTTTCTGCAAAGGCTCATGGTTCCTTAGATTTTGCCCAGAGAGAGAGAGAGTAGCCCACATGCTTACAAGGAAATGTTTGTGTCTGGCAAAAACCAACAGGCTACCTGGGGCTCCAGGCCTCCTCAGCCACATCTGGGATGAACAGCCAATGGTGCTGTAGGAGTTGCAATGATGGTTTCCTGCCCAGACTCTCTTGCCATGCTGGGGTGTGCAGAGGAAGAAGCCCACCTTGGGTTTTTGTTAACGGGTACCACTATGTTCCACAAGTGATCCTTGTTGGACTCCCTCCTGGGCCCTATAAGTTCCCACCTCTACCTGTAGCTGGATTTAGATTTTGACATTTCGACGGGGTGATTCAGAGTGCAGGGGCCATGGCACTGTCATGCTCTGACTGAAGCCCTCAGAGCTCTGTGGAGTTTGAGGATCACGCTCCACATACAGAGCAGAGCTGTAGTCAAACTCCCGAAGCTCTAGTTTCCAGCTTCTGTCCTACCTAGCCAATGCAGCACTGAGTTGATTCCTCATTCATTATATTCATTCATTCTGTATGTATTGGGTATCTGCTAATATGCCTGGTAATGTGGTGGAGACCGCAGGTCCACAAAGGAGGAAAGACATAGAACTGCCATCAGGGATCTTGGGCTTAGTGAGAGCAATTATTGAGAACTTAACAGGTATTGGTTATTAAAATACCATCCAGAGAGATAAGAATTGTCATAGGAACAGAGTGTGTTGAAGCACAGGTGCACAACCCAGTGAGATTCAGAATTTTTGTAGCAGGAGTCCTGGGTCTGGGAGGTAGAGAAGGCACACTTCTGAGGACTTCTCTGAGGTTTATCCATGTCTAGGATGACTGAACAACCTCAGAGACCATATCTATTTTGAGAGGGACCCAGTGGGGAAGTGGGGATGCTATGAGGCTTGAGGCAACTCCTGGGTGAGGGCTGCTGTTCTCCAGAGCAGAGGGTTGCTCTCCTGTTTCATTACCCCAAGCTGATCCCCTAGGGGGAAAGTCTGGAGACTACCCACCTCATTTCATTATTTTAGGAGAGGAGCTACAAGTGCAGGGATGATGGGGGAGGCTGCTTTCAGGTTTATATTTAGACACTGACTCCTACATTCAGATGGAATCATGATCAGGCTTTTAGGTGGGTGGAGCAGTTGGTTGGCTGGCAATCTTCCTTTTGGATACTGGCAACAACTACTTCTGAACCTCGTTCGAGGCTTGTCTGCAGAAGGCATGGAGAGGCAGAATACATGCTTTGTGTGCTTGAATGAGCTCCTGGCCTCCACTCCAGCTGGAGCAGATTAATACTTGTGGCCCACGGGCATTTCCTGAGGAAATAGAGTATTTTTCCTTCCCTCCACAAACAGTTCCCCGGTCCTGTGAGACAGTGAGATTTGGAAATTGAGAAATACAAGTCCAAAATTTATTTTGATTGAAGGCAAATTTGGTTTGCTTATTTACATGACCTTAATTTTGCTTCATTACTGGGTCATATTATGTTTGAATCAGAGTTCTGAAAAAAAAGTTACTTGCTTAAGATATGACTGATATATGATCACTTTTTATGTAGTTTGGGCTAGTTCCATTCCTCCTAAGGATAGAAATTTGAAACAAAGACTGGTAGCCAGTGTGGTGGTACACGCCTGTAACTCCAGTGACTTGGGAGGTTGATCCAGGAGGATCACAAGTTCAAGGTCAGTTTTGTCAACTTAGCAAGTCCTGTCTCAAAAAATAAAAAGGGTTGAGGATGTAACTCGGTGGTAAATTGTCCCGGGATTTAATCCCGAGTGCCAAAACAAAAAGAAAAGCAACAACAACAAAAATAAAATAAAACAAAAACCAGGTATGAGATATAACAGACAAAGAGTGGAGCCTCTGTTTCCATTTACCCTTACAAGAGGGCCCAGAATGGCCCAATTTTGTTTTCCTTCTCTCTATTGCCTGGGATCTGGGTTTTTTTTTTTTTTTTTTTCCCTAAACCCTCTTACTTCATACTGCTCATCCCCACTGAACACTTTAGTACCACACAGAAAAATGTATAAAAACATTATTCATGTGTAGTGGCTGCTCTTGGCTAAGATTCTGCAGGACAAAACACAGAGGGAGTAGCTTGCTCAGATCTACTATCTGATTTAATGAACAGCCTCAGTCAGGAATAGCTGCAGCCAATGCTTCTTTCTTAAAGCTCCCTGTGGGAGAGTTTCTGGTTGTTGGACCCTAAAAGCAATTTTGCTGTCACCATAAGAACCTCTAACATGCCCTCTATTCTGTTAAGCTCCTGAAGCTGGCAGTAGATGTCAAATTGGTACAAAGGCCAAATTTTTCTGGCACATGGCTGGTTATAAACACCTTGCTTCTCTCCATGCCCCCAGCTCCTGTCTCCTCCCACCAATTTATCAGAATTCATCTGCTGTTCTGGGCTGGTGTTAACATTGCCAGCACAGTTTCTTCTACATTGAGCATTTTTTGAACAGACATTTAATCCGGTACTTCCTATGTATCAAGGACACAAAGATGAAAGACCTGGCTGTGTTTTTAAGAAGCTTCCAGTCTTGTGAGGATATGAACATTTAGAACTGGAGTAACTTCAAGGGGCCCAAGTGTGGGCAGTGTAGAGATGCCTGTGAAGTGGTGGGAACGTGGAGAAAACAATCTGAGTTGCTGAAGCGAGGCAGAGGAGCTTCTCGGTGGAAGTTACCCTGAAGGGTGAGCGATGATTAGAGACTCTGTGGGAAGGTAGGAGTGGAGAAGAGCAGAGCCATGAAAGAACATGGTAATTTCTGGTGTTGGGGAATATGCCCACATGGCTAGAGCTGGTTCCATAGGACTGTGATGTGAGTTGACTCCTAGGCTTAAGCCCCATAGGCTTGTGCAGAAGGATTTATTTGATCCTGGGGCTGATGGAAAACTGCTAAGGAATTTTGAAGAGGAATGTCAGAACCAGATTTTGGTGTGATCACTTTGACAACCAGATAGACTGATTAGGAGGAGTTGGCATCCTCCTGCTGCTCTGTCGCCGACACTATTGTGTGTCCCTTGAACCTAGGTGCTTGTCCTCCCCACTGCTTGGAGTATTTCCTGCTGATGTCCCACCACTGAGTCTCTCCCAGGAAATTAGTCAAGGAAAGTTGCTTGCCCCAAGCCCCGAGGGTGTATGAAGTTTTGGAGCCTTTACCTCAATTGGGACAACTCTAGGGGGCTGTCCTAGTTGCTGATTCCTTCATTGTGACTTACTGCATCACAGCTCAACTCTTCTTTGACCTGCTTCTAATTCCAGTACTCCCTCCCTGACAGCATTCCCAAGAGCCCTCCTGGTGAAATCACCATCTGTCTATGTTTGCAGGGACCTCAGTCCACAACTCCCTTCCTCCATCAGGATAGTCAGGGCCTGCCCTTCCCCCCTTAGGTCATCTGTGTTCCTCCAGATGGAGGAATGGGGACTTGGGACTTTGGTACACAATGTTTGCAAGATTTCTGACTCTTGCTGTGCAATGAAATATTTTTCCAGGAACTTGAGGAGATTGGGTGGAGGAGAGCAGAGATAGTTCTTCTTTTAGGTCCCCATATCGTCCAGCATGGTGGGGAGAACATATTTATGCTCTTCCTAAATATAAAGGGGGAGGCTTTATTGCGTGACCAATTGGGTCTATGGCTTAGTGGCATTCTTCCTGAAATTCTGAAATAATTTATTTGATCTGTCTCTTAACCAATTCAAAGAGAAACCCTTACTTTTAAAAAAAGTTTCTCTGCTATCTTTTCTGGCAAATTGATCTCCACTGATGAGGTCTCAATATGTGAGGAATATGGGAACAAGGTGTGTGATCTAATTGAACTGATCTATTTCTCAGGATGTAGTTAATTTATAGGTTTGCAGCATTGGAAGGATCATTAATAGCTGATTAGTCTGAGATGCCTTACCAAATTTTCCTCAGGAAGTCTTTACCTACTTTGAGATGCTATGCATTTTTATACACATGGCAAGCTATCCTTTCCTTTTAAATGTTAAATATAGCTTTTATATTTCATTATAAGACATTCATCATTGATGTATCATAAGCTATAGATTAAGTCCTATCTATTTTATTACCACCCAGAATGAAGCACTCATATATTGCTATATATTCTTCTAGCACTTTTTCTGTGTATGTACATATACATACATATTCTTCTAAAAATGGGATTATACTATTACATGTATTTCAATCTATTCTACTATACACTGTGATTACATTTTCATTTCAAGAAACAAATAATTTCATCAATTTGTGGTACCCTGTCTTATAGTTTATAATTATCAGAATAACCAGTTGTTCTTGTAAATAGACCCAATTTGTGATGGATCTACATAGCATTTTTTTTTTTCTTGCTCTTATACCAGTTCTGAACATGAATGGGCCAGAATAACAACTTTCCTTCAGGTGGTAAGATCTGAGGCTCTACCATATTCTGGTGGCTTCTAAATGCTGGTGATCATGGCCAATCCTGTCAGTCAAGGGAGGAGGAGCATGCAGCTTCTCACAGGCTGGTCCTGGATATGGTGCATGTCCTTTGCACCTACTTTTTTATTGACTGGAACTCAGGCATATGACTGCATCTAACTGTAGAGGAATTTGGGAAATGTGTGCACTCAGGAATAAGAGGAGGATTTTTTTAGTGAAAGTAGGATGTCTCTGCCACATGTTTAATAATATAGCTTTTCTGAAGTTCCTTTTCTTTTTTAAAGACTAAATCCTGTCTGGTCCATCCACATGTCCCCTATTTCAATAATTGGCATATAGTCACTAGTGCTTGATAGATATTAATGAATAAATAAACCCCATCTAGTTTTATTATTCAGAATTAATGGAGATAATGTACTTCTGTTAAGGCACATGTTCATCATTTTTTTTGGGGGGGGTCACTGACAAAATATCTGACATAACTGAGGGAAGAAAAAGTTTATTTTTGATGTATGATTTTAGCCATGGTTGGCTGACTGTTTCTGTGGACCTGAGGTGAGGCAGAACGTCATGATAGAAGGATGTGGCAGAGGAAAGCTGCTTACTTCATGGCAGCCAGTAAGTGAGGGAGGGAGGGAGGGAGAGGTAGAGGTAGGAGGGAGAGAGAAGGAAAGGGAGGCTGGGAACAAGGAATAACTCTTCCAGGGCACACCCCCAGTGACCTACTTGCTCCAACTGTGCCCACCATCTACAGTTTCTACCACCTCCATTCCGTGATCAGTAGATTAGTGCATTAATGAAGTCAGAACCCTCATGATCCAATTGCTCCCCCAGATACCTCCCTCTGAACCTTGCTGCACTGAGGACCAAGTCTTCCATATAGGAGCCTTGGGGGACATTCCAGATCCAAACCATAAGAGGGCTAAACAAGAGCCACCTTTCAGGTGATGGAAGAAGCAGAAAAGACTTCCTCGGGGAAGGCCGGATGCTTAGCCTAGTGAAGGGAATATAAGCTTCCTAGAAGTTTAAAAAAAAATCCTAACTGGAAATAGTCTGGATCTTCATTCTAAGGGAACCTGTGTGGCTTTCCACCAAAGCTGAATACAGCTGACTTCTCTATAGCCTTTCTGGTCTGAATTGTAATCTGGATGTTTCTGTGCTCTGTATCTTTTTTTTTTTTTTTTTTTTTTTGTGGTGCTGGGATTGAACCCAGGGCCTTGTGCATGTGAGGCAAGCACTCTACCAGCTGAGCTATATCCCCAGCCCCCTGTACTCTGTATCTTTATGCCATACTTGCATTTGCAGAAGATTTTTGTTTTTTATTATACTTGAGAAGAGAGGCCTAAAAGTACATTGTTGAGGGCTTTCTCTGAGAAGTAGGGAAGACTCTGCAGCGTAGGAAGTGCCACAAGCACCCAGGAGATCGCAGTGGGACTCTGAGGTCAACCAGAGATCAAGTGGTAAGGACATCTGGTGTTCTAGAATTGCTGACAGACAGCAGGATAAAGACCTTCAATGATAAACCAAATGTTTATTTCTCTATGCATTAGATGATCCTGGTAGTGACTCTGGGAGCGGGAAAGGGAAGCTGTGCCAATTCTCCACATGTCCTCCTCTTGGGACAGCCTGAAAGGTCCGTACTGTTCTGTTTTCCTTCTGCCAGCTTCCCAAGCATAGTGACTAGTGCTGAGGCAGCTGGAGAAGGAGGCTGAAGACAGACCCAAAATTCTCACTTTACCTCAAGCTTTGGTTTTATTGTAATATCAGGAGCCAGTGAGCTGGGTACATGATCTCCCCATTCTGGTTTGGTCACCTCTACCCTCCACCTTTTTTTTTAGGACATCCATTTAGGGAATAGTTGATTTTTCACTGTGCAATCTGTTTCCTCATTGTGTACTTATTCTTAAGAACTATATGCAGATCCTGGGCTTGCTTTCCTTTTCCCTGGAGCAGGAAGAGCTCCTTCCATAGGCTCTCATGGCTAGTCATTGTCCTGTTATGGGGCTAGAGCATAAGAGCTCCGTTCCACAGTTGGCCTGATTGGAGAGTGCATTACAGGCTTCTAAGCACTGCAAACTCGTACAGCAGGATTGGAACTAGCCTACGGGGACGCAGAGGTCACCAGAAGAAGAGGAAGAAGTGATGGTTGACTCCTCCCCCAGGGTGTCTTTGGAGACTGATAGGCAGCCAGAATTTAGAGACATACATGCATCCTTCAGGGCTTATGAATCCTCCTCCTGCAAAGGGAAAGGGAGTGATTGGGTCAGGTAATTTCACTATTGGATAAAAGTTATGGTCATTTAATATTTTACAACTTACATGAAAATCAGCTTAACGTGTTGAAGGCTACTTGCTTTTTCAGTGGAATTTCTAAATGGTGCAGCAATTACTTTGGCTGCAGTAAAAGCTTGGAACGAGTCAAGTAGGGTATATATAGTTTCCTTTCAGTATCCCGAGTGGCATATGTAGTTATTAAGATTTAAAGTATTTTGGCCTTCAGATCATAAAATTCTTAGAGCTAGGGGGAGGGGGCGGAGATGAAGGGACAAAGGAAAGGAGAGAGAAGGGTAAAAGGATTTTTGCAAATGCTTTTAGCTATTTAACACTCTTTTATATAGCACCATCCATCTGAAAGCCTCAGAGTCCCCTTTGGGTCATTCCATCAATCTTTACACTGGCCTCTCATAGGAGCTAAGGACCAATGGCGACAGAGAGAAAAGGTACTAAAGATGGGTTTGCTGAATGTTACCCAGGTAGCTTCCACATCATGAGTGTGTGGCCTGAGGTCCTGCCCACCAGTGGAATGATGCTTGGACTGATCACAGGCCTTGCCTTGCCTTGGATGGAGTGAAAGAACGAAGCCTGCCATCTTTTTTTATGACCTTCAGGGGGAGAGGGCACTGGAATAGAACATGATGAAAAATCACTGAAGGTAGAAATAGGAACAAGGCTCTTGGGCCAGGCCAAATGTTAGCTTTACTCGCCTCCAGATTAATTATGAGACTGTTTGCTTCGATGCATCTACCATTTGAGAGTCACAAAAAAAGTAATTGAGAGCACAAAGGTATTCACTATGAAGAAAATTTGAAAAAATGCACAGGTGGGTGGGGGAAAGGAATATCATACACTTTCTGTTAGTGCCTCCCCCAGCATTTATTCCCCACCCAACAAATCTCATTAGTTGGTGTATAAGCAGGGAATTGTAAGTTAGTCATGGTTGAATGTATTCCATTTCCTTTTAGTATTTAGAAACTTTTCCCCCCATAATTATGCTTTTGTGATGAGAGAGGTGTTGGGATTCTCTAGGGGTTGGGAATATCTTTGCTTTATCCTAAAAGCATCTTTCTATTCCCTCTGTGTAATAGTTTCTAATCCTGCCTAGGATGGAGTGATACAAAATGGGCTTCTAATTTCATGGTTGAAGTGAGAAGAGATAATATCAGTTCGGTTCCTGGCATAAAAATGATTTCTAATATAAATCTTCTAGAATTTGTCTTTGTGGCCACAACATGGTCAGGAGGATAAGCAAGTATATGTATGTATGTGCTGATAGTCTCATTCACATATTCTTTTCTTAAACAACTTAAGAATTAGAGTGCTCTGTGTTAGCCATGTTCAAGTGCCAGGTGGTTCCTTTTAAGGATTTTGCTGCATCCCTTGAGATCCAATCATGGCCTGTGTCAGGTATATTAGCCCTTGACAGGGAGCAGTAATTCAGGCACCCTTAATAATGATTATCTCACAGGGATTGGTCCTGCACAGGCTTAGCACATTGTCTGTTGTTGGCATTTGCTGCAGTGTGATCTAAAAGGAATAAAGACAGGAGAGGGTTAAGGAAAATAAATGGGGTCCGATGTGAACATCTTTCCCCCTTTTCAGCTTTTTAGAAGATAAATGTTTCAGATTTCAATCTGTGGTTCCCAGCAGTTCTTTGGGAACACTGCAGTCGGCCCACAAAAATCGCTACTGCTGAGCCAACCCTAGATAATGCGTCTCAGCAGGGATGACATAATGTGCTAAAAGAAGAGTATGATGTAATGCCCATCTCAGAAATCAGAGCCAATTTCCGTTACAAAGCCTTGGAGTCTAGCAGGAGGTAATGAGCTAGCATAAATTGTGCAGCACGGAAAACTTCTAGATCTCATATTCCTATCTGCATTTTTAAAGGCAATAAATAAAACAAAAGAAAATTCCTAGATCTGCTGGGTTCAAAAGCATCTGCTTGGCAAGAAGCTTTGCCCCCTTCCAATTTGGACAGCATGCTGCTCCAGGTGACCTGATCACCTTGGCCCACATGGGAGATTATTGTCTAGGTCCATAATCTGCAGCAAGTTGGTGATGTAATTTATAATGCTAAATTTGCTTCTGCAGATAATGTTTGAGAAGAGGGTGTGGTATTTGAAGGAGATTGTGCCTTTCCTGGAATGTTGGGGTAACAAGGCTCAAAACGACCAGGAAGAAGCTGGAGGATGAGGAACAGAGAAGAAAGTCAGAGTCACCTTGAAAACTTTATTAGGTGCAACCTATTCTGGCTTGCAGAAGTATGTGCAAGTTCCCTGATAACCAATTTCCTGCCACCTGCCTTGATTGATTATGCATTCTGGCCCCCTAGGGTGTAGCCTGCCTGGCAATGGCAACCAGAGTCCAGCTGTTGGTTGTGTTTAATGGAAATGTTGAAAACAGCTATAGGTTCATCTAAGTCATGATCTAGAGCCTCAGAAAATAAGATATACAGTCTTTGATTTCTAAAGAATTCCACCTCCTCTCCACTGCAATCTTCTGTTTTAGTTTATTCTTTCCTTCATTTTTAATTGCTCTGAGCGTTTGTGTGAGGAACATAATTTCTCCTTTGCCTGTTTCTATGGTTTCTGTTATATTCCTCATTTGGGGCTCGATCCTGTAACCTGCTCTGAATACCAGCAACTGTCTGGATGGGACACAAGTGGTTTTAATTCACTGCTTGCTGCAGATTAGGCCTTCAGAGCCCACAGCTCTGGATGGTGACCGCATTGGCAGAGAACTACTGGCTTTGCAAACTGAATGCTGTGTCTTTAAATAGGGAATAAACATCAGGAGCAGATGAAAATTTTCTGGTATTAGAAAATGAGAGAAGCAAAACAGGAAACATGGTACAGGCTGAAGAAGCACTTCTCCTGTGACATGCAAACTGACATGGACATTACCTTCTAGACCCATCTGTGAAATGGCTACTGAGTCTTTTATTCTCACTTGCTAAAAGGACAATCACCATCACAGCCACCTGAGGTCATTTTCAAATTCATCACAGGTCAGATTTTAAAGCAATTAATGATAATATTTTGTTGAGTGCTTTTAGTGTATAGCAGATGCTGTCCTAAAGTTTTTGCATGAATTGTCTCATTAATTCTTACCAGAACCCTCTGATGTTGGTACTAGTATGGTCATCTCCATTTTACAGAAGAGGGAAAGAGGCTCAGAGGGTTTAGATAACTGGCCAGGTTTGCATAACTAGAATGTAGTCCAGCAGGCACTAACATCCTTGTCCTGGGACTCTGAAGTCCATGTATATAACCACCATGGAGTGCTAGTGTTCAGATATCAACAGCTTTAAGTAAAGATGGCCCTGTCTATAAGGGAGGCATTCTACACGGCATATGGATTTTTATATAAATATTTGCACAATACAGGGTGCTTGCCTATGTCTTTGTATCTGCAACACTAGGCCCAGTGCTGGGCATATACTAAGTGTTCACTAAATGTTTGCAATGTATTAAGGGGAGAGAAGAAGGGAGGAGGGAGGCAGAGAAGTGTACATATAAAGAAAATCTAAATCAAATAGAGAATTCTCTGAGATTGGCAAGGGGTTTAGATTGCTTCTAGTTTATTGGGGAAGCCCACCTGAGACAGTCAATAATGTGTCTGCACTAGAAGCTAATCTAGATGAAAAGGCTATTATTGTTTGTCCCCACATTTTCCCCCCTGCTGGGGATTGAACCCAGGGCCTTGTACATGCTAAGCACATGATGCCCTCTACCACAGAGTTATACCCCCAGCCTTTGCTCCTAGTTCCTTAGCATCAAATTGAGGCTGTTGAGTGATTAAGTGGTAGAGAAATGTTATGTGCAGATTGAATTCTTTATTAATAGGGGGCCCTTCATAGGCAGTTTCTTACCAATTCAATAATGTCAATTTTAAAAATGACATTATTGTCGTCTGTGATTTAAAAGTGAATAGAGGCAGGGACATATATTTGACACATAGAAAGGACATGGTATATATAAGGGGTGGGGGTGGGGAGCATGGGAGAAATGAAGGAACTTTGGATGGGATGCGGGGAGGTATGAAGGGGGAATGGGAGTAGCAAAAATGGTTGAATGAGATGGACATCACTACCCTAGGTGCATGTATGAAGACACGAATGATGTGACTCTATCTTGTTTGCAACCAGAGAGATGGAAAATTGAGCTCTATATATGTACTGTGACTTGAAATGCATTAACAAAATAAATTATATATAAAAAGTAAAGGACATGGTATAACAGGATAATTGATTTGGAAACTATTAATAGATTGTCTCCTGTATATTCAATAGCCGTGGGTCTACCACTGTATAGTTACTGCTGTATTTATACATGGAAGAGATTACAGGACCTTCCTTGTCTTTCTTTACTCTGAGATATCTGTGATATCTGGTGTCTGTCTGCTTATTCTGGTCCTTCTACACTTTGAAAACATATGGAAAAGATGATGCAATTTAAAAAAAATCTTACAACAGATGAAGCATTATCAACCTCTAAAAGCAAAACCATCCAATTAATCAACAGTATTGAGCAATAGTGAGAACAGCTCAGTGATGGGTTCTCAATCTGACACTTCCAAGTGGCCATTTGACATGGTGGGATTTTATTTTCATCACAAGAACCATAGGAAATGCTCCTCAGCCTTCACACCAAATTATTCCTGCTCTTTCTATATCCGTGATGCCTTGTGAATCTGCCTCATTTAGATTCTCACTGCTGGTGGTCTTTATCTCTGACTTGGATCATCCTAAGAAGCTGATGCCTTCCTGTGTATTTCTCATCTCTAGTCTCTAATTCACTGGGGTCCAATTAATCTGCCCAAAGATGGGCCCTCTGAAGAGTTTTCAGTGGCTGCCCATCTCCTGTAGAATTTAGACCAAACTTGATCTCTCTTCTTGATACTCTGCAATTTGGCTTTCAACACACTTTTCCAGCCAGGTCCCTTCATTTCTCTATCCTCCCTGTTAACCAAACTGGTCCACTTGCTATTTGCCAAATAGAGCTTTTGTTTTTGTACCTTTGTGTCATTTTCTTTTCTTTTTGTTTTTGTTTTGTTTTGTTTTATTTAGGCTTACATGTTAACAGTGTAAACTGATTCATTGTACATAGATAGAGGATAACATATCAATTCTCTAGTTGTAAGTTGTATAGAATCACAACATATATGCAGTCATACATAAAGTTAGGGTTATTATGACCATCATATTCCATCACCCTTGCTGTCCCCGTGCCCCCTCCCCCCTTACACCTCTGTGAACAGAGATCCACCATTGTTCCCATGTCCTTCCCCACATTATGGATCAGCATCCGCTTATCAACGAGTACATTTGGCATTTGGTTTTCTGAGATTGGCTTACTTCATTTTCTTTTACCAGAGATTTCACCAATCCTCTCACTGTGTTTAAGCCCTTTCTATTCTCTGAGGCCTAGCTCAATAAGCCACTTTTTTTTTTTTGGTACTGGGGATCCAACTTAGGGGCACTTAACCACTGAATCACACCCCTAGACACCTTTTTGTATTTTATTTAAAGACAAGGTCTCATGAGTTGTTTAGGGCCTCACCAAATTGCTAGGCTAAGAAGCCACCTCTTTGATAAAAGTTTCTTTCCAACTAGAAGTTACATGCACCGTCTTTGCCCCTCTGTAACACTCAGGTTGAACTGGTCTTTTTTTTTTTTTTTTTTAATGTTTTATTTTTTAGTTGTAGGTGACAGAATATCTTTATTTTATTTTTTTTTATGTGGTGCTGAGGATCGAACCCAGTGCCTTATGCGTGCTAGGTGAGCACGCTACCACTGCGCCATAATCCCAGCCCCAGGTTGAACTGGTCTTAAGGTACCTGATTCCTCCTGCGTTACCGTTGGTGCTATACAATATCAAAGCTTTAGAATTTGTAATCTGGAGGAATGTTTTTGTTCTCTCTTATTAAACTAAATTTCTAGAGGCAAGGCTATGTCTCCTTCATAGTCATGTCCCTTGGAATGTGCAGCAGAGTTCTTAGCACATGGCCGATGTTCAGCAGAGGACTGTCAATGGGATGAGCACTTCAGAATCCACAGTTACAGTATGAAACACTGAAACATCTAGAGTCTCAAAGCTGGAAAATGGAGTTCATGTAGAAGTCCTTGTTTCTGCCTTTTTGTCTTTTGGGTGTGATAACCAACGGTATCCACTGAGACTAGCTGGTATCTGATTTATGGTGGAAGGTCAAGAGCATAAAAATAGTTGGGGAGAGAGGAGGCGGGGCAAGATGGCGGCTTAGGCGGACGCAGCTGCCAGTCTCACCAAACAAAAGACCAAAACTGTGGTACAACCTTCTTCCACCCGGCTCTTGGGCAGCACTCGTCAGCCACCACGACAGGAAATTTCACTCGCGAGTGTAAGCAGAGCCAGCAGTAGTCGATACAGCGTGACTCCAGCGGCTGTGGCCAAAAGCGGCCCGGGACAGCGTGGCTGCGGGATGCAGTCCCAGAGGCTCGGCTGGGAGCAACAACCCAGGGCTCCACTTGAGTGGTGGCGGCTTCTACTCCAGATACCCGGCTCTAGCACCCACCCAACCACACAGGGTCCACAGCAGGTTCGTGTGTACCCACGGCCCCAACCGACAGCCACTGGGGAGTGCAAATTCAAGGTAGGAGACGCGTCACAGACGCCACGAAGACAGCTCAGGACAAAGATGGCTTGGGTCCGCTCCAGCTACATTCCAGAGTGCCTGAGGAACAAAGCAGCGGAGGACGCAGGTCTGCTAAAAGGTACTTCCACGGGGCCCCAGACAACAGGAGATCAGAGACTGCTCCTCCAGCCTCTAGAGAGCCTAGTCTAAAGGGGGACATTGGAAAGCAACTCTGTATAAACTTAGACTCTGTATAAACCAGCGACCCAGACTTCCACCAGGCTATGAAACTCACACCCCAAAACACCAGCGAAGTCCAGCAAGCAACGAACAACGCCACCTACTGCAGGTGAAAGGAAACATACCTGTCTATTCACATTGAGACTCTTTGTATTTTTATTTGGTTTGTTTGTTTGTTTTTTTGGGGTTTTTTATGTTTTGTTTTGTTTTTTTTTGTTTTTGTTTTCTTTTTCCTTCTTTCCTTTTTTTCTTCTACTCGCTTCCTCTCTCACTTTTCACTTAAGCCTTTATCTCTCCTAATATTTCTATTGTTCAATCTTTTTGCTTTATTACTCTGTTCTTTCCTTTCTTTCTCTATCCTCCCCTCTTTTCTCTCCCACTCTTTTCCTACCCTCTAATCCCCAACAGGTGTGAATCCAAAGATTTGTTTTACAGGGGGATATAATAGACTGGGATTTCTGAACTGAATACTGGAGGGGTAACAGATAGTCCTGTTTCTCCCACTTACATATGTTGCATTTTTCTTGCTATCATTTATTGCTGTACCCTTCATCTCTTCCTCCCTACTGGTCTTCCACAACTCACTGTTGCCCTCTCTAGTAATAGCCAGCCCCTCTGGGATTCCTTTTTATGCTTTCTAAGATCTAATAACTATATCCTCACCCCCTACTACTCCAATACTCTATCCTACACCCCATCCTCCACTGTCCCTAGCCCACCAATAGGAACTATAGACCCCTGTGCAAACTTATTGGCTACATAGTAGATTGTAAAAGAATTCATAATTGCTGTATATCGTGACTAATCTGTAAATATATTTGGGAGCTGTTAGGACCTTCGTAGTTTGAATCCATATATTCCTTGTATTGTGATCAACCAATATTGACCCCCCCCATAAAAGAGTGGTATTGAAGTCCTGCAGGGAATCTAAACACATATAGGTGTAAAAACTGCAACAACTTGGATCAACAGTGAAGGAAAGACACACAAGCAACATGAAAAAACAAGGGAAGAAAATGATTCAAACAAACCAAGATTCTTCAATATTAGAATCCATGGTCAGTACAGCAGAAGAAATGACAGAAAATGAATTTAGGATGTACATAATTAAAATGTTTTGTGACCTAAAGAATGATATAAGAGAGCAAGCCCAGTCAGCAAAGGACCATTTCGATAAAGAGATACACAGGCAAATACAGGAAGTAAAAGATCACTTCATTAAAGAGATGCATAAGCAAATACAGGAAGTAAAAGGTCACCTTAATAAGGAGATAGAGA
>CM053405.1:48656314-48725728 GCA_028644305.1 Xerus rutilus | reverse complement strand
AAACAAACAACCCAATCAATAAATGGGCTAAGGAGCTGAATAGAAACCTTTCAGAAGAAGATATACAATCAATAAATATATATATATGAAGAAATGTTCATCATCTCTAGCTATTACAGAAATGCAAATCAAAACTACGCTCAGATATCATCTCACCCCAGTCAGAATGGCAGCTATCCAAAATACCAGCAACGATATAAGTGCTGGCGAGGATGTGGTGAAAAAGGTACACTCAGACATTGCTGGTGGGACTGCAAATTGGTGCAACCAATCTGGAAGCAGTTTGGAGATTTCTTAAAAAACTTGGAATGGAACCACCATTCAATCTAGCGATCCCACTCCTTGGCCTATACCCTAAAGATTTAAAAAAAAGCACATTACAATAAAGCAGTCACCTCAATGTTTATAGCAGCACAATTCACAATTGCAAAACTATGGAAGCAACCCAGATGCCCTTCAATAGATGAATGGATAAAGAAACTGTGGTACATATACACAATGGAATATTATTCAGCAATAAAAGAAAATAAAATCATGGCATTTACAGGCAAATTGATAGAATTGGAGAACATTATGCTTAGTGAAGTAAGCCAATCCCAAAAAACCAAATGCCGAATGTTCTCTCTCATTAGTGGATGAGGATACATAAGGGGGATGGGAACGGGAAACATAGTAGAAATGCAGGAGCTCTGGATGCAGCAGCCGGGAGGTGGGAGGAAAGAAAGGGAAATGGGTATAGTAATGATGGTTGATCGAGAGGGTCATTACTGCCCCTGGTGCATGTATGAAGACTCAAATAATGTGACTCTATCTGATTTGCAACCAGAGAAATGGAAAAACTGAGCTCTGTTTATGTACTATGACTTGAAACACATTTAAGTAAAATAATTAAATTAAAAAAAAATAGTTGGGGAGAAAAGTGTGATTCTGATTAGAATTACTCATTAGTTGACTTCTGTTTTCTCTTTTCATTTTTTCACCTTTACTTGCCTCTCCCCACTGCCTTGTCTTTCTGCTCTTCTCCACACTTTTTGACCCAGAGTGAGGAACATGAGTGATTAATAAATTTTAGAAAGATAGTATTAGATTCTGTGCTCCATGGACATTTCCTGGTTCTGCTAAATGATCATATGCATTAAGGAAATACAAGTTTCATTCTATTAAACAGAAGGGTGGTAATGGATTAGTCCTAGTTTCCATTACAACATCAGAATTTGTTGAAATCCAGGGAGTGACAGTACTAAAGGCATTCCCTGCTGCTTTGGCTGGTGAGTTTTTGAGTGGAACATTGATGTTTTCTTTGCTACAGATACCTTTACAGAGCATATAGTATACAGAATTGCACATGATACAAAATAGATTCTACTCATGGTACACTCTGAGCTGACTGGTACAAAAGCTTACAAGGCCAAAGAAATTCAGGTAATGAAATCCCCCCATCTAATTTGGCAAAGTAGAGAAAAGGCAGCTATTCCTAGGTGAAATGTGAACTAGAGGAACAGCTTTTTCTGGAAGTTGGTGTAGGCACATGTCTTTCTGGATCTAAGAAAAAAGAAGGCTTTTCTTGTCTATGTTCAAGCACCTGTTAAAAGACCTGTCAGAGAACCTCCATCTCCGAATCGCTATGATGCAGACCCACCTCTTACATCCTTAAAGCATTTCCTCTGACCTTAGATCACAACCTCTGCCTATTCAAGTGGACTGAAGCCAGCTACTTCTTGCCTAAACCAAAATAGCTATGAACCAAGTGAAAGCAGAAGATAATTTTGAATGGTCAGTTGGAAAGGTGGTAATGGAATGGGTATCATCAAGCAGATGTTTCTTCCCCTGAGGGTTCCCAGAGTCTCCTGCCCACATTATGTAAATAGGGTGGGGAGAAAAGACCTCCCAGGAGATGTGGATCATGAACAGTTTCTGTGACTACCTATTGACACTCTCCTTCCAGGAATGAACTCACCAATTGACTTCAAAAGGAGCTCAGCTCATGCCTGCCATTGACCACAGAACTTGTCACCAACACCTTAGGGCTAACTGAATCAAAAGCTTCCGACAGGTCTAAAATTAGCCTGGCTAAACATATCATTAAGGAGCTAGGGAGGAGTGTGAATGACCTTTCTTCATCCCTGGTCTCCCAGATCCAGTGGGCTGTGTGGGCTCATTGGTGTGCTAAATCAGGCTTTTAGGTGCTTGAAATAAATGACCCTTTAGATTGACTTTTTTTTATTGCCTGAAAATGCATATTTTTAGAAAGTTTGGAAGCATTCTGTTCATCTATTTTGAATCATTTGAGTATAAAAATGTGGCATTTTCACAGTTTGGGATATTTGAGTCCCCTATGCCTTTTTAAAAAAGTCTTTAATATTTTTTAAACCTTTTAAATTAGTTTATTTAAAGGCCAAACTTGATTCCTTCACAGTTTCTGAGGTAGGAATGTAACTTTATCAGCTTTAAGAGGGAAAAATCCTGGTAGCTCATTGTAAAGCAGTTATAAATATGTAGGAATACTATTCTGAGCTTTATATTTCTGGTAAGGATTTAAATACCCATGGAGAAAAGTGGCAGAGGCAGAGCTGTGTTTTACTCTTTTACACAAACCTTTAATGGTAAACTTAAGAAGAAAATTTATTCTCCTTGTCCTTGCTATTCAAGGACACCCTTACTCTCCAATTCTTCCCAAGTCTCAGGATAAAAGAGCCAGGGGAAGAAAATGAAGATGACATGGTGCCATTTCTGAACTCTTGCTTGACATGAGCCAGGCTGTTTCAATTTCTTTACTTTCCAGCCCAATTATTTTGCAATTCATTTCTCTTCTCACTAAGTCAGCAGGTCCCAATGTATGTTTCCTAGAACACCAGGTCTGTAGGATGTTAATAGATGTGACTTGGAAAAAGAGTTTTGAGTTAAACAGACTTCTTTACTGCTGAGCTTCTTTCTCTGATTCTCTAGTGTGTGATGTGAATCTTCAAGAAGGGCATGTGGTATGTTGCCTTTCCTGTGCTTATTGGCCCTGGATGGATTTTTTTTTTACTTTCTCCTTCCTTCTTATACTATCCTTTTTTTTTTTTTTTTTTTGGTACTGGGGATTGAACTCAGGGGTACTCGACCACTGAGCCACATCCTTTGCCCTATTTTGTGTTTTATGTAATGACAGGGTCTCGCTGAGTTGCTTGCTTAGTGCCTCACCGTTGCTGAGGCTGGCTTTGAACTCGCGATTCTCCTGTCTCAGCCTCCCTAAGTGCTGGGATTACAGGCTTGAGCCACCGCGCCTGGCTTACTTTCCTATTTTTTAAATCAATTACTCAGAGGACTGATGTTTTCAGGAACAGTCTGGGAAGTAATAGGTGGTGGTATTTGAAATTTCAAAATTTCTCTTTCAGTTGACTGAGCAGTTAGACTTTATGAACCAGGCCCTAGCCCTCCCACCACCACTGGGAAATGGGCCTGGACAGTCACTTGTCTGTTTTAAGCCTCAGTTCCTTTAGGGATAAAGTGAGAAGGCTAGGCCAGATAGCCTTTAGAACAATTGGCAGTGCCCCCTCCCCAAGTTCTTGCAAGATGGACAGGAACTTGAGTCATGGGATGCTCTGCCCTCAAACTGCAGCTGAACTGGGGTGGAATGGTATTATCTATTCAGGTCTGAGGGATGTAGTCTGGGCTTCTTTTTTTGGAGATTGCCAAAAAAGTCATCAATGGTCAAAGAATAAGTCTAAGAAATTTTAGAGTGAAAGTATCTGGAAATGAGTTTAGTCAGAAACTAACTTCTCTGACAGGATTTTAATATAGGTTTCATAGCACAGTAAAGTCATTTTTTTGATTTTTAAATTAAAGTGTGTCTATTCTAATTTTGTAATTATAAACAGGCTCTGTCAAGTCAAGAAGCATTTGTTCTTCAATCTTTGCATTTCAAGGCACTGGCTACTTTTGATAAGTGACAGATGTCTTTAGTTGGTCTTTAGAAAGAAGTAGCTTTTAGATTTAAATATCATATGCTTTCTGGTTCTTCCACCTCAAACCAAGAACCTACTACAGACATTTGAAGTGCTGTGGACTGGAAGACCTAAATTTTGTTAGGAAACCCTAGACTCTAACCCCTTCCCAGTTTCAGATTTTTTATCTCTCAGGTGAGGTACTGATTCTTTTGTCTCTTGAAGGCATAACCAGCAAAGCCTTCTCCATCTTTCTCTGGATCAAAATTTGCTGACCCCTAAGCCTTGCCTTCAATTTCCCAAGCTAAGAGTCTATGAATAAGGCTACAGCATGTTAGATGTCCATATCTTCATTATTTTCTTGGGGACATTGTTCTTTTTCTCTGTTTAGAAAGACGATCTTGGATATATGCAGCCATGGTTGAAATAGTTTACCTCTACTGCAGATGTTATATTCTGAATGTAGCAATAGTGTTTTGGTAACATGGCATATTTTGGAGCCATCTTCAATTGTACTTCTCAGGCAGCTTTCTCTCTGGCCAAACATGTTCAGCCTTAATAACAGAGGGAAAGCCTTATTATTTACTTTGCATCCTCATCTTGGCTGAAACAAGCAGTGCAAGATTGGAGAGGTCAATACAGCACATATCTGCACACAGGGGAATTGTGAGGAGAGTCTCTTGCAGGGTGGAAATAATTGCATGGCTGTCGTGAGCCTACGCTTTGCCTTTTAGGTTTGTGAGGCAGGCTTTGCTGCAGCAGTCCCTCCATTACCTGCCCCTGCCTTCTAATAAATCCGCTCTTCCTTCTCCAGGTTCTTCTTGTATAGGTAATAGAGACACATGTGTCCTGGTTCTCCTCAGGCCCCTTTGTCACAGCTTATTAGACTAGAAGTAGACACCTGCTCCCAGGAGAACCAGGACCTAGGCTGGGCTGATCAATGATATTGTCTCTCTTGAGAATTTGAGCTGCCGAACGGATTAACCATGCTGGAGATGGAGGAGACAAACCTGGCAATACTTAGCCAGAGTACACATGTGACCATAGCAACAGGAACTGAGGTAGCTGCTGCCCTCATTAGAAAGATGTATGCTGTCCAGTCCAGCCCAGCTCCCACCTGCCTTCACGTATATAACTTGTTTGAGGTCACCTCCTTCCTCCTCCCCGCATTCACTAGAGATTTTTCCCTATCTTAAACTTTCATCTCAATTATGATTTTGCTCAAAGTTCTACCATTTATCTTTTCTTAAAACTTGAGCTGAGAAATTCTTACAGGTATGGCCTAATTATTGGTTTCTTTCCCATCTGTAAAAAAAAGTTTGTCTGTTTGCCTATCAGTCCATGATGGAGGAAAAGCTGGGTAGAATTTTGTCAGATTTGGTGAGTACATTTAGCTGATCTGACTTCAAATGTAGGCTGTGTAACATCCATGAAGTCCACCTTTTAGAAAGCTTTTGAGGATAGCTTAAAGAGGGATGTTAGACTTTTTCCTAAACACCTGCAGGTACTAATTTGCAATCAAGTTGCTTTTGGAAAACTGGATTTAGCTGCCTTGAGTGACGTAATTTGATGTAGAGGTTAGGGTATTTGGGGAGCTAAAGGAGACTTGAGCATTTAAGAACTTCTCTTCCAGGAGTCTAGTATGAGCCATCTCTGTCCACCCTCACTCAGGTTTGGTTTGGTTTTCTGCTGAAAACATTTAAAGCATTTTAGGATTAAATTCGGGTTGAAGAACAAAATTAAAGAAGAGAAGAGATGGCTTTCTGCATTTGGTCCCTTAGAAGCCAGGATCTTCCACAGTGAGAGGACAGTGAGACTGATGAGTTGATGGTGCTTAGCACCTGGGCTTTTGTGAGCCATTAGAGAAGCCTCTGAAGAGACACACAGGCCCTGTTGGACTGAAGTGAACACTTGGGGCTGAAACAATGCTGTCGCAGGGGCTAGGATTTGGGATCATACTTAGATTTAGCATTTTTCCCCCCAGCATGCTCTTTAGAAACTATGGAAAGCAAATGCTTAGGTATTTGAGCTGCTGTCAGTGATAACAAATGTATTGTATATTTTGTAATCTAAATTCCTGGAAACTGCAATTACCATATTGCTGAATAGAAAATAACTCTTCCCTTGTTTTAGATTGAGTGGACTTTTAAAAAAAATGATGGGTGATAGCTTTCAGGAGATTAGAATTTGAGGTAGCTGGGCACAGTGGTGCACACCTTTAATCCCAGCAGCTTGGGAGGCTGAAGCAGGAGGATCGTGAGTTCAAAGCCAGCCCCAGCAACTTAGTGAGACCCTGTCTTAAAATAAACAATGATAGGGTTGAGGATGTGGTTCTGTGGTTAAGCACCCCTAGGTTCAATCCTTGGTCAAAAAAAAAAAAAAAGAAAGAAAAGAGTTTGGACGAAATCTTGATAGTGAATCCTGCAGCAATATCAATGACATTTTGCAGCTTTTCTGTTTCCTGTTGGTGTGATATACCATTTAGATCTGCAATGAATTGGAAGTTTTTTGTATGTGTATGATGGTGAAGATCAAACTCGGCCTCACGCATGCTAAGCAGGTGCTCTACTACTAAGCTGCGTCCCCAGCTCGGGTGCTGTTTTAAACACCATGAATTGTCAACCACATAAAATGAAGGGAAGTGGAAGTAGTTAGGCCACTAATAAAAGTCCATTTATTTTGCACACACAGTTTAAAATTTATGAAGCCTTCTTTGTTGTTAAGAATAGTGGAAATGAGCTTGGGAGGCTGAGGCAGAAGGACTGTGAATTCAAAGCCAGCCTCAGCAACTTAGGCCCTGAGCAATTTAGCAAGACCCTGTCTCTAAATAAAATATAACAAAGGGCTGGGGATGTGGCTCAGTGGTTAAGCACTCCTGAGCTCAATCCCTGGTACCAAAAAAAAAAAAAGTGGAAATGAATAACATTTTTAATAAGGTGACAGTATGACTTTACATACTAATAATGTTCCCAACAATCACATAAGGTTTGCATAATTGACTTTTCTGTTTTACTGATGATAGATTAATTGACTAAAAGACTAAATGAAACGGTTGGTGGCTGAGTAGAGATTTCAGCCCAAGTTTCTCTTTGCTCTTCCTCATATAATTACATGCCCAGCCCTGTGGTGGTTTCACTTTATAGTTATTCTTGGTTAAAAATTAACCAGAAATGATACACAAAACAAAGCAAAACATTTTGACTATCAGGAGGAAAGGTACATCCAAGAATTCTAGTGTCCTATTTCACATCCTCTTGCCCTACTTTTGACCTTGACTGTTGCCATGGAAACCAGCTATACTATCTCCCTCCCTCTTTCTGCTTTCAGGATTTTCTCATTTTGCAGTGTGGAATATTTTCAGGAACCACTAGGCCATTCTCTTGCATATGCATGTCTGGAAATGAGAGCTAACATCAGTAGATAATCCTTGACCAATGGAACGTGGGAGCTGGTCAGCAAGTGCTCCCTTCCTGGGTCCCACCTTCTATAAACATCTGCAGTCTTCCTTGCATTGATTTTTTCCTTCTTTCTTGTTTCATCCTTTCCCGCTCCCAACCATTTCCTAAGTCATTTCTGTGAAGAGATGGCCAGCATTCAAATCTTTGTCTTGGGTTCTGTTTTCTGAAGATTCAAGCATCAGCTTCAAGGCCACTTATTCATTGGAGTGGGCATACACAGTTCCTGGCAGTCAGTGTTCACCCTTTCTTATGATAACCATAGCCTGATTTCCCCTTTTCTAATAGTCCATGTGGCTCAGTTGCCTCTGATTCTGACACTGTCTGGGTTTGAAGGTAAACATGTGACCCAATCAGCTGTGCTGAGACTTGGACCTGGAATAGGACTCTAGTGGATTGAGAGGTCCATAGTGCTAATGTCATCATATAGACATGTGGGACTTGAGACTGAGGAAGGCAGAGCTAATTGAAGTGGGTTAGGGGGGCAAGGGGAAGGGCCAAATCCTAATCATATTATTTGAGTCCTGAATCCATCTATGTACTAAGCCAGATTCACTCCTGAACTTTTAGTTTGTATAAGACCATAAGAACCTTTTGGTCAATCTGCTTACTTGTAATGAAAACGTCTCAACCATTCTCCAAATCTTCAGGAGGTCACATTGAGGCCTTTCTCTGGACTAGCATACATCAGGACACATTTCAACCACACAAATATCCTCCCAAAAAGATTAAGGGAAACTACCACAGGGAGATGGACATTATTTTTCCCCATGCCCATCCATCCAATCAAATTGAAATGTTCTGGGTGAAATAATTTGTGGCACAGTTTCAATCTTCACTCTGAGAGGAACAGCAGATTCTTAATATCTTTGCTAATGAGATCATGGAAGCTGTGGCTAATATGGAGTCATTTCTGCCTTGATGAAAGGGGTGGGTAGCTGTGCAGTGATGGCTTTGGTGTGACTCACTTCTGGAGCCTTAGTGTACCCTTTCACTTTCTAAAATTGCTGTTTGGAGTCTGCACTAAGATAATGCATGCATAAACACTACTGGCAGTCACTTGAATAGTCCAAGTTCTGTAGTCTACCATACTTTGCACCTTGGATTTCTTCTTCTGACACCAGAGAAGAAATATTTATTTATTTAAACCAGGGATTGAACCCAGGGGTGTTTAACCACTGTCCCCAGCCTTTGAAAAATATTTTTATTTAGAAATAGGGTCTCACTGAGTTGCTTAAGGCCTTGTTGCTGAGGCTAGTTTTGAACTTATGATCCTCCTGCCTCAGCCTTCTGAACTACTGAGATTACAGGCATGTGCCACCACACCAGCTTCTTGTTCTTATTTTATGCTTATCTTGTTTATTCAAATTTATGGCCTACTTTCTGAATCTAAACTGATGTCTTCTGCAAACCCGTGTCTTCTGAGGAAAGAAAATTCAGATCAGATGCAGAGTTTTAGCAGAGATATATTTATTGGGGGTTAGTAGCTCCCTGCCCCTAACTCTGCTTCTGTGTCTAGATACCAATGTTTCCTAACCTACATGAAGCTGTGATGTAGCTAACGGCACCCAGAAAAGAGGAGAGAGTTTTATACCAGTCTCGAGATGGCCCAAGTGCTCTAAATCTCTAGAGCTTGTTTGGTTTTCAAACTGCCTCTCACTCTACATAAAAGTATCTCTGCCTCCTTAAAGGATCAGTAAGTCCATAAGATTATCTCAATCTATTATCAATTTTAAAAGCCTGTTCTCAATAGGCCGAATTTTGCAGTTTTCTTAGTGCTCTGTAGTGTGAAAAGATGTGCAGCCATTCTGGGACAAACAGAAGGCCTAGGGCTGATCTACAGACAGATGTGCTGGACTGAAAGGAGATGCCAGGTGAAAGAAGCATTCTGTGCCTTACAGCAGGCTTCTTCTTTTTTTTTTTAATATTTATTTTTTAGTTGTAGGCAGACAGAATATCTTTATTTTATTTTTATGTGGTGCTGAGGATCGAACCCAGTGCCTCATGCGTGCTAGGCACGCATGATACCACTGCGCCATAACCCCAGCCCTACAGCAGGCTTCTTGAAGATTACTTTTTCCTTGAGGACCAGACCTCCCAATATCCATCCAATCATGTTCTCACTGCAAGTTTCATGTATCGAAGGCAATTATTTCTTTTGAAGAAGACCTCTTGATCTCTGGTGCCAGGGTTTCCATTATATTTCCCAGGGCGGCTCTGTGGCTCAGTCTTAAGTATCGAGTGTCTTTGTATGTTCTTTTGAGTTTCTGCTTCTAGGTAAAGAGGTATGGCATGCCTACTTATATACTTACAGTAAAACTCTAGGCACACTACCCTGATTTTCCCTGTTGCAAAATTCCTGTTGTAATTTGAAGAAATCTACTTTTTGACCATGAGGATCAAGTCTTGCTATGGAAGAAAGAACACAACTGAGCAGCAGCAGAAGGAAGTCCTTTCTAGCCCACTGGTAGACTTGACTGACTCAGTGCTACAGTCAGCTCTCTCAGGCAGATTGATGAGGGCCCCCAACAGAATTCTTCTTTATTTAGGAGTAAGTTCCCCAGTTAGGACCAGTGAAGATTTTTTTATACCTCCTATTTATATAAACAAATGGCATAGCTAAAGCACCCTTCAACAGCACCACCAGCTATTCCTCAGGACCAGGTCTGGGGAGTGGCTTTGCGGATTTCCTGGTTACCTTGTATAATTGTGAGGTTTGTGACCAAGTCCTCCACGTGCTTCTCTTGGTCATTTTGTAAAGACCTCAAAGCTAGTCATGAAGCTTGGTGAGCACTTGCTCTGTCCAAGTCATGGCCCTCAGAACTGCAAGAAAAAATGAAGATGGTCTAGAAAGGACTCCTGCCTTCAGTGCATGTTGACTGGGAAGCCCAGGCACAAAATGGGCAAAACTAAACGAGGAAATAAGTGTCTACAAGACCATGGTCCAGAGATGTTTCATAGTACCTCATGATTACTATTTGGGTTGACTCCATATAGGTAACTTTTTTCTGGTAAACTAAATGTATCCGCCTCAATGTTCATCATCATCCAAAGGCAGATGTAGATTTTATTTCCAGTGGTAAATACTCCATGATTGATTTTGTAGCTAAAATATAAAAACAAACATGCTCTTGTTATTTTATTTACTTGAACTAACAGTTGATGGAAATAGATTGGATATTTTTATGGACCAGCATGAGTTCTGAGTTATTGAGTCACTTAGAGTACACTGCTACATATCTTTAGAAGTCGAAGAAGTAGTGGAAAAAAAATTGGAGCCAGACAGAACTAGGTTTACATCTAAGGTTTGTCTTGAACAACTGTGTGATTTTGGCCAATTCATTTAATATCTCTAATGTTCTATCTACTTCCTGGTACATCAGAGACAATGATATCTCTCTTGCTAGGATTTTGAGGGGGAAAATGATTTAATGTAAATATCTCTAGCATAATATGTGAAATCAGTAGGTACTACATACGTGGTAGCTTTGAGATTGATGTAACATACACATCCGAATTGCCTCTGATTAGGACATTTGGAAGCTTCGCATAGTTACCAGGTACAGATACATGTGTGGGGTAGATTATTCTGGGTCCTTTCTTCATTAGAGGTTGGGCAGTTTTGAGTGTCATATATTAACAATAAGAAGTTAAGATAAAGGGCTGAGGTTGTGGCTCAGTGGTAGAGTACTTGCCTAGCACGTGTGAGGCACTGGGTTCAGTCCTCAGCACCACATAAAAAAATAAAGTTATGTCCATTTATGACTAAAAAAAATTTTTAAAAAAGAAGTTAAGATGTTATTGGTCTTGATAAAATTTTTAGAATCTAGAATTTGTTTTTACTAATTGGCAATTTGTAATTGGTGAAAACATCTATACATTTGTTTTAAACAAGTGATATCAATGATATCTCCTAAGATGGACACTATAATGCAATTATTGTTGATTGTTTTTCATGAGTAAAAAACTATTAGTCACAAAATAACTTGTCTGTGTTGTCACAGGTGTACAACTCAAAATCATTTAGAAAAAGCAGTGGTTTAAATTCCTAGTTATCAGGGTTGGGGCACTTATACAACACAGCTCACCTCGTAAAAGAAAATTGTTAGGATACAACTATGTACTGAATTCTGTCTCCCCCAAATTCATATGCTGAAGTCCTAATTGCCAATATCTCAGAATGGGACTGTACTTGGAGATGGGTCTTTGAGAGGTCAGTAAGGTAAAATGAGGTTAGATGGTGGGCCCTAATCCAATGTGACTATTGTATTTATAAAAAGAGGAAATTACGACATAGGCAGATACAGAAGGAAAACAAAGGGAGATGACATCTGTCTGCAAGCCCAGGAGAGAGGACTCAGAAACCCTCCCTGCCAACACCTTGATCTCAGAGTTCTGGCCTTCAGAGTGAGAGACTGAATTTCTGCTGTTTAAGCTGCTAGGTCCGGGCACTTTGTTAATTGCGGTCCTAGCAAACTACCACCACCCTGAGGTAGTCCCAGAGAAGCTTTTGGGAGCTTGCAACTTGGGGCCAGGGTCATTCCATTTAGTCTGAGCCACTAATTTTCTTAAAGGAAAAAGAATGAAGTGGAATTTGGGTGTTTATTCCCTGTACCAATTTTGTTCATTGTGAGCCACACCCAGAATGTGCTATTAAATCCAGAAGTCTGAGAAATGCCTACAAACTGGGTTTTAACTGAAGTATTTAAATGTGTTAGAAAATCATCTTGAGTAGCTGGGGGAAAGAGAATTTTCCCTTAAAATAAAGTTTGAATAAGCCAGTCCCAAAAAGCCAAAGGCCAAATGTTTTTTTCTGATATGTGGATGTGAATTCATAATAAAGGGGTGGGGTGGCTAGGGAAAAATAGAGGTACTTTGGATTAGGCAGAGGGGGGTGAATGGAAGGAAAGATAGTAGAATGAGCTGAACGTTATTACCCTAGGTGCATATATGATTACACAACTAGTATGATTCTACATCATGTACAACCGGAAGAATGAGAAGTTATACTCCATGTATATATGATGTGTCAAAATGCACTCTACTGTCATGGATAACTAATTAGAACAAAAAATTTAAAAAAGTAGAAACCACATTTCTATGTCACTCTGTAATGAAGATGCTTGCCATTAAGTATATTAATAGTGTTTCGAGTATTAAAAAAAATAAAGTTTGAAACCCTTTGCATTCAACACTTGGATTATAATCAACAGTATAGAAATGTGGTTAAATCCTTGAAGCGAGTAGCCAGGAGATCTAAGTTCAAGTCTAAACTCAAGCACTTATGCATGCTGTGGTTTTGTCAAGGGGTTTTTGCCTCTTTGAGCTTCTGTTTGCTCATTTTAAAAAGAAGATGTTTCATGTGGTTTAAATGAAATGGAAGGATTAAACAAATTAATGATAGGTTATTGTATAAATGCACAATTATTATTAGCTGTTATTATTAATGTCAATGTTAAACCATTAAATTGTTTAAACAGTTGCTGCTAAGGGAGAAATGCACGTGTTCTTGTAGGTAAACTCTGGAAGGACACATGATCACAAGGGTTTACGTCATGAGCACCAACTGCCATGGCTGTGACGTGCTGTTTTTTTTACTCATTACAATGGCTGATGTGGATGGAGAGCTATGGTGGATCTGTAGTTTCAAATATGAGTAACAAATTACCTGACATTCTTGTTGCTTAAAAGACTGTTAAAAGGTCAGGAATACTTTTTGGAGGGTGATGGTAGGCTGTGGTTAATTCCAGTGTTCTTAACTGATGCTTTGGAGCCATGGATGGACTTCTCTCCTAGGTACCTGTATATGTATATTACAGGAAACAGGATGAGTTAGTGGCTTATTTTTAGATCCCATATACCTCTTGGCTGTGCCTCTGTCTATTAACGCAACTCCCGCGCTTCCTCGGCTACCATTACTTCCCTCCTTCACTTTACATTTTGTGGTAAACCAGTTGATCATTGAGGCCAAACAAAATAAAGTAAGTGAAGCTAATGGCCGAGAAATAGATTTCTTTCACAAAGTGTAAAGGTGGCAGTGTTCTCGCCCAGGACCTGTTAAAATAGGAATGTCCCCTCCCGGCTGCCTCACCCCCGCAAGCTCTGGGCATTCATGTTGTGGGCCTGGAAGCTCCTTTTGGAATGAATGCCTCTTGGACTTCCCCAGAGCAAAGTGCGGGGCCCTGCACTTCCCTGGAGGAGGGTGAAGCCACTTTGTCCCCATGGACTTGCTTCCTGACACTGCCCTAGTTAAATTTCCAGAAAGGATGTTAAGACAGATCCTGGGAGAGGCAGAGGGAAGAAAGCAGAGTTCCCAAGGAACAGAGCCTTAGGAAGAAGCCTAGGGCAGGGCCCTACAACCCAGGAGAATTTATTTTAGTGGAGGAAACGTTCTTTCCACAGCTTCAGGGGGGTGCACCAGCACCCTTCCTTAGCCCACCAGATCCTTTCTGAGGTGGATCCTGCCTGGCTTGCTAAATTGCTTTCTCTAGAAAATTGTTGGATGTACTAACAGAGTCTAAAATGACAATTTTTTTTTCTTGCTTTCTCTTTCAAGAGATGAAGGTATCATAAGAACTCCTGTGGTAGAAATATTCATGGAGATGGGAGCTCTTTCCAAACCAGGCTGACATATTCTTTCTGGGAGTGCTGACTGGTAGCCTATTCAAATTTGAAAGAAAATAATGTGAAATGTGAATTACCCTCAAGAAGTCCTGGCTTTTCTTCAAAAGGAAGAGAAACTTGGAAAGTAGCAACACCAAGGGGCAGCTGGGATGGTAGTGGACAGTGACTGAGGAGCTGGACTGTGATGAGAAAAGGCAAAACAAAAAGCCAGACCTATTTTGGGACATGTACCCAGAGTCACAGAGTAACAGAGACCAGAGGTGACAGCTGGCTTCTCGGCTTCTCAGTGAGAAAGCATCTGGAGTATCACTTTGATTTTGTAAAGCTCATTTTAGGGACATAGGACCTTAGGGAATTTGGAGAAGGACAAGGAGAAGGAGTAGTTGGAGGTGAGAAGGACTCGGGGAATTGATCAGAGGAGAGATGAAAGGCTCGAAATAGGGAGGATGTGATGGTAATAGTCCCTAGTTCATGACACCCTAGAAGGCAAGAATGGTTCCTAGTAGGAGGTGGTATAATTGGAAGATCAGAACTGGGAGTTGAAAGGCTGGACAGTTCAGGAAAATGCTCTGGCGATTGTATTGGTTCACGCAACGGGGCTACCACTTCCCAAAACATCCAGGGTGTGTGAGTGTGTACTTCATTACATGAAATAGTAGAAGGGTTTTAGTCCTATGGTACTGTGAGCTTCTCTGGATCAGAGCCCATTGCAGCACAAGGTGACCTAATCCAAAGAGGCCTCAAAATAGGGCCTATGTGAATATTTTATAATTTCTTTGCTTGAGCAAAGTGAATTACGTCTGTGGTCACCTAACCTCTAAACTTGGCAACAAGCATCTATATGCATCTTGAATTCGGGCTTCTAGAACCCAGGACCTTAGCAAATCAACCTCAAAATGCTCCTTTAAAATGCAGAGTTATTTGAAAAGATTCTGATTTGAGTCTTGTAGTTTGTGCTGTGATGAGAAAAGGAATCCTACCAGAGTTGAGAAGTGAGATTCGGCCCTCGACATAGAGGAAGCATGGTCTTTCCTTGGTGGGTTCCTGGAGGCCCAGAGAGTACAGTAGAAGGCAAGGACTGTTCTTTAGTAAAGGACTCATTGATAACTTTTTCATGACTACAAAAGGATGCTGTGACACATGTGGCTCCTGTTATAGGTTCCTAGGGATCTGGTTAAATGATGAGAAATCCATGGAAGAAGAGACATGTTCATACGATTTTGGATTCTGATTCAGTCTGAAAGAAGCCTTCCTTTCATTAATTTAATTAATTTCAAAAAAAGTTTGCTGCTGCGCTTGGAGGACAGTTGGGAAAAATCTCTGGATGTGTATCCCAGCAAGCCTTCCCAAACACCAGGGGCCTATGAGGGGCAGACATTTTTCTGTCTATTTTTATGTATAAATAGCTCCTACCTCCCAGGTGCTGGAAAGCTAATCCAGGCTGACAGATCTCCTTGCTTGGCTGCCTTGACTCGCAATGGCCAGTGTCACTGCTATTAATAGCACACCCTATATTCTTAAAGAGCTTTCCTGTTGGCTCTGCCAGTCACTGGGCAAACCTTGGTAGGAAAGATCCAGGGGTTAGGCTGGGAGGAAGACAGAAACAATTAAGAAGTGGGGACAGAGAGGCTCCAAGAAGGAGAAGCCAGGACTTTGAGGGAAATTAACCTTAAGCTGACTTTGAGACTGTCTTCCAGTGATTGGTTTTAAGGTCTGCGTAATAAAAGAATTAAAGAACTCAACAGGACCCATGGGTAGATGAAGAGTGATTCTGAATTACAGATTAGCTGGCCTCTATGAGAAGAGGGCTCAAGAGATGATCTAATCAAGTGAACCTCTCTTCTGGCTCCTTTCACTTAAGTAATTATAAAAATAGTCCTTTTGAAAACAAAGAAATATGCATTTTATTTTTTTGGCTAGGCTCTTCCTGTAGTTTTCAAAGTACATTACATAGTTTGGGAAAAATACCAGTCAATTGTGACACTTTTGTGCCTTGCTTATTATCCCACTGTGGCAAGTGTCAAGCAAAGACTACTGTGTTCCCAAACACTTCAGAAATAAAACCTTTCTTATTGGAATTCTGGAGAAGTAAGAAATTTTGCTTCACTCCTAGTTAAATACAAAACCCCTGTTGCTTGACCCTTGATGTTGAAACTTTCTAAAATGTCTATCTTTGCTTTCAAGCTCAAGCACAGTACCAAGGGGTCATCTAATCTTTTTTATTAATATTTTTTGGTTGTAGATGGACATAATGCCTTTATTTTATTTATTTATTTTTATGTGGTGCTGAGGATCAAACCCAGGGCCTCACACATGGTAGGCAAGTGCTCTACTACTGAGCCACAACCCCAGCCCACATCATATAATCTTGCTCTGATGCAGCATCTTGCAGCTTCTCCACTCTTCCAATGCTCTTTTGAGGGTTGAGGGCACAGATGTTTGGAATGGGTCTAAGCTGAGAGGCCTCCTTTGCCTAATTGTGTTTGAATCTGTGATAGAGAGTCCTGTTTCAGTTCTAAATATCTACTGTCTCCAACCCCAAAGGCTGCCACTCTTTTAGCAGTTCCAGAATGAATCCTTTGCTTCCATTTTCCTTCCTCCTTGGACAGTTTCAAAGCCCTGGTAATGAAGAAAGGCAGAAGAGCAGTGTCTATAGACAACACAAAATCCTGAATGAACTACTCTTCTGGGGCATGGTTGAATGCTGCCTCACTTTCAGGCCCAAGGTCACATGCTCTTGAGTTGCTGCCCTGACATGCAAGAAAGATGGATGGGCCCCCAAAGCACACGGGGACTCCTACTTCCTTCCCAGCACAAGCAGCTGCTGACGTGCAAATTTATTCATGTTTGTGGGGTGCAAGAGTCATGCTGCAGAGTGTCTCAGTGCTCTCTTTGAGTTCAAGGAAAAGTACCAGGCTGGAAGACATAAAGAGCCCATACAAAGACAATTAAAAAAAAACCTCCTCTCTCTCACTCTTTCCATTTTAGTTTCCAGAGTGATGGCAATGTGGATCACATGAGAAGGACAGGAAAACGGCAGTGGGTCAGGATTCCTATTTGCCTTGTCTTCTTTTGCTTGTTGTGACAACCAGGAGGGAACCTACTACATTGAAACTTCTGCACAAGCTCTTTCAGCTACAGGATTTACCACATTTGTGAAGTAAATGGTCAAATCAATTAGAGCTAGGTCAAGGACAAGGGGATTTAGCCAAGGGAGCCTTGTGGTTCCTTGCTTGTCATGAATGATGTATAGAATGAGGTAATGCAACCCAAATTAAGTGAGAGCTGCAGAGTCACTTTCCATGCAGCTGGTACTGAGGCTTTTTGATGACTATATGATTTTTAAAGAATGTCCTGGAGTGCTGGAAAGTCTGAGTTCTGAAATCAAATTACTTTGCAACTTACGACACTGATCTATCTGATCTTCAAGATAGTAGGACTATCTCTTAGAAGGGAATGCTACAGATGCTTTGCATGGGGAGGTCTGAAAAAGCCTCTAGAGTTCTTCTCTTTCAGGGGGAAGTGCTGGGACTGACATAGGACAAATTACACTGTTATATTGTGTTCATGTACTAATGTGTAACGATAAATCCCACCATGTACAACTATAGTGCACCAATAAAAAATGTGAAAAAAAGGAGTTGCTCCCTTCCCATTTCTGATCTTAGCCTTCCGCCCTAGTGAATCAGTGTGATTCTGTTGAAACTTGGGGAGAGAGTGGGTATAGTTGGAAAGGATAGGAAATGAAGAACAGTATATCTAGAAGGAACTGATTGGCTAAAGCAGAGTCTACAAGAAGAGCAGCTCCATGACCCACTTAGAAATGTATGTATCTTTATGTGTGTATATGTCATATGTTATATGTATATGTTATATGTTAAGTAAACTTATCAGGGCTTAATAAGTCAGATGGTTTATCAGTAGAACTTCTTTAATGTCATTTAGCATATTTGTCAAAGAAGAAATATGATCTCAAAAAAAAAGCAGAAAAAGCACTTGAAAAATTCAACATTTTTCATAATAAAACTTCTTAGCAAAGCAGAAAAGAAGGAAATATTTTATAAAAGATATCTAACAAAATTTAAGAGCAGACATTGTACTCTATGGTATTACCATCAAAGAGGAAGGAGGCAAGAATGCCTATCAAGGCATCTATTCATTAATGCACTAGCAGCATTAGACAGTGGTGTTGGAAAGAAAAAGAAAGGAAAGATGTAAGGATTGGAAAAGAAGAAAACCCATTTTATTATTTTTCAGACAATGTATTTTTATATCCAAGAGAAACTGTCAAATAATGCTAGTAATAAGGTTTCTGGATAAAAACCTCTTGTAAATTGGGTTCCTTGAGACAAAAGACCCTGGGACTGATTAGTGTGTAGATGGTTTGTAAGATAGTACTCTTGATGTCAATAGCTGTGAAAAGAAAAGGAGAGAAGCAGGGCTGGGTAGAGGGAGATGTTGAACTGTGATGTGGCGCCGAGGAAGACCCTGGAAAACCGTGTGGGAACATCCAAAGCTGGCACGTCCCTGTGGAATTGTCCCATATGGGGGTTAGGAGACCAGGCCTTTATGTGCCTGTGTTGACCAGGCACTGGATGTGGGATGACCTGTGGAAGTGTGTGACTTTGAGATTGGTAGCCCCTTTCTGCCAAAATGGTTCTTTAAGAGGGCCAACAGGCAAGGCCTAACTGCTGGAACTAGCCCTATGCCCGGGGTTGGGGAGGGGATTCTCCAGACATGAAGGGAAATCTGGAAGGTATTGAGATCTACTTATTCTAAGAGCCATTCCTTCAGGGTTCCAGAGAGAATCACTGAAGTTTGGATATTGAATGTCCCTCAGAGGCCCATGTTTTAAAGACAGTTCCCAGAGTGCCCTTTGGGAGGTCTGTAAACCTTTAGGAGATAGGGCCTAGTGGGAGGCTCTTAGGTCACTGAAGGCCTATCCTTGAAGGATCTGTGTGACTTTTACCATTCCCTCTCGTTCTCTGCTTCCCAGCTCATGATGTGAGTGGTTTTCTCTGACTCATGATTCTTATCATTGCCATCTGGTCCCTCACCAGAGTCCTAAAACAATGGAGCTGCTCTATTTTGGGCCAGAACCTCCAGAACCATGAGTGAAATAAACCTTTCCTATTTATAAGTTAGTTGCTTCAGGTATTTCATTGTAGTAACATGAAACTGACTAATACAAGAGTCTTGGAGAAACAAAAGATCAAGATCAGTAGAATTGACTATAGCATCTATTGGTGTAATTGGTCTCTAGGATGCAAGAAATTCTCACTGATCCTTGCTCTAGTATGCATTCTAGATCTTGCTCACCTTTAGCTAGCCCTTCTGATTATCTCTGGTGTGTGATCCAGATCCTCATTCCTGAGTGACCTGAGACTGGTCACAGGTCAGGGTTGCAACAACTGTATATCTACCATCAAGACTGGGAAAGAAATTACCAAGAGACACACAAGTTCATCACGAGGATTCCAAATATGTTCTTTCCTGCCTACATTGTATAACAACAGCCCTACCTTTTCCTGAGAAGCAGTGTCAATACGCCTATTACTCCAAACTTGCTACTCACTGTGATATTTGCCATGTCCCTAGTTTCTAACAGTAAAGTGCACCACCTATGACTTCAGGGTCCTGGTGTGCCCATTGCTATCAAAGAGCCTTGTTCTGTTACAGCCTGGGTTGCTGTCATCCCTGGCCTGCAGAAGGATGCAGAATGACTAAACTTAAGGAGCCAGGTTCCCTTTCACTAACATATTCTTTATTATTCTGAGTCATCTGGAAAGTCATCTTAGTCACCTGTAAATTTTTCAGTCTTACATAGTATGTCTACACTTGTATACTCACTTCTCTGCATCTTAATCTTTTCTCTTACTTTCTGCCTTGGCAATTCCAGTACCTCTACCTTCATGTGTATGGGTTGGGTTCAAGTAAGCATTTCTGTAAAGAGACAGTAAATATTTTAGGCTTTCTGGACCACAAACAGCCTTGTTTGCATATCTTTTTGTTTATTTTTTACACTCCTTTTAAAAAATTTTGAAACATTCTTAGCTTGTGTAATAAAAATAAGCTGTGGCCAAATTTGGTCAGTAGATTGTAGTTTGTGACCCCCTGGGCCATTGCTTTTGAATGCTCTGAGAACTATCCTAGCAGGGTGTTTGTACAATCTCCCAGTGTCTCTAACAGGACTTGTGTTCAATCTCACGTCCTGCCAGAGTGCCTGTAAACCAATAAACTCTTCCTTCTTCAACTTTGTTCTGCTTCCCTTGAGCCAGCAGCTTCAGGATCCAGTCCAGTGCATGCTTTCCTGGCTCTTGTTGGAAAATGTTTTCTAGGACTTGCAGTTTCTTTATTTTTGCATTTCTCTTTCCTTCTTTATCAGGCACAGTGTGTCACTAGCAGGGTGATCTTGTGACTTAACCTTTGTTCTTATCTTAGTTGCAAGGAGGGGAGCTAGAGGTAGACTCTCAGAAGGATGCATATCATCCTAGGGGGTGGGAGGTTCGTCAATATTTTCAAGCAAGAGGGAAAGAACTAGACCTTAACAGGGAGGAGAGGGTCACATCTAGAAGCTCACAGGGTTCAGAGGAATGTGAGGGACATATAAGTTTCAGGTATATGAACTCAGATGTCTGCATTCCTAAGACAGGTTTATTCTTTCCCAACAAGGCCTCTGCACTTATATAGGTGACCTGTATTAGTTGAAAGCGTAATCTTCCTTGGAGTTCTGCTACTCTTATAGCTAAGACCTGGGCCTGAGCTTCAAAATTTCTTTGCTACTCTTACATTGCAAGATGTGAAAAACACTTTGTATGATGCTGTGAAGATCTTTTGGTTTTTTATTTTATTTTATTTTATTTTATTTATTTTTTAATTTTATTTAGGCTTACATGTTAACAGTGTAAATGATTCATTGTACATAGATAGAGGATAACATATCAATTCTCTAGTTGTAAGTTGTATAGAATCACAACATATATGCAGTCATACATAAAGTTAGGGCTATGATTTTGGTTTTTAATGTAGTTGTTAATTGATGATTTTTAGTAGCCTTTTCATATTTTTTCAAAAGATTAATAAATCCAAGCCATCACCACCCACTTCCACTATTTGTCTAGTTATCATTTGTCCCATATTTCTCAAATACATGATAAATAATTCTCTTGTGCATAGCTTTCACCCTCTGTTTTATCACTGATGGAAGTTTTTAACAGTATCACCACTACCAGTAATGTGTGCCAGTCATGAGTCCTCATTGCCAGTGAGGCTAAGAATACCTCAATTCCAAAATTTTATCTTAGCATCTGCTTTCCTGGACTGACACTCTCAGACTGGGTTCTTTAAGGAGCAAACTTGGAGATGGAGATTAATGTGTGGGAAGTTTATTAGAGCATGTTCTTGAGTTTGATATTTGTGAATGGAACTAGAAAGAGCATTACTAAATAAAGGAGAAGATAGATTGAGATGAAATTTCAATGAAGACATGATGCTATAGAACTGGGGTGACCCTTCTAAGTGGTTCCAAGTTGGTGTGAGCTGGCTGAGTCTTATTCCTGTCCATCAGTCTTTGCATGTGAGGCTCCTCAGGAAAGGCATGTGATCTTAAGTAAGGGTCAACAACTGGGGCCTGTCTACTGATAGCATATCCCACAGCTGGGCAAGAAAGACCTTCAGTCTTAGAGGAATATCTGGGTGGTATAGCACAACATTCACTACTAACACCCCTGTTCACTGGCCAAAAATTTAGAAGATCCTTAAAGTTAGAAAATATCCTTTAAATAACAATGCCTTTTAATGAAAGTAACAAAACTTCTAAGATGTCTTGGAATAAATCTAACAAATGGTCCAGATATTGTAAAAAAAAAATGAAGTTATTATAAGACATGAAAGTAGAGCTAATGCTTATGGATGGCAAGATAAAGATGTCAGGGCTCTGTAAATTAATATTAAAATCAATATCAAAAACAATTGTATTCTAAAATTTATTTAGAAAAAAAAGGGCCAAGGATAGCCAAAACAATTTTTAAGTAGAACAGGTAGGAGGACTTGCCTCCTGGATATCAAAATGTATTTAAAGTTAAAATAATCAAAGCAGGAAGGCAGACTTAGGAATATGGCTTTGTGGTAGAGCGCTTCCCTGGCACACATGAAGCCCTGGTTCAATCCCCAGGATCACAAAGAAGAAAAAAGGAAACAAATAGAATAGTGTCATAGAAATGGATAAATAGACTGGTTCAATCAAATGGAGATCCCAGGATTTGATACTTTGTTTTGAGTAAATAATTGGTATAATAGCATTATAAATTAGCAGGAAACAATAGACTTTTTATTTTTATTTTTTTATTTTTATTTCTTAGTTGTAGGCGGACAGAATATATTTATTTTATTTTTATGTGGTGCTGAGGATTGAACCCAGTGCCTCACGCGTGCTAGGCGAGCATGCTACCACTGCGCCATAACCCCAGCCCGAAAGAATAGATTTTTGAAAATAAATGGTTAATGGTTGATAGACAATTGGTTCAATTTCAGTACAAAAATTTACTTTCATGTAAACTGAATATGAATTGTAAAACTTTAAAACTTTTACATCTGTGTGTGTGTGTGTGTGTGTGTGTGTGTGTGTATCTCCAAGATATTGAGATAGAGAAAGCTTTCTTAATGCCTGAAAACCACATACCTTATAGGAATACGTTGACAAATTTGACTTCATCCAAAGTTTTATATGACAAATACAATTTAAATAAACTCCAATGACAAGTCAGAATATGAGAAAAGATGTTTATAATATATGTAACTGGCAGAGGAATAATATCTGAGATGCCTGAAGAACTCCCAGAAAACAATAAGAAAAAGACAGGTGCTATGGTTTGAATATGATTTGTTTTCTCTGAAACTTATGCTGAAGTCTAATCTCCATTGTGAGAATTGAAGAAGATGGAAATCTAATCCAGCTATGATGTTTAAAAATGAGGCTTTTGAAAAGTGATTAAGTTTAATGAGGCCATTTGGGTGGAGCTTCATGACTGAATCCTGATCACTTTATGAGAAGAGAGGGAGAGACCAATGCTTATGCATACTACTTGCTGATCACCAGGAGATGCCTTAACCATCATGTGACTAAGGCCATCATATGGGGTCCCTCCACCTTGGATCAGAACCATGAGCCAATAGACCCCTCTTTACTTTGAAAATTATGTAAGTTTTAATATTACTAGCAATAGAAAAAATGTCAACATAAGAATAGGCAAATATATGCCAGGCGCGGTGGTGCATGCCTGTAATCCCAGCGGCTTGAGAGGCTGAGACAAGAGGATCATGGAGTGCTCCAGAGTTCAATCCCTGGTAAACCCTGCCACCCTCCAAAAAAAAAAAAAAAAAAAAAAGGCAATTCACAGATGAAACATGAATGGCTAATAAGCTTGTGAAAAGTTGTAAAACCTCTCCAGTTATGACAAAAAAGTTAATTAAAGCCACAAAAAATTATGATTTTACATCCACCAGGTTTACAAAAATGGAGAAGTCTGCCAGTTCTAAGTATTGATGAAGATTTGGCGCAAGGGAACATTTACACTCTGCTGATGGGAGCTTAAATGGGAATAACTACCTTGGAATGCAATTGGGTACCCTCAAGTAAAATTTAAAACAAGCTTAATTTTCACTCCAGAAGTTCTTTACTAGCTTAGAGAAATGCTTTCACATGTGGATAAGAGTGTTCCACGTAGCATCACTTGTAATGGAGAGAGACTGGAAACAGCATTAATATCCATCCATTGGAGATATAAGTTGAAGTATCATCATACGAGGCATCTTATACTGAAGTAATGGGATCTAGACTCCATGACTTAATGTGAATTCACCTTAAGAGCCTAAATCTTGAACCCAAATCTTAAAGACTAATGTTATATTTTACTTCTGAGTATATGTATACTTAAAGGGAATATGAAAACACAAATGGAAGTGAAAAACAATAAGTTAAGATCATATTTCTTTCTTAGAGGAAAATATAGGAAGCATAAAAAATGGGAATGAGGGTTAAAATACAGGGGGCTTTTATCATAGCTGTAATTTTTTTCTCCTTAAAAATCCCTGGAAGCTCTAAAGATACAAGGCAATTTAAGTTTAACCAAGCTGAATGGTGGGTGCAAGAATGTTCTTTCTTTCTACATTTTTTTTGTATGCTTGGACTACTTCAGAATTTAATAAAAGAAAAAATGTAAGGGATTTGTATAAATGGACTGTCTCAAGAATAATCTATCATTGTGTTTGATGAAAATTAAAGTTGCAAATCCTTGTTTCTGAGCAACAAAACCCAATTTTACATAGACCATGGCATTTTGCCTGATAAACTCCATCTCAGACTCTAAATGAGTTCAGTGCAGTGACCACAAGTAAAGCAAATGTGTTAAGAGCAGTCAGATATGCTCTCTTTAGTCTTTTTTCACATGCATTATCTTATGTGATCCACAGAGAGTAATGGTAGGAGGTAAATACTGCTACTACAGTATTTCATTTACATCCCCACCTTAAAGGTGGGATGGAGAAAAAAACAGGTTCATAAAAAAACTCAGTTCAAGATCCTCAAAGAAGATTCAACATTTTGTGTAGCACCTAGACCAAACTCCTCTCTGTTTCTGCTCTCAGAATTGGGAAAGCAGGCCTACAAATATGGCTCAGTGGTAGAGCGCTTCCCTGCCATGCATGAGGCCCTGCTTCAATCCCCAGCACCACAAAGAAGAAGAAAAGGAAACAAATAGAATAGTGTCATAGGAATGGATAAATAGACTAATTTCTCCATCTTCCCCCATCTGGGTGTCTCTATGGGGTTCAATAGCACGATGTATCACATCAGACATCTTGGTCAAGGGGCTGTGAAGTCATGGTCTTCCAGGTCATCCTGGTATAGACAGCGCACAGAAGTAGCAGTGCTGACAATGCTCCCTGTGTATTCAGTGGAAAGAAAACCTTGGGCTGGGCTGAGAGGTTTGGAGAACCAGTCATTTGAAGAGAATCTTGGAAAGTTGGAATAGGAAGGGGCTTGGAGACCCTCAAGTTAAGCTTTCTTGTGTGTCCAAACTTCTTGATTGAAAACTACATTAAACAGGTGATCATGAAGCTGTTCTGGTTAAAGGAAATGAGGGTTCCCCAAAGATGGGTCCTTTGTCCCCCTATTCCTCCTCTCATGCCTCCTTTACACCCCTGGCAGCTTGTGTTGAAAAACACTGGTTCACATCTGAACCCTTCATCTGAAAGGTGAAGCTATTATTGTCCAGAGGGATGCTGTGCCTGCTCCAGGTCACACTCCGCTGGCAGAGGTAGAAGCCCTCCATCCTGTCGAGCTCCTTCCACCACACCCTTCAAGCAGTCTCTTGAACCTCTTAGAAGTGAGCCAACATAGGCAGACTATATTAAATTTTTCTCTTCCTCCATTTATTTATTCATTCTCTATTCTAGATTTTTAAGAAAGATAATTCTGAGTGTTTCTATATCAAGGCATGAGATCATTATGCTGTGTTACAACTTTTTATTTCACTGAACTACATTTGAGAATCAGAATTAATTCTCAAGTGCTCTGATGATGGAGGAGGGATGCAGACTAATTCTATGTGAGAGAGGCAGGAGATCCATGTGAGAAGGGAGAGGGAGGGTACCAGCCCACGGTGCCTGCGGAGAGTTCTCTCTCAGACCTCACTCATTTAGATGATAATTTGGTTTGTCAAACTGCACTTTTAAAATGCCAACGTCTTCCCTTCAGGTAAAACCCATTGATCATTTTCACCACAAAGTGAACATTAATAACATCTCTTGAGCACTTTCTACACAGCTGACACTATGCTAAATGCTTCATATGCATTATCTTATGTGATCTACCAAGTAATGGTAGGAGGTAAATACCATTACTACAATATTTCATTTACATAAAGGTAAATGGAAGTTTACAGAGGTTAGTATTACAATGCCCAAAGGCACACAGCTGCTAAATGACAGTCAAGATTTGAGTCCATGGGGCTGGGGTGGTGGCTCAGTGGTAGAGCATTTGCCTAGCATGTGTAAGGCACTGGGTTCTAGTCTCAGCACTGCATATAAATAAATAAAGGTCCATTGACAACTAAAAAAAAAAATAATAATAATAATAAAAGATTTGAGTCTATGTGCTTATTGGCCATCCTCTCCTACCATGGGCTGTCTCATACCAACCTCTGCCCAGTGAGAGAATGGGTGTTTTATTGAGGGTGGAAGAAGGACTAATTAATGACAAATGATTTTCTCCGTTTTGCAACCTGGTTTATGTTGCTTCAGTATAGATTTTGATTAGAGATTCCCAGGGATAAATAAAATATAAAAGAAAAAGACTCATCTAAATATAGCCAAGTGACAAAACCAAAAACTACACTTAAAGTGTAAAATTTGCTTTCAAACACATAAAGGAGAATGATATCTGTGGGAGCTCTGTGCTATCAGCTCTCATTTCCTGTTGCCTTGGTACACTTTTAATTCTTAAAATCAGTCTTATAGAGAGAAGGGACTGGTATGAATATTTTAGTAATATGAAGGGAATTACTGATAATGTGATTAAAACATAAAATATTTGAAGTAAGTAGATAACTTTACAAAGTCTATTTTTTAAAAATGATAGTCTATATTATTTGAATTCATTTTTAAGAAACGAAATATTGAATTCAAACTGGTTTAAACAGCAAGGATATTTATTAGATCTTAGACAATTCTGAAAGAGAATAAAGCTTTATGATTGATTTCATGATGAAAATATCAAAGGGTAAGGTTCTATTTAAAAAATTTTTTTTAGTTGTAGATGGACACAATACCTTTATTTTTATGTGGTGTTGAGGATCAAACTCAGCATGTCTCATGTGCTAGGCAAGTGCTCTACCCCTGAGCTGCACCCCCAGTCCAAGGGTGAGGATCTCTTAGTCTGTTCCTTCTGCTGTCTTAAACTTAAGCTTTACGGGGCTGGGGCTGTAGCTCAGCGGTAGAGCACTTGCCTAGCATGCATGAGGCACTGGGTTCAGTCCTCAGCACCACATATAAATAATAAAAAAATAAAATAAAGATCCATCAACAACTTAAAAAATATTTAAAACAAACAAAACAAAACAAAGCAAAACCTTAAGCTTTACTTGCAAGTTGGTTTCCTTGTGTTTACAAAATGGCTGCTAGCTGCACCTGTGCTACAAGCCTTATTCATGTACAGTGGGGAAAAGAAAACTCTAGCTTCCTATAACTCTTTTTTGTTTTTGTTTTGATACTGGGGATTGAACTCAGAGGTACTTAGCCACTGAGCCACACCCCCAGCCCTTTTTATTCTTTACTTTGAGACAGGGTCTCACTAAGTTGCTTAGGGCCTTGCTAAGTTGCTGAGGCTGGCTTTGAACCTATGATCCTCCTGCCTCAGCCTCCCAAGCTGCTATAACTCTCTCTTAAGAACCAAGAAGATGATTCCTGGAAGTCTTTCTTCCTGTCTTCTGGATCAGAATCAAGTTTCATATGACCATATCTTTGTCAGTCTCTGGAAAATAAGTTGCTATTACCTATAATCAGCCAAGCCCGTCTTTTAAACTGAGGTGTTCCTTTAGACACCACTGCTTTTTCTCAGGAAGAGAGAAGTGCAATATATTTTACAGAAGCAACCACAATGCCCAGTGTAGAATTTGCCTGTACCAGATGGGTACCATGATTCATTGACACATTCAAGAGCTGTATATTAAATATCTGCCATCTGCTCAGAACCAAGAGACTCTAAAGGATAGTTACACATGAATCCGTTTTTCCATTAGGTGACAAAAATAACAAATTGTGGCTCCTGCCCCTCTGCCTTTCCTCTCCACTCTGGTTGTGAGTACTTAACAAAAACCCTAGCATGGCCAGAGAAAGGGCTAAAGATGGTAACTGAACCCAAGTTGATGGCTCAAAGCGAGGAGACTGGCCAAACGCCCTTGACCGATTATTTTATTAAACACCTTAAAGTAACAACAACAACAAAATACAATCCTTTCCTTTTCCATTGACCAACTTCACTTTTCAAGTGATAGATGACATTCACTTGACCTTTGCCTCCTGGGAGCACTGTCCATCCACATTACCCACAAATCATCAGGTTGACAGCTAGTAACTTTCCTCATGAGCTTCCTGAATCATATACTTACATTTTTTATATGTGGAGGAGGAGTAGGAAAAGGGCTTAAAAATTATTACATGCAAAGCTTAGAGAGCTGTGTATTGGCAAAATAATTTTCATTTGTAAGTGTGAAATACCTTCAGATGCATTTCCCTTGCAAGTGATTGAGGTATGGGAGCTGGAAACGAGTTATAAATTGTCTTATTCTGTGATTTAGCAAGACTCGAATTGGGTCAAATAAACAATTTTAACCCTCTCCTTTTTCTTTTTTAACAGCCCAGCTGACTGCACCTGCCTCTTTATTAACTGCAGAAGAGCGAAAACCTAGCAACATGAAATTAAATCTTTTTCTGCTTTGGCACCAGTATGCCCATGGAGAGTGCTAAAGACATGTGGAAGATTTAATGTGCAGAGAGAGCAAGAGATTATTTGCTTCTGCCCCAGCAACAGAGCTATTCTAAGAGCTCTGATTGCTTAAGAGAGGCAGGGCACAGGTATGGCCTCCCATTCTGTCTCTTGCCAAGATTTTTAATTCTTATTGGTGATATCTTTGTTGTGGAGATAGCTTATAGCAGAGTTTAGAGTTGTGGTTTTTCTGTTTGTTCTTCAGGGTGGCTGATTATTTATAATATGTATGTTTATAAAGAAACAGAAATCTACATTTTTTGCTTTTGACATCATTTAATCATTTAATGATTCATTTATAAGTCCTGTTCTGCTAATTCCATCAAGTGTTTTCATGGCGAAGTGAGTAGAGAGGTGGGCAAGGGAAGGACATGAGAGTCAGTGACCTGAGTGTTATTTTGCTGTACCAAAATGGCACAGGGCTGTGACTGGCCATGGTCCTCAATGCATATGACTTCAGCGTGTGATTTTTCACCTCCAAATCTCCTTATTACACCCCCCTCAGACTATTCTACACTGCCCCACATGTATTTTTAAAAAATTTTTTTTAGTTGTTGATGGATCTTTATTTTTTCATTTATTTATATGTGGTGCTGAGAATCGAACCCAGTGCCACTGAGCCACAACCCCAGACCCGCCCCACATGTATTTTACCATGTAAATCTTTGTACAAGTGTCTGTGTACACCTGTGCCAGAATCTTACCTGCATAGAGATGGAGATGCCCTTCTTCAGAGCCTCAATGATACTCTGAAGACTGAGATTAGTGGCCAGTTGGGAGAGCAAAACATGAGACTGTGGTTGAGATTACTTCCAGCCTATGTATGTGAAAGATTTTTTTTTTTGAGAAATACGTGTTTTTAGAACGTATTTTTAAGAACTACATTTTTGTCAATTGTAGACGAGTTTTCCCTCAACCCAGTAAATAGGATACCATCCATCTTTTCTTTATATTAGAAATATAGGAGCAATCCTTAATGCTTTCCCTTCTGTAACTCCTCACATGTAATTCACCCTGAAACCCTGTGGCATTCCTTACAATACACACAGAGAAAATGCCAATTTCATTTCTGTCTGGCCAACATCCTAGCCCAAGGCACCGTTGTATCTAATTTTTAAAAAGTTTTCTGTTTTGTCTCATCTCTATGCCCCTCAATAAACCCATTCTCCACCTTGCAGCCAGAATTTTCTTTTAAAAATATGAATCAAATTTTGTCAATCCCCTTCATAAAACTTTCTTTGGTTTCCAAGTACTCTGAATAAGATGCAAATTCCTCACTATGATCTTCTAAGCCTTGCTTGATTTAGCTTCTGCTAACTTTTCTAAATTCTCTTTCGTCCCCCAATCACTATGCCCAGACTTGTTTTTGTCTATGCCTGGAAAGTTTCTCCCTCAGTCCTTTATGTGATCTTAGCTTAAATGTCACCTGCCTTAGAGGCATTCCTTGATTATCCTTCTAAAAGTGGTGTGGTAGCTACCATGGACTGGCTAGTTTAACATCCATTCAGACTCCCTTTTCCAATGCCAAGAATGCAAAGCTAAAACCCACATTTCCCAGATTCTGTTGGAACTTGGATCCTAGAAATGATTCAATTTCCACCAATAAAATGTAAGGCATCCATTTTGTGGTTCATAGGGTTCCATTTGGATGGAACTGAGCTTCATTGTGCTGGCATGGATCCTGGCGGAAGTGGTATGATTCGAGAGCAAGTAGTTGTAGCTGTGGCTAGAACTTGTAGCAGGAAGAGGCAGCTTCCTGATTCAGTGGCTTCTGCAACAGCACTGACAGCAATTGTGATTGCATGGGCACTGGAATGGTTCTGCAATCTGTAGGGGTGTGGCACCTTCCCCAATAAAACAGCTTCTCAAAACAAAGTGCACACAGGCTGGAGACTATTCTTGAGAGGTCAGACTGGAGCCTGCTCCTCCACTCTTTTAACATTTATTCTGTCACTGAGTTCCCTATTTGTCATCTCTTGGTGTCCCTGGAAGATAGTTCCAGGACCCCAGATGGATATAAATCTATAGATGCTCAAGTCCCTTATATAAAATTGCATGCTATTTACATAAAATCCAGGTGTATACTCCCTTATATTTTAAATCATATCTAGATTACTTATGACAGCTGATGCAATGTAAATGCTATGTAAATAGTTGTTATGCTGTATTATTTGAGAAATAATGACAAATAAAAAGTCCGTAAATATTCGGTTTAGATGAATTTTTTTTCCAAATGTTTTTGAATTCAGAGACACATACACAGTAGATATGGAGGGCTGGCCAGATAGAATTTCTTTCTTCTTAAATGAGATACAGTGGATTCTGTTGTCTGCAATAAAATCTGGTCTAATATAAGTGGTTTTCATAAGTTACTATTTATGAAAGTAAATATTTATTTTCATAAGTAACTATTTCATAAGTTACTATTTATCTGTTAATGTTTCCTTCACCCCCATCATCATCTAAATTACTTCTCTTCATTGCAAGACAAGCTTTGTGAGGGTGTAGCCTATTTGTCTGGTTCACTGTTTTGTCCCCACCCAGCACCTAGAACAGTTCTTGAAACACAGGAATATGCCATAACCATTTATTGCATGAGTGAATGGGCCAAAGGCATTTGCTGTGGTACTCCATACTATAACCCACACCCCAGCAGTCTTAGTAGCAGTGGGGTTTGCTCTGCAGCTATAGTCTTTCATTTGACTCACCCATTTGTATCTGGTCCAGCTCCAATTTCATTCTTCTGACTCAGCAATGAAAACATGTACTTCCAATGATGATGACAGAGCAAGTCCTTGAATTCCCTAAAAGCTCTGCATCAGGAAGCTGCTACTAAATGGAGTGCCTTGCACCACTGATCAACAGAACAATGCTCAGCTGAATTTTGCTATCAGTGGTGTCAGGCGGCAGGTCAGAGACTGGACAAGGGAGGGCCAGCCCAGCTTCGTGATTGTGATTGTAGGCTCTTCTGGCTTGAAAGACTATTTCACAAACAATGGCAAGTCTGGGCACCCTTCTGAATGTCTGCCCAAGATCACTCCATCTATTCTGGTTGCTTGGAAGTCTCTTTCTCATAATCCAGCATGCTTTTTTCCTGTACAAAATTGTTCCAAGTTCCAAGTATGTCCTAGCTAATTTAACACTCTATTTGCTCTTTTGAAGGGTCCCACCTTTCCCTTTGCCTATTAACAAATGAAGCAAAGGGTCTAAAAATGCATGTCATCCTTTGGTTTTGTTTTAATAAGCTGAGAATTTGGGCTCTCACCATAAAATGTTGAATAATAGATTGTTTTCCTAAAGAAATCCATGCCTCATTCAACTTTTTTTGTCCCTAGTTCTGGGTACAGGGTCTGGTACATAATGGGTGCTCCATAAATGTTTGAAGAATGATTGAATGAGTGAATCATCCTAGTTTTGTGCCTTTTTAATTTTTTCAAGCTGGCGAAAGGTTAATATATGCTGAGAAGACTTAGTATATGAGAAAAAAAATCCACATATGACTTTGATTCTATTCAAATGTGTTCCGGCAGTTAGGAAGGATTTCATTAACATTTCCTCCCCATCATGCCTGCTGAATACCACTGCAAGGTTTAGTTGACAAGTGCCATTCACAAGCCACATCCCCAGACCTAAGAGAGTATCCTTCCACACGAGGCTTCTTCTTCTCAGTTCTGACACACATAAGACAGCAAATGTCAAGTGCTCTGTTTTAGAACTTATATGCAGGCTGACGTGCTTCTCAAGGTCAGGACAAGCACCCGCTTTACTTTGCATTCATGTGTGAGAATGCCAGCGACAGGTAACCTTCAAAGAGGGAGGCTGTCATTGACAGGAAGGGTGAAGGCTGGGAATTGAGTCTTCCTAAAAAAGTCACATCTGCAGGCTGGCAGGAGAGGGGACTCATGTCAGGGCAGGAGAGTAACTGGCAGTGGAGGGCTGCTGGTTACTGATCAAGCTGGGCAAGCAGGTTAAAGGCAAAAGAGCGCTGCTCTCCAAGTTCAGATTAGACAGACTCTCACAGGCTTTCATAGCTGGGAGGGGAGTAAGCGTGTGGGTGGAAGGGAATGAGGTGAGGGAAAGGACAGGGATTGGGCGCCTGCCACAGGGGTGGTCAGGCCCTCATTCTGTCTTCAGCAGCTGCCAGAGACAGGTAATGTCTACCTCGAGGGCAGAAATTCCTGTCCCTGAGTTTGAGACACTTCAGGGTTTTGCCAGCTATCTCAAAGGACAATGTGCAATTCTCAAATGCAAACCACGTCCAAGTCACTTTTATAACATGTATACCACAGTTACCTTCGTGTATCTTTTGCAGGACAAATACTTCCACTCAAAATGGCTGGGAATAACTGCTGTGGTTTTTTTTGCTGTTTTCATTTGTTTACTCTCTAGCTAACCTTGAGTTACATTGCTTGTAGGTAACAATTCAACTGAATCTGGACCACCTGGGGACAGAGGTATGTTTACCCCCACTTTATAGATAAAGTACATGAGGCTCCAGGAAGCTAAACAACTTGTCCCATAACACAGAGCTGGAAAGTGACAGAGCAGACTCCTGGAAATGCAAGCAATTTTTTTCCTTTCTGTGCATCCCTAAATAATGGTTCTTTGCCGACTGCAGAAGATTTTTGTAAGATACTTGGCCCCGAGGAATGCTATTTTCCATAATTGGGAACTAACTGTTCATTACTGTTCTTGTATCTTTCTAACAGTTTATTTTATTAACCATAGATCAAAGTAGTTTTTTTTTCCCTATTACAGATTCAACTGAATGAAGCAAAATGTGGTTTGGCCTTGGGATGGGCAGTAGCCACAAGAGGAGTGGGCTTAGAAAACATGGGTGGAGGGGTGCCAAAAACAGCAGGCTCACCCGCTCTTCCTCTTTTCCACGCCAACCTGCCTGGACAGCTAAAGTTCCTTGGAATAGAGCCACTAATTTAGACTGATGTTCATAGGGTCCCTCCTAAAATGTCAGTTTGTTACCTGTGAGGACTAATGTACTTATAAAAATAATATTCACACTTCACCTATATACATAGATACATATTTGTTTCTCTCATTTGATTCACTTAACAAACTCTAAGCAACTCTTCCCTCTTGGCATGGGTTTATCAGAATAGACAGTGCTGGGCAAATCTCCCGGAGAATAGACCATAGAAGAGGTGAGTTATGGTGATAGAAAGTTACCAGAAAGGGCAGGAATATTCATTCCTGTTTCCTAGGGATGGATCCTTTTGGAACTGCAAGCAGTCAGAGATCTGCATCCCAGGAAGTAAGGGTGAGACTGTGGGAAGCTGTGAAGTTAAAATGTGAGGAGTGTTTGGATGTAGAGATGAATCTGTTGCCAGCATTGCTCTTCTAATTAAAAAAATTTTAAGTAAACTTTTATCACTATATCATTATATTTAATCAGAGAAATAAACCATATCTCTTAACAGTTTTGGTTTGAAAATTCTAGAGGTAGCAAGAAGGAGACATTGGGCTAGAGGATGAGAAATGGCAAGGGTGTGCTGAGGTTGGTGACACATTTCTCATGTCAGAGTTCACATAGGGCCCTCTGTGTCACCAGCTCTTCTTCACATGCTCTCTCCCTAGGAGATCAGAGAACCACAGTGAACTCAGAGTACACACAGAGGCTCAGTCCACATCTGCCCCACTAGGAGAGGGATGTGGACATATCCCCCGGGAGAAATCCCAAAGCATCTACCCCCTCTACTCCTCCCAACCCAGAGAACTTCCCCTTCCCTGCATCTGTCCCCTGCTCCCGCTCTGCTCCTGACACCCTCAACCTCATAGTTCTTTGAGAGTTTATCATTCTCTTAGAATGGCACCTGTGAAGTCAGGGTAGGAAAGACATTATCCCCCAATCGGTCACATCCCCCATCCACTGGTTTCTCCTCTCCTGGGAAGCAGTGCTGGCCCTGGGCAGATTGGTAAATTCAACCAAATCTGGTTTTCATTTCCTCTGTTCTTTTTCCCTCCATTTCAAAGCCAGCTGTGTCTAATACTCTCATTCTCTGCCCCCCACTGTTACCCCTTTACTGTTTCATAGATTCTTGTCCCAGCCAGATCATTCTTTGGATTGTCCTCTCCTTCCTTGTCAGCCTATGTGTCCACACTTTCCTGTCCTGGGTCTCCTTATTTCAGGACCTGTTTACTTTGTGGGTGATACCAGGTTATACAGATAAAAGGAAATGTGTTGATACGTTAGCTAACCAACTGTTCCTCCTTAAAACTCTTCAACATAGTGTTTGTATCACAAAGACTCTCAAGGAGCAGCCTTCATGGAAAACTTGGCAACTATCACAGACCAAAAGGGAAGACATTTTTGTCACTACTTACTTCACCACCCACTAAGCTGCCCCTCATTGTCTGCATGGGACAAACCCTGGGGTGGAAAGTTTCAAAGTCTAGACATGCACTTCATTTCTGACTCCATAAAGATTTTGGCAACTAGTTGTAGAACCCCAGGGATGTTTCTCTGCTAACAGTGAGAGGGCAGTCTCCTTTATTTAGGTGCTGACTTTGGTCTCTACCCAACTCTTGGCTACTAGATTATTGTGAGGTACTCTGTAAACACAGAGTGTTGAGAAAGGCTTAATAAAAGATTTGGATGAAATTTCTCCAGAAGCTGGATGGGATGTTGAGATGGGATGTTTGGCAGAGTCCAATGCTGAAGAGTAGATTTTTGCAATGCACTTAGGAAAAAAAAAAGCTAAGTGCAGTATTCATGGTCATTAGATGCCCTATTCCCTAAAAAAACCAACAAAAAACCAAGTCTGGCAAGCTTGAAAGATGATTGCTACCAACCGTTGTCCAATTTTGTGATGCTATCTCACTATCTTAAACATCACAGAGCTGTCTTGTGCTATGAAGATTTTTAGGCTGGTAGAGGAGGGGAGGGCAGAGCACAATCCCAGGGTTTGACCTCTTTCTTTCATACAGTTGGCTTTGTGGAACATGCAAGCTTCTAGATGTCCATCTGAATAAATCTAGGTTCCAGGAGTCACCTAGAATTGGATTTGGTAATAGTGATAGGCAGGACAGTATCCCAGCTCAATGACACAAAATTTGTCATGAGAGCATTTTTGCTTTTCTGTTTTCTCAGAGCTTGGGATGTGAGCTCTTCATCTTTGGTGACCACTTTGGTTTCTATGGAAATGTACCTCTTGAAGACCTGAGGTTCCAGAGTCATCAATCACATATCACAGCCAATTCTGGTCATCTCAGAGAAAAATCAGCCCCCTTTTAGGCAATAGGGTTACAAAACCTTGACCAGGACAGGTTTTAGGGTTGGGGTTGAGACAGCCTTTTAGTCAGCTTTCTCACTGCTGTGACCAAAAGACCTGACAAGAATATTTAGAGAAAGAAAAGTTTATTTGGTACTGAAGGTTTCAGAGGTGTCAGTCCATAAACAGCTGGTTCCATTCCTTGGAGGTGGAGGTGAGGCTACACATCATGATAGAAGGGTGTGGTGGAGGACAGCAGTTCAAGACAGCACACCAGGAAGCACAGAGGGAGAGACCAAGTTCAGACTACCAAATATATGCCCCAAAGTCATGTCTCGAATGATCTCCATCCTCCAGCCACATGCTACTTGCCTACAGTTACTGCTCAGTTAATCTCTATTAGGGGATAAATGCACTGATTGGGTTAAGACTCTCATAACCCAATCATTGCACCTCTAAGCCTTCTCGCATTGTCTCACACATGAGCTTTTGGGGCACACTTACTATCTAAACCATAACAGAAACCCTAAAATATGAAGAAACACAGAGTCTGAAGTGTTTTGCTTGGTCTAAGATGAGCAATATTCACTTCATTTTAGGTTTTTATTTATAGCTCATGTCTACATGTTCTTGACAAGACAGAATGAGAGAACACTATGCATTTAACTAAATGTTTGCCTTCCTCTTCTTTACCTCTTCTTGATTGTGCTTCTCTGTTGGGACCTGGTATAGAGTTTTTGTGTGCCTACATATCATGCACTGCAAGAAGTGGAGGCAAGGCAGCTTCCATGTAATTGCTTGTGGCCATGATTCCTCAAGAAACATACTCAGGGAGAACATTAATGCCAAGTTCCCTGGAAAAATGGAGAGGAGAGGGATCATGGCCTTCCATCAGCCTTAGTATGCCAGAGAGCACAGATATAGGAAACTCTTTATTTAAAAAATTCACCAGACTTTGTTCCCAACAGTGTTGGTTCTGAGAGTTATCTATTTTTGTTTCATTTAACTTTTTTATTTTTTGGTTCTCTTTTGATTCTACCAGTTTCTTTAGGGAGGGAATTACTTTAGGGTATTTTCATGTCCTTAACAATGTTTTGTTCTTTTTCTGTTCTTTTTAATAAGGAAAAGGTGCCTTACTCAGGGTAATTGTGCTGTAAGAATGGAAAGGGCAATTACTAAAAAAAAAAAAAGAAGAAGAAGGGATGTTGAACTGAAGACATTTGGTGACAAAATTGAGTTGAGAAAGAGGCCATTGATAGGTGAAAGCAAAAAATGAATATTCAAAACCCAAAGCTCTGAACCTGTGAATTGGAATGGTGTTTGGGAGTCTTAAAGATAGTACTTCCCAAACACTGGTGTCTTAGTCTATTTGTGCTGTTAGGACAAAATATAAAAACAGAAACTTCTCACAGTTCTGGATGCTAAGAAGTCTGAGATCATGATGCTGCAGGTTCAGTGCTTGGCAAGAGTCTATTTCTGGTTGACAGATGGCTGTCTTCTCATTATGTCTTCACAAGGAGGAAAAGATGAGGGACTTCTGGGGTTTCTTCCCTAAGGGCACTAATCCTATTCATGAAGGCACTACCCTCATGACCTAATACCTCCTAAAGTCCCCTCCTCCAAAAATTATCATGTAGGAATTCTGGGAGGTACAAACATGCAGTTTATAAGAGCTGGGTACAGAATGGGCTCTTGGTAAGTAGTTGTGCAATCACTGGTAATATATGTGTTCTGTACTGAGTAAAGTACCACATTTCTCCTCTTTTTGTTTTTCTATTCATGTTCATACTCAAAATGAATGGGAAGTGAAACATACGTCATACCATAATTTATAAATCTTTTGGAAATAATGACTTTTTTTTTTTTAATGAAGCCAAGGGTCCTAAACCTCCATCTTAGAGTACCTAGAGCTCAATAGTTTAATTATCAGTGATGAGTTCCTGCTGTGTCAGAAAAGACTATGCAGGTAAGAGGAGTGGAAATTGCCATCTCTTTCATGGGGAGATGATGGATTTCCAACTCTCACGCAGAGACCAGGCTTGGCCAGTCTGATGAGACCCAGACATGCTGGTGTCGGGTGGATAGAAGGACGGAAGAGAGAGGCCTTAGCCTCAGAGTCAAAGCTTATCTGTTTCCTCCCATAGTCCTCAGCCTCCCAGCCTCACTTTTGTCACAGAGAAAAACAAGCTTACAGTCAAAGCCTTGGCAGAAATACACGTTCGACTGTGTGGATTTATCTTACTTAATACACAGTGTCTTGGTTTTCTTGTTGTAATTGCAAAGGTAACAATGTTAACATTAAAGAATGTTTTGAAAAATAAGACATATCAATGATGACTTCTACATTTTTAGTGTTTTCATGTGTTCTCTAGGATGTTCTTTATAATGAATATGTCACTTAAAAATAAAATCAGATTAGAACTTTAAAAATAAATTACCAACAATTTCCCCAGAAATTTGCATGTCTCTTTCTATTTTGAGGCATTCTCTTTCAGTGTTTGCCAGTTTTGCATGATTTTAACTTTTTTTGTGTGTTATTGGGGACTGAACCCAGGAGTGCTCTACCACTGAGTAGAGCAGCCCTTCTTATTTTTTATTTTTATTTTTGTTTTTATTTTTTATTTTGAGTCAGAGTCTTCCTAAGTTGCCCAAGCTGGCCTTGAACTTCTGATATTCCTGTTCCAGCATCCCAAGTTACTGGGATTACAGGTGTGCACCACGACACCCAGTGATATTACGATTTAAAAAAATTGAGGTGAAATTTATATAACATAAAAGAACCTTTTTAATGTGAAAAATTCAATGACTAATACATTCAACATTTCACAACCACTACCTCTGTTTCCAAAACATTTCCATTACTTCAAGCTGTTTAATGGGTAAAATCTCTTAAACTTTAAATAGTTTCTCTGCATTTCTCTGAACTTTCCTCTTTCTCCAGCACCTGGCAGATCAATGTACATTCTGTTTCTATGGATTTCTCTATCTGGATATTCATATAAATGGGATTATGCAATATGTGACCTTTCACTCAACATACTGTGTTTGGCAATCCATTGAAGCTGTATCAATATTTCATCCTTTTTTTTGTGTTCAAATAGTATTCCATTGTATGGATATACCACATTTTGTTTAATAGTTAATCTGTTGATGGACATGGGGCAGTTTCCACAGATTGGATATTGTGAATAGTGTTTCTGTGGATATATATGGATAGGTTCTTTTTTATTATGTTTTCATACTGTTTGGATATATACTTAGGAGTTGGATGGCTGGATTATATGGTAATCCTATGTTTAACTCTTTGATGAACCACCAAAATGATTTCTAAAGTAACTGAAACTTATTGCCCTCCAGTGATGAAGTTTGGTGACAAAATTGGGTTGAGAAAGAGGCCATAAGGGTTTAAGGCAAAGAATGAATATTCAAAACCCGGAGCTCTGAATATGTGAATCAGGATGATGTTTCTGAGTCTTAAAAGACAGTACCATCCCATGCTGCTGTTTCAGTCTGTTTGGGCTTCTAGTTTCTCCACATTCTTGCCAATTCTTTAATTTCTGTCTAACATAATTTTAACCATGTGCACACAGCATTTTATGTAATCAATTAAATATGAAGTCTTACATTTTTGTAATCTGGGGTGTTTGACACTATCTGAGTTTCTACTTTAGAATAATTTGTTTCATTGTTCCATTACATTTTTTCAAATCCTATAATTCATTTCTAGAACTTTACATTTTGATAATTTTGAGCACAGCACTTACTGTTAGAGTGAGTGCTCTTTTGTCTTAGAGCAGTGTTTTTATCGGGGCATGACAGATAGTACATGTCATACATGTCAGCCTCTATTTTTTTTTTTTTTTTTTTGCCACATGAACTATCTTGAAGCTTTATATTTGAAACAGCTTTGTCCAGAAAGCCAAGTATTGGTGTTCACATTTTGCTTTTGTTGAAACGTATACTGTAAAATAGGAACACATGTGTTATGGTTTGGATGTGAGGTGGCCCCCAAAAGCTCACATGTAAGAAAATGCAAGAAGGTTCAGAGGAGAAATGATTGGGTTGTAAGAGTCTTAACCTAATCAGTGATGTAATCCCTTGATAGGGATTAACTGAGTGGTAACTGAAACGGTAGGGTGTGGCTACAGGAGGTGGGAATTGGGGTGCGACTTTGGGTATATATTTGTATCTGGCGAGTGGAATCTTTCTCTGCCACCCTCTCCCACTGTAATGTTCAGCTTCACCTCAAGCCCTGAAGAATGGAGCCGGCCTTCTATGGACTAAGACCTCTGAACCCGTGAGCCCTCAAATAAACTCTTCCTCCTCTATAATTGTGGTGGTTGGGTCCTTTAATCACAACAGTGAAAAAGCTGACTAAAACATAATGTATGACAGAGAAGAGAAAAAACATCATTTTCTTCAGTCTTGTCCACATTCCCACAATTCAGTCTCACAACTGGAACAGGGATGGATTGACCAAGATAGGCCAATACAGTGTAGGGGAGAAGAGAGAGGCAAGAATGACCTTGTGCCCTCAGAAATGTACAGGGTAGAAGGCAAGAATAACTGCCTATGGCAGGTGGGATTTGCTTGCTATAACTCAAGCGATGAATTACAGTGTGAGAGAAAAATGACACAAGACAAAATTCCGTTCTTTCCACCAAGGCATTGTTGGCATAGTGGGAAGGCTGCACTGTGTAATGTAGGGTGTTTAGCAGCCTCCTGGCTACCTGCTAGATTCCAGGAGCACAGACATTGCCTGGGGAATAAAAATAACTTGAGAACCACTGGAGAAAGTCAATAATAATCAGATTTTTTCTTTTCTTTTTCAATTAGCATTATTAGTGGGTTGTTACTTAAAAACCAGTGTTTACTGAGGCACCACTGTGTGCCAGGCACTGGCATTTTCATTCATTTATTTCTTAGCAAATATTTGAGTGTCTATTCTATGTGAACAAAATTTGTAATGTGGGTCAAACACTGGCGAGCTTGCATCCTATGGAGCTTTCATACCAATGGACAAATAGCTGCTAAAAAGAATCGCACAAACATAAAATTGCAAGTGTGATATGTGATATGGATAGGTGTGTTAATGAGTTTTCCATTACTGTAACAAATATCTGTAACAAATCAACTTAAAAAGAGAAAAGGTTTATTTTGGCTCACAGTTCCATGGTTTCAGTCCATAGTCAGATGGCCCTGTTGTTTTGGGACCTATGGCAAGTCAGATCATCATGGTGGGGGACTCATGGTGGAGCAAAGCCATTCATTTCCTGGCACAGAATGAAAAAGTAAGGGGCTGGAGTTCCAGATCCCCTTGGAGGGCATGCCCCCAATGTTCTCAGATCTCCCATGAGGTCCTATTTCTTAAAGGTTCTACCACCTCCAAATAGCACCAACTTGGGATCAATCCTCTAACCCATTGATCTTTGGGGGACATTCTGGATCCAAACTACAGCAGGAGATCTTCGAGGACTTCCCAGTGCTTCATGTGACCTGGATTTTGAAGCAGGAGAGAGAGAATAGTGGACTGACAAAAAGCTTGTGTGTCTGGAGGGAGAAAGTATTAGGAAGGAGGGTACAAGAGAAAGGCGAGGAGGGCATTGTCCCATGCTGTGAAGCCTTGTAGGCTACATTAAAGAGATTCACCTTTACCCCAAAAGCAATATAATCCACTGTAGGGTTCTAAGTAGGAGAAGAACACTCTTAGGGTTGCACTCCTTCTCCTATTCCGTAGTTAAAAATACCTTATGAGGAATGAGTGGACCCTATTGTTTCCTTGATATGGAGAGGACCAGGGAAGCCAAATGCTTTGCTTCCAAACTGGAAAGTGGTGGAGCTAAGACTTCAACTCAAGGTTTTCCCTTTATAAAGTTCATTCGCTTAACCTCAGCACCGTGCAGCACTTTCCTCCTAGGGTGGGGGGCCAGGTGAGGTATATGAGCACAGACTGGTTACTGAGCACACTTCCCTTTCCTGGTAGCTGATGAGCTGAGTTTGAGGTCTGGAAATCCTGCCCACTGCATGTCAATCTCAGTGTGTGAAAAGGAATCAGATTTTATTTCCATTGACCTCAACCATCTATTCTATAACTCTGAAATTTTCTAGATTGTTTTTCTTTCACTCTGACTCCAATTTACCCTTTCACCCTGCCCACCCTTCGACCCTGAAATTCTGCCCTGGGACACTGCACACGTGGCCTCTGATAAGAATCACTCCATTCTGAGTAGCCGGCAGGTAGGTGTTCTATTTGCTCAGCCCTGCATGAAGGTGTCCACTCCCCTGGTCTCACTGCCATGGTGCTGGAGCTGTGTGGTTGGCTTTCTTCTATTCTTTTGGAGATAGAGTATTTTCCCCCTCCAGGTAAACTTCACACTAGTGTTCATTTAAATATTAATTTGCAATTGCACAATCCCTCCTGTGATATTACCTGTCTTGTGAGGATTAGGCTGAGTGAGCCTTCCCGCTCATTTTAATCACACATTTCAGCAATGCTGAGACTTGCGGTGGAATTGGAGTCTTCCTTTTACACCATCCAAAATGCTCCGCAGAGCTAACCAAATTGAAATGAGCCCCTTCATCTTATACACAGATAATTAAACTTCAAACACTGTTTATCTCAGTCCCCAAATCCTCAGAATGCAGAAGCAAATTAATTTTAAATCTATATCTGCCTTAAATAGTAATTGTTTAATCAACAGGCTTGATGTATAATTATATTCTTTGTTCATACTCCTTGCAGGCTTGAATAGACCACATAATTCCTGGGTTGCTTTCATTTCTGTAATTAGATCATGTGACAGATCCTTGCTATATTACAGTTGACTATAGTTGCTTCTCTCCCTCCCCCTCTTAAATTTGAAAATGGTGTCTCACGAATACTTAGATTATAATGGCCCCATTTAACAAGGAGCGCTGAGTGTTTAGCTTTAATCCTTATTCTTCCTTCAACTCATAATTTACTCAGGAGCAAATTATTTTACTTCATCCTTTCAGAGCTGAGCATTCTTATCCTTCTTTTGAACTCCTGTTTTCCCAAAAGAAAACCCTTCCTGACCACACAGAAACACACAGAACCTGTAGAAGTTAGTAACATTCTGATAGCAGTGATATTTAGGTTCAAGCCAAACAAACAAAAAATCATATACTTGGGTTTTGTTTTCTGACCATCTGGGGCTTCATGGAGAAAGAGGCAGTAATTTTGCTTATTCAAAAGAGCAGTTTCATCTCCAGGAATTTATTTTACTTCCCTGGATTCTTCCCATCAAAATGAGAACTGGACACTGGATAACTAGGTCAACACTGAGATCTAGCATCTATGTGCAATTTGTTTGCCTGCACAATATGCCTGTTTTTCTTTGGGTTTGTGTTAGAAATATGGCTGCTTAGCTGAGCTGGTGGTGCTCACTATCTTTTCTGTCACATCCTCCAGCTCTTTATCCTTCAGATTCAATTTCCTCAAATTCTTACAATTCTTAGTATTTTCTTATTTTTGTTATCGAGGTAGGCAAAGTTGGATAAAGCATTGCTGATTTTTGGAATAATCAATACTGTATAAATTGGAGGGAACGATTAGGTGTTGGAGAGAGAGAAAACATTTAAAACAACAACTTTGAATATCTAAACTTAAAGCTCCAAATAACCAGGCTCTTTTCTTCCATCATATTTCTAAATTATGTTTAAGTTTGCACTGTCACTCCTCAGTCATCTTCACTTTGTTTCTTATTTTCTTTCCTACCCATGAAGTATCTGTGTTTCTGATTACTTCTTTTTACCTATGCAACTGTGCATTTTCTTCAGGCAGTATTTCATTTTGCTATTTTGATCCAACTATGTATTTTTATGAGTTTCATCACCATATCCTGTCCATACTCTAACTGCCAGGGTTTTTATGATTATTATTATTTCCTTATTCTTTTGGGTATTTGCAACACTTCCCAGAGTACATCTGTGGAATAAATTTCTGTATTTTGTTATTCACCTTTCCAGATCACCCAGGCAAATGCTGAATTAAATGTGACATGTTCATTCACAGATTCATAATTATCCTCTATTAAGAGATGATAATATGATTTTTCTTTTGGTTGGAGAATTCTGATCCACATTTCTCTCTTCTTTACTAGGAGACCAATCATTATGTAGCTTGCAATTATATATTTTCTAAGATTTAGAATCATACATAATCACACAAAAGTCATCTGAGATATGTTTTCATTTAGTTGCTATGTCAGTTAAGGGCTACTCAGGAAATACAAACACTTCTGGTCTTTCAATAGAGGGAATATAATACAAGCACCTGGTTACCCAGCTAAAACTGATAAGCCAAAGAAGAGATAGTGAGTGCCCCACAGCTTGGCAATGGCTGGGAGTTGCTCCAGCCCTAAGACCAGTGTGCCACAGGATGAAAAAATGGCATGAAAACACAGAGTTGGGACTTCTGGACAGAGCTGGGGGCTGGGAGCACAAAGGATGGGATGTCTGTTGGAGTTGGAGTTTCCAGAAGAAATGGCACTGTCCAAGACGCCCCAGGGCAGGGAGAGGAAAAGATAAAATTCTCAGTTTCTCTTCTTCCATGTCAAGCTTCTAGCCTCCTATTGGTTGATCTTACATGAAAGCCACCTGGCCAGAGATCCAATTCCTATATATACAGATTAGAGCAGGGGAGGTGAGAGCAAAGGGCCAAGAGACCAATCCAGATGTGGTCAGGTGTACCACAGAAGCCTGGACTATAGTCCTTCACACAGTCTGTTCAGTGAACTTGCAGATTCACTGCTAGCCATCACCTGCCTCTCCATCTACTCTGAACACGGCCTCTGGGCTGGTCTTCTGAAAATTCTTTTTCCTTTTTCTCAGTGACCCCTATTTTCTTCCCATCAAGCCTGAACTCTCCAGAATTTTTCTCATCTGTAGTCCCTTGCCAGCTCAGATCTAGATTTAGTTAAACATTTTTCTTGCTGCAACTCTTTACCAGAAGGAAGGCAGGATACAAGGTTAAACCCATATCATATGACTACCTAGTGTGCTAGAGGCTATATTAGGAACTTGGGATAGTTTCTCTTACCATGTAATTTTCAGGTAATATTCTCATTGTTTGGTGAGATAATGAGGCTTGGCAAGAGGAAGTAACTATCCCAAGGTGACAAAGTCTGGCTGGAATTGGAGCCAGGTCCATTTGATAAGACCTTATTTCTACTATGTCCGCCATGTCGCCTTCCTGGCTTTATTAGCTCAGAGAAAATAAGTGACTTATTAAAGGTCACACAATTGTTAAAGGACACAAAATGTCCCTTGTAGTCATATTTTAAGAAGATTCCACTCACTTATACTCAGTTTAATTTTTGATTTCTGCCTGATACTCTTCTACCTGGAAATCCCACATCATGCTTTTGTTTCTTTGAGCTTCTGTGGAATTTTCACCATTTCTATGTAGATGATGTCATTGCATCACTAAACACTTCATATAAAGGAAATACATTCTGTTATATTGTAATAGGAATGACAATTTTCTCTCTCTATAAAATCCCATGCTAGTGACATAGTTAACTTTGAATGACTTATGGCCAAGTGTTTTCAAGGATGTGATTAGCACCTTGAATTTTAAAGAGAACTCCCCTGAATGTGCCGGGGAATGTGGTAGAGTGCAGATTTTGATGTAGCAGGTCTGGAGTGGGGACTGGGGTTCCTTTTTTTCTAGCAAGCTCCTAGGCGATGCTGATGCTGTGAGTCCAGGCACAATGCTTTGAGAAGTGAGCCTAGAACACACTGAAGGCAGCTGAAAACCCACCAACCACCTTCATCACATCGGACATGAGAAACCAACAGTTATGATATACACAGATTTAGGAAACTGAAAACAATCAGCAGATCAAGTCAAGGGTGCTAACATTGGAAGGCAAGAAATAAGGAGTGATATACATTATTGCTGTAAATTGGGTGGGGACACTAAGTTTTGTATGGTCAAGATATGTTTTCCATTAAAGCAAAGTTCTTCTAGTATCTTGCATTTTAACATTTTATTTGAGGGAAGGTGATGGCAGAAATGTGAGGACTGATGGTCCCTGAGTTGTCCTGGGAAAGGAGACAGAGAAGGCTATTCTTCGGCTCTGCTTTGACTTAGTGGTGGTCTCTACAGAGGACAAGGCAGATTTCCTGGATGTTGACTTGGGAAATGTATTGGAAGATGTCTTTGATGTGCTGTGATGGCTCAGATTTCTTGTTCTTTTTTGCTGGAATGAAAGGCAAAGAAATCATTCCTAAGAGAGGAAGCAGTACAGCTGATTATGTATCCATCACTCCTCCCTGGGTATCCCACAAATGCAGTGTGATTTGATAGCTGATATACTGAGGAATGGAGCTTAGTGAGGGTTCCCCACTCAGCCACCTCCTCTGACCATGTGTTGGAATAAATTTATAAATTTCCCTGGTCATGGGGGTGAAAGGCAGTGCTGCTGGTCCTTCAGGGTCATGGGATGGAGGGCTCTGATCACACTGTTCATTGCCTCTTATGCTGCTTCTTTCCCTACCCTCTCCCCTGGGTCTCAGGAAAGTCTGCTGTGATGCATCCTTGATTATTAGAATCCAACAGAATATTTTAATGGGAATCCAACTTTACCTGAGGTACTGGCCAGAATCAATCTTTTTTCCATTTTCAGAAATCAATACTGTATTTCCTATAATTCAATCTCCTTGTCTCCCTCCCAAATCCCTATTGCTGATAAAAAAAAATCATCACTGCCTTTATCAGACATTTAACTATTTATTATCCATACCATCTGCTGCAGATTTTTTCAGAGTTTTATTTTAGGATTTTAATGATGTTTTTTATTTGTTCATTTTATATCTTTTACATTAACCATTACTTCAAGGACTCAGCTCAGATTTCCTCTAACCATCTGGAAGAAGATTGGATCAAGCTCATGTACATTGTTGATTTTGGAACAGGATCAGAATTTTTTTGAAGATTTATACAATTTCCCTTATTGATCATGTTCCAGAATATCCTAGCCCATTGCTTAAATTTTATTCACAATATGATATTCCCTAACTACAGAAATCTAGTGATTTTTATTGATCTTAATATTTTGGGATAATTATCTTTGAAAAATATTGGGATCATAGGATGGGGCAGAAAGAGATTAATCCTGATGGATATAATATTAAGCATATAATATTACTACTCTCTTTTCTAATCAATTTTTAGGAATTTCCCAATTTGAATTTGGATAAGTACATTGCTTCTTTTTCCTAGAAAAAAACTAAGTTCTTCAATCATAAATATCTTGTATTTTTATCTGTGTCTTTAGTACTTGACCATAATTGCTCAATAAATACCAGATCAATGAATCAATTAATGGCTATCTGTTGGTCATATATTAGGGTCTAGCAATAGGAGCCCTTTTGAATTCTGCAAGGGACTAATTGAGAGGTGTAGGGTAATCTTTTCCTTCATAAAAGGTCAGTTTTCCTAAAATTAATATTTTTGATCATTTCCAGTTTGTTCATTTTGTTACTCCCTATCTATTTACAAACAGCCATTCCAATTCTGTATGGGGAGATTCTGTATAGAATACTGCAGGAAGGCATCTGTGGAATGCACAAAGACCTTCTCTGGGCATCGCAGCCAGGAGAGGGATAGGTCTGGCATTGGGAACTTCCCGTGGCACTCCCATGCAGATAGACCACCCTACTCGCCAGACCTTCCCCTCCACTCTGCTAGGAAGGTCCTGCGCAGCAGCACCCTAGATGGAGATGGGTGTAACCTGTTGGGAACTGAACATCTACCTGCCCCCACCTTTATCCTATTTTGTTGAAGAACTTTCCATGGAACTTCTTCGATGTTTTCTGATATAAATAAGGCAGACCCAGGCTCCTTTCTTTGTTAGAAGCTGAATCTGTCAGGTCAGCTTGCCCGTTCTGCCCTCCCTTTGAAACTACTTTCTGTGTTCTGTGGTTACTTCGCTGTTCTATTTATCTTTGCTTTTATTTCTTAGCCAGCCCATTCCATCAAGGGAATCCCATTTCCACCGACCATGCAGGACTTGGGCGATGGTATCCCAGTCTTGATTTATCATTTCTGTATCTGGTGAAACAACTCACCTTGAAGGTAAAGGACACTGCAAAAGGGGACAGTGCCACAGAAAGGACATGGACTTTGGAGTTGGGTGGAAGTAGATTTGAGTGCTGGCCTTACTTCTTCCCAGTGAGGGAACCTTGAATACGTTACTAGTGCCGACTCTGCAAAATGAGGATGTTAGTGAAGAACAGATGAGATTCGAAACCCTTGCCTGGCCCCATCTTCATCACCTCACCATTCTCTCCTTGCTCTCTAAGTTTCACCTACACTGCTTTTTTTCGGTCTTTCTAGAGCTCTGAGCTCCCATGAGACACCCACAGGGCCTTTGCACATTTCCCTGTGTCATTTGTTTTGGTACTTCTTTGTCTTGATACTTCTTATTCATGCTTTAGAGCTCAGCTAGAGCATCACTTCCTCAAGGGAATCTGCCCTGATCTCCAATGAAGTGAGATTCCCCAAAAGGTGCACCTTGAACTTCATAAGTCTGCCCATAATTCTTGTCCATAATAATTTTGTAGTCATTCAATCTTCCTACCCTTTCCACCCACAAGTATGTAAGCTCTATGAGGGCAGAGACCATGCCTGTCTTCCTCATCTTTGTACCTGCAGTATTTAGCAAACTGCCTAGCACAAAGTAGGAGCTTAATAACTGATGTTGGATGAATGATTAAATGAATGAAAGTAATTAATAAGATCATACACACATTAGGTACACAGTAATGTTCATGTCCATCTCAACATCCCAGCTGCTTTCTTTTTTGAAGTTTTGCCTGGGGGGAGAGTAAGAGAAATGAAAAGGAGTCATGGTTTGAATCCTGACCTCCTTTGGCTGTCTGAAAATTCCTTCCTTGGTTATTTGAATCTCTAAGTCCATGACTTTAAACCTCACCCTGCACCAGAGTTACCAGAGTTACTTTTGAAACCTGCAGATAAAACTTTAATCATTGTAGGCTGGGTCCTGTTCATCAGCATTTTTAAAATGCTTCCCAGGTGATATCTAACATGTAGCCAAGATTGAAAACCACTGCTGTAGGTAAGTATTTTGAAAATACTTGTTAAAATTCATGGCTATGAATTTTCATAGCTATCTTTGGCTATGGAAGTCATTGTGTGTCTTTTGGAGTAGGTGAAGCATCTTAGCATCTATCAGTACTTTTTTGCAGATTGAACAGAGTGTCCTTAAGAGGAAGGGAGGGAAGAGGGAATAATCATAAGTCTGATAAATACTCTGAATGTGGTGGTGGTGGTGGTGGTGATGATATGATTAGCTGGAGTCCTGCAGAGGCAAACCTCTTCTTCCCAGCTTTGCTCAGGGAAGACTTCATCTAAATACACTGGAGTTGTTCTTATTTCCATAGAGTGAATAACACAGGGCTAGTCCTAGATATACCTCTCCTAGATGAAAAGTGCTGGAATGGGCCACTAGTGTGGGAACAGCTTCAAGGACATTGCCTCTGGAAGGTACTATAGAGGGGAGCGGTTTGAATGTTATGGAAGAGGATTTTGAAAGCCAGTTGGCAAAGATTATGGGAAAGAGCAAGCTTTGGCTTCAGAGAATGAATTTGTAGAGTCAAAAAAAAGAGGAAGAAATGGAAAAAATATAGAATAATAATTCAGGTCATCAAAGTGCTCTGGTGCTACAGAAATGCTAAGTCGTAAAACCCTGTTAAAGCAGGGTTTGGTGAGCTGTGGCTTGTAGGCCAAATCCTGCCCACTGCCTGTTTTTGTATAACTTGTGAGCTAAGAATGGTTTTTATATTTTCAAGTGCCTGAAAAAATAATCAAAAGAAGAATAATATTTCATGATCCATAAAAATTACATGAAATTCAAATTTCAGGGTTCATAAATAAAATGTTGGCACACAGATATGCCCATTTGTATGTGCATCACTGCAATGGCTGCTTTCATTCTATGAGAGCAGAGTAGAGTAGGACCAACAGACTATGTAGCCCACAAAGCCTAAACAGACTATGCAGCCCACAAAGCCTAGTATTTACTATCTGGTCCTTTGCAGAAAAAGCTTGCTAACTTCTAGGTTAAGAATCAGATAAAGATCTGACCGAAGTGTTAACCACAGATGGAAAATGGGGAAGAGACAGGGAAATGAGGGAAAATACCAGGCTTATAAGTGTCAGGTACCTTACCTACATTACCACACAGAGCCTCTCAGCAAGCCCGAGAGGTAGGGTTAGGATCCCAGCAAAGCACAGACCCACATTCAAATGAAGGTAGTTGAAAGAAAGTAAATAAGTGAACTGTTTATGAGAGCAATTGTAAGGATCCATAAAAAATAATGCAGTGTCCTTGAGTGGGTAACAAAGAAGCTGACCACCTCCAAGCATGGAGGGCTGAGGAAAAAAATAGTTTCCAGAATCAAAAAGGAAAGGGTTATGGATACAGGGGTCACTCTAAGAGCAGTAGTGACCTTCAGCTGAGGGATCCAGATGGTCAGATAGGACCCACGGGAAGCTAGACAAGGTCATAGATACCCTACCCTCACCCTGCCTTTCCTACAGTCTCCTGCTGGAAAGGAGCCTGTTGGACTCAAACAGAAGTGACTGTGGGAAACACGTGAGGCATTCTCCTTGGGTCAGTCTCCTGGGGAACAAAGAAAGCAAGAAAAGGGCACAATATCCTGTACTTGCTCACTGTTTTAGGAATAATAGAATTAGCTTTGGTCAAGCTAAACAGTGGCCCTAAGGAAATGTGGAGCCCCAAGAGATTCAAATCCACACCTACTGATTGCTGGACTCACTGTCTTACCCTTGATGTCATCCTAGTTGAGATGAAGGAGACCTTGAGGGAGTTCAATTTTACACCCTCCCAGCTCAGGGAGGCTTCTGCAGCACACTTTTTGGGTGGTCCTTTGGCCACCACTGAGATATCTGTCTATGTGAGGACTAACTACAGTCATGCATTCATTTTGCTCTGAATTGGGAGTTCACTTTTGTGACTGGAAAGTTCTTCCTTAGATTGAACAAACCTGGGATGTAATATTTACTGACTAAAAAAAATTTTATGTATGAAATATGAAATTCTGAGTTTTCTTTCTACTGTCTTAGATTTTTCTCTTCCGAGTGAGTAGAGAAATTTCTCCCTTATTACTTTTCTTTTCTTTTTTTTCTCTTCTTGACCTCATTATTGTCCTTTTTTTATTCAGTTGTATAATTTTTTTGTGCATGTATGTGGATGTTCCCTGCTCTAGCTAGATGGTCATCTGCCATAGTCTCCTTCATCTTTCAGTATCATCCTTGAATTAGAAGAGATAAAGGTACCTCTTGGATTATAGATTGTCTTCTTTTCTAAAGGTTGAGCTCTTCAAAGGCATGGGAGGTATATTACTAAGCCTTTCAATGGTTGTCCAGTCTTGTGTAACTCAGTGGAAGTGGGTGGTGGTCAGTGAGGGTGGTCAGTGACATATCATGGCAGGCTGGGCCCTGTGTCCAACATACACTTCAGAAAGCAGGCTCAAGTTGTAACTGGCCACAGCGGGCCCACGCATCTGCTTTTTGCATGCCACAGTGGGAAGCAAGCTGGTAGCCTTCTTTACTGGGGGCAGTAACAGGATACCTCAAAACTGCTGTTACCTGGAAGCCCTTCTTATTGTTTCAAGGAACATAGGATGTGATCTCTTTTTCTGAATAAAAACCCGATGAAATTAACTCTGGTAGTGGTGTCAGTGATAATAATATTTGAGTCATTGATCCTTAGGATACTTGCAATAGCTCTTACAAATTAGTGTTTGTATCCAATGAATCCTTTTTGTGTCTTTATATTTGTGATTTTATGAATAGTTTGTAGAAGTAAAATCAGAAATATTGTGAGAAACAAACTTATTAGAAATGTCTGCAATTGAAACATGGAAAACTCCAATTTTCTTATTCTACATTTTCTCAGGTTAGAAGGTATATATATCTAAGATGTGCAACATTCTTTGAATGCCATTAACTGATCATCAGCTGCCTCCTCCCATTCTTATAATATTGATTCCAAATTTCAAATACGTTTCTATAAGGTTTATGTAGTCATTAATTCTGATTGTATCTTCTTGCAGTTACATCATCAGAGTTTTATACTTTTGAAGACTTTGATGGCTCATAATTAGTTTGAGAGAGTACACATCTTCTTTGTTTCATAATTGCAAAACATTTTCATGTTTAGATTTATGAATATCATTAGAATCATTAACTGGTTTTTAAATTCCATATTATCTATTTTTTTACATTCACCATTTTTTTTACACTTGACTTGTTCACTTAGGATCCATATCAAGCAAATTTTGTTATATAATAATCACATGACACAAAAGAATGTTGTCACATTTTGATTTAGCAAAACAGTATGATACAGGTTCTGATCACAAAAGATTACATGATGAAGTTCTTCCTGTGAGTGACTAATTTGTTGAGAATACCATATTTTATTTTTTGTTTTTACCAATATAGTGGCAAGTCATTGAGTCCAAACTTTGAGAAAATTCTTATGGGATATCATCATCTGAAAAACTCATAGCCTGATTTTGCTTATATGAAATCTCTTTATGCTAGTATTATCATTTGTCTAATATTTGTGAAACATCTTCTATAAATTTCCTTTTATTTGTCATTGTGGATACAAAATAAAAATCATGAGTTCTCAACTATGTCCACTGAAAGGTGAATAAGAGTTACAAAGTTGTTGTCTTCTGTCTTCTCTTAAACCTTCCAGAACAATAATACTTGGGGCAGGATAACAAGAGACTGAAGGGTGATGTAATGGCAATGATTTATTTCATTAGTGCATAAACATTTTAGAAATTTCCTTCATTTTTCTAATTCATATTATTTTAATGTCTTTAAGTATAGTTGGGAAAAATTGGTAAGTAATGACCAAATCATGCCCAGGATGATGAATAGCAAATTGTTTCAAAATATAGGGAAAATAAAATCACTAACATCTCATCATACATCAGAGATATATAAAATTGCAAGACAGAATGAGTTTTGTCTTCTTCTATTTTTTAAAAAGTCAATTTTTAACTGGGCATGCTGGCGCATGCTTGTAATCCCACCACTTAGGGAGGCTGAGACAGGAGAATCGCGTGTTCAAAGCCAGCCTCAGCAACGGCGAGGCGCTAAGCAACTCAGTGAGACCCTGTCTCTACATAAAACACAAAATAGGGCTGAGGATGTGGCTCAGTGGTTGAGTACCCCTGAGTTCAATCCTTGGTACCAATAAATAAATAAATAAATAAATTAATTTTTAAATTTATTTTTTTTGTTCTTTAGTACACTTCTAAGGAAGAGTAAAATCAACAAAATACCAATCTCTACAAATAGAACTCAAAAATAAAATTCAAAAGATAAAACAAGGTCTTGTGTTCCCTGTTGTTTCACCTGCAGTTACGATGCGTTAGGAACAATGCTAAGACATTTATAAATATGACCAAAACCAGCTAAAGGATTAAAAAAAATGAGAGAGGGCTGGAGTTGTAATTGAGTGGTAGAGCGCTTGCCTAGCATGGGTGAGGCACTGGGCTCAATTCTCAGTACCACATATAAATAAATAAATAAATATCCTTCAACAACTAAAAAATGTGTATGTGTATCTGAGAGAGTTTCAGTTTGGGATGAGAAATTTCTAGAGATGGTTGCCCAATAACGTGAATGTGCTTATGCCACAGAAACTATTATACCATAAAAATGATTGGAACAGTCAATTTTGTTATATGCATTATCACAGAAAGAAAAAAATAGTCATGTTGATGAAATCTCTATTTTGTGTCAAGTACCTGATGTCATTAGCTCAGTCATTGTCACCAGCATTGTAGGAGTTAAAACTTCCCTCAAAAGGATGCTTACAGAGACCAAGTTGGCCCAAATCACAACTCGTTAGTGGCAGAACAGGGGTAGAATTTCAGCATAAAGACCTCAGAGCCTGCACATTACCATGAGTTTTTTTTTTTTTTTTTTTTAATACATGGACACAGTGTCTTTATTTTTGTTTTTTACTTATTTTTATGTGGTGCTAAAGATCGAATCCAGTGCCTCACACGTGCGAGGCAAGCACTCTGCCACTGAGCCACAACCTCAGCCCCTTACTATGACTTTTGATAATGTGCTGTGAGATGGGGTAGGTCAGGGAAATGGCTACAGAGGTTTCAAACTCTCCTTTGTGCAGTCCACTCTACTTTCGTTTCCCAAACTTTCAGTGTGGTCTGGGATTCCTGAGATACCTCTTAGAATTTCTTCTGGTTCATTTTTAAAAAAAAATTTTCAAGTAAGACTACACATATTTTTGGCCAAAGTAGCTGTTGGCACTCTCAGAAGAAAAGACAAGCATGCCCATGTCCCAAGGTCAAGGGAGATAGTCCCGCAGCCCCAACCCAGTCATCCTGTGCTCCAGCTGAACTTGGTGTGGCCTCCTGCCCCAGACTCTGCTTTTAAATGGTCCTGACTCCTTCCACTGCTCCTAGTTGCCACTCCTCTGTTGGGTAGCAGTAATTCTCATGAATTTGCACCAGTTCTAAGGTGTTGAGCCCAATGTGATTTTATTATGTTTATAAGGAAAGTAATATGTGATTAGCTGGTATTGGTGGTGGGATTGTTTTCTGCAAGTTGAGTGTTGGAAAGAGAATTCTAAGTATGTATGTGATCTAAATACTTTTACAAATGAAACACACAGAGAAGCACTATTATTTTATTCTAATAAAAATTACATTGATGTGAATAAACAGAATTTGAGTAGACAGAAAAATAATGTCCCTCATTTGAGTGGATAATGAAGTACTGTTATCCACAGTTCTAAGATCATTTGTTTAAGTGTAGTGATGTAATTTGGGTGAACAGTAGAGATGTGTCTCAGAGCTGAAGTTCCTGTCTGGGCCAGCTGAAGGCAGCTGTTCTGGTGACAGTGATTACCCAGATTCCATTGGAGATGTTGGGTGAGTGGTCATTGTGGGCAATTAAGAGAAAGAGGACTATAAAACAGAAGGCCCAGGTAGGGTGGAGGGAGACAGAGAGCACCTAGATTACTTACCCAATGTGTTTATTAAGGTGTCCTGGGACTACCTGAAGTACATGTTAGAAGTACAGGTTCTTGTGTTCCACCTCAATGCACTGAGTCGGAATCTCCTGGGTAACTCTCTTTCACAGTAAGGCCTGAAAATCCCCACTCTTCCAGCTCTTTTCAAGTGGAAGGACAAAGTGGAAGACAGTATAAGAAACCAGACAAAGATTAAATGCCAGGATGGATGGAATTGTTAGTGTCCTGCAGGCTCTGATGTAGGATCCAGGTAATAGGCATGCAAGAAGAGCACTCAAATGGAAAGAATGTGTTGGAGACTCGATTTACTAGTCTGGTTAGAAATATGAAAATTGGAAGCAAAAAGGAGACAGATGAGCCATCAGATGGCAGGAACTTGAGAGCATGAGGAGAGAAAGGCCCTGGGGAAGAACAGCGGTCCCCACCATCCAGGGTGTCCAGGGAGTAGTGCAGGACCCACAGGCTGGGACCTACGGTATGCACTGTAATAGCAGCAAGCCTTCTTCCACCTGTCCTTGGCTGGAAGGTCACTGTTTTAGTCAGCTTTTCACCACTGTGACCAAAAGATCCGACAGAACAATTTTAGAGGAGGAGAAGTTTATCTGGGGCTCATAGTTTCAGAGTTCTCAGTCCATAGATGGCTGACTCCTTTACTCTGGGCCTGAGATAAGGCAGAACATCATGGTGGAAGGAAGAGGAAAAGAAAAGCTTAGCACATGGAAATCAGGAAGGATGCAGGGATACAGGGGTGAGGGGCAAGGAGAGAGAGAGAGACTTCCACTCACTAAAGACAAAATATAAACTCCAAGGGCATGCCCACAGTGACCACCTCCAGGCACAACCCCCTACCTGCCTTCAGTTACCACCCAATTAATTCCTATCAGTGGATTAATCCATTGATTGGATTACAACTCTCATCATCTAATCATTTAACCTCTCAACCTTCTTGCCTTGTCTCAGACATAAACTTTTGGGGAATACCTCTTATCTATGCCATAACAGTTGAATGCATAAAGCCTATTGTGGCTTTCCAAGTAGTTACACTAACAGGAGGTCCTGTTGCAAACCCAACACCCAAGTTTCAGATGTGTGGGCCGCGCTGCAAATGTAACAGACTTTCTCAGGGCATTCAGCAAACAGATTTGCTTCATGGGATTGATGAAACCCACCCAGCTGACTTCCTAACCCATGGTGGTAGGAGTATATCAGTGTGAGCCAAGCAAATGGCACAAGTTGAGAAGAGAATCAAGCAGTTGCAAAGTGTGTAATTTATCCAGACTGAGGGCAACAGGGAACCATGGAAGAGTTTTAAGTATAGGGTAATATCAGATTTGTGTTGAGTCTGACAGGCACTATGGCTGGGCTGATTAGTTTGATCATATTAACAAGAGAATCAGAAGTGGAGCAAGTGAATTACTTTCTCATTTGTTGCCGTGAAAAAAAATAGACATTTTGAGGAAGTTCATGGGCTTTAGCCTCCTGAGTCGCATGACTAGGTTTAGCTCCAGAATCCTTATTCCATACTGTTCATCTTTTCTGATCTTTGTAAGGGAAACTGAGGATTTTCCACCCTCTAACTCAAGCAGGAAATAGCCTTAGGGTGAATTCACCTTTTGGAGTTTTCCTGTATATTCTTCTAAATTCCAAAAGTAACGAGTATAAAAAGGATAAAAATGTCAATGGCATAAGAAATGTCAGTGAACTTGCTCACTTTTTCAAAAAGAAACACATGAAGAATAAGTTGGAAACTAGTAAAACTTGTTATCTGTGGGAGTCAGTGGGAATCAGGTACAAGAGTTAAGGAAGAAGAGACGACTTTTCTGAGTACGACTTTTTATTTGGTTTTGAGTTTTAAAATGTGTTAAGGGTTCACATTTCCAAACACTAAAATCAGTAGGGGCAGAAAAATATGAAGATTGATTTCAAACAAACAAAAAAAACCCCTGCGAACTTAACTTTTTATCAAATGGATAAAAATCACATTAGAAAAATTACTGAAGTCATTTTGAACAAAGTATTATGAATACATCCACATGTGAGATTTTTTTAAGAACAAAAATTAAACTGTAAAGAATTCTTAAATTTTGCTTAACAAAGTATTATGTATTGCGGGACTGAATGCATGAGTAAAAGTATCAGGGATTTTGGGAATGTGTGTTCTCATTGTGGAAGGAGGAGATACCAGTGTGGACTGAGAGGTGATGATTCTTGCCTGAATTAGTTATTTCTATGATGATTGAAAAATGGTAGTTTTCTATTTCTAAATTTCTTGCTCATTTATTAGTTGGTATTCTGTAAATAAGAGCTTTCTCTTCTTCTCACTTTTAAAATATCAGATTATATTATTTTTCCCCCTAATGTATCATAACCATTTCTGTCATTTGTCATTTTGATGTTCAGATTATTCCAGTTTTCCCTTCAAGCTGGATCTGTGTCCTCTTGACACATCTTCAGTATAATAAGAAATAAAGTTTTGAAAAGAGTGAGTTTATATTGAAACTAAGATCAATTTAATATTACAAAACAAAAGCAAATTAAAAAGGAAACCAAAGTAATGTGTCAACTAAATGCAATGTGAGATCTTTGATTAAACCATACACACACACCAGCTACATGAGACTGTATAGGGACAAAAATTGGAGAATTAAAAAAATTATGTCATATTATACCAACATTACATTTCTTGAATATGATCATCATATTTTGGAAATGAGGAGAATCTTTTTGTTCTTTTGAAAGTAAACCAGCTTATTATGTAGGAGTATGTAAGGGTCATGAAATATGCAAGTTAGAGCAACTAATTCTCAAATGATTAAAAGTGTGTGTATGAGAATATAGAGAAATAGAGCAATTTTGGGACAATATGAGTGATTCATGTATGTAGGGGAGCAGATTATGTGTGTTGTGCTATTGTTGCAATTTTTCTCTAAGTGAGAAATTTTTCAAAATAAGCAGTTGGGGAGAGGACAAACATTTGGGCTGAATGAGAAACAGTGGACAGCAAGGCTGGGGCTGAGCTACAAACTTTTAACATCTGTAGGACATGCTAGAAGGTCCCAGAGGGAAGTACTGCATGGGAAGTGGCTAGAGGCAAATGGCAGAAAACAGAAAACAGAAAACAGCTCACTCACTGTGCTTTAGGACCTGCAAGTCCTGGAACTGCAATGATTCAGCTATTTGTTTTAAACACATATATGACATCATTTCATTTCATATCCATATTTCACACACACAAGGTCAGTTTCCGGGCCCATCACAAGTTCAATCATTCAATGAGAGGCACATTAATTGGCTCATCTGGTGCATTAGCTTTACTGTGACCAGAATACCTGACAAGAACAGCTTAGCACAGGAAAAGTTTATTTTGGCTCATGGTTTCAGAGGTTCAGTCAAGGGTTAGATGAATCCATTGCTCTGGGCCCAAAATGAGGCAGAACATCATGGTGGAAGGGTGTGATGAGGAAAGCTGCTCAGTCCATGGTTACCGGGAATCATAGGAGAGAAAGGGAGATGCCAGGAATAAAATATAAACCCTAAGTCAGGTGCTCAGTGACCTATTTTCTCCACCCACACTCTACCTGCCTACAGTTACCACCCAGTTAGCCCATTCAAATTATTAATCCATCAAATGGATTAACCCACTGATTAGGTAACATTTCCCATAATTGAATCATTTCACCTTCTGCATTAACCCAAGAGCTTTTGCGGGATGCTTGTATACAAACAGTAACACCTGGTAAGATGGGTGTAGTCCAAAGCTCTTCACAAGTGATTTCAATGCTTCCTTGTAATTGTACAGTGGAATCACAATTTAATGATTGTAGGAGAATGTATCTAAAGTATCCAGGGACCAGCAGCAGGTCCTAATTTCTGTTGAGTATGACTTTGTTGTTTTTATCTAATGCTTAACACCCAGTTTCACACAGGAACAGGTTTGCCTCACCACCTGCCCTGCTACCCCCTCCCTCCCCCAGCCCAGATGCAGATTTGTATTCCTGGCATCCTGCTCTTGTTTGATGAGCTTTAGGAGGCTCCAGTTCTTGTTTTGTCCCCAGGAGTAAAGCAGCAACTGCTTCAAACTGATAAGGACAGGATTTCACTGCCCTATAGATATTCATTTAAACTCTGTGATATGTGGCCACTGCCTTGAAATTCAAGCAATGGAAATGACATCATTACCAGCCGACTCTTTATGATGAAAAATGACCCACATTAGGAAACAATCTGAACCCAAGGAAACTTTGGCGATCAATCATCACAATTATAATGTGCTGGTCTTTTATGTAAATCCAACCCACAGTGAAGTCTGGTTTGGGTGGGGGAGTCAGTAGAGGAGAAATCCAGTGGAAAAAGAACATTAGTACAATGTAATTAAGCAAAAGGGAAAGCTTCAGATAATATATGTTTCTCAGGAGACCATTGCATGCCGCAGGGGCCCTGACAGATCTAAGCTCAAAGTGTTGCATCATCATTAAAAGCATTAGTTAAATGCCCAGAGCTACACAGAAATGGGCTGGGCTTCCAGCCACATGAAGTTAGTTACAGCAGGCCAAGGCCCTCCCTCTGGGAACTTGAGCCCTCCTGGGCTGCCTGTCTGATGGGGAGGGGAAGGAAGGTCCCTTCACTGCAGGGAAGCAGTCACAGTCACCAAGGGACAGAGGACGATGCTACAGCTCCAGAGTGCCTGCCTTTGGTCACTCTACTTAGTCCCTTCTGGTCATTGGAGCTTTTCAAGCCTGTATGGCCAGCCACAGGCACATGGTAGCCTGAGTAGGAGATAGAAGTGGAACTGTCATAATCCATCTGCAAGAAGGTTTATTATTTTGGGAGAGTGAAAGAGGTGAAGACTTTGGTGATGAATCTATCTAAGGGTACACATGATTGCATGTGGCCATCTCCACCTGTCTACACGTGGACCTTAGTTAGTGTTTTGTCTATTCTTCTTTTCTCAGAACAAGGGATTGTGTGTGTGAATGCGTGTGAGGAGGTGCAAGGGAGATGAGGAAGGACAAGAAGATAATTGGTGTGGCTGTGTTAGAATGGCAGAAGAAAGATTTATGAAGGTATCTCCAGGTTACCTATACCCCTGGCTATGTGAAAAGCACTATTCTTTTCCAGGGACTACCCAGCTAGAGGCTCAGCTCATGGGTAAGGTGGCCCTGGGCTAGCATGTGATCTTATCTTGGCTTCCATCCAGTGACACGGGGTCCTCTTGTATCTTCTGGAAAAAAGTTTTCTCGACTCTGCCTATAAAACTTCTCATACATGCACTTGTCCTAAAATCAACTCAGTTATGTGAAAACATAGCCTACTTCAACCCCTAATGTGCAGTACTTACCTGTATTGCTCGAATAAACCACTTCCACCTGCACACCTCGAATCCTCACAATTCCCTCGAGGAGTATCAACCTTCTATTGAATACTCATGCTCTCCAAGGCAGCACATTAAGCCTTGTGTGATTGTGATTTGGCCTCTTTTTATGACAGCTGAAAACAGGTTTCAAAAAAGTTAAGAGAAGAGCATGCCAAGTGCCCAAGGCATTGGCCTCATAAGCAGATAGGACTGAGCTTCAGGGCAGGGGCAAGGTGGGAACCCTAATGAGAAAGGAAGATCTAGCATGACTTGATGCTGACTTGGAGTCAGGTGCTGTTCTCTCTTCAAACCCATCCTGTCAGTTAATCCTCACAATGAGCCTATGGGACTTCCATGAAAGGGGAACCCAAGGCTCGGGGAGGTTAAGTGATTTACTCATGGTCACGTGGTTGCTGAGCGGTGCTGGGATTCAAACCTTGTTTAGTCTGACTTTCAACACCTGTCGTTCACCATCATGCGCCTCCAGAGAGGGGAGGCATCCACAGGAGAGAAGATGGTCAAGCTTTGGAAGGAGGTTCGGATTGCAGTCACCTCAGCCCTGCCTCCAGCCCAAGGTACTTCATTAGTCTCTGGTTTTATTAGAGATATGTCACAGTGGTGTCATAGTGGTCTTCAGAGACTCATGGTCTTGCCACAGAGCTCCTACTGTTCAGGTAAAATCTACTCTAGGGCAGCCACAGGATCTTGCCCTTGGTTAAAGCCAAGAACCCTCTCTGGGCCTCCTTTGAACTTGTAGAGTCAGCCAGTAGCTTCCTAAGCCCATGCACCATGGCATTTTAAATTGGCAAATGCCCAGCTGATAAATTCACAGAGATTAATGCAATCACATCTTAGGATCTATAGACGTCATTGGCATGCTCCAGGTGACCTCATTTGTAGTCCAGTGGCTGCTTATGGAACACTCCAGCATTCAGTTAATGCATTGTGAACGCTGTGTTGTGTTCTCTCACCATGGTGAGGAAAGCTTGTGCTTTTTACAAAGGAAATGCCCTTCTTCATTCTGGGCTAAAAATGAAGGAAGAAAACCATTTTGGAACATGTTTAACATGTTTTAAAATATAGACAGCCTCTCCTGTTCCCCAGTGTAGTTGACACTTAATTGAGGAGCTGTCCCTGAGCTCCCCACAGTCAAGGAGCTGGGCTCCTCAGGATGATCTGGGTGGTGGCCTTGGCTTACTGAGTGTCTACCTCAACCTGCATAGCTTCAGGTGTGATTGGGGAAGAACCATATGGCACATTTTGAAATAATTATTTCCTAGCTATGGTTTAAATCATGCTTTCTCTGATGAATAATCCATACATGGTTACCTGAAGTCACTAGTTATTATCAGTATTTGTTTTCTAGGTTGTGGGACAACAGAGGGTAAAACAAACATCCTGAATCTGTCTTGCCTGTCCTCATGGGCATTGCTCTTTTGACCAGCCCAGGTCTTTCCTTACCATGCAGCAAAGACCAGGGCCATGGTGGACTCTGTAAAAGTGTGTTGGAAGAGACAAAAATAATTGTTTGTGGCTATGAGTGTGGAGTTTGCGAACTATCTGCCTCAGTTCATAAAATCCCCATTCATTTGTACCTTTGGTGAGAGTATTATTTTATGCCTGAGGTCTATGGGACATGTTATCATTAAAATCACCATTGTATTTATGTTCAACTGTCTCACACAAAGTAGAATTACCTCTCATGTCTATTTTGTGTCTCAAAGCTGGAAGAGTGAAGAATCCGCCAGCCGAAGTTCTTGAACTGAGTTTCTTTCCCTTAAGTTTTCTTGGATATGGCGCATATTCATAACCAGCTTTTCAAACTGGAGGTTTTTCATGCCTCACTTACCTTTCAACCTCTTCAGAGCCTATGCATTTGGAGGCATCTAGTCAAAGTTAGACGGGATTGGAGAGTGCCAGGTGGTGAGCGTGGTAGAGGTTGTGGTGATCAAGCCTTAGTGGGTGAAAAGAAGCAAAGAGTGTCATGTGTAGGGCAACAGACACTGGGGTCAGAACACCAGGGCTCAAGAAATAATCAGGCATTAGCTGAGTGACCTTGGACTTGAGTTAAAACTTTCAGAGCATTAGGTTCTTATCAGTGCTGTGGAAAGGGAAAATTTTCCCCTTTCTGGGAAGGTAGGTACTTATAATGTGCCTTTGGGAAGGCTCAAATAAGATAAACTGTGGGGAAGTGCGTTGGGAACTATAAAGTCTTATACACACGTACATCATAGCTCCTGGACTTAAGTTGGATCAAATAGTTTTTGGAACAAGACAGTCTAAGTCTGGAGTTTTGTTAAAAAGATATTCCTTATTGATTTTCCTCCTAATGAGATTTCATCTGTGCTCTTTTGTCTTGTGTCTAATTTTTCAAGAAATGGGCCATTTGAAAAGACCCATGTTTTAATGTTGAGCAGGGCCTCTCTCCCTATGCTATACCACTTGGAAATAGCCTAGAGCCTGAACACTCATCATTGAAATCCAAGAAACAGGTGTATGTGCTGCTTAGTCAGTTCCTACCTCATTGCCTGGTGGCTCCTGGTCTTCCCATTTTCCACGCCTGCCAGGCCTTGGAGCCCTCTCCATTTCTGTGCTCTGGTCTGCAGAGGCTGGGGCTATGGTCATAGCCGTGCTGAGTCTGCAGGCCCTTCAGAGAGATGGTTTGGGAATTATTATAATTTCTACCACTTATTAAGTGTTTCCTGTATGCCAGGTGCTGACCTAAGCACTTTATGTGATTTACCCCATTAAATCTTCGAGAGAGCCCTGTGAGGTAGGAGGCGTTATCATTCCTAGTTTATAGAAAAGGAAACTGAGCTCACAGAGGTTTAAGTCTATTGCCCAAAGTCAGCAGTTGATACAGCACAGGTCAGAGTCCTGTGTGGGTCTGTTTGACTCCAAGGGCTGCTCTTAGCTCAGAATGCTGCCCCAGCATCTGGCTGAGCTGGGACTGACAGCGCAGCCACAAACAGCGGCATCAAACTTGGTTCTGGGAAGCATCCCCCTCCCACTGGAAGGAAGACAGGCTAAAGCCTGGGGCTACATGTGACTTTCATCTCATGGCGCTGATGTGCCAGAGCCAACATTAGTCCCCAAACGAAAAAGGCACAGGCTGATTCAGCAGGGCTTAGATTGGATGGTTGTATAGAGTCCGTATGTGCTATGGGGTGCCTTGTCCAAAATCTGTTCATTAAATGTGCAATGGGCCATTTAAAATAGTTATTTTCCAAATAACCACACCCACTTCTTTTTTTAAAACCCTCATTTTAAACTGAGGGTTGGGTAAACTACAGATCGTCACAACTCTTCATTTTGATCTCTGTAATTCTGACTTCCTACTCTTCATTCATAACTTAAAAGTTATTGTCTTACATGGAAAGAGGGAAGAAAGAAAATGGAAAGAGAAAGGAAGAAAAAAGGTTTGTTTATTCAAGGCAAGGAAAGGGAGAAAAGGAATAGGGAAAGCTAAATATGATCCAGGATTGAGTAAAAGAGCATGAAACCGAGGACTTTAACGGCTTCTCCACCCACCCAATACCATCCCATAAATCCTTACATTCCATTCCATTAAATGTGTCAGAAATGCAACTGTGCTTGCAAATAATTGCAGCCATTGAAGGAATCCGCCCTGGCATATCCATTTGAGTTCAAAATAACCCATGTAACCTAAGAGTAAATCGGCGACTGGACACTCAGTGCCAAGCATAATCTCAAGCAACATTTAACTAGGTTCAATATTTATTTCCCTGCCTTGAGTCACTTTGAAATGATCTGGACTCGGTTCAGACAGGACCAGCCCTAATTTTATGGTGCTCTTGGAATCCTTCCAGCAACACGAGGGCTCAGATGTCAGGGAGTTCCAGAAAAATGAGATCCCTCACAGATTTCACAGTTTAAGGCACCCTCCTCCCAACATTTTGCAACATGTGGGCCTTTTGACTAAAGATGTAGCTTTTTGAGAGAGATTTGAACACCTTTAGTAGTATGCCTCATCTGTCCTCCAACTCCTATCTCATCCCTGGGTAAAGTTAACCTGTTTATCATCTTGCATAAACAAAATCTCAGAATATCTGCAAGTAGGAAAAGAGGCAATTTAGCATTTCTCAAACACATGACATTTCCCAAACAATTATGGAAGCCAGATTTGGGAAGTTTTGAGCCACATTAAAACAGCAGATAAAACTCCTGCAAATTTGATGGATACAGGGACACATCAAATAAATAGCAGCCAATTCTCAGGCTTTTGTATCTCAAACGCTCAATCAATAGAAAACCAACCAATTTTAGTGTGCACCAGAGATAAATCTTAAGATGGTAGGATTGACTTATAGCTCCCTGTTAAAGGGGTATTGAACTGGCATTGAGTGACCTCACATTCAGCCATAACATTTATTATAAAAGTCTGACTTGCTTAAGTGAAGTGATTGATACCCTCCTTTAAAATGCAGCCTTTCATAATTTGTACTTGGGAAAAGACTCAAAGACCTCACTCATAACATAAGACATTTTGTTTTCTTTATTTTTCCTTAATCTATACATAGTCTTCATTCAGCATAACAGCAAGACTTTTGGACTCTGTGAGATTTAGTATCATATCCTAGAAGCATCTTTTATTAGCTGGTAAGCAAAATTTTAGGCTTCTCTAAGGCAGAGTTTCCTTATCTATAGTATTGGAAGACTTGAGTGAGACATTAATTAGTAATGTATCCAGCCACATACTTGAGAAATGCTAGTCACATTATGGTTACAATAGTGATTATTGTCATTATTGTTTGTCATTTTGATCCTGACTTCATAATTTCATAGACCATTATGCTATTAGCAGAAGTAATAATAACAACCAGTATAGACTTTTGTTGATACATACTAGGTGCCAGACACTGTGCTCAATGCTTTAAATATATTCTCTCATTTTATTCTCATAAAACACCCTGAAAAGGTACAATTTTTATCCCAGTTGTTAGAAATGAGAAGACTGAGGCTCAGGGAAATAAGTGAAATTGCTTAAGAACACACAGTTGGTCAAGATCCAAACACACAGCATTACACTGGTCTCCCTGTTCCAAGTCACGTAGGTTACTGCTTTGTGTCCTATTACACCCGTAGAGGAACAGAAAACTCTAATAATTTGGGAGGAGTTGCTTCATGTCTCTGGATCTTGGGCTTTTCATCTGTCAGATGAAAAAGTTGGATGAGATTACATCAGATATTTTAGGGTTTCAGGATTCTAATGGAGTTAGTTGTTGAAAGAGACAAGCTTGAAAAATGTGTAAGGATTTCATAATATTTGAGATAGAATTTGTGTACATGTATGACATGCAGAATGTCACTACACATTCCATACCAGCTGAATTCTGTTTTTAAGCTGTCCTTTCTGACTGTGCTATAGAGGAAGTTGTCCACTCACCCAGACGTGCTTATCTGCAGTATACGTGGTTGGTCTTGCATGTGCTGGCACAATCTTTAATTTGGATCAGTCTTTACTTCCTACTTCCAACCTTGATTTTTCAGAGACACTTAACAATAACGCCTTCTTTCCAAATCCCAAAATAAATTCCCCAGCCATTCTGGGAATAATGTTGTGATTAAAAAATTGTTTACATTTGGTCCTCACACTTCAGGGTGGACAGAAAGTAAAACCACTGATCGCTGTTGGTGTAGGGTTAAGATATTTAAAATATTTCACATCCTGGCCACATGGTAAGCAGTTTCCAGATATAGTCTGTTTTGAGGCTTGGCTTCCAGGGTAGAGGTGGAGGGCCAGAGGAGGAAGAGGTGGATGGAAGGATCTAGAGGTGATAGAAGGGAATTGGATCCTCACCTTTCAGTGGGAATCAAGCCCAGAATGTTTCCTGATGGCCTGCTTCTGTGGCCCAATGCCCTGACATAGACGCAGTCCCCTGGCTATGAGCTCTCATTCCTCCTCTTGAAGATGGCTCTCTGCTGGGCCTGGCCTCCTGACTCACTGTTTATTTGGGGAGTGTAGAGGACATGGGTGAATATTGTATATGCTGGGGTGGCTCTTCAAAGTAATCGGGACATTACCACATTTTGGCCTACTATTAGGGGGTTTGGGATAAAGAGAAAATGGGAGAAAAAAATATCACCTGCCTTCAGCTCCTAAGAGTAGTAGCTTTATGTTGTGTTTATGTAAACAGTAACCATCAGGAGGATCATTTGATCCACCCCAATAATTTTAACACACTGTAGATTATTGAGGGGGGATTAGAATTAAACAACTAATTGACTTTAAGGATACTAGTCAATTATATGGCAGAATTGAAAAATAATTTAAATGTGTTTGCTTTAATTGACTTTACACATATAGACATAGATGAGGTTGGGGCTCAGCAGGTGGATGAGGGCGTCCAGGCTGACACTTCATGCTTTCTACCAATTCCAGAAATATGACCAGGAATTCTCAGCTGGATAAGGCATTTTAGGGTTGTATGGGGGGTAGAAGTTGGTGGTGCATTTTACGATGCATTTCTATATCACTTATCAGAAACCAAGGAAACTCTTTAGCTGAAATTCATTAGCCTTGACTTTGATGGTTTGTACTTCATCATTAAAAGCCAATAAAAAGTCACTCACGGTTGGCTTTTTCCATGGGAAGATTGTTAAATAAGATCTTCTGTCCTTGAAATATTATTTACCAACATGTGACCCATCCCACTTTTCAAAAAAAATGTTCAAAAGAAATAAAAATGTCTATTTTTCCTGAGGTCTCTTTAAATCTTGTAGTTCAAGTCCTGTCAGAGATTTTTACCAAACCTGTTTTTCAGGGATTTGAAATCTGCTCATAAAAATTAACTGCAGACTTTTATGCAAGTTAAAAACAGAATTCATGTGGTTCTTTAAAAATCTTATAGGTCTTTAAAAGAAGGACTAATAAAAATACAGCTTCCTAGATGGCTTTTTCGTGGCTGCATGGCTTGTTTGTTTAAGGACCTATTATGGCTCAGTAGCTCATCTTACCCCACCCCCAGACCCAATCCCAGAAGCACAAAGTATTTCCAGTTTTCTTCAGAGCCATAAATGGAAAATGCCAGCTGTTGTTGTTGTTGTTGTTGTTCTTCTTCTTCTTCTCCTTCTTCTTCTTCTTCTTCTTCTTATTCTTTTTTCTATTGAAAATTGAATTAGGAGCTCAGGAAAGGTATAAGATAGCTTCATAGTGCAAAGCCTGAATTCCTATGTGAGTCTCTTGGGAGCTGACATTTCAACACGTGCTCAAGAGCAACTCACATAGTCCTTTGGATCACAGCATCGAGCACCAATCTTATCTTTCTAGGCTTTGGAGGCCAGACCTGCCACATGGCCCATCCCTGTTTCAGTTAGGCCCCATTCACAATGGAGGAATTGCTTCCAAGATCATGTATCATTTATCTATCTCAGGGTCAGCCTGACCCAGTGGGCAGCTGGGAAACATAACTATGGGCTACTTTATTCATTCTGAAGAGAAGGAGAAGCCCTATAACTTCTGCTGTTGACAGCCCTTTTGACTCTGTTAGGAACAACCTCTTCTCGTGCTTTTGTGTTGTCTTCAAGTGAGCTCACAATTCCTTACCTCTTGCAGCATTCTGGAAGCCAACCAGTATCAGCCCTTTGGTGGAAGGAGAAACGATATTACAGAGGACACAATGATCCATTCATTCTCTCATTCAATCAAACATAGAGTGAATATATGCCATGAACAAGGCATAGTTCTTGGTGCTAAAGTTAGGAGCCAAATGATGCAGTCTTGTCCTCATGGACCTGGAGTCTGCTGGTAAAGGGAAGCACACAATTACAATACAGCCTGTGAGAGAGTCAGCCAGTCCTGTGATGGGGTGTTGTGGGGCAGAGGGGAGACATCTAACCGAGGTTGGGGAGTTTATAGAAGGCTTCCTGAAGGGGTAGCACATGGATAAGGTTAAAGAGCAGATACTAGCTGGATGCAGTGGTGCAAGCCTGTAATCCCAGCACTTAGGGAGGCTGAGACAGGAGAATCACAAGTTCAAAGCCAGCCTCAGCAACGGCGAGGCGCTAAGCAAGCAACTCAGTGAGACCCTGTCTCTACATAAAACACAAAATAGGGCTGGGAATATGGCTCAGTGGTCGAGTGCCCCTGAGTTCAATCCCCGGTACCAAAAAATAAAAATAAAAAAAATAAAGAGCAGATACTAAGGAGAGCCTTGCTATAATAATCACTGGACAATTCATCTCTAAGATAAGGCTTTGGATGATTATAATTTAATCCCAAGGGATATGGCCTTCTAAGATATAGCCTGGGATCATTCCTTTCTGGCTGGTGTTTGAGGAAGTTGCCATTTTGTTTTTTAACATGCGATGTGGTCTCTATAGAGCTTTGTCCCACTTATGATCAAAGCCGAAACGATCAGATTACAACTTTGCCAAGCTTAGATCCTGGTCTCCACATCTTATTACTTCTACATATAGGACTGACCTGGTCACTATTGTTGGGCTGGGTCACAAAAGTCTGATACAGTGAAAGATCTCACTGGAGATGCAACTCAGGAAAAGATTCTATTTATGACCAGGCACCATTTTAACTGTGCCAGAGCTACAGTCTCCATGAAAGAAGAATTAACTGGTGTGTAGTATCAGAAGTTGCTTGTCCCAAAGTTAAGACAAAAACCCAAGCAGTTATCTTCAAAATCAAACAAAGCTTCTTTGCTCTGACAGATTCTGACAAATTTACTATCTGTGACTCAGCTGAGAAATTAGCAACTAGAGGCAGGTTATGGTTTGGATCTGGAATGTCCCCCAAAGGCTCTTGTGTGGGAAGGCTTGATCCCAAAGCTGAAATGTCCAGACTTGGGGTTTTGGGGAAGTGATTGGATCATGAGTGTTCTGACCTCATCAGTGGATTAACAATTTGAAGGCATTATTGGGAGCTATAGGTGTTGGGAAATAACTGAAGGAATGAGTCCTTGGGGGTGTAGCCTTTGGAACTATGTCTTACCCTGGCCCTTTTGTCTGTCTGTCTATCTTTTTTTTTTTTTTTTTTGGTACCGGGGATTGAACTCAGGGGCACTCGACCACTGAGCCACATCCCCAGCCCTATTTTGTGTTTTATGTAGAGACAGGGTCTCACTGAGTTGCTTAGTGCCTCGCCGTTGCTGAGGCTGGCTTTGAACTCGCGATTCTCCTGTCTCAGCCTCCCTAAGTGCTGGGATTACAAGCGTGAG
>CM053405.1:48548554-48655814 GCA_028644305.1 Xerus rutilus | reverse complement strand
CTTTCTTTCTTTCTTTCTTTCTTTCTTTCTTTCTTTCTTTCTTTCTTTCTTTCTTTCTTTCTTTCTTTCTTTTTCTCTCTCTCTCTCTTTCTCTTTCTCTTTATTTTGATACCAAAGATTGAACCCAGGGATGCTTAACCACTGAGTCACATCCCTAGCCCTTTTTATTTGTTATTTGAAACAGAGTCTCACTAACTTGTTTAGCTCCTTGCTAGGTTGCCAAGGCTTGCACTCCTTCTGCCTCAGTTTCCCAAGCTGCTGGGATTACAGGTGTGCACCATCATGCCTGCTTAAACTCTTTTCTTAAAGGAAAGTAACATGGCTTAACCAACAAGCTGAAGTTTGCTTTTCTGAAACCTGTTTCTGTACTTTCTGTTTTTTTTCTCTGACATTAAAAATAATTCTCTCCTCTCATTCTTTTTTCTTTAAAATTGAGTTGGTGCCTTTGACAGAAACTTCTGAATGATACACTTATGTGACAGAGGCTTTAAAACAGAGAGGTTTGTAGAAACATATATGTTTACATGAGGCTAAGGAAAGAAACTCAGGTTATCAAATGGATCTCAGGTGATTCTCACTACACACCAGTCCTATGACAGGTAGTTTACATAGTATCTAGAAGGTCATTTGAGAATCAAGCAGTTTTTAGTCTCCATACAGTTAGGGAGGCAGAGGTGAACTGACGTCATGAGGTTCTGGATGAAGGGCAGTGCTGGAATCCATTGGATCCTCAGATGCTGCTTTTTTTTTCTCCCATTAGATTGTGACACTAACATAAAATTTGTGTGCCATTCGAACTAGCTGAACCAACCTTTAATTTTTATGCATCTTCTAAATTTTATTTATCACCTGTTGGAACTCTTCCCTTAGCATTGCATTTGAGATTATTATATGGCGAAAGTTTTAAAGGTTTATAATGCAGTGGCCTCCTAATAGCGGGTCAATCATCAGTGATCTAATGAAAGTATTTAAAGATTAGCCCAAGAGCCCAGGCAACCACTGAAGTTCCAACCTGGAGCTGGTTGGCTGATGTGATCTTGGCTCCTCAGAGAACAATGATTGCCACACTGCCTTTGTGGCAGGGATGTGACATCTCCTGGGGATTTCTCTGATGCCCCATGTGCAGCAGGCTTCATGTGGCCTTGCTCATTCCTGAGGGTTATAGAGAACCAGAGCAAGATGATTTATTGGCTATTTGAGGCATTTTCTACACACTACCACCACCACCCTGCCACCCCTTCTCTATGCAGTACTGATCAAAGGGATCATTCTCATAATGTCCTTTGATATCTTGAAAAAAGATGCATATCCATTCTATACCCATTCACAATTATTAAGCACAAAGTGCCTTGCCCCATGCTAGACAATAGGGGCAGTACACACACATAGAATAAGTCATTCCCATTCACCAGAGGAATGAGTTCCATTGTGTAAGGAGGCACAGACACATAGAATGAATATGAAACTATATAAAATGATACTAGGCCGGGATACCATAAAGAAGCCTGAAGAATAGATCACAGAGTATGGGAAATATCCCAGACTTTACCAATGGTGGATCTGGGCTCCAGTTGCATCCCTGCCACTTACTAGATAGGTACTAAGTTTCCTCGAATGTAAAGTAGATTGGGAGAAGTGAAGATTAAATAAGAAACCATGTAAACTACCTGTCATAGGACTGGTGTGTAGTGAGTATTCAGTAAGTAAATAAATAACATTATTATGAGACAGATGATATGTGCTACAAGAATTCAAGGAAAAGAGAGCTAAGGGGAACTGGAATGAGAGAAGGCCTATCAACTGGGAAGAGGTGAGTCCTTGAAAGTGAGTTAAAGTGAGACTCAGAGTGGGTTCAAGGAAGGTCCCTGGGCAGTGCCTGATAAATGGAAGAGCAAAGGGCCTGGATAGCAGTGAGACCAGACTTTTGAGAGAATGTCAGGGGAGGGGTGTCTGAGGGAGGAAGGGCCACCCATCTCCTCCCTTCTACTGCTTTCCCAGGCACTGCTCTGCTCTCTCTCATCCACAGTCCAGCAGAAGAGCTGTGTTATGGTCTTTTGAAACCTTTACATGACCACTTCTGCCACGTTTAGCAGATGGGAGTCAGAAAAGGACCTCCTGTCCACAGTAGGTGATCCAATGACTAGTACTGGGAATCTTTTTGTTACTATTGTTGTTGGAGAAAGTGGAGGTGCCAGATATATTAACTGAGAAGAAAGCTGGCAATAACCAAAAGATCATGGATATCAAAGAACATCTGGCATTTTCTAGTGGGATTGCCTCCTCTCCTTCCACAGGTCCTTATAAAGCCCTGCTCATTTTCTGTGTTGACAATCTTATGATGTTCTCAAACTATTCCCTTTCCATACTCCTAAAGAGACTCAATGCATGTATCTTAGACTATTTGTTAGTGGTTTTTTTTTTAAGTTTTTATAGCAATTGTCTTTTCCTGCCCTTTTTTTTCTTACTAATTACATATAGTGGTAAGATTCCCCTACCCACAGAAAAACCAAAAGGCATTAGCTGTGTCCATTACCATTCACAGTCCTGCTTAGCTGCATGGAAAGAAGGCTGCTATAATCAAATTGCTATTTTGAAAGGATTATGTGTCCCTTGAGAATTTTTAAAGTGTGTTGCTTTAATAGTCTCACTGAAAAATGATAGTACCTTTCCCATCTAAATAGGTATGGAAAGCTCACTGCAAATGAATTTCTGAAGTGAGAGATTTGCAAAAGTTGGTACCTGTGCTTTTGTAGCTAGTGCTTTGCCTAAAAGAAGATAATGGAAATAGCTCAGTTCCTAATGTCCACTCTTAGCAGCCCCTCCCTCTTTTGTTTTAAAAAAGAAATTAGTGTAGTTGTCAAGGTGGTATGCACCTATGGTTCCAGCTACTTGAAGGGCTGAGGTCAGCCTTGGCAACATAGTAAGAACCAGTCTCAAAAACAAAAAACAAAACAAAACAATCCTCCCACACGTTTACACATAAATAAAAAAGAATTGGTGTAATCTTTGGTAGTCTCATAGGGGCTCCTTAAGTCATAAAGAAGTAGCCTGCAAAACCCATGCATCCTAAACTCATCTTATATTAGCTACAAACTAGAAACAAGAAGCTGTTTGGTGCAAAGATATTGTTCTTGCCTCCACCCTTGATTCATGACTCATGCTGTGCAAACAAAGAAGATAAGATTTCATTTACCTACTGTTCTCTTAGGGTGAGGCAGAGATGTCCAATAGGGATTGTTCTGATTTTAAAAGTTGTTTGCAAGTTAGTATTATTAAATATATTTATTCTATTTTCAAAAATTGTTTCTTTTGCAGCAATGCCTTTGGGTACAATGACAAAGAATGAACATTTTATAATAAATAAGATGTTAAATACCAACAGTGATTCAGCTTATTGTTTAAAAGGAGGAAGCTGTGTTCTTAGTTTATCCCATGGGGAGAGGTAATGAAAATAAATGGCCCCCAAACTCAATGTCTATTTGAGGATACTGCATTATTATTAAAAAGATTAGTGCCCTAACCTAATATATTTCTTAGTGACTCAACCCAAACTAACCCCAAACAGAACTGTGATTGGGAAAGAGGCAGATCCTCTGTCATGAATATATTAGTGCTTATTATACTATGAAAAGGGTAGAAATGGGTGGGGGCAGGGACTCTGCTTGCAGCAAAGTGGCAGAAACACTCTAGGCACAGGCTGGAGTGGATACTCCAATCCAAACTCTTCAGCGTTCCCGGAGAAACAAAAGGAAGGGTCCTTTCTCTCATGTGTGACATTGTAGTCTCCTCAACCGCTTTTTAAAAAAATTTTTGATTTTTTTATTAGTTCTAATCAGTTATACATGACAGCAGAAAGCTTTTTGATTCATTGTAAACAAATGAAGCAGCATTTTTCACTTCTCTGTTTGTACATGCAGTAGAGTCACACTGTTCGTGCAATCATGTATGTACCTCGGGTAATGATGTCTGTCTCATTCCACCATCTTTCCTACCCCCATGCCCTCTCTCCTCCCTTCCCTTTGTCCCATCAAAAGTTCCTCCACTCATTTTGTGCCCTCCCCCATTATGGATTAGCATCCAATTATCAGAGAAAAACATTTGGCCCCTGGTGTTTTGGAATCTGGAAAGCAGTATGGAGAATCCTTAGAAAACTTGGAATGGAACCACCATTTGACCCAGCTATCCTGCTCTTCAGTCTCTACCCAAAGGATTTAAAAACAGCCTACTACAGTGACACAGCCACTTCAATGTTTATAGCAGCACAATTCACAATAGCTAAACTGTGGAACAGACATAGCTGACCTTCAATAGATGAATGGATAAAGAAACTGTGGTATATATACACAATGGAATATTACTCAGCATTAAAAGAGAATAAAATTATGACCTTTTCAGGTAAATAGATGGAGTTGGAGAATATCATGCCAAGTGAAATAAACAATCTCTTCTTAAGGGAAGCGTCTGCCACAGCAGACAGGGATCCTGTCTGCAGAAGAGTTCATGATGAAAGAAATCCTAAGAATAGGGCCATTAAAAAAAATGCAAAAATTTTAGAATTCAGTTATTTTTTTGCATAAAACAAGCCAGGCTTTGATTTTAATTCCATTCTTCTATCTTCCCCCTTTCAATCACTAGTCTCTGAGAAAATAAATATTTGCTAGAGCTATAGGCCTCTTTGAACCAATATTAAGAATTACTCCTAGCTTTAGGCCTACATCCAGAGCTGGTTATTCATTTTTTGTTTTGTTTTGTTTTTAGGAATCTTATGTCAAGAAGATTCTTGAAACACAATTACTAGTAATAGTAGTACATTTACGAAAATTTTTAGTGGACACATTTATTTGAACATATAGCAATAAACATGGCCAAATAAGAATATGTTCTAAAGATGTCTATATTTAGTGATCACAATTTTACCAAAAGTTTTAGATTTCAGTTTCATAAGGAAAAATATAGGAAATAGATTTCTGTTTTAAAGTACTATAAATAAGTCTTTCATTTTCTGAACTGTGTCTGGATTATATATATATTATATACTATATATATCTCTGTTCATTTGAAACATCTTGATTTCAATTTTTTTTTGAGAATTAACTATAAAGGGGTAATATCACCAAAAAGTATGATGATTAGAAGTTGACATCATCTGATTGTGCTTTCATTTTCAGGTTTTGTTTTTCCAGTGATGAAAAATGTAATCTTTCTTGTCTTTGTTTTTGTAATCTATGAAATCATTTATTTTATGCTATCTATATAAGCATGTGCAATGCTATCAGACCTCTAGCTTTAGTACACAATATAATTAAAAAAAACTACTTTCCTTTATTTTTTGCTTCTCCTACCTCAACAAATTCCATTTATAAAAAAAAAAAAAACCAACAAAAAAACCACTGGTCAGTTTTCCCATTATGTCAGATCCTGGTATTGATTACCACAACCTCATCTCTTTGAAGTTTTTATTGCCACTCCCTCTGCCCCACTTTCAAAATTTATTTTCCCCTGCTAATCTATTTTTTTTCTTCCCTTGTGTTGCAGGAAACCTCGAGTTATTTCTATCATTATTTCCTTCACTTCTGTCATTTTCTTACCCAACAGAACACATCAACACCCCAACATTAGGTCTCCTATTTCACATCTGACTATAGCAAAACATAACATCCTAATGTAATTAGGAAAGGTGACTGCAGAGAAAGAGGCAGTGACCTGTTGAAAGTCTATCATATATCAATTGGTGCAACATTTTTTTGAACCCAATTAGACAATATCCACTACCATACCAAAAAATTCATGTACCTTTTGACTCAATAATCACATCATTAAGCATTTATCTTTTTGATATAAGCCTGTAATTACTGTGTATATGTATACACAAATACACAGGCATTTCACCAAGTGTTGTCTTAATAGAATCAAAATTAAGACAACATATCAAATAGTACCAATCAAGTAAAATATGAAATATCTATACATTGTAGTTTTATATAAAAGTTAAAATGAAATAAATATACTTAGGTTGATATGGAAGCGTATAATGTGGAATATGAGAATCAAAAAGTTTCAGAATAAAAATGAAAACACAACTTACCAAAATTTGTGGGATGCAGCCAAAGCGGTGCTTAGAAAAAAATTTAAAGCATTTTAGAAAATAACTATCTAAAATCAACCACCTAAGCTTTCCATCTTAGTGAAGAGGAAAAAAAGAGCAAATGCTATAGTAAGCAGAAGACAAGAAATAATAATTAGAGAAGAAATCAATAAAATTGAAAGTGGAAATCAAGAGAAAAGTGAGATTAATACTTGGTACTTTGAAAAGATCAATAAAATCAATAAGCTTTTAGCCTGCTAATGAGAAAAAGAGAAGATGTAAATTGTTAATATCAGAAATGAAAGAGGGACATCACTACAGATCACAGAGACATTAAAAGGATAACGAAGGAATACTACATACAATTCTGTCCACAAATTTAATAACACCTATAACATTTCTTTCCTTAAAGACACTATCTTCTAAAAGTCACACAAGAAGATATAGATACTATGAATAGGTCTATATCTATTGAAGAAATTGAATTAATAATATTCTCCCAAAATAGAAATCACCAAGCCCTGATGAGTTCACTGATAATTCTACCAAATATTTAAGGAAGATATTATACCAATTCTCTATAATTCCTTTCTAAATACAGAAGCAGATAGAAGCAGAGGGAATATTTCTTAATTCTTTCTATCATTACTGAAAAGTTGCATTTTGTTCTCAGCTCTTGTGTCTTTGCAAGAGAGGATTTCAAACAATACATGAGGGTGGCAAAAACATAGCAAAGTTTACTAGAAGAGAAAGAAGAGACGAGAGTAGACTGTTTCAAGGAGGAGATCAATGACTCCCTTCTTTGTGTCCCAGCTTTTGTTGGGGTTAAGGGATAGTTTCCAGAGGGTCCCACCTGGGTACCATCTTCTAGCTCTAAATTGACAGTGGAATTGTATCAGATTTCTAAATCCCTAGTATGTCTTACTTAGGGGTATCTAAGTGAAACCCAGGGGGTGAAAATTTATAATTACAATAAGATTAAATTATATGCCAAGGACCTAAAGGCAACTTTAGTCATCTTGGTCTGTGCCAGCTGATTTTTATCTAGAACTTGATTTCACAGACCTTGAGGCCATTGAGCTTTCCAGTCTCCAGTCAGTGTAATCTCTGTTTGTCTTATCAAAGGAGGAGTCTTGGGCAAACACTTCTTAGCCCTGTGAACAATATGCTGTTTGTTATGGGTTATTATCTTAAGTCAGAGAAGGGCTAGGATGACTTATAAGTTGTTTAAAAACATTGAGAGTTAGCACATAGGCTCAGTCTGCAGAATTAACCCCTCAATGTCAGTCAGTGTTCCTACTCCTCATGTCTACCTGTAACTATGAGGAAAATATTACTCTATAATTATAAGGACAATATTACCCTAATATCAAAACCATTTTAAGACTAGAAGAGTCATAGACATTACAAGAAAAGAAAACTACAGGACAATCTCTCTCATGAACATAGATGCAAAAAATCCTCAAAAATTATTAGCTACCTGAATCCAACAGTGAATTATTAAAAAATTGTATACAATAACCAATCAGGATTTATTCCAGGTATGTAAAACTGGTTCAACCCTTGAAAAATCAAAGTAAGTCATCACAGCATACGTTAAAAAAGAAGTCATATGATCATATCAATAGAAGTAGAAAAAGCACCTATCATGATAAAAATGTTCAGTATACTAGGAATAGAGAGAATCTTCCTCAACTTGATAAAGAATATCTACCAAAAAAAGCAAAAACAACAAAAATAGATGTAATACACTTACTGATGAGAAACTTGAAGATTCTCCTCAAAGATCAAGAACAATATTAATCTCTTCTCACCACTGCTTTTTAATTAACATCATACTGGAAGTCCTAGTTAATCCAGTAGAATAAAAAAGGTCAATAAAAGGTATAGAGATTGGGAAGGAAGAAATAAAATTGTATTTATGCTAAGATGACAGGATTGTTTCTGTAGGAATTCCAAAATAATTGACGCAAAGAAAGAACCCCCAAACTCCTGGTACTAATAAATGATGAAAGTAGGATTGTAGGATACAATACTAGTACCCAAAAGTCAATTACTCTTCTATATACCAGCAATAGATGAGTGGAATTTGAAATGAAAATCATAACACCATTTATATTAGAATCCCTAAAATTTAATACTTAGGTATCAATCTAATGAAACATGTGAAATCTATATGATGATGTTGTGATTTGGATCCTTCCTTAATTTCTCTTAAAAAGCTCATGTGCTAGGCAATGCAGGAATATTTAGAGGTGAAATGATAAGACTGTGAGAACTATAACCTGATCAGTGGGTTAATCCTTTTGATGGATTAATCATTTGAACGGACTATTGGGTGGTAACTGTAGGCAGGTGGGGCATAGCTGGAGGAGTTAGGTCATTGGGGGGATGGCCTGAATTACATCTGTCCATGGCCCCTTCTTCTCTCTGCTTCCTGGCTGACATATACTTTCTTCCATCATATTTTTTTTTTTAACAAGGTGCTGGAGATTGAACCCAGGGCCTTGTGCATGCAAGGCAACCACTCTACCAGTTGAGCTATATCTCCAGCTCCATCATACCCTTCTGCCCTAATGTTCTGCTTACTCTCAAGCACAGAGCAAGGGAATCAGCCAACCATTGACTGAATCTCTGAAACTGTGAGCCCAAAATAAACTTTTCCTCCTCTAAGTTGATCTTATCAGGTTTATCTGGTCACATTGATGAAGAGCTGACTAACAGATGAAAGCTACAAAACTCTGATGAAATAAAGAAGAATTAAATAAGTGGAGATATACATCACATTCATGGACAGAAATACTCAATATTGTCAAAATATTAATTATTCACAACTTGATCTATAGATTAAATGCAATCCCATTGAAAATCCTGGCAAGTTATTTATGGATATCTGGAAATGAATTATGTTTATAGAGAAAGGCAAAAGACTCAGGAAAAAAAAACAATACTACTTTATTGAAAGAGAAGTACAAAGTTGGAAGACAGTCATTATCTGACTTGAAGACAATCTATAAAGCTATGGTAATCAAGACAGCATGACATTAGCAAAAGAATAGACAAATAGATCAATGGAACAGAATAGAGAACACAGAAATAGATCCGTATACATAAAGTCAATGGATCTTTGACCAAGGAGAAAAGACATAAAATGGAGAAATGATAGTCTTTTCAACAAATGTTGTTGGAACAACTAGGCATCAACATGCAAAATACTACTACTACTGCTGCTAATAATAACAACAACAAACAATAATAGCAATAAAAAAATCTAGACAGTCCTTACATCTTTCACAAATATTAATTAAAAATTGGTGATAGACCTAATTGCAACTATAAATCTCTTAGAAGATGGTGCTGGAGAAAATATGAACAACCTGGGCTTTGGCAATGACTTTATTTGTAAAACCAAAGGCACAATCCATGAAAGGAAGAATTAAAATGTCCAAATTCACTAAAATAAAAAAAAAAAACTATGTAAAAAATACTGTCAAGAGACTGGGAAGGTAAGCCACAGATTGGGAGAAAATTGCAAAAGGCATTATCTGATAAAGAGCTATTAACCAAACTTAATAACTCAAATGTAAGAAAACGAACAACCTAATACCAAAAGCAGGCCAAAAACAGATACCTCACCAAGAAAGATATACATTTGGCAAATAAGCATATGAAAAAATGCTCCAAATCATATGTCATCAGAAAAAAACAAGTTCAAATGACAATGAGATACCACTAAACACTTATCAGAATGGCCACACCCAGATTACTGACAATACCAAATGCTGGAGAGGATGTGGAACAGCAGAAACTCCTTCCTCACAAATGGGAATGCAAAATGTATGATTACTTTGGAGGACAGTGTGACAGTTTATTATGAAACTACTCCTACTCTTACCACACAACCCACCAATCCTGCTTCTTGGTATTTACCTAAAGAAGCTAAAAACTTATGTTCACACAAAAACCTGCATACCAATGTTTATTGCAATTTTATTCATTATTGCTAAAAGTGGGAAGGAACCAAAATGTGAATGGATATATAAACTATGGTAAATCCAGACAATGGAATATTATAGTGTTAAAAATAAATGAGCTATCAAGCTATGATGTGACCTGGGGGAAACAAATTACTAAGTGAAATAAGCCAATGTGGAAAGGTTGTATCCTGCATGATTTCAACTATATAACATTATGGAAGAGGCAACAATATGGAGGCTGTAAAAATGATCAGTGCAAGTATTTTCTCCCAGTCTGTGGCTTACCTTCCCAGTCTCTTGACACTGTCACATAGAATTATTATATTTTTAATTTTAGTGATCTTGATGTCAGGAATTAGACAGGAGAGAGGGATGAAGATTTGAAGCACAGAGGATTTTTCTGGCAAACAAATTGTTCTGCATGATATTATGATAGTGGGTACATACTACTAAACGTTGTTCAAACCCACCAAATGTAGAACATTGAGAGTGAATCCTAATGTAAACCATGGACTCTAGGTGTTAATGAGATGTCATTGGTTTCTTGACTATAACAAATGTACTGTGATGGGGGATAATGAGGGATGCTAAATATGTGTGGGGACAGGTATATATGGGAAACTGTGCCTTCTGCTCAGTTTTGCTGGGGACCTGGTCTAAAACTAAATTTTACTTAAAAATATTCTGTGCACAAAAAATAATTTCATTTATGTTAAGAAGGAAAGGGATGGTATTACACTATAATCCAAAGTAAAAAATACATGAGTTCTTAATAATATAAATCATTAAATTAAAAAATATTTTTTCCTTTAGAAAAATGTCAAACTATCTATCCTTTGTAGATGCTATTCTTTCCAGGATGTGGAACTTAATTGCCTTTACCTTGAGTATGTGCTGGAGTTATGACCTGCTCCTAAAGAATAGAGTATGGAAAGAGAAAATACCAACTTCACAGTGGATAAACTTGTTAGACATTACCTTAACAAAGTGGTCAAAATAGATATGACCAGTGGTAAGCCATGTGGATAATATGCATTTCCTGATGTGATGTAATGAGAAGGAAATTCTCTTTGAAGCCATAACTCCAAAGTAATCATGAGATAAACTCCAGAAAAATCCAAATTGAGGGACAATCTACAAAGTGCCTGTCCATATACTCTTCAAAACTTTCTATGCAGTGGGAAAAAAAGAAGAAAGAGAAGGAGGAGGAGAAGGTGATAGGGAAAAAGAAAAGAAGAAGGAAGAAGGGGAAGGAGAAGGAGAAGGAGGAGGGGAAGGAGAAGAAAAAGAAGAGAGGCAGAGGAGAGGGAAGGAGGAAGGAGGAGGAGGGAGAGGAAAGGAAGAAAGGAAGGAAGGAAGAGAGGGAGGGAGGAAGGAAGGAAGGTTGTTGATGGATCTTTATTTTATTCATTTATTATTTATATGAATAATATAAATAATATTATATTTATATTATAAATATAAATTTATATTATATATAAATTTATATATATAAATATATATATTGAGGATCAAACCCAGTGCCTCATGCATGCTAGGCAAGTGCTCTACCACTGAGCTACAGCCCCAGCCCCCTGAATTTATTTTTAAAAATGAAGAAGGCAAAGGAGGAACATGATAATAGACTGAAAATTTCCAGAAAACTAGCCAAGAAATTGTTGATCTGTTTACAGCTGGGAAGAAGGTTTGGGCAGAGGTAAGAGAATGTGTGTGTGTGTGTGTGAGAGAGAGAGAGAGAGAGAGAGAGAGAAAGAGAGAGAAGAAAATGGGAATTTTACATTTTCACTTTATACTCTTTACTATTTTATTTTTAAACTATGTTTGACTTTTATAAACCAATCATGATTATCAACTACTCTTATCCTTCAACACTCTTAACTCATTTTTCTAAAACAAAAGGGAGAAGACACTTCATTTAGCCATTGTGCCTAAGAACAGTTACTAATATATAACTCTACATAATGACATTGGCTGAATTTAATGTTTCTTACCAGCATGTAATAAATCTTTTACCCTGCATCTTGTATTCAAATGCTCTGGCATCTCAGATCATCTAATATGTCACACCATTAGTCATGGGGCTAATCCTTCAAATCATACATATACTGAATTTCAAGAATGCCTTTTGCTAGAGAGCTATGCTAGTAAAAAACAAAACAAAACAAAATTACGTTTTGTCTCTAGTCACTCTTTTAAAAAATTACATTTTGCATTTAGGTTGCCACACTCATTTCAATGTACTAGTAATAGAAAAGTTTTTAGGCTACACTGGCATCACTTGATGTCATTGATTGGATCAGAGGAGGACAACTTTTCTGTGAGAATCACTCCCAATTATGTGGGCAAAGAGAAAATGATTATGTCAATTAGAGGATGTTAAACTTCCAGCCATCTCGAGAAGTGTGATATAAACAAGTTTATATACTCTTTTCTCAAATTCAGAAGTTCTATGTTTTCTCATGTGAGTCTAGGAATTTCTAAATTTCTCCTCTTATTTCTTCTATGATCCATTCTTAATTTAAAAGAGTGTTGTCCTATTCCCATATGCTTATATGGTTTCTATAATTTTTCTTACTGTTGATTTCTAATTTCATTCTACTATGATTTTATCAATTTTTAAAATATTTGCTAAGATCTACATTTTGAACTAGAACATGGTCTATTTTGGAAAAGGTTCCATGAGCTGCTGAGAAGAAAGTGAATTCATCTGTTTTTGGATGAAATATTCTATAAATGTATGTTAGGTCCATTTTATTTATAATATTATTTAGGCTGGAAGTATCTTTATTGATTTTATGTTGGTGAGAGGAATGTGTTCAAATCATTCAGTTTTATTGTATTGGTGTGTCTCTAGGATTTAATGTCAAGAAGTTTTATCTAACTAGATACACTGATATTTGGTGCATAAAGGTTTAGTATCATTATATCTTCTTGTTGGATTAATCCCTTTACTAGTGTTTAGTGACCTTTTTTGTTTCTTTTGATTAATTTTTTGCTTGAAATCTGCTTTGTCAGATATGAGAATACCTACTCCTGATTGCTTTTGGACTCTACTCACATTCTTTTACTTTCAGGCTTTGGATGTCTTTGGGCTAAGCCTTGGATACCTATGAGATAAGTCTTTTGAAAACAGCATATAGTTGGATCTTATTTTTAAGTCAATTATGCTGATCTATGTCTTTCAATTGGAAATTTGAGACTGCTTACACTCAGTGTTATTATACTGATAGATGTTTATTATTTTCTTCCATTTTGATTTGTTTTCCTATACTTCAGTCTTAATTTTCATTTAGTTAGTTTCTCTTATAGATAGCTTTAACCATCTGGAGACCTGGGGTATATTTTTGCATTCTTCTGCATGTAGTATGTATATATTTTTTGAGTGCTGGCTTCTTAGTGGTCATAAGTCCTTTTAGTTTATCCTTTATGTTTTATTTATTCTTTAATTCTGAAAGATAGTTTTGCTGGTCTTGCCAATCTATTGGCAAATAGTTTTATGGTATTAAGTTTTGTATTACCATAGATTGGCAATTGTTTTCTTTTAGAGCTTGGAATATCTCATTCCAAATCCCCCTTGATTTTAGAGTCTGGGTTGATAAGTGAGAACTTATTGTTTTACCTCTAAATGTGACCTGACATTTTTATCTTGAAGCTTTTAATATTTTTCCCTTATTCTTTATGATAGGCATTTTGATATGATGTGTCTTGAAGAGATTCTTTTTTGATCTTATCTATTTAGGGTTCTATATGACTCCTATATGTTGATTTCCATTTTACTTCTAAGATTTGGGAAATTTTTCTGCTATTATTTCACTGAAAAGATTCTTAATGCCATTATAACTTCTATATACATGTTCTCTTTTATCACAATGACTGTTAAATTTGGTGTCTTGATGTTTTCCCAGAGTTCTTGTCTATTATGATCATGGCCTTTTATTTTTTCCATTTATTGCAAGTTTATATACTCTGTTTTCAGAGTCAGAAGTTCTATGTTTTTTTGTGACCTAACCTGTTGGTAATACTTTGAAGTGAACTTTTTGTTTCATTCATTATATCGTGCATTTCCAGAAATTCTGATTGATTTCTTTTCAGTATCTCTATTTCTTTATTGAAATGGTTTTTCACCTCCTATATTTGTTCTCTTAACTCATTGATTAGATCATCTTTTAGCTCATTGAACATTCTAATAATCAGTTTTTATAGTCTTTCTCTGGAATTTTATCCACTTCTATATCTGTGGGTTTCTTTGTTGGGGGATTATAAATTCTGGGAGAAGATTTGTTTGCCTGTTTCTTCACATTTTTGAGGTCTTGAATTGTGCCTCTGTTGAGATGGATTTCTCTTATTCTTTTATGTGTGTCTTTTGCTGTATATTTTTCTTTTCTATAGTAAGTCCTGTGTTATTGGTATCTTTTAGCCTCAACACCCTGGCTCAGCATTATTTGAGCATTAATTTCAAGCATTAATGCCACTCAGTTAGCTGCTATAGAATTATTGATTTAATTCACTCTTGGAGAGCTTCTACAATACCATGAGTTCCTCTAAACTATCATCTTGGGAAATCTCTCTGTTTTTGCTATGTGAGTAGATGTCCAAGAATAAAACTTGAGGTCGCCTCCCACCCCCAACTGTTCCTACTTGGGTCTTTCTAATCAGTTTGAGTTTTTTCTCCCCTAACACATGTACTAAAATACTGTTGGAACTTGAGTGGGGCTAGTTAGTGTGTGGGCCAAGTCTACCCTGTGAACTTGTAATGCCCTATTCTTTTTTGATTTTTTTGGTACCAGGGATTGAACTCAGAGGTACTTGACCACTAAGCCACATCCCCAGCTCTATTTTGTGTTTTTTATGTACAGACAGGGTCTCATTGAGTTTCTTAGTGCCTTGCTGTTGCTAGGCTGGCTTTGAACTTGCGATTCTCCAGTCTCAATGTCCTATTCTTAATGTAAGCAATAGTAATAAGAGTAGTGATCAATATACAACCTTAAAATAAATGTCTAGTGGCTACTATGACATATGTGACACTAATTGCCACACAAAGAAGAATGATGACATCAATATTTAACATGAGCAACAATAAACAACCCTGAACTACAGTTAGCATTAAACAGATGACTGATGCTGCTCACCATATTAATAAGCATAATAATATAAGTGTGGAAGACAGGAATTATATAAGCTAAATGATTATCAAACCTAGTAAAATTCTAGTTTCTTAAGAAAAGAAAATGGTAGGAAGGCAAGAGCAATTTGAAATATTTAAAAAGTAAACAGAAAGGAAACAGGAGAGAGGTAGCAGGTGATTGCTATAAAGAAGGAGTAAAAAATTACTAAAAGTAATGAAATAAATAAAGAAAAGAATAAAAGTACCAAGATAATTTGGCTATTAGAGGGGGAATAAAGGGAAGAAAAGTAATAAGGGGAATAATAACAAAGTTAAGAACAAATAAAAATTTATCAAACCAAAACAAATCCTCCTACCTCTCCAAAGTAAAAAAAGAAAAATGGGAAAAAAGCTAAAGTAACAAAATGGTAAAATAAAAATGATAAAAATTAAAAATAAATTATATGAATAGATATGAGTTCATATATGAACATACATTCATATAACTTCTTTCATTTTTATAAATATATATATCTATATGTAAATTCATATATATATTTTATCCTTGAGCGATTTTTCACTGGATATTGAATACAGAGTTAATAGGTTTTCATTTGTTAGTGTTTTTAAAAGATGTTCCATCATCTTCTGGCTTCTATAATTTTGAATGATAAGTCAGAATATGTGAATCATTGTTCTATGTGTAATGTGTTTTTTACCTGACTACTTCCAAAAATTTCTCCTTATCTTTGGTTTTGAGCAGTTTAACAACATTGAAATTATGCATAGTTTTTCTGCTTGGAGTTCACTAAGCCTTTTGATCTGCAAATTTGACATTTTTACCAAATTGGAAATCTTTCTGTCATTATACCTATAAAGATTTTTTTAAAAGCTCACTCTCAACTCTCCTCTGCTTCCAAGACTCCAGTAACATATATGCTAAATCTTTTATTATTGTTTCATAGACCTGTGGGTTCATGAGGATCTATTCCATTTTCCCTACTCTTTTTTCTGTCTTTCACATTGGGTCATTTCTGTTTATCTGTCCTCAAATTGCTGGCTCTTCTGTATTTTCCATCTTGCTATTAATAAACTTTAAATTTTAAATATGTTGTTTTTCACTTGTAAAATTTCTGTTTAGTTGTTTATAATTTTCATTTTTTGGCAGAGATTTCCTGTCTTTAATTTTAAGAATATTTTCCTTTACTTCATTAAGGATAGTTTCTTCATATAATAAGAAACTTCAGATTACACCTTGAAGATTGTAAATGATTAGTTACAAAGACTCTTAATCGTGTTTCATTTCCTGAAGACTGGATGTTTTGTTTCAGTTAGAAATTACATTGGCAAATCGAACTGCAAACTCTGTCTCTTGTATGCCATTTCCATTGTCAGCTATTAGTGTTTTCTTTTTGAGGTTTTTTGAATCTACCAAATGCATTCATGACTCAGGGATCATCCAGAAGCTTGGGATATGTATATACACAAAATTTCCAACTCCTCTCTTTGGCTTGCTCTTTTTTTTGGATTTTCTTCTCACTGTCCAAGAGCTGTATTTGCTCCAAATTCTATCTTTTAGTTCTTTCAATAATAAAGATTTGGTTTTTCTATTAGAGTTTTAGTTACCCTGTGTGGTATTGACTTTGACCTGCCTTCAGGCAGAAGGCATAAAAATTAACTCACCTGAACCAATCTTTTCTATCAAATATCAACTTCCTTCCAGGATTTTCCTTCTATAGTTCGTTATCTAGTACCTTTGGATATTTGATTTTTGTTTGTATAATTTGTTCATACTTTGTAGTTATCTCTAGGAGGATAGGGTCTGGGAGGAGATTTCTTGGTTATACTGCAAGTGAAAAAGTAATTTAAAATAAAACCAGTTTCTACTCTTCTGAAATGGGAAAAGTGTTATCTGACCATTTTCCTGGGAGTTCAATTATTTGGGGCTAAGGGGATATTTGGAAAAAGCAGAAACTCAGTTAAGCTCTATGAGTTTCACCTGTAAATTCACCACAAAACTCTGTAAACAGGTTAGATATCTACATAGGAATATTAAAAAAAAAAACAACTTGGGACACAATTCTGCTTCAGACTCATTAGCAATGTTTTTAGGACCTAGTCAGAATTCTGTGAATGTAACATTTAAGAATAGGGGATAGAAGATTTTTTTCCAAGATTCTTGAAAATAGGTACTAGCTCCAGAATTGTTCCCTAAGGCTTTAAGTGGGTCTCCCAGAAACTCCAAACCCCTCCAGTTCATTTCAGGTGAAGTTTTCTAATACTGGCTATAGAGTTAAAAGGGAGAAAGTAGTACTTATGTACGTTAATCAGTGATGGCATTGGGACATGGTTATCTTTGGAGATGTGCCCAATGCCAAAAGAAGTATCTATTGACAAGAACCATTGGTGTCAACTTCCATATGAAGCAAAACTAAAAAAGAAAAAAATATCATACATAGTGAAGATTTTTTTGTGTGGTTAGTTATGCATGCTTTCTGAATTAGACAGTAAGAAGAGGACTATTTTTAAGAGAAATAAAAGCTGAGTTTTTTGACTTGTTTCTGAAACGTAGAAGCTTTGGAGCCCATTTTCTGCCTCCTGTCTGTTTTTGTGTCTTCTTGCCCCATGGTAGGACAGGAATCTGAGAGAGTGAAATGAAGGGAAACTGCACACAGGAATGCCGATCAGTTTTAGAGCCTGGCCTGCGGCTCAAATGCAATTCATTTTATCTTTGACAAGTATGAAACTTAGTTGCTGGTGATGTGTGAAACTAAATTATTGCAGCTTGAATGTCCTTATAGCCAATGAGCTGGGAAGGAAAACTAGATCTGGGTGCATTCATGAGCTAGACCAAACTGGTTTACTGGTTTACACATCTCTGCCTATGGTATATCTGCTGCTGGTGGAGATGTGGCAATCTGTGAAAAGGTCTTTGAAAGGCTCCTGGAAAGCTCTGTGCTCTGCACTCTACTCCTAGAGGAGTCTCTAGCCAAGCCAACGTGGAGGGTCTTAAGTTTTATTGGGAACCAGGGACTTGCCATGGTTCAAAGAAACCTTTGCAACTACTCATTATGGAGCCTCCCCTTGACAGGCCTCCATATTTTCATTCAGCTTAATGTTTTATTTGGCTTGAGGTCACTTTGGCTAGAGAGTTTCTGCCTTTTCTTTAGTTTTTTTTTTTTTTTTTTTTCCTGGAGAACAAAGTCATTCTCTCAGTTCTCTTTGCAGCAGTCCTGCCAGTCCCTTAGCTGTTTTGGGCCTTTGAAGCCTCTGTAGCTCTCTCAGTATTCTCCACTCTTCTTTTTCTGTGTGAAAATGTTTAGAATGACCAAAGCTTGTAAGGATATGTGTCTGAACGAGTTGGTGATTTGCTATTTACATCAAAAGGAGCTATTAGAAATTCTCTGGAAGAACAACCTCTAAATTATTTGCCTCCCATCTTTTCAAAATTTCTGATCCTTCGGATATTTTACCAAACACCCAACACCATATCATGTCATGTCATACTTTGACAGCTAGATGTCAGGTCCCTGTAGGGAAGTGGATGCTTCCTGGGATGCTGAGGTTACTCTGGCACAAAGAGAGACATTGCTGGCTAAAGCCAAACACCAACGGCTTCTCAGAGTTCTTCTTTAATGGTAGTGATACTCCTGGGCTGCATCCTGGTCCTGCTAGAACTGGTGGACTTCTAATACCTTTGTACATTCTAAGCTTGAGAATTCTGATCTTATGTCTAGAACTTCAAATTCCTGTTTATTTGCATTGGTGTATTTACTTTGCCTCACAACCTATCCTGTTTTTTACTCAAGATTCAGAATAGATTCTCAATTTTGATTTGTCCAAATGGAAGTCTTCATAAGGAAATCTATTCTCTCAAAACTGATGAGATAAATTGCTCGCAACTATGCTGGGAAAATTGTTATCTTATATGGCAAGAAAGGAAAAATGGAATTTTTTCTAGCATATTATATGTTAAATAGGAAATAAAAAGAATTTCTTGCATTTAGAGTGTAATATAGACAATGTAAACAAGCAATGCTATAAGAATGCAGATTGGTATAAATTTTCTGAAGGGAAACATGGAAAAAATTTAAGGGACCTTAAAAATGTGCTCATTTATAAATTGTCCTTCTAGAAATTTATACAGATAAAATAAAAGGCAGTAAATATTTATTTATAATAAGCTCATTGTGAGCAATTAACATAGCCCAAGCACTCCAAATGGGAATTAGATAAATATTAAGTTGAACCAAACAAAATTACTGATAGTCAACACTGACTTACTAAACAGAATTTTTATATGGTTCAACCTAATAAATTATGGCATGGTCACATGATAGGCTTCTATGTAGGGACTAAAAATCATATTTTTAAAAATATATAATACTCATGAATAAAATATTATGTTAAAAAGACAAGATATAAAATATATAGCATCAGACCGCAATTTTACTAAAATACATGTTTGTGTATACATGATTCAAAAAATGACTGGAAGAAAAAATTCTTATTAATAGTAGTTTTCTTATTAATAGTTCCCTCTTACTTATTAATAGTAGTTCCCTGAATGATCAGATTATTAATTTTTGTTTTCCTTTTGTTTTTATACTTTTATTTTCACAAAGTTGTTTCGTTATAAGGCTCTAGTATTCTGGATTTTTCTACTGAAGTCATACAGTAAGCATTTTCTGTGTTGTTGCATACTCTCTAAAAACATTTTAATGAAGTCACAATAATATGTTCAGTAGGATTGTACCAGTGACTAAAATGTCTCTCAAATGTGGGTAGGCTTTTAGGTGGATCCTTCTTTCTTTTCTTTCCTCCCTCCTTCTAAATACAAACAATACAAGTCCCCTCCACATTTTTATTATTTTCATAAAATGTATTTCCAGAAGTAAAATTATGTTAGCCACAGAGAGGGCCAGGGAGAGAATAAACTAGAGGCTGAATGTTGGCCATTGCTTCTCACCCCTGGACGCTGCCCCTTTTTGAAGTGTTAGAAAGGCACTTTTCTAACACTGTTTCTTGTTGTCAATGGAAACATTATTGTTTCCCTTAGTTCTGATTCCAAAGCAGTGGTGTTTTAAAAGCTCGGGTGGCACAGCTTAGTGTTTGCTTTCCTGATGAACCTCTGAGAAAAACTCACAGAATCACATTAAAATGTTGCAATCTTTTAGCATACATAACTTCCCCATTTTTATTCTTCCTCTTTGTTCAGGCAACATTTATATACCCTAGGATGCCCAGGTCTTGCTTGGCATAAATCCACCCCATGGGCCCAGGGGTTCAAAGTAAGAAGATGTGATTGCCACGCTGCCTGGAGACCTTTCATATGTGAGGAAGTTCTGAATGGTGGTGAGGATCAGAGTGTGTTCTCCACCACTGGTAAATTGGTAATTACTGCCTTTTCTTTCAGAGAGCTTTGGTGTTTGGATACCTGACAAGCCTCAGCTTTGATCTTACTTTAAACTGGACTTGCATCTTGTTTTTGTTTGAACACAGAGGGTTTGAGGCTGTCAGATGACACCTAAGTGTGGCCCCCATTACCCTTTGAGGTTTGGAAGGTAAACCATCCCCATCCCTCACACCTGGATGTAGTCAGGTGAACTAGATTCAGAAGAGTGCCTGACCCTACTGAGGAGCAAGGCCAGGCCAACTGCAGAACTAGGAAGCTTTCTTGGATATAGTTACAGCTGAATGGCCCAGTCTGGGATAAAGCTGCTAGTGTCTGTTCCTTCATTCACAAACATTTATTGAGCTTCTGCTGTATATCAGATGATAGGCTGGGCCTAGAAATAGCAGACATAGAACAGGCTTCCTGCTTTCAAGGAGCTTATATAAATGAAGAGACCACAAGATCATTTAGGACCCAAGAGAGACATGGTGACACAAGAAGAATAGAGAGAGGTATGAGGATACAGAGAATTACCAGGATTTCAGAAGCTTCTAGAAAGATGAGGTTGAGTTGGTGTTAAAGGCTGAATGGTAAGGTGTTTGAAGAAAGGGAGGAATGTGCCCTGCACTGACCAGAACTGTAAGGCTGGGCTTGGGGGAGGCTTCTCTCCCAAGCTGGGCAAACATTTTTGCTGATCCCTGGACCACGTCAGCTGCTCTTTCAACCACTGACAATAATCTATCATGCCAGGTCTGTGCAAGGCACTCAGCATACAGCAGTGAACAAGAGGGATAGGGTCCCTGCCTAGAGGAGTTTATAGGGCAGATAGTCACAAAGGGAAAACTGGATGCAAAACCACAGGTGAAGGCTGGGGTTGTGGCTCAGTGGTAGAGCGCTCACCTAGCATGTGTGAGGCACTACACATTTATTTATGATATTTATTATTATCAACACCGCATATAAATAAATAAAATAAAGGTATGGTGTCCATCTACAACTAAAAAAAATATTTAAAAAAACCTCACACAGGTGAAACAGGACCTTCCCACAAACACCTATATAACTACCCACTCCCTCATACAAGGGACAGATTTCCATGTCAACAGATAAAGTTGTACAGTATATATATTTAATGGAAGTATGTTTTCTACTGTATGAATAAGGCATCACTTTATTATTAATTTTAGCCAATGGTATTGCTAAAATTATTATTATTTTAGCCAATTTATACATTTTCAGCTTGTTTTAATTTTTTCTGTTATAAACAATCTGTAGCAAATATTCTTTTATATATATTTTAACTATTTTTCTTAGATGAATTCCTAAAAACAATTACTGGATCAAATAATATGTACAATTATTTTTTTAATGTGTGTTGCCTTTCTGAAAGATTCTATTAACAGTATACGAAGGACCATTTTCCCATTCCTTCACCCAAACCTGGAATCCTCAGTTCATCAAATCTTTGACCATGTACTATTTTAGGTTTATTAGAATTTAGTATGCTATGCTTACTACATTAGGTTGATCCTTCTTATCTGTTAATACATAGTTGTATGTCTTTTATGAATGTTTTGTTCATAACTTTTCTCCACTTTTTTTTCCTATTAGGCTACTAGCCTTTTCCATATGAATGATTTGGATGTGCTTTAACATTGTGACTGTCATACATTTTGCAAATATTTTCCATGTATCACTTGACACTGTATTTTTATGTTGTCTTTTTGCCATATAGATGTTAAAACAAAAAATATTTATGTTAGCCACGTTTAATCACTTTTTCTTTTATGGTTTTCTTTTTATCCAGTACTGATCATATTATTTCATTGCTTCTGACTGAATTTAGAAGCATGATTTTTATCTTTTCTCATGGTTTGTGGGTCCCCATGTTCCAGGACAGTTTGAGGGCAGTCATATGTCAGAGGACATTTTCACAAAATGAAGAAAAACATATCTTCTTTAAAACAGTGTCCCAGGGACTGGGTGTGGTGGTGCATGCCTGGAATAGCAGCAGCTCGGGAGGCTGAGGCAGGAGGATCAGGAGTTCAAAGCCAGCCTCAGCAACTTAGTGAGGCCCTAAGCAACTCAGTGAGACCCTGCCTCTAAATAAAATATAAAAAAAGGGCTGGAGATGTGGCTCAGTGGTTAAGTGAATCAATCCCCAGAACCCAAAAAATAAAAAAATAAGAGTGTCCCAGGGCAGTACTAAGGATGCAACTGAGCCTAAATAATAGCTAGAACTGAGGCAAATTGACACAGAAGATAAAATACATTCAAAGAACTAATTATGATAGTGATTTTTATGGTTTGGATATGAGATATCCTCAGAAAAACTTGTGTTAGGTAATGCAGAAATATTGAGAGGTGAAAAGATTGGATTATGAGCTTTAATCTCATCAGTGGATTGATCCATTATTGTATTAATCATTTGAATGGACTACTGGGTGGTAATTGTCAGCTGGCTGAGTGTGGCTGGAGAAATTAGGTCATTAGGATGTGGCCTTGGACTATGTCTTATCCCTGGCTCTCTTCTCTCCCCTCCCCATCTCCCTCTCCATCTTGTCTCCCGCTCCCTTTCCCTCTCTCTCCCCTTCCGCTTCCTAGTGGCCATGAATTGAGCAGCTCTTTATCACCACACCCTTTTGCCATAATGTTCTGCCTCACCTCCAGCCCACAGCAATGGAGTCAGTTATGATGGACTCTGAAAGTATAAACTCCAAATAAACCTTTCCTCCTCTAAGTCACTCCTTGGAGGTATTTTGTTCACAGTGACCAAAAGTTAACACAATAAGCATTCCTTAAGTGTCTACTCTATATCCTCTGAAATCTTACACGATAAAAAGTCTTATCTAATATAACATATGTTAAAAATCAAGCAACAGGTAAGTCTTACTGTGGTGAAATGATCAACCCAAGAACATATAGCCTATAAGCATAACTTGGATTTGAATTCTGATCTGAGCTGATTCTAAAATTACCAATAGCAGCAAAGAGCTACTATTTTTAAATATTTATTTTTTAGTTGTAGATGGACAGAATATCTTTATTTTATTTTTTTATGTGGTGCTGAGGATCGAACCCAGTGCCTCATGCATGCTAGGCGAGCACGCTACCACTGCACTACAACCCCAGCCCAAGAGCTACTATTTTTGAGTACTCTCTTTGATAGGCATCATGCTGAGCCCTTTACGTATGTGAGCTTTTAAAACATAACATCAACCATTTGAAGTAAGCATTTTTATTTTAAAGATGATGACACTGAAGCCCAGAGTGGTTAAATATCGTGCCCAAGGTCACACAGCTATTAAGTTGAAGAGTCATAATTGAAGGAGGACATTCCTATTTTGACACTTGTTATTATTTCTAACTATGAAATTCTCATGCTTATCATTATAGTTTCAAACAATACACAAAAGAAACCATTGTTCTTTTCTTCCACTCCCTGCTGCTGGCTCTCAATGAGTTTTCTAAATTGGCAGTTTTTCCTGGGAGACTTTATCACTCTGTTCCCACCCACCCTTACTTTGAAGGTTATGTCCCTGTCTGTTATCTATTCTTTATGAAAATACATCTTTTGAGCAACTACTAAATGGAGAATAGGAATAATTTATATAATTACTAGGCAATCTGAGTGTTGTCAAGCATGACCAAAGTACCAAAAAGTTAATAAGTGAGTGATTGTTTAATTACTTAACTACTAATGATTTTCCAGGAATTGAACCATTTGGTTTTGCACCTGAACATTTTCTATTAAGTCAATTGGAAATAACCTGTGAGGCAGAAGAGTTCTGAGCTCCAAAGGTCATTACGTAGAGCCACTGTTATTGATTCCACCATGGGGTTCCATTAAAACATCCACTGGGATATTGACAAGTTAGTTATTTTAGTTCGTCCTCCCTTTAGTAGGCATTATCACATTGGGTGACAAGAGAAAAACAATTTTAAAAATTGTTCTTTCCAAATCCTGCTCCCAAAGCAGGAACTTTTTTCTATGATATACTTCCATTTACTTTGAATTACAAACTTATTAAGAAATATTTTCTCAAAGCTTAGTCACATATTAAATTTGAATAAATAAATGATTTAAGTTAGATTTCAGAAAATCTTTTGGTGCATAGAGAGCATTGGATTTGGGCATTTTCCCCATCCTCTTTTCCAACATACATGCACACACTCAATTCAACCACCTCATAATGTCTCCCTCCCCTCAACTAATTGGTTTTGAGGTATTCACAAGGACTGGAACATGAATAATTCATTGAGGATTGTTAGAAAGAAGCCAAAATGAGAAAAAAAATAATACTAAAAGAAAGTTTCTCATCCTTAGAGTAGGGCCTTTTGGCAACATCAGAGTCACCTTGGGGCTTGTTAAAACACAGGTTGATACTGTTATATATATCGAAAAAGAACAAATAAAATAAAATTTTTAAAAAGAAAAAAATTATGTAATGTGCATGTATGAATATGAATCCAACTTCTGTGTATCATGATAATGTACCAATAAAAATAAATTTTTAAAAATTAAAAAAAAAACATAGGTTGCTGGCTCTACCCCTAGATACTCAGACTCAGTGGGCCTACAGTCACCTTAAGAACTTGAATTTCCCACAGGTTCCCATGTGCTACTGTTTGTGGTGATTTTAAAACATGGCTACATATTTCAACATTCCTTTCCTTCAAGTCAGCTTATACTTGGCGTCTCCATCATGCCTATATTCAGTCAACCCAGAAGGCCTACAAATTTGATCTTATGAATGTTTCTCATATCTGACTTCTTTGCACCATTTGCAAAATTCCTTCATCTCTCAGCTGAACTATTGTAATTGTGTCTTTGTTTTTTCCCATGCCTCTAATACTGTCTTAAATCCATCCTTAGCTCTGCAGACAAAACTAAATCAGTGACCCCTGAATACTAAACTCGGTTCCCTCTTGTCTTTCTTCCCTATAAAATTCTCATTCATCTTTTAAAACTCACTTCAGAAATGATCTACTCAAGGAAGCCTTTCCTGAACCCCCTGCAGGGCTAGATGGCCCTCTTCTGTCTTTCATATCCCTGGTACATATTTTTAACTTAGCTTATTTTCTGTTCATTGAAATTGTGTGCAGCTGTTTCCATTAAAATGTTAAGTTCCTTCAGGCAGAAACCAGAGTTTACTCGTCTTCCTACCACAACCCACCTAAGAAAGTAACATAATAAATGTCACTGTGCACTAAGCAGCCATGCTGGGTTAGGGGTGGTCATGTGGAGCACAATGCCATTCATTCATTCACTCAGAAAATATTTACTAAGTACTCTTATGGGCTGAATTTTGTGTATTTCCCACCTGCCCAATTCATGTGTTGAAGTCCTAAGTTCAGTCCTTCAGGATGTAACTGTATTTGAAGATAGGTCTTTAAAGGGCAATTAAGTTAAAATATGGCACTAGGGTGGACTCTAATCTGGTGCAATGTTGGTTGTTAAAAGAAGAGAGTTTAAGACATCATCACAAGAAGGGAAGACCATCTACTAGCTAAGGAGAGAGGAGAAACCAACCCTGTTGATACCTGGATCTCAAACTTCCAGCCTCCAGAACTGTGTGGAAATAATTTCCTGTTGTTTAAGCTACCCAGGGTACAGTACTTTGATATGGAAGTCCTAACAAACTAATATAAAGACCTATTATGTATTAGGTACTATTCTAAGTTCTGTGGAAATTTGGGTGAATCCTCCACACGAGGCCTTGGGAGCAGTCTGTTAAGTGTCTCTTCCATGTGAATGGCTGTTCATTTCAGCACCATAAAGGGGTTCTGCATGCCCATGCCTGGACCATATAACCAAGTACTTGATCTCAAGGAGTTTACCATGTCACCATAGGGACACTGCTTAATATGCATAATGAAATGAGGAAACAATTTAAGACTGACTAAAACTGAGGACAAGCATGTCCTTAGGAATGCTAAAAGAAAGAATGATTGTTTAGAATGAAATAAATGAAAGGATTATGGGAAAAAAATTTGAGGAGGTGGAACTTCAGATAGGCAGGGCTTCAAATGAGAGGAACAGGACCTGTGCTGGGATAAAAGAGCATTTGGAACAGAGAAATGGATGCTGGGGTGGGTAGTTGAGATTGTAGCAAGGTCATCTTTCAGAGCATGAGAGTGATAGGAGTGATTAACAATAATTCTGTTATTTGTTTCCTATGTGCCAAGTCCTGTGCTAAATGCTTTAAAAATATTGGCTCATTTAATCTTTAAAGAAAAACTATCAGTAATTATTATTATTTTCAATGTGCAGGTCAACAACTTGGTCTCATAGCAGAAATTATTTATGGAGATTACAGCCCATTTTAAAAAAGAATAAATGAAAGAATAGATGACACTCACCCAGTAATTGTCAAAGAACAGTATGAGATCTTTAAGTAGAGAAAACAATAAAATGAAAATAGTTGAAAGCTTGATCTAGTGGCCATGTGAGTGTGATATTGATCTGTGGCTCCCAAAATTGCCTGCACATGGTAATTGCCTGGAGGGCTTTTAAAAGTCCCAGTGCCCAGATTATACCTCAGTTCCCAAGATCCATACCAGAAATCTCTGTTCCCTGGGATCCTTCTCTCTTATCCTCTTGCACATAAATACCATCCAAAACTCAGTCCTTTCCATCTCTTCTATTTCCACTGAAGCTACTATTATTTGATTTTTCCTATTTTTCCATATTGGACTATCTTTAAAATGTGGGATTCAATATGAATTTGCCTTTTGTAGCAAAGATACTATGCACTGTTCATCTGTTCCTTAGTTTCATTAGATTCAGAAGCAAATCATAGATTTTCTTTAAATTTCTTCCCAGTTCCTGAGACTATGTGAAATTTTTTCCCATCTCTCTTTCCTCTCCTTCCCCCACCCATTCCCTTCCTCTATCATTCATTCATCTACCCACCCATCCACTCACCCACCCATCCAACTATAGTACTTACAGGGCAAGGTGGCTTTGGGTATGTAGTGTAAATATTCAATCCTCTCTTCTTAATTTACTAATGTTTATGCAAATTATTCTCCCTCTTGTATCTATTGCAAACCTCATTTGTCTGCTTTGTTTTGCTGCTTTTATCTGTGGAGTTTCCCAAGGGTTAAGAAGCACACCTGTTTTATTCGCCCTGAACACTACATAGCACAAAGTAGAAAATATCGTTTTCAAGAAAAGACAGCTCTTAAAAGAATGGCTAAGGATAGCCCAGCATGTTAGCTCTAGCTTCAGTGTGAATTTTAAATTAAGATAGAAAGTACAGCTGGCAGGGTGAAAGCTACATGTTTTCTTCGTCCCACTGAGGCTGGGCATGACCAGATGCTCTGTAACAGTGGGAGGAGCACGGGGACATACATGGGTGGGCTTGGGAGCCTTTGGCTCTGGCTTGTAGCATGATGATTCTGCCTGAGTGAGTCATCTCACTCCATTTCTGTTTTCCTACAGGCAACACAATCAGTGGTTCTCAGATCCATTACTCCAGGAGTTCTTGCAGGCTAAAAATATACACAGAGCCAGTGAAAGTTTAGATAAATTAATGTTAATGTCAGTCAGGTGCATGATTGTGTTTTGGAAGGGAAGGCAAGTTTGGGATATGTTGGGCCTATCTCTGAGAACATCACCCAGACCAGCCCTCTCTTAGCCACTGTCTATTTGGCCTAGGTCTCAGAGAGATGCTAGCCACATATCTTCTGTGTTTCAGGGGCACAGATGAACAGTGAAGGTTATTGATTCTATGCATATCTGGAGCATTTGTGGGTCAGTGAATGATTCTGCCCTATATGTAAGAAAGTCCTGGAGGTGCCTTCTATTCTGATGGTCCTTCAGTTACTGGCCAAAAGTATGATGAAGCAAACTTCAAATCAAAGTTGCACAAATGCCTACTGAGCTGTCAAGCAAGGAACCTGCAGTTGATTCTGTTAACACCACTAAGAAAACCATACAGGAGAACCTAAGGGAGAACTGTGAAGAAGATGCTCAAGTTTCTGTGGCTCAGACATCCAAAGGGATTCAAGAAGAGTGGAGATGCAGTTTGCCATGAAGACATTTCAATACTGCCTTTCTGGTAAAGGGAAGAGGGAAAATTATAATTTCCTTAAAGAGTGTAGATTTTGGCCTTGTTATTTTACTTTTCAAAAATGTTTCAGACAAGCAACTAACTTATGCAGAGTGTGAAGAATGACAGTTAATTAGCTGCCAAATCAAGGCTGAGAAGGCTAGGGGAGAGGGGGTGCGGCATGTGTACTGGAAAATTCCACTTACCTGAGCAGCTGGGGTCCAGGAAAATTGACAGTGAGACATTGAGATGGGAATAAATAATAGCAGTGTTTTCCTTGCTGCCTTTAGTAACATGGCAACAGAAAGAACAAGCTAAAGAGGCTCAACACCCAACAGACAATGGAAACTTCCTGTTGCTTTAAAAAATAATGATAACCACAACTAACCATAGCAAAAAGCTCCAGCAGTAACAATAAACAGAAGAGAGGAAATATGTCTTTGAGACTAGGGGTTCCAAGTGGCAATGACCACTTGCCACAGATTATTGTGTGACTGTTAGCCACAAACTATTTTGTTGATCATCCAAGAGCTGGAGCTCAGGAGGACTCTGAGATGTCTTCCTGTGTGGAAGGTAGAGTTGCCATGCTGCAATGCTCGTGTGGCCTCAGGCCCATCTCGGAAATGAAAGCATTTATTTTTTAAAAAACTGAATTATCAAATGGGTGGAGGGGCACAAGAGGCTGCCTTATTAGGAGGAAGTATTCAAAATGCTGGATGTAGTTAAGCAGAGAACAGTTCTTAATATTTTCTGAAATTAGAAAAACAAAATGCTAATTCTTTAAGGAAATCAACTCAAAGCCAGGAATGGCAAATATCATTAGGATGTTCAATTTAATATATTGGTCATGAATGCTAACATAATTGAACGGATGCAGATAGGCTGCAAAATTATATGTTTTCCTCTGGGTCCCCAGGCCTGGCTCTTTGCTTTATTTGCATGAGTCAGGGCACCGCATGGCATGCATCCCAGGCTCTCCTGGAGCAGGGGTGTGCCCACTAGCAGGTAAGGCCTGCTGCAGCATTCAAATGAGTTACTAGTTGTTTTTGCTGTCAAACATGGAACAATATTCCCCGTAGATATAGGATAATCTGTGATAAAATGGCTCAATCTGAGCTTTATATTGTGAGTGAAAAGAGAAAACTACTTAATCATGAGATAACACTGAGTCTTAATAGTGGATCCAGAAAAATTTTAAAAAGACTGTCATAATGAAAAACGTGATTATGGTTCAGAGAGAGAAATAAGTAAATAAACTAAAAGATGCTAAATAGAGAGGTTAGGGATGATAGTTATTCTTTTAGATTGTATTTATCATTTTTTAAAATTAGTTTATTTAGTTGCATTTCAAGTCATAGTACATATATAGAGCTCAGTTTTTCCAATTCTCTGGTTGCAAACCAGATAAAGTCACACCATTTGTGTCTTCATACATGCACCAAGGGTTGTGATGAGGATCTCATGTGTATTTATCTTTAAGCTTGTTCCTGTTGGGAGGTTTCTTGTTTTGTTTTTGTTTTTGAGCTGGCAACATCAATTGACGTTCTAGATCTTCAATTAAAAGTTTACAAGAAATTCAGCTCTGATAAAAAAATTGAACAACCCATATTCACTCGTGTGTTAGAAGTGGGAAGCTGTTTATGCTCAGATCCCAAGTTCAGCAAGGCATCTAGTTGAAGCCAACTCAAATTGTATACATTCATGTGGATTTTCCTGGTTCATTTTTTGCTTTTAAAAATTTATTGAGGCTAATGTACAATAACTGCACATATTTAAAAGTGTGTGATTTTGATAGATTTTGACATATTCATGCACCCATGAAACTATCACCATAATCAAGATAGTGAACATAGCCATCTCCCTAAAAGTCTTAGTGTTTTGTAATCCCTCTCTGTCTCACCTCCCCACCTTACCCTCCATCTGCAGGCAATCACAGACCTGTCAGCATAGATTAGTTTTTGTTTTCTAGAATTTTATATAAATGGATTCATATGCATTCCCTTTTGCTTAGTTTATTTCCCTCAGCATAATCATTTTCAAATTCACCCATATTATTTTGTAGATTGATAGTTCATTCCTTTCTATTGCATTAGTATTGGATTGTAGGAAGATATAATTTGTTTATCTTGTGTTATTGTGGGTAGTGCTCCATTGTATGGATATGCAAAAATTTATCTCTTCACCTATTCATAGACACTTGGGTTGCTTTCAGTTTGAGGCAATAAGAAACAAGGATCCCAGGGACACTCATGTACAAATCATTGTATGGCATAGTTTTATTTTATTCTTTTTTTCTGTGGTGGAGGCAGATACTGAGGATTAAACCCAGGAACATTTTGCCATTTAGCTACATTCCCAGCTCTTTAAATTTTTTTTTTTAATTTTGAGATTGAGCCTCACTAAGTTGCTGAAGCTGCAATCCTCCTGCCTCAGCCTCCCAAGTCACTGGGATTACAGGCATGTGCCACAGTGCCCAGCTTATTTCTTTTTTATTTGTGGGTAAGGACCTGAGTGGAATGGCCAGGTCATATCATATGTGTTTGTTTACTTTTTAAATTGTGGCATTGAGTTCAGAATATTTTAGAATTTCTCTTAATAGTTCTTTGACTTAATATGTTATTTAGGTGTTGCATATTGTAAATATACAACAAATATTTGAGAATTTTCTGAATATCATTCTGAACATTTTGATGTCTAGTTCTGTTCAGAAAACATGTGTTGTAAAATTTCTATTATTTTAAATTTTTTTTTTTTTTTTTTTGGTACTGGGGATTGAACTCAGGGGCACTCGACCACTGAGCCACATCCCCAGCCCTATTTTGTGTTTTATGTAGAGACAGGGTCTCACTGAGTTGCTTAGCCCTTGCCGTTGCTGAGGCTGGCTTTGAACTCGCGATCCTCCTGTCTCAGCCTCCCTAAGTGCTGGGATTACAGGCTTGAGCCACCGCGCCTGGCTCAAGTTTGTTTTATAGCTCAGAATATGGTCTATTTTGATGAATGCTTCGTGGGCACTTAAGAAGAATGGTATTTTACATTTTTTGTGAAGTGAGTGACTTATAAATGTCACATCAGTCAATTTGGTGGGTTGTTTTGCTCAGCTCTTCCACAGGCTTTCATATTTTTAGTCTACCTTCTTGACATCAATCTAGCTTCTTCAGCTTTCTTCTATTTAAGTGAACATGTCATATCTATACCTATTTGTTAATTTATCATAGCAAAGACTTGGGTCTTGCCTGGATTTTTATCTAGTTGGAAAATCCCTTGTCTTTTCATTAAAGTTTAGGTGATTTATATTTAATGTAATTATCAAGATGATAATTTTAAGTTTATTATGTTGATACATATTTTCTATTTGTTCATTGGTTATTTTGGTTGATTGTTTTTATGACTGGATATCATGTCTAATATGGTTTGTTTTTTATAGCATATTCTTTTTAGTTGTTGATTTAGGATTTACAATATGCATAATCAGAGTTCAAATAAAATCTTACCCAAAGTATAAGGACCTGAAGTATATTACACATTCCTCTGCCCCATCTTCATATCATTACTGCCATACATTTTACTTTTATGCATGCTTTAAACACACAAAATATTGCTACTTTTTTTCTCTTTGTAGTTATCTTTTAAAGCAATTACAAATAGGAAGAAATAAACTTATCATTGCTTCATTTATTCCAATTCCACTGTTTTTCTATCTTTGTGCAGTTCCAAATTTCTGCTATTATATATCTATATGAAAAACTCCCTTTAACGTTTCCTTTAGTGAAGATTTAGTGGCAATGAATTGACTGGGTTTTGTATTAGAAAGACCTGTGTTTCCTCCTCCTTCTTTTCACTTTTCTCTAGGTTTAGAATTCTGCATTGACAGTATTTTTTCTTTTCTTTAATATTTTCTTTTAGTTGTAGATGGACACAGTATCTTTATTTTATTTATTTTTATGTGGTGCTGAGGATTGAACCCGTTGCCTCACGCGTGTGAGGCAAGCATTCTACCACTGAGCCACAATCCCAGCCCAGTATTTTTTCTTTCATAACTTTAAAGACATTACTGTGTTGTCTTTTTGGAATGCATGGTTTCTGATGAAAAGTCTACTCTAATTCTTATCTCTGTTTCTCCCTACTTGAGGCTTTCCCCCCCTCTAACTGCCTTTGAGATCTTTCCCTTTGTTGTTGTTTTACAATACTTTAATATCCTGCTTGGTGTTTTCTAAGCTTCTTGGATTTGTGATTTGGAGTCTGTCATTAATTTTATTAGACTCTAATAATATTCTGCAACTCTTACTCTTTTTAAATTACATTTTCCCTTTGTTTTTGTTTGAATTATCTCTATTGACTTATATTCAAGTTCTCTTTTTGTTTTTTGTCCATTTTGTCAAGTTTACTTATGAGTATGTGGGAGGCATTGTGATTGTGTTTTTATTTCTAGCATTTCTACTTGATAATTTTTTACATTTTTTTTTTTTTTTTTGGTACCGGGGATTGAACTCAGGGGCACTCGACCACTGAGCCACATCCCCAGCCCTAGTTTGTGTTTTATGTAGAGACAGGGTCTCACTGAGTTGTTTAGTGCCTCGCCATTGCTGAGGCTGGCTTTGAACTCGCGATTCTCCTATCTCAGCCTCCCTAAGTGCTGGGATTACAAGCGTGAGCCACTGCGCCCGGCTAATTTTTTACATTTTTAATCTCCCCTAAAATTTGCCTCTAATATTGAGTATTGTTCCCTCTTCCATTATTGCCATTGACTTTTAATCTATGTGCTGTATTTTTTCCTATTTATTTTGTGTTTGTCCTACTTGTTCTTTGTTGCCTTTCCCTTTTTATTACCTTCTTTTGAATATTTTATGATTCTAATTTGTTTTATTTATTTTGTATTGTCTATAATTCTCTTTTGTTTGCAGTTACTCTGGGATTTGTAGTATACTTAAATAGTTAACATAGTACAGTTAAATTATGATTAACATAGCATGTGCCATCTACCTTTGAGTAACATTGTCCTGCTTCATACATAGCATAAGAAATTTAAAAGAGTCTATCTCTAGTTTTCACATTCTGGCCTTTATGTAATTTTTGTCATACCTTTTCCTTTTACATACATTATAATTCCCATACTATATTTTCATTATTTTTGCTTTAAATTAGAGATTAGAAAACCAAGACCCAATGACCAAACTAGCCTCCTAACCATTTGGGTAAGTAAAGTTTTACTATAATACAACCATACCAATTTACTTCATAGTTTTTGATGGATGACTTTATGATACAACTTTAGGGTTGAATATTTGCCACAAAAGCTGTATGGATTACAATTCCCAAAATATTTACTATCTGACTCCTTCTAGAAAATGTTTTTTTCCAATCTCTATTTTAAATGACTAGTTATTTTTTAAGAGATTCTGATTATAAGAAACAAATCATAAATATTTGCCCATGTAGTTGTCATTTCTGATGTTTTTTTCATTTCTTTGTGTATGCATAGTTCTATCTTGTGTCATCTTCCTTGTGACTGAAAAAATTCCTTAACATTTCTTGTAGTGCAGGTCTGACAGCAATGGGTTATTTCAGCTATTGTGTATCTGAGGAAGTATTTCTGCTTCATTTTAAAAAGAATTTTTGGTGTTGCAACCTAGAAGTTTGTGTTGACAGTTTTTACAGTACTTTAAAGATGCTGCTTTACTGTCTTCTCAGCACTGTTTCTACTCAGATATATGGTTTATCCTTATCTTCATGCCTTTGTACTTTGTACATTCTTCTTTGGCTGTTTTTAACACTTTAACACTGGTTTTGAACAATTTGATGACGATGTACCTTGGTGTAGTTTTCTTCAGTTTTTGTGCCTGTGGTTGATTGAGCTTCTTAGGTCTGTGGTTTATAGTTTTCATCAAATTTGAAAAACTTTCAGTCATTATTCCTTATATTGTTTTTGTCCTCTTTTGAAAATTTCAATTATGTGTACAGTAGATGCTTGAATATGCCAACACCTCTCAGGTATTCTGATTACTGATTTATTATTTATTTATTTATTTATTTATTTATTTGGTACTGAGGATTGAACTCAGGGGTATTCGACCACTAAGCCACATCCTCAGCCCTATTTTGTGTTTTATTTGGAGACAGGGTCTCACTGAGTTGTTTAGCGCCTCGCCGTTGCTGAGGCTGGCTTTGAACTTCGATTCTCCTGTCTCAGCCTCCCAAAGTGCTGGGATTACAGGTGCATGCCACTGCTCCTGGCTTGATCACTGATTTATTTTAATTCCTTGTTTCTCTGTGTATTTCATTTTGAGTAGTTTCTATTGCTGCATCTTCCAGTTCACTAATCTTTTCTTCTACATTGTCTAATATGACAATGATCTCATCTAGCATATTTTACTCATTTCTAAAAAATCATTGTGTGTCTTTTAAAATATTCTTTGTATTTCTATTTAACATGGTCAATCTTTCCCCTGGCTTTTTGGCCATATGAAATATAGATAAAATAACTGTTAAGATTTTTGTCTACTAATTCTATCATTGCTATCAGTTCTTATCTGGCTTTTATTGATTAATTCATCTCCTAATTTTGGAATGTATGCTCTTGCTGCTTTGTAGCTTCTGTGCATCATAATTTTTAAATTAAATACCAGACATTGTTTTGTTGCCTTTTTTGTTGCTATTTGTGTGTTCCTATAGGTAGTCTAGTGTTTTGTTCTGGGATCTAGTTGTTTGGAAATAGTTTGATGTTTTAAACTGGCAATAGTGTTGCTTTTAAGCTTTTTAAATCTGATCTTGTTGTGGGGTTCCTCTAGTTGACAGAACTGGAAATTGAATTATTCTAGTTAGCAGAATTCTAAGATGGTTCTGGAGGTTGGTTTTTGTTTGTTTGTTTTTGGTTCCCTGATATTACTTCGGTAATTATGGTCTGAGATATGGAAAAAAGATTTTTTCCCCACGTGAAATTAATATTATGATACAATTTAATTTAAGATAGAGAAATTATCCTGGTGGGCCTATATGAACCTATATGAAATTTTAAAAAGCAAATACTTAGCTAGGCGTGGTGGTGCACCCCTGTAATCCCAGCACTCTGGGGAGGCTCAGACAGGAGAATCGTGAATTCAAAGATAGCCTCAGCAATTGTGAGGTGCTAAGCAACTCAGTGAGACCCTATCTCTAATAAAACACAAAATAGGGCTAGAGAAGTGGCCCAGTGGTTGAGTACCCCTGAGCTCAATCCTTGGTACCTAAATAAATAAATAGCAGATACTTTTTTCCTAGATGATTTGCGGAAGACTTGGTTAAATATTCTCATCACCAGGGAACTTGATGTGTCATTGTTTGCTTATAGATGGAAAGGGTCACATAGAAAGGATGTAAGAGTGACCTTCAGGAGTTGACAACAATCCCTGAAGCAAAAAATGACTTCAGTCTTATCATAAGGAGCCAAATTCTGCCAATAATCAGATTGAAATTGGAAACAGATTCTTTCCTAATCCTTCAGATAAGAACTCACCTCAGCTGATACCTTTATTTTGGTCTTAAAAGACCCTGTCAAACTTGCCTCAATTATTCATCTACAGAACTGTGAAGTAATAAATGGATACTATTTTAAGCTGCTAAATTTGTCATAATTTGTTACACAGCAATGGAAAACTAATATGGTAGTATACCATCAATCCTGCAAATTATGAGGTTTTTCATTTGTAGCCAGTACAAAAGGCTCCATTCCTTGTTCTGTATACACTCCAAGTTTTGTTCCCTCTATTCTTTTGGGTTGTTCCTTCCCTAGCCTTGTAATTTTCTCATGTGCCTTGCTTGATCGGTAACTAGCTAGATACTCTGCCAGGGACTTCTGATGATCTGTGGAGTTCTTTCTCTGTGTAGCTCTCTCCATTCTGGCACCCTGCTCTGAGGAGTAGCTGCCCAATACTCCTAGATCTGTCACCTCAACTTGGGAAGACTGCCAAGCTCAACCTGGGTAACTCTTACCCTGTAGCAATTCCTTCCAGGAAGTAAGTGGGTAATGGTAGGGCTTACTTTATTTTGTCTCTTAGAGATCTCTCCTGCACTATGTCTGAATGCCATTGTTTCATGGATTTTGTCTACTATTTGGTTGATTGAGAAGGAATAGCAAATGAGGTCCCCTGTTATTCCATCTTTGCCGAAAGCAAAACTCCTCAGTTAGATGTAATTGTAATCAAGTATTTAAAAAATGCCCCCAAATGCCCATTCAATCCATGGTCTGATATCAGTATCTTCTGTTATAGATTGAGGGTACCATGTTAATTATAGTAACCCCCACTAATAATTATTTTATGCAGATAGAAATTAAATCTAAATTTAAAAAGAAAGTGTAGTACAGTAAACCCCTATTCTGGATCTGCTGAGTGGGGAAGGTTCAGTAGGTTGGAGCCTCTGAAAGTTGTTGGTTTCTTTATAGTTCAATTTTCCTATTTCACTCTGGGAGTTAGACTGATGTCCTATTTCAGGAGGGGAGTTTGGCAGTGATCTGATGTCTGTTCATGCTGAGGGAGTCCTTTCTTTTCACTACTCTTAGGGTCTTATGAGCTCTTAGTTTAAAAAGAAATGCTGTGATCTTGGGATCACAAACTGCCTGTGGGCTTCTCTAGAAAGCATCACCTTGGATGAGCTCTATCCCCAGACCTCCTTTATTTGCGAGTTTCCACAGTTGGGTGCCACAGGGTCTGGAGATGAGAGTAGGAAGATGAAATATGTTATGGAGAACTCTCCTGATGGTTGACACATATAAGTGACTTAAGGGACTTTATATTATGTCACTGTAATGAGCAGCTCTCTTCCCTGTGCCTGGGAGAGGCTGGGAGTCCTTGACCACCCAGGCTGCTGTCTTTTGGTTCATCCAAAGAGCTGGGTCTCTAACTGTGTTTGGGGGCAAGGGGACTCTTACATGTTTGATCTTGAGGGCTTTGAAAAAAATTTTTAAATAGTACTAGGTAGTCTCTAATGTTCCTTTGAGTGCCACTGCTCGTCTCACATAAAAACAAGTGATTACAGAAGGAAGAGATTTATGGAACTGGCCAGATCATAGATCCTTAGAGCTGCAATGAACTTGAAGAGGCCAGAGCCAACGTATTCAAGTATATAAATAGGTGAGACCCATGTGGATATAGTGGATTAAGTTTGTTAGATCTAACCATGTTTTTTAATGAGTGCTTTTCAAACTTTAATGTGCATGTGAATCTCGTGGAAACTTATTAAAATGCAGATTCTGGTTCAGCAGGTCTAGTGGGCTTCTCTGGAAAGCATCACCTTGGATGAGCTCTATCCCCAGACCTCCTTTATTTGCGAGTTTCCACAGTTGGGTGCCACAGGGCCTGGAGATGAGAGTAGGAAGATGAAATATGTTATGTCTCAGAGTCTGCATTTCTTGCAGGACCCCAGGTATGCCTATGCTACTTGTTTGAGGATTATGCTTCTAATAGAAATGTTCTTAAAGAATATATTTAAGAGTAAATATATGAGAAAAAGAAAAATCTAAAAACAATCAATATCCATCCATCTTTTCAATACCTAAAGCCCTTATTATAATAAACTATAGTGATATATAAAAAAGGAGGAACCAGAAATTATTATAGAATTTACAAACTGGGAAGAGACTAATATATATGGATATTTAATAAAATACATATTTATCTGATAAAATATTCACACATATATGACAAGATAGATATAGATATATAGTCTATAAGTAGTTAGTATAGTTCCTAGTGGTTAAACATAACCTGGGCTCGAATCCTGGTCTGTGAAACATTGACAAAAATTATTTAACACTACCTACACTTCAGTTTTCTCATCTGTGAAAATAAAAAATGGAAAATATACCTACAGAATAGGAATATTATAAGGGTTAGATGACTTGATACATGTAAAACACATAGAACATTGCCTGGTCATAGAAAGGACTAAAAATTTACTCTTGTAACACAAACAGAAAGTGAAAAAGTCACAAAAAAGTTTCCAGTACAATATTTGGAGTACAGTTACAGCCAATTGTTAGTGACCATTTCTTTCCAATCCCAAGCTTAAAAATGGAGAATATTTTCCTGCTGAGACCAGGCAGGAAAACTCTGGTAACTATTAGTTGATCCCTGCCATGCAAGAGAAACTGGAAGAGAAATTGAGAAAAAAAGATTCAGAAACATGGTCATCAATGTTTTTTTTGTATCCTTGTTTTTTCTTTATTTTGTCCATAAACCCAGAATGGAGTTTGAACTTTGGCTCCACCACTAATTACTTGAAACAATGATATATTTCTTAATCTATCTTTGCCCAGGAGCTTTATCTGCAGAGTAAACAATGCCCAGTGTGGTGGTGCAGCTGCACATTAAGAGCAAGGCTGTGCTAGGCTGAATAATGGGCCTGAAAAAGATATCCAGCTCTTAATCCCTGTAAACTGCTTATTACCTTCTATGGTAAAAGAAATCTTTGCAGCTATGATTAACTTAAGATAGCAATATTATCCCAGATCATCTGCATAGACCCCAAACAATCACAGGTGTTCTCATAAGAGGGAGATGGAAGGAGTTTGGCAGAGAATAAGAAGTAATGTGACTGCTGGACCAAAATGCCATATGTCTGGCATTCAAGATGGAAATAGGGGCCATGAGCCAAGGAATGCAAAAAATACAAGTCTAGTATGTGAAACATTCAAAGAAACAAATTCCCTTCTGGAGCCTCCATAGGAACCATGGCCCTATACCTTGATTTTGACCTGGTGATACTGATTTTAGACTTCTAACCTCCAGATATACAAGAGAATAAGTGTGCATTGTTTTTAGCCACCAACTTTGTGATAGGAGGAGGGCAGATTATGAAAAGCAACTACGAGCATGTCGCAAATCTTGTTTTTTATCCTTTTCCTAACTAGAGAGTTTTGACTAGCTTGAGATATTGCTAAGACCAATGTAACAGTCCTAGTTGTTCATGAAAAAGCCTGAAGCCACATTCCTTCCTTGTCTATAAGGATGAGATATAAAGGAAGGAGTCTTTATGGTTCTCCAAAAGAATATTAAGAAACTGAGGAGTACATGGTTCTTACGAAGAGGTCATAAGACTAGGTGACCAGATGTCCCAAATGAAAGCACTTCTATCTTTCATTGGTCCCACAGAAGTACTTGTCTTATGGTCTGAATTGCATTGAGTCCCTTAAGTCCTGCCAGAAGTTTCAGAATACAAAAGTATAACTATGTCAGAAAAGAACTTCAAATGAGAGAAAAAGGAAGAGACGATGATTTGCAAAGTGATTGGAAAGCATTATGTTTAGAATATTTTATTTTTTCAGGTTTCAGTTGAGGGTTTAAAACAATTTTTTTCTAGATCAATTTCTCCAGGTTGATATTGACAAAACCTGATGTTTGAGGAAAAAGGAAAAAGGATTTATAAAAAAGATGATTTTTAATATCCTTGACATAAACCAGTCACTAGTGTAGTATCATATTATTAAACTGTGGACTTTAAATCCCCAAGCAAAATGTTCAGGAAAGGTAAATTAATCCATTAATTATAAAAGGACCTTTTCCTGATTCCATTCCCATGTCTTTCCCACCTTCTCCCCTGAATTCAGGAGCATACTCGGGCTGGTCTGATTATGTTAGTCAGCTTTTCATCACTGTGACCAAAATACCTGAGAACAATTTTGGAGAGAAGGCTGTGCTCTACTTTACATTACTCCATGATATGTATACCAGTAGTTCTCAGACAATTGATAAATCTTTGTTACTCCATTTTGTAAAGCAGTTATTTGCCATAAATTGCTCCATTTTGAGTTTAAGTGCTGTGGTGGAATGACTCTATACCTTGTTTGTACAAATAAACAACCATTATCTGCCTAGATAAATTTATTGTGATAATAAAAATGACCACCTGTGGACTTAGGAAATTAATCAAAAGCCATGGATGCATGAGCATATCAAATTCATATTGGAAAAACCAGGATCCTGAGCTTATCAAACACACCAGACCACTGGATAAAGCAACCCCTTCACTCGAGATCTATAAAAGAAGGAGCACCCTGAGAGCGGACATGATGGCACCCTGACCCTGTCACTTGGTCACTTATAATGAGCTTTGCCTAGACTCACTCAAAGCTGAACTCCAAATTGACATTCTGAAACTGCTGACCCTGTGGATCTTGGATTAAAATAAGTTCCTGCATTTGGACATCTCTGTGCCCAGAGCAAGTTCATCTGGCTGGTTTTCATCTTATCTGACTACCTAGTGACTCATTGCATTCCTATCTGCTGTCTGCCTTGCTCTCAGTTCAACTTTCTGAACCTCTGTGACTACCTTAATCCTTACTTAGCTTTTCCATATATATACTTACATATTTCATATATATATACATAAATATATATATATATATATATATATATATATAATGTGTGCATATTTGTGTAAAGTGTGATGTTTGACTAGAGTGTTATGAATATTAGAAATTAAGATTGGAATAAAACAACTTGTGATTGCCTGCCTTATGACTACCAAGTGACCCACAAGTATTCATTGAACTGTCACTCATGGAAGTGGTGTAGCCTACGAGTTCATGGTTATTCAATAAGTTCTGAGATTGTGGAAAGCCACAAACATGTTCAGTCTATGTTAATGGCAATTTGTTCATGACAATAACTTAGAGTAGAAAAGTTTACTTTGGGTTTCAGATGTTTCAGTCCATGGTTATCCAGCTCTATTCCATTGAGTCCAAGATGGGGCAGAACACCATGGCAAAAGAACACAGAAAAGGAAAGCTGTTTACCTCATGGCAGTCAGAAAGAGGGGGGAACTGCAGGAAGATGAACCTTTCCAGGGCACACCCTCAGTGATCCACCTCCTCTAGCCATGCCCCACCTGCCTACAGTTACCACCCAGTTAATCCATTCAAACTAGGATGGACTGATCAGGTTATTCTCATAATCTTACCATTTCACCTCTGAATATTCCTGAATTAACACATGTATTTGGGGAGACACATCATATTCAAACCAGAACATTCTGATACTAGTACCAAAAAAAGCTCATGTCCATCTCCCACAGCAAAATGTATTTAGTTCATTTCCAAGAGTCCCTATAGTCTTAATGGTTCCAGCAATGCCTCAAAGTCCAAGTCTCACGTGAGATTCAAGGCAAACTCTTCAGTGTGAGCCCCTGTAAAATTCAAAAGCAAGTTAAATACATTCAATATATAATGGCACCAAGTAAAATTATTCCAAAAGGAAGGAATAGAGTCATATAAAGAAGGGTTGGGACCAAAGCAAGACCTAAACTCAGTAGGGCAAACACTGGCTGTAGTTCTACCTCTGGGGCATATGGTGGCAAGATGTGATCTCTAAAAGGCTTTAGAAGCCCCACTCCCTCCACCCTGCCAGTTGAAGCCCATATAACCTCTCTTTTAGCCTGGTTCTCTCCAGAGCTAGCAGCTTCCTCAGCAGGTAGTCCAGGTTATTGGCATCTCTTAATTCCTGGGGTCTCCATTTTAGCTTTGGTTTCACCATCACAGCATCACATATTACACTCATGGGGGTTTTCCACAGGAATTCTAACCCTACTCTGCTTGCCTGGCTTCTCAGGCCTTCTTTTGAAATCTCAGTGGAAGCCTTCCTAACCCCCTCACTCCAGCATCCTGCATTCCTGCAGAAACAGCACCATGTAGATGACACCAAGATTGGCCATCAACTCAAGCAGGAGATGGACCTCTTTAGACAATGGGTATGGTGGCCTCAAAATGGTGAAAAAATTTCCTAGGTACCCCTGTGCAGGCAGAGTGCCCCAAGGTCTCTTAAATTTTTTTTTCATTTTTATATCCTTGATCCTTCAATGGGTGTGGGCTTGCTGATTACTGGGATTCCCTCGAGGCATGTTTTGTACTGAGTCTGTGCAAAGTACTTAATTTCTCTTTAGCGGTAGTAATCTCTTCAACAACAAACTTCCTTGGCTGCAATTTTGCCAGTGCATTTCTGGCCAAACTTCAAGTTTTTAAAAAAATCTTTCTGTTCTGCTATCTGCTCCCAATTCTCACAGTAAACCTGGCTAAAGCTGCCAGCAGTATCCATGTAACTGCTCAAATGTTGTTCTGTCTTGAAATTTTCTCCATGTGACTAATTAATCGATTGCCTTTAAATTTGTCCTCACTCAAAGTCTCAGGACATAGGTAAAATGTAGATAATTTCTTTGTCAGAATGTAACACAAATGGCTTCTAGTCAAATTTCCAGTAGAGTCCTCATTTTCCTTTCAAACCTCATAAACACAGTCTTTATGACATGCTTTCCCATTGGCATTCTGGTCTTGTGAGTTCCCATCAGAATTGCCTGTTAACCTCTGCTTACACCATTTTAAGTTTTCTTCAGATTGCATCTCCAATTTTTTTTTTCAAATTCCTCCCACAAACCAGTTCCAAAGGCTCCTGAGCCACATGGTCACTTTAGTTACAGAAATGACACTACTTCTGGTACCAATTTCTGTATGAGTCAGCTATTTGTCACAATGACCAAAATACTCAACAAGAACAACTTAGGGAAGAAAAAGTTTGTTCTGTATTCACAGTTTCAGAGGTGAATCCATGCTTGTCTGGCTCCATTGCTCTAGGTCTGAGGTGAGGAAAAACTATGGCAGAAGAGAACAGCAGAGGAAAGCTGTTGACTTCATGGCAGTCAGAAAGCACACACAGAGAGAGAAGGGGCCACAGGGAAGATAAATCCTTCCAAGGTATGTCCTCAGTGACCTACCTCTTCTAGCCACACACCCCACCTACCTACAGTTAGCACCCAGTTAGTCCATTCAAACTAGGTGGACTAATTAGGTTATAGTTCTCATGAACTAATCATTTCACCTCTGAATATTCCTGCAAGAGATTTTTGGGATATCTCATCCCAACCATATGCTAATACTGAAAGAGAACAAAGAGGCAAGATAATAGTCAAGCTGTGCCTTAATGTCTTCTTGTACTCCCTACTCTCTCTAAACCTCCATATGCTACTAGCTTATTTTCTTAAAGAGTATCTGAGTTTCCACCACAAAGATTTATATTTATTCATTCATTGAAGTATTTTTGAGACTCTTCTATGGTACCATGTTAATTTTAAGTAATAAAATTACTAAACACATTATTTTTGCCAAGACTTAGTAGAGTTCAAAGTCTCCATAAAAACGGCATATAATAACCATTTTACTTAGCTAAGAAAGTATCCTGGGAACTCTGAAAACTGTGCTTTGATTTGGAGGGCCTGGAATTTAACACTCAAATGAGGTATTTGTGGCAGCATTTGCAAAACTATATAAATTGCTATGTAAATGTTAGATAATCATCATAATAATTGCAACAACCACATCCCAGTAGAAAACATTTGGAGAATGTAAAGGCATGTGTATAGTGAAGTTTCTCATAGTCTGTAATGCCTTTTCCCTAACTTGGTTCCTTTTCCATCAAAGATTTTGGTTTCTGGCTTCTGGCTCCTACACAGGGAAGACTCTTGTCTGCTCAGCACAGTGTTAAGCTCCTCTCCCCAATGGACCCTTCCTTTCCTGACATTCAGCTTGAGTTCTGACCTACACATTTAGTATCACATAGGCTATGTGTCACCAACTACAGATTTCACCTTTTTCCTTCTTACTTGCTAGAATTTTTCTTTTACTCTCTCTAGATAGTTCCTGTGTTCCTTAGACCACTAAGCTACTAATCCTAATCCCTTACTTTAAAGAACACCATTATATTACTCTTAATACTTCCATGGTCTAAGAAGATTTAAAAAAAAAAAAACAACAACAACATGTCTTGAGTATTCCAACAGGTATCATGAAGTTCATTCACAGAGGTACATCCCATGCAGCTCAGGTCAGAGAAAGAAACAGTCTAGATTGTGGAGGGCTTTGTGTGCTAAGGGGAGGTATTTCAATTTTATTGTGAAATTAGGGCTTGCTTTTTGAAAAGATATTAAATGGATTGTTATATGACTAGATTTGCATTTTATGTAGATTTTTCTGAGAGCAACGTAGAGGATTGACATGACCTGAGACTATAGGTCTGGTGAGGTTGGGAGGGCAGTGTGGTGGCAGGCTACAGACAAGATTCTTACACTGGGGCAGGCAAACAGTGATAAGACCCTGAACTAAAACAGACAGTAGGAATGGAGGAAAATGAATGAGATGTATAATAGGTGGAATTAAGGCAAGGATATTGATTAAAGACGGGAGGGAAGTGGGCATCCAGGAATTGGGTGGAATAGTAATAGTCAGCTTAGGTCATGGGTAGTGGCCTCTTAGGAAACCTGCATTTCCTAAAGTATCCTGTGCTTGCAGCAATACTCAGATCTTCATACCACCTAACCTTTGCAGTGATTGTGTAAGTTGCTAAATAAACCACTATATGAAATCCCTTTCTGCTTTAAATACCTGGAGCAGTTCTGCTTTTCTGAATTATCCATTAGACAGAGAAAATACAAGTGTTGAAAAAGTATTGCAAGCTGAGATCATGGAATTTAGAGGCAAATAATCTTATTCACTTCAACCATCTTTAGAGTATTCTTGCAATCCAACATGGTTCTTTATTTAAGAAGACAGAGGAGTATATCATAAATTTAAAAATATTTTTACTTGGAGTGGTTTAAATAAAAACTTCTAGTATCTTGATGCTGGTGATTTGACTTAACATTTAGTTACCCAGGCAAGATGACTCTTCAGATCATCCCATTCCCTGGAACGCTGGCAGAAAGCTGACATTTTACTATGGGTAGAATGAAGTTTCATAATGGCCTTGTGCAGGAACAAAAGATTGCTAAACTTGAAATTTCGTGTAGAGTCATGTTCAGATGGATTGCTGATAGAAGGATTTTTTTTCCTTTAAATTCCAATTACTCATGGGTTGATGGAAAGATATTCAAATGGACGGGCATTAGAATGCCAAAAATGTCAATGTATTCCTTTGGGATGTTTTCTTTTTCAAATAAGTGAAATGAAGTTCTTGATGCCTAGAAAAAAAATTCCAAACATTATGACCTCACTTTTCATCAATACACTTACTGTCCTTAGCTTTTTAAAAAAATTCTTCTGGTCAATGCAGATAATAAAAGCTCCTTGTTGACCATCCAACTGCCGATCACCTTTCTCTCAAACAAACACCTTTCTCTCAAACAAGCCTTGTCTATGCATTTGCTGCCTTGTGTTAATTTTCTTGTGTTAATTGTCTGGGCTGGACAGCAAAGTTGCAAACATAGAATGCACTGGCACTGCTTTAATTCTTAATGCCTTGGTGGGGGTGGAGAGGCACTGCTCACCTTTTCTCAGGTCAGCGGGTTTCTGCCTCTCCTGGAGCTGGCAAGGCTGAGTTACTCAATAACCACTGAGCATTTCAGCTGCACTCCCAAGGCACGTAGGCAATTTTGGTGTTTCAGAAACTTACTTCTCCACAAATATATTTGATACTAAATCAGACCTTGATGAGCCAAATTTCATTTTTCCAAACTCTAGGGATGGGGTAAACCTGGCTTTGTGTTCAGTTCACTGAATATCTCAAAACTATTTGTCATATGTCCTGGGATTGGCCAAAGCCAAATCCACTTTGCCAAACACTTTACTTAATAATAATAACAACAAAAGAAACTCATCTGTATTTTAATAAAATCTAATCCATATGTTTGATTCATTCTTTTGCACTTAATCCATCAAAATATTTTGTAAGAGATATCTGAAGTCCAAGGGGCCTTCTATGTCATTTTTGTTTTTTTTTAAAATAAGTCAGCATAAGCCTTTCTTCCCTCATTATTATTATTTTTTCCTTGTAATAGGGATGCTCTGTTTTCCTAATCCCTATCTGACTCAGACCGTATCTGAGCATGCTGTGATTCCTTTTCCATACTAATTTTGCTTTGGTGTGAATATTAATTAAAATGGCTCATAAAGACATCTATTCTGTTTTCCTATGCTACTTGTAGAAGAAAAGAGCTAAATGGTGAGGGGCAAAGATAGGCACCCTAACTTTTCCTTTGGGGAGGAGTCTGGTAACCTAGACTTAAGCCATAACTTAAGCCTTCTGTGGCCATGGAAGGGTTGAATAAAAGCCATATTCCCACTTTATTGGATGATTCCATGTTGAAGGGGAATAAAAGAGATGGCTAAAAGTTTCCCCTAAATATAATCAATAAAGGTAGAGTCATGAGGAAGGAAAGAAAAGAAAAAAAGACCAACCTTTTTAATGTACCTAACCAATTTCTATTAAAGTTTAAGCAGAATTTGAACAAAGATACTATGATGGCTTATTGGAAAAGAGACTTTGGGTACGATATATAGAGATGTTTATTTTGCAGACTAGCTACGCTTCACTGGGCCATTGGCAATCCAGTGGTGGCTGCGGAGATGAGGGAGGGCCAGAGAGGGAGGTTGGTAGCCTTGGCTGAGCTCTTCAATGAGGTAATCATTGCTCAGTGCTGCCCTGCTGTCCCTGTCCTGCTGCCAGGGCCCAAAGAGCTCCAGATGCGATTGATCTCATTATAGATCTGAACAGACTTGGCTTGGACAGCCAGCTCTTTCCTAGTGATTAGGACATAGCATATTTTTCTTTCCCTTCCCCCTTGGCCCTATCTCACTCCCTTGGCTGGAGGTTCTTTTGTCTTTGGATTAATCTAGGGTTAATCTAAGTTTACTTACTTGCTGCAAGCCTGAGCTGGCAAGATAGACATAATCTTCAAATAACTCTGAAAACCCTCTCCCACCATCAATGTGTGCTCTAATTTGTTTAACCTCTGTCTGTACTGGACTCAGACCAACCTGAAAAAACTGAGCACATGGCTTAGTAGGATTAAATCAAAGCCTAGTTCTGCATCTTATCTAAAATGTAATTCTCATTTTGATGTCGACCTGCAAGGAGTCTTCTCAGTGCCTTGTTTTTCTCTGAGAAAGAGCAGAATAGAAGAATCTTAAGATATGAAAGGAACACATAAGGTGGTCACTCTAGGCCTTTGCCTCTAATAAAGACTGCACTTAAAAAAATTCCCTTAATTGAGAACTCCTTCTCTTTCTTTAAGCTCTCTCTAGAGAGACTGATGAACTCTTTGTTAATGTGTTCTGCATCTCTCTAATGTAAGGCAATTCCCTAATGGAGTTCTTTATGAGGTTTTGGAAGTGGGGATGGGTAGGTAGGGAGGTGCTTCAGTCTCATAAGGAAACTAGTAAAGAAGCAAAAGCTGAAGCCAATGTAGTGGTGTTATGGTTTGGATGTAATGTGTCCCCCAGAAGCTCAAGTATGAGACAGTGCAAGAAGGTTTAGAGGAGAAATGATTGGGTTATGAGAGCCTTAACCCAATCAGTGAATCCATGGGATTAGCTGAGTGGTAACCATAGGCAGGTAGGGTATGGCTGGAGGAGGTGGGTTATTAGGGGCATGGCTTTGGGGTATACATTTTGTATCTGGAGTAGAGTCTCTTTATGGCCTGATCAGCATGTGAACTGCTTCCCTCTACCACACTTTTCACCATGATGTTCCGCCTTACTTGAAGCTCAGAGAAATGGAGCCGGCCTTCTGTGGACTGAGACCTCTGAAACTGTGAGCCCCTAAATAAGCTTTTCCTCCTCTAAAATTGTTCTGGTCAGGTCTACTAACACAAGTTGTCTGCTTGTGTCCTTCCTTGAGCCCAGAAAGAAATCTAGTTTGACTCTAAGTTAGTGACATGCCCTGTTTTGGCCTTAGTGTTCTTGTCTGCAGGATGAAGAGGATCCCTCAAGTCCCTTACTGCTCTAACATTCTTCTACCTAGTGATTTAACTCACTTGGGACATAAATGGGAAGGCTCAGAAGGAAAATGCAACCAGTGTGCACTGATTATTTTACATCTTCTAGAAACTTCCTTACACACCCCACAATATGCCCAGTAAGCCAGGATATAGACTTTTTCTCTTGTTTTGGTATATAATGAAGTCTCATTTCTTAGAGTTACTAATACAGTCTCCTAAACTTGCTACCACCAAAGACTAACATTGGCTCTTGGGAAGCTGAAGATAGAGGCTGAGAGTCTGTGTGTCCTCAGATGGAGCAGTTGCTATGGTAGTGACCACTGGCCAGCATACACTTCTAGTTCTTCAAAACAGGCCTTCCTTGCCAAGGGGATTGGGCATTCTGCTCTTTCTTACTGCACCCTCTCTTTATTTTTTGTTTTTCTGTAGATAAAAAACTGCTAGTACGCTCTAGTTTCCAAGGGAAAGGATATAATAACCAGAAAAGACATGGTTTTTAAGTAAAGAAAATCCCCAATGTTTCAGGATTATTGATTTTAATGTTCTAGTGTTATTACCATTGCTTGGCAGCACTCACTCAGGGAAAGGCAGAGTTCCCACTCGAGCCTAGGTAATGCTGAGCAAGCCACTTACAAAGCAATTTTAAAGTTTTGAATGGAAAGTATAGGTATTATGTAATTTAAAGCACAGAAATATGCCTTAGTAAGGAAGGATTCCATAAGGCACAGTTTTTAAAAGTTTCTCATTGGAAAACTACTTAAGGAATAGATTACTGATGCTAAACAAATTTTTTGAATCATCATTTTGTTTTAAAAATAAATCATTTAAAAATTAATGAGGACAAGAATAGCTTTATGTCAACATCAGATTGCTTGAGCTTTAGGACAGATTCTACATCCAGGTAGCTTATCGTTTCCTTTTCCTTTCTACTTATTAAAAAATTCTAATGCAAAATTATATTTCCTTAGAAATGGCAAAAATATAGTAATTGATATTTAGATGAGAAATTACCAAACAATTTCTCACTGAAGACTACTCTGAGTTTTCCATCATACGTTGTGCCAATAAGAACATTATACTCAAAAGTAGGACCTTTGAATGGTGAATGACTGAACATGGGAAATGGCAGTGAAGGGATTCCAAACTCACTCTTTAATAGTATCAGCTTCTGTATTTTTTCCATGTTCAATAGTGGCATTTGGATATCATTTTTCAAAAATATACTCAAAGATACACTCAGGTTTTATTTTTCTTTTCTGGTAAGGAAAATCATTGATGCTGGAAAGAATCAAACTCAGAGATTGAGCCATTTGAGTCAGAGTAATTCTGATATTTTATATATAGCATTAAAAACTGTGAAAATCGAGGAACAAATCAAAATAGCTGGAAAAAAACTGTGAAAATGGGTTTAATCTGTTAAGACCCTGCATGTCACTGATATATACTATTCTATATCAAGGTCAAGCATAAGTATTTTTCTCTCAGTTTTCATCTAGAATGTTATTATGAGCAATCTATCTTTCATGGACTAGAAGACTTCAAAACACTTCTTGAAAACAAGAAACTTGAACTTCCCTGCCCATTTCATGTTTTGTGTCATGACTTGAGTGACTTAACAGTTTTCATTAGATTTTGTCAACATATTGCTGACCACTAGTGCTCTCCAATAAGTGAGTGTGTAGACTTATGTTCTGGTGCCACATCTTTTATTCATGAAGCAAACCCATCCCTTGCTGCTGGTCAGTTGCTGTTTAATCACTGTTAGACCAAGTACACCTTTGTCAACTATGCCATATAACTCCCCTGAAACAACTGGTAATGGGGAAATCCAAGCAGACAAATGTTTTCTCAATGATAACAATATCTCACAATAAAGTTTTAAAAATTAATCAAGCACTTGTTGCTTACAATATATTGTACATTGGTCAAGTATCAATTTATTTTAGGTTCATTCATAGTTTGTTTCACCAAATATAAAAGAATTGCTTGTCTACATTGTAAACTTTTTGATTACTGGGCTATAAACTGGTCAGCAATATCATTTAATACAGAAAGTTAAGAAAACTTGTCACTGAAAATAAAAGCTGCATCAACTCTGTAGGTAGTTGTACAGGATTTTTGGTAACATGATTTCAAACCTGTTTTTCTTATGATGAGTGCAACTTTTGAATGATGTGTCTGTAATTTTGAACTCGCCTGTCTTTGGCAATAGAATTAATCAATTTTGGTTTGGAAACACAATTTTGTAGTCATCATAGAAAAACTCAATTGGTTACTACTTGATTATTTTTCTATAAAAGAGTTGTGATATTGGTCTTCTATTCTTCTTCTTCTTCAAGAAAATAAAGACAACTCTCAACTGAGGTGACTTAAAAGATAAACCATGAATTTCTTATTTGTAGTGGAAGGGGTATTGAGAACTTACCATATCCATTTGACTTATATAATACAGTAATATGATCCACATACCAAAGAGTTTGGAAATGATTCTGTTACAGGGATTAATTGGTATATTTAACTGGAAAAGTAACTGATGTAGGAATATTTATTTGGCATAATATTCCAAATAAATAAATTCCTGATGTAAGAATATTTATTTAGTGTGTAAATCATTTTTAGAATAATAAAATATTAGAAGCAGGGTGACAGTTAAAAACAACTGTAATTTATCAAGAGCCTTAAAATATTCACAGCCTTTTCTAGAGTTACTATACTCCACATATGTTTTCGTCAGCTTTTTCATTACTGTGACTAAAAGATATGACCTGAACAATTGTAGAGGAGGAAGAGTTTGGGGGCTCATGGTTTCAGAGATCTCAGTCCATAGACAGCTTGCTCCATTCCTGGGAGCTCGAGGTGAGGCAGAATAACATGGCGCAAGAGTGAGTGTGGCGGAAGGAAGTGGTTCACATGATGGTCAGAAAGCAGAGAGAGACTCCGCTTGCCAGATACAAAATATATACCCTAAAGACATATCCCCAATGACCCACCTCCTCTAGTCACACCCTCTGGCCTTCAGCTACACTCAGTTAATCCCATCAGAGGATTAATTCACTGATTGGGTTAAGGCTCTCACAATCTAATCAATTTCCTCTAAACTTCCTTGCATCATCTCACACATGAGCTCTTGGGGGACACCTTACATGCAAACTATAACACCATACAAAGAAAAGTTCTCAGTGTGGACAATGGTTCCTACACAAAGATGCTTCCCACACATATCTCGCTATTCCTCTTCCTTCAGTTAATTCTGTTCTCTGCAGCTAGAGAATATTGCCCTCCATTTCTATGTGAAGTTCTTTACCATGGAGTTATGTGCATTGATTCTGGAGCTGCACAACCTGAATTTAAACTTCAGCTCTGTCAATGTATGAACTCCTTCAGTCTCAGCTTTTTGATCTCTAGAAATAATGACAAAATTGCTTAATGAAGTTGTTTTGAGGCTTTTATAGTCATAAATAATTTTGCATAGAGATTAACATAAAACCTACTCAATAAATGCTGGCTTATGTGGTTATTCAAACTCTAGCTATCCATGGGACAAAACTCAAAGATTGCCTCCCTAAGGAATTTCCCTGAATCCTCAAAGTCAGAATTTTTTTAAAGTATTTCCTGTATTGTCTTTTGAAAATGACCTACTTAATATGTGAATGTATGCCTGTTAGGAAAATAAATATTTTGTGGTTTGTAGTATAAAGAGTGAAACTTCTCAAATTAATTGTTTGATATGTATCTTTTTGAATCTGTATATTCTAACATACGTCTATCTCATAGCAAATTACATTTTAGTCGTTAGTGTAGTTACTTTGTTGTTGTTGTTCATTTCTCTGTGTAGCTAGGTTCTAAATTTCCTTCAATTTAAGGATGATGTTTTTCCATGTTTACATCAAGACCTCCCTGGCAAGTTATGATCAATCACTAACAGATGTTGAATCAATAGATAACTGTCTTGCCATGGCAAACAGAAAATTGAGTTTATACCTCATCAAATCTCACTTTTCCTATTGACATCTTCAGAAGCAATTAATTAGTCAATCTTTCACTGATATTCCAGAATATTTATCTGTTTCTGAGATTTTGGTCTTAACTATAAGCTGCCTTATGGCATCATGATTTGTTTTCATGTGAGTTTAAAATCTTGTCTGTCCCAGTTCATAAGGAGCTCCTAGAAGAAGTGAACCAGGTTCTTAAGGTCAAGGTCCCACATCATAGACACTGCAGAAATGCTTCTAGAATTAAACTAAAATTGAAGGATTGAAATGTGCCACTAGCAGCAAGTTGAAGAGTAGAGGTACGAAGGGAAGCCCCTCCCTATGTTTTATGTCACACTGACAGTTTAGATCCCTTGTTTGAAAAGTATAATGACACCAATATGAATAGCACAGACACATGGACCTTCTAAGAAAATCCCCTTTTATTTCTCAAAGGCTCAGCAAGAGTGACAAACAACACATGGAGGAGATAAAATTAGCGTTACAAAGCGTGAGTGCACAGGTGCTTGTTTGTATTATTTCGGTGTGCACATGCCATCTCTGTGTTTGTCAACTCCCATGAGACTGAACCCGGCATGACTCTGAAAACAGTGGCTGATGGTGAAACCGCACATTTTCACGAAGCTTCCATTGCAAGAACCTGCTTTTCCTTTCTTTCTGTTTTTTTTTTTTTCTATTCAAAGCAGTCACAGCAGGAAGATAGTGCTTATTTTAAAAATGTTGCCATTATTTAGCACATGTTGGAAACTACTTATATAAGAAAATTTCCAGCTGATAGACTAAAAAAATACACTGTATTTCTTGCTTGGTAGTCTACTCTTACTGTTGACCTGCAGCTTTGATATTGAGTTGTATCACTTCTGATTTAAGACTTATTTTCGAAACCCTTTCCATAGTCTTAAAAAACCCTACATCTTCAGAGGAAGCTGTTTCCTGTATGTTCAGGTGTTTCCTGTATGTTTTCTTCTAGCAGGTGCAGTTTCTGGTTTTATATCTACATCTTTGATCCATTTTGAATTGGCTTGGGTGCAGGGTGAGAGACAGATCTAGTTGTATTCTTCTACATATACATATCTAGTTTCCCCAGCACCATTTATTAAAGAGGTTGTCGTCTCCAACATGTTATTAGTATCCCTTGTCAGGACTAGTGACTGTATCTGCATGGGTGGGTTTGTCTCTATATTTTTCTATTGTATTGGTATACTTTTTTTTTTAAAAAACTTTTTGAGGTACTTGAGATTGAACTCAAGGCCTTCTACATGTTAGGTAAGTACTCTAGCACTGAGCTATATTATCAAATCTGGTCTGTATTTTTAGAAGATTCATGTTGTTTTTGTTACTATGGCTCTGTAGTATACTTGGAAAATTGAGCATTATGGTGCCTCCAACATTGCTTTTTGCTCAGGATTGCTTTGTTTATTCTTGATTTTTCGATTTTGCTATATGAATTTTAGAATTGTGTTTTCTAGTTCCATGGTGAATATCCTTGGTGTTTTGATGGGGATTACATTGAATCTATAGTTGTTTTTGTCTGTATGGCTGTTTTAACAACATTAATTCTGTCTATCCATGAACATGGGAGATCTTTCCATCTTCTAGTATCTTCTGTTTTCTCCAGCTTTCTGTCATTTCCTTGAAGAAGTCTTTAACCACCTTGGTTGTATTTATTCCTAGATATTTTATTTTATTTTACTTTATTGAAGCTACTTTGAATGGAATTGTTTTCCTGGTTTCTTCCTCAGAGGCTTCATTATTGATATATAGAAAAACTATTGATTTTTTTATCCTGCTATTTCACTAAATTTGTTTTTCAGATATAGAAATGTTCTGCTGGAGCCCTTAGGATCTTCTAAGCATAGGATTATATAATCTGCAAATAGGGATAATTTGACTTCTTTATTCATGTCCCTTTATTACTCTTTATTGCTTAATTACTGCTCTAGCTAAAATTTCAAGTACTATATATTTTTAAAAATATTTTTTAGTTGTTAGTGGACTTTTATTTTATTCATTTATTTATATGTGGTGCTGAGAATAGAACTCAGTGACTCACGCATGCTAGGCAAGCGTTCTACCACTGAGCCACACCACCGCCCCTCAAGTACTATATTAAATAGAAGTTGTGAGAGTGGGCATCCTTGTTTTGTTCCAGATTTTTGCCCATTCAATATGTTGGTTTCAGGTTTGTCATAGATAGCCTTTATGATGTTGAGGTAAGTTCCTGCTATTCCTACTTTCTTCAGGATTTATCATGAAGTAGTGTTAAATTTTGTCAAAGCCTTTTTTTCCCCCTGCATCTATTGAGATGATCATGTGAGTTTTGGTCTTGATTCAGCTATTCTAGGAACAGAAACACAGTATACTAGATTCTAAGGCATTCTAAGAAAGTATTTCAATTGTTTTTTGTATTTGCTAAGACTTCTTCCTTTGTGGTCAAATACATGTACTATTTTGGAGAAGGTTCCATGAGCAGCTACATTTAAAAAACCCAGAAAGATCTCCAATAAATAACCTAATTATGCATTTCAAGGTCATGGTTTGTAATCAGAATGATACCGGCTTTGTAGAATGAGTTTGTAAGTGTTCCTTTCATTTCTATTTCATGGAAAATTTAAGGAGCATTGGTGATTCTTTTTAAAAGACTTGTAAAATTCATCTGAGAATCCATCTTGTCCTGTCATTTTCTTTGTTGGGAGGGTTTTTATTACTGTTTCAGTGTCATTTCTTGTTATTGGTCTGTTTAGGTTTCCTATATCCCATTAGTTCAATTTTGCTAGGTTGTATATGTCAAAAAATTCACTAATTTCTTGTAGATTTTCTAATTCATTGGAATATAAGTTTTCAAAATAGTCCCTGATATTTCTCTGGATTTCGTTGGTGGCTATCATAATATTCCCTATTTTTCCCCTCTAATTTTGTTAAGTTGGGTCTTCTTTCTCTTGGTTAGTTTGGTTGAGGGTTTATCAGTCTTAATTATCTTTTCAAAGAGCCAATTGTATGTTTTATTGATCCTTTGAATTGTTCTTTAATTCTCTGCTTCATCGATTTCAGCTCTAATCTTTATTTTCTTCTCTTCTAATGATTTTGGGATTGGTTTTTGTCATTTCTAAGATCTTGAGATGCATCAATAGGTTACTTAAGATCTCTGTGATTTTTTCAATGTAGGCATCATAGTTACAAACTTTCCTTTTATAACTACATTTATAGTATCCCAGAAAGTCTAATATGTTGTGTTTCTATTCTCATTTGATTCTAAGAATTTTTAAATTCTTTCGATTTCTTTGATGACATATTCATCATTCAAAAGTGTGTTGTTAAATATTCATGTGTTTATATATTCATGTATTTCTTTAGTTTTACTTGCTGTTGGTTCCTAATTTCATTCCATTTTTGTCTGATAAGATTCAAGGATTTTTTTTTCTTTTTCTTTTTTTTTTCTTTCTTTAGGTGCATTTTTCAAGACTTGCTTTGTGACATAATATATGATCTATTTTGGAGAATGTTCCATGGGCAGCTGGAAAAAAAGGGAGATATTCAACTGTTATTGGATGAAATAGTCTATAGACGTCTGTTAAGTCCATTTACTCAAAAGTATACTTCAACTCTGTAGTATCTTGTTGACTTTCTCTCTGGATGAACTATTTATTAGTGAGAGTGATGTATGGCAATCACCCACTATTATTGTATTGAGGCCTGTTGGTGCATAAATATTTAAAACTATATTTGTTAAAACCACATTTAAAATCATATTTGCTGAGGCAGAAGGATCACAAGTTCAAAGTTAGTCTCAGCAACTTAGTGAGGCTCTAAGCAACTTAGCAAGACCCAATCTCAAAATAAAAAATAAAAAGAGATGGGTGTGTGGCTCAGTGGTTAGGCATCTCTGAGTTTAATCCCTGATACAAAAAAACAAAAACAAAAAACAACATATTTGTTGCATAGTTCCTTTTACCTATATGTAAGTGACTTTCTTTGTCTCTTCTTCTGACTTATTGAGAATCACCACTACTTGCTTTCAGATTCCAGAAATATTTTCCATCTTTTCACTTCAGTCTATGAATAGTTTTGCTAGTGAGAAGTGTTTCTTATAGATAATATACAGTTGAGTCTTGTTTTGTAATCCAGTGTCAGTCAGTGTATGTCTTTTGATTGGAGACTTATGATCATTTACATCAGTGTTATTATAGAGAGGTATATATTACCTCCTGTCATTTTGTTTAATTTCTATGTTTGACACATTCCTAAATCTTGTTTTATCTACCCATCTAATTAGATTTATTCTTTTCCTTAGTCTCTTGTTTTTTTTTTTTTTTAAATTTTTTTTAGTTGTTGTTGGACCTTTATTTTATTCATTTACTTATATGTGGTGCTGAGAATCGAACCCAGGGCCTCACACATGCTAGGCAAGTGCTCTACCACTGAGCTACAACCCCAGCCCCAGTCTCTTGTTTTTTTTTAGGATTCCTTTAAATGACTTCCTCAGTGTTGACTTATAATCACTAATTCCTTTATGTATTTCTTGGATGGTTTTATTTCTTTTTTAATTCTGAAGGCTATCTTTGCTGAATATAGTAATCTAGGTTCTCAGTTATTTCTTTCAGGGCTTGACATACATAGTTTCATGCCCTCCTGGTCTTTAGAGTTTATGCTAAGAAATCTTTTGTTCTAGTAGGTTTGCCTTTATAAGTGATTTAGTATTTCTCCCTTGGAGCTTTTAAATTCTTTGTTTTGAATTTTTGGTATTTTAACTATAATATGTAGGAGATAGGTTATTTTCTGGTCTTATCTATTTGGGATTTTAAATGACTTTAGTATCTGTATGTTCACCTCATTCCCAAGGATAGGAAATTTTCTGCTATTATTTTGCTGGATAGGTTATCTATGCTGCTTTCCTGTATCTCTACTCCTTCCTCAAGGTCTATGAGTCTTAAGTTAGGTCTCTTAATGTTGTCCCAGGATTCTTGTATATAGTGTTCAGGTTTCTTATTTTTTTCCTTTATTAGTATTCTAATTAATCCACTTTGTCCTTAATCCCTGAAATTCTGTCTTCTGCTTGATCTAGTCTATTGATGAGATTTTCTACTGAGTTTAGTTTTTTTATTTGACCTATTGAGCTTTTCATTTCCATGAATTCTCTTTGTTACTTTTTTCAGAATCTCTGTCTCTTTCCTAAATTTCTCATTTATGTTCTGTATTGTCTTAATTCACTCATTATTTATTGGGATTTTCTTTGAATTTATTGATCATTTAAACAATTTTTTGAGTTCTTGGTCTGGCATTTCATCCACTTTGATAGTTATAGATTCAGTTATTGAGATTATAAATTTTGACAGCCATATTGTTGACTTGTTTTCTGATTTTTCCCATGATTCTGTGTTGAGGTTTTCATATCTACTGGGACAGATTTTTTCCCATTGTTATGTAAGAATCTTTTTGGTGAGCAGTTATGTCCTTACAATGTGCCTAGGCTGGGGACACATTTCAATGTGGAAATATCCACTCAATATGATCTAAGTGCTTGGTTCAGTTACTAGAACTGCTTTGAGAGGAAAGAATACCCACCAGTAACAGCCTAATTTAAGAGCAAACCATATATCAACATATAATATTAAAAAACCTCATTAATTGTGACTTCTAAACTCCACTAATCAAAGAAAAAAGGTGAGTAATAATATAGAATGGGCTGAAAAATTACACATTAATGATTGCACATATAATACTAAGATATAAAGAAAGAAAAATGGGGAAGAAAGAAGAAAGACGAGAGAAAGAGGAAAGAGGGAAGGAAATAAAAATGAGAAAACATAAAAGATATGGAGAAAAATCCAATTAATTGAAGAAATGCCTGAAATTTGATAGAAATATAAAAAAAAACTATGAGGGATAATGGAACCAATTTATAGGTAAAAAAGCAAATGACAAAACAAACAAAGATTAAGACTTCTCCTTGCTGATATAATTAAAATGAAGATACTTTTTTCCCTGGGGCTTACATTTTAGAATCCCTCAGCTATGGAGAGGTTTGTGGGATAGAATTAAATTTCAATTTGTTCCTTTTCATTTCCAACTTGGAGTTTTTTTTTTTTGTAATACTTTTTAGTTGTAAATGGACACAATATCTTTATTTATTTATTTTTATGTGGTGCTAAGGATCGAACCCAGTGCCTCACACATTTGAGACAAACACTCTACCACTGAGCTATAACGCCAGCTCCAACTTGGAGTTTTTATGGTGAGTTCTGCCATACTAAATTCACCCTCCATAGCTCCTACATTTGTACCTGGGCATGTGTGTGTAGCTGCCAGCAACCCTTTTTCCTGTGGAGCCTGTAGCCTGTATTGCACTGTACCCTATGTCCTAAGAGCCTCAGTGTATCCTGTGTGTGTGTGTGTGTGTGTGTGTGTGTGTGTGTGTATCTAGTGCTCCAATTGCAGTGTGAATCCTCTAAATGCCTCTGATTGTTGAGGAGGTGGCCAGTCCATGGTTGGTGGGATGGGGTGGGTTGTTGTAGGGAAAGTGCTTTCCACCAGACCCTGTCGTAATAGCACTCCTATACTCACCCTTGTCCTGTATCCACACCTGGCCTATCTACTGTGTAACAAAAATCAGATCACCAATTAATTAATTTTCTTCTCCTTTTCTTTTCCCCTCCCTCCCTCCTTCCCTCCCTCCCTCCCTCCCTCCCTCCCTCCCTTCCTTTCTTCCTTCCTTCCTTCCTTCCTTCCTTCCTTCCTTCCTTCCTTCCTTCCTTCTCCCTCCCTCCCTCTTTCTTCCTTTCTCTTTCTCTCTCTCTCTCTCTCTCTCTCTCTCTCTCATCTTTTCTCTTTCTCCCTCTCCCTCTGCCCCCTACTTTCCTTCTTTCTTTCCTTTCATTCTCTCTCTTTTACCAGGGAATGAACCTAGCAGCACTTGACTACTGAGCTACATCTCCAGCCCCTTTTATTTTTTATTTTGAGACAGGGCCTCACTAAGTTGCATAGAGCCTTGCTAAGTTACTGAGGCTGTCTTCAAACTTATGATCTTCTAGCCTTAGCCTTCTGAGTTGCTGGGATTACAGGCCTGGGCCACTACACCCAGCTCAGACCACCAACTTTAAAAGGATACAGGATACAAGATCTACCTTCCTCTGCTTTGCAAACCTACAGACCAGCAGTCTTTTCTCCTGCTGCCTAGAGTTCCCAAAAGGTTCATGCCATAATCTCACTCCTGATTGCTTAGCATCTCAGGGCAGATGCCCACTGACCCAGTGAAAGAAAAAGAAAAAGTGGCCATTGGGTATTAGGGACCTGAGAAAAAAATGCAGGGGTCTCTGATCTCATTCAGAAAGCTTAGACCATGAAGCCCCTTCTAGTATGACTCCCCTTCCAGGTTCTCACTGAATCTGCAGGGAAGCACAGGAAACCTCTATGTTAGCTTGCTACACAGAATTCAAATTTCCTTTCTGTTCAGTCTGAGTATTTGCTGATTGTGCAATCTACATTTCTTGAAATCCCTAGGACTTTTTCTTTCAGCTCATGGGGACGGGAGAGGGGGTGGCTTCCCCTTACACACTGAGCTACAAGTATACCCAGCACTGGTATAGTTCTATTTCTTTCTTTCTTTCTTTTTTAAAAAATTCTCCTATTATTCTAAAAAAAGAAGAAAAATTCTGGGTTTTACCTGGATGCTGACTCTCTGGGTTAGCCTACCTCATTGTGCAGCCAGCAAATGTTGATTTGATTTAATTTCAGCGAGCAGCTAGTATGTGCTGGATTCCTCTAGTCTGCCATTTTCCTCCAGCTAACAGAGTATGCTCTTACTTAGAGAAGGCTGAAGACTTGCCAGTCTTACCTTAGTCTGTAGTGTTGTGCATAACTCACAACATGAGTGACACATCTCAGTTATGTTCTGAACACCTAGGAGAATCTGGGAGCAGGCATCCACACTTTCTTCTCTCTGGGGTAGTGTGTTGAGAGGCTCATCATAGTGCTGAGACACCCTCCAGTTACCTTCTTATTTTAATCAACCATTTCTCCACCTTATCACTGTGGCCAGGTGAGGATCCAAATTTGACAGAAGAGCAGACAAGCTCTGACCTTTCTTCACATGAGCACAGAAGTGAGAGAATGGCTTGTGTAGCTACGGAGAGGAGAATTTCAACTTCAATAGACTGGCATATTTTTCTTTAAAACAACCCAAGAGTGACACAATATCATGTAACTGAAGTGTACTGCCATGTCTACACTAAAAGAGGATCATTTGGTCACGTAAAGTAGATAACTGTCATAATCATTTTTGTCACAGATTTTGGGAAGACTTTAAAACATCGTAATTTTACCGTTTAAATGACAACTCCGGTTAGCTGCAGTGTTAGTATACATGCCATTTTGAATATTTCTTATAACATAAACATTTTCTATTTAACTTCTTTTCAACTGCTGTAATTTTAATGGCCACATAAACTCTCTCAAATGATGCATTGAAATTATCTAACTATTCCCTTATTGGACATTTGGATAGTTTTATTTATTTTTTATTTTTGTAATTACAAATAATGCTGTGATGAACATTTTGGTAAATAGTTCTCCCCCCTTCTGCCCGCCCATTTTGGATTGTTTCCTTAGGACAGCTCCCAGAAGTGAAATTACTGAATCATAAAGTAGCTACATTTTTATGCTTTTTAATACATAGTACCAAATTGCTTTCCTAAAGAGCGGTACCAGTTATACTCATAGCAGCTATAGAAGAAAGTGCAACTATTACTCTGTCCTTTCTAGAACCAGATATTATATAATTTTTGTTCTGGTACTTTCTTCCAGTAAAGCATAATCTTTTTTAAAAAATATTTTGTAATTGTTGATGGACCTTTATTTTACTTATTTATATGTGGTGCTGAGAATTGAACCCAGTGCTCATACATGCTAGGAAAGTGCTCTACCATTGAGCTACAACTCCAGCCCCAAGTAAAGCATAATCTTAGTGTGTAGTCTGTCTTCCTTCCTTCCTTCCTTCCTTCCTCCCTCCCCTCCCTCCCTCCCTCCCTCCCTCCCTCCCTCCCTCCCTCCCTCCCTCCCTCCCTTCCTTCCTTCCTTCCTTCCTTCCTTCCTTCCTTCCTTCCTTCCTTCCTTCCTTCCTTCCTTCCTTCCTTCCTTCCTTCCTCTTCCCCCTATACTGGAGATGTAACCTAGGAGCATTCTAGTAATGCCATGTATTTTGAGCCCTCTCTATTTTAATTTATTTTCCTTTTGAGACAGGGTCTTGCTGAATTGGCCAGGCAGGCCTTGAATTTACAATTCTCCTGCTTCAGCCTCCCAAGTATTACAGGTGTGCACTACCACTCTTGGCTAATTAGTTTATTTTAAATAGCATCTTATTACTAATGAGATTGGCCATCTTTCTAGATTTTTCTTTCTTATCACAAATTGTCTTTTCTTAATTTATTGAGAAATCTTAGTGTCTCTCAGTAATTTTTAAATTCCTTTTTATTTTAAGGATGTTACAAATAATTTTTTTTAGCCTGTGGCTTCTTTTACTGTAATTATATTTTTATTCACTTACTGGCATTTAGTATTTAGTAGTAAGCCTGTTGACTTTTTCTTGTCTTAAATGTTTGTCAATGATTCTAAGCTTATAAAGTCATCCTCTTTTCAGATATTTGATAGCAATCTGATTCCATTTTTAATGATTTGAATTTTTACACAATTTACTCTTCATTTGGAATTAATTTTTATTTATGCTATAAGAAAACTTTTAAAATTTTTGAGGGATTCTTTGTTTAGAATTTCCTTTTGGAGAAAGCAACTTTAAGATAAAGAACTTATAAGAGTATTTAGTAGGAAGTTAGTGGGGCAAGATCTTGTCTGATGGGGAGAAATGAAGTTGGGGTTATAAAGGAGTTTTGGAGAAAGAGTTGAGAAACTAAAGGATGCAACTATGTTAAAAATAGGAAGATGGACAAATAATTACCTTCAGCCCTATTTATTTGCAGAATGCCAACATGCTTAGCTTTTTTTATTGAAGATGTTCCTTATAAGATCACTTATCAGCATCATCAAGCTTTATGATCTTATTTGCATTTTTTGCATTTATCAGCACATTAAAAAATAATAAAGGGGAAAATTAGGAAAGTGTTCATCTATTCTTTCATTCATTTAATAAATGTTTGCTATACATTGCTAGTGGGACTAGCAAATTGGTGCAACCACTCTGGAAAGCAGTATGGAAATTTCTCAGAAAACTTGGAATGGAACCACCATTCAACACAGTTAGACCACTCCTTGGCATATACCCAAAGGACTTAAAATCAGCATACTATAGTGACACAGCCACATCAATGTTCATAGCAGCTCAATTCACAATAGCTAAGCTATGGAACCAACCTAGGTGCCATTCAACAGATGAATGGAAAAAGAAAATGAGGTACATATACACAGCAGAATATTAATTAGCCATAAAGAAGAATGAAATTATTGCATTTGCCAGTAAATAGATGGAACTGGAGGTTATCATACTAAGTGAAATAAGCCAAATCCCCCAAACCAAAGGTTGAATGTTTTCTCTGATACACAGTTGCTGACTCACAATAGGTGGGGCAGGGGAGAGGAGTGAATGTTCACCATATTGGACAGGGGGGAGTGGGGGGAAGGGAAGAGGGGTGGGAATGGGAAAGACAGTAGAATGAATAGGGCATAACTTTCTTATGTTCATATATGAATATATCACCAGTATAACTCCATATCATGTACAACCACAAGAATGGGAAGTTATACTCCATGTATGTATAATATGTCAAAATACATTCTACTGTCATGTATAACTAAAAAGAACAAATAAAAATAATTTAATTCAAAAATAAATATATATTTGCTAGACACCTGCACATGTCAAGTACTAGCCTAAGGTGCTGAGGATCCAACATTGAGCAAAACCATGAAAACCACTCCTGTTCAAAGCTTTTCCTTGTATTCTGAACCAGATATGATTGCTTCCTGCTGCTCATGAACTTTGCTTATTTTGATGGAACCTCCTAGGATTTAGCTGATTATATTTCATTCCTCTCCTTTCCTCTGTATTAAAATGTAAACTTCTAAGGGTGATGTTAATAGCATCTTTCATTTTCCTAATTCTCATAGCTCCAAGTATGGCATCATGCAACAAGTTGTGGCTGATGGGACAGGAATGGAAGCAATATGTGTCACTAGAACAGTGTGTGTGCTCTGGATGGTAGAGTCCAAGATGGCGAAAGTCCATCAACCTCCATCCCCAAGCAACTGTTGGCATTCATGCCACTGCTGACATGTAGGCAGTTTACTCAGAAAACAAATTTTGTTGTGTTAAGCAACCAATATTTTGGAGTTGTTACTGAAGCATATTCTACAAGTAGGTATGGAAAAATTTTCTGTAAAGAACCCTTTAGTAAACATTTTTAGTGAAAGCAGCCTAAGCAAATGAGGGTAACTGTTTTCCAGTAAAACTATTTATAAAAATAAGCAGCCAGTTGGTTGTGGTTGGTCCATGCATATAGCCTGGTTTACTATATCCTGATAATATATCTCAAAGTTATTGTTTTTCTTTGCTCTTAAAGGTCATTAAACTGACATTTGTTTATTTATTTAGTGAGACATAAGTAATATCCCTCATTAAAATTGTGAACAAAGCAAGGGAATCCACTATTCCTTCTATAATTCAATGCTCATAGTCCCAGAGGTTCAAACTGATGTAGTTGAACTAAAGAAAGAAATCCAAACGTTTCAACTGAAAATCATTATAAAAAACAACAGAATCCAGAAAGATGTCTGAGCATAAAATTAGTGTGATAAAATTCAGTCTTTCTGGGCTGGGTTAGTGGCTCAGTGGTAGAGCGCTCACCTCACACGTGTGAGGCACTGGGTTTGATCCTCAGCACCACATAAAATAAATAAATAAAGGTATTGTGTCCAATTACAACTAAAAAAATATTTAAAAAAAAATTCAGTCTTTCTATGTGTGAATAATAATATGTTAGAGGATATAATGAAAAAGTAAAATTTATAGCACAACCAACAGAAATAAAATATTTAGTAACAAATATAATAAGGAATGTTTAATACCAATGCAAAGAAAAATTTGAAAACCTAGAGCTGTGAAAGGAAACTTATATAGAATTCCTATACTTTCTTCATGTATAGGAAGACTTATTAGGATAAAGATACAAATTTTCCCCTTAATTAATCTATAAGTTCTATTCATACCATTAAAAAGAGAAAGAATATTTAAATTTAATCCTCTTAGTTGGCAATAAATATATTTAGTTCAAATTTTTTTCTAAATATATAAAATGTTAACAATAAAGTATTCCTTTTACTGTATGCCTAATTCACACAGCCCTTCCACACCAGGAACATGTAGTACTCATTTTTAATATATCCTTCCAGTGTTTCTTTGTATAAGTGAATGTGAATATGTATTGAGAATTCATATTTCCCTCTTCTTAATGTTACCATACAGTTTTTTTTCTAATTTATTATTTTTACTTAATATATTCTAGAGATATTTTCATGTGGATACATAGCTTCCTTACTTTCTAAAGCTTCATACTATTTCTTTGAACGAATGTGGTAATTTTGCTATTGTAATGTTATAGAAATATTAGTGAATACAACATTTTTACCATTTATGTGTATATATATATATACATTATGTGTGTATATGTATCATGTATATATGTTATATACATTATATAACACACACATATATGTGTAAATCTTCAGTGTGCAATTGCTTGGTTAAAATGTATGCATTTATATACTTTTGTAATTTTTGATAGATGCTGCCAACTGAATGCCTTTTAAAATACTTTTTCCTTGGGGCTGAGGTTGTGGCTCAGTGGCAGAGTGCTTGCCTCACACATGTGAGGCACTGGGTTCGATCCTCAGCACCACATAAAAATAAGTAAACAAAATAAAGACACTGTCCATGTATAACTAAAAAATATTTTAAAAAAAATAAAAAAAAAATAAAATACTTTTTCCTTTCTGATATGCTAAAAGATGGATCTAAATACCCCTATAATGTGTATTTATTTGATATTAAATTGTTTTGTGTTTTAAATATCTTTGCATTTTGTAAAATTCTATTCATATCATTTGTCAATTTTTATTTGATTGTCGGTCTCTAAATTTCTAGAAGCTCTTTAAACTTTTAAGAAATTGTCTATAAGTTGCATCTACTTTTTCCTACTTATAAAAATTTATCTTTCCCCTTATAATTTTGCCATGAAGAGATTCTTTTAAGTGTAATTATATTATCTGTGCTTTTTATGAATTTTGGATTTTGTGTTATAATCTAGAAAGACATTTTCATTTCACGATTCAAAAGAAACCCACTCACATTTTTTCCTAATATATAGTTTAACTTTGCATTTACATCTTTGATTCCTTTGGAACATATTCTGGTAGGCTGTAAATAATTGCTGTGACTTTTTTTAGATGGCTACTCTGTTCTTCTAACTCCATTAATTTGAATGTCATTTTTGTCATATGTGAAATTTCCATATAGTTTGGGCTATTTCTCTAGCTTGCATTCTTTCCCATTTATTGGTCTGATAGCCAGTGTTGCACAGTTTAAGTTTACATGTAGTTTATAATATGTTTTAGTTTTTAGTTGAGCTTATCACCCCTTCATTCATTCTACCTCATAGTTTTTACTGGATATTTTAAACATGAGATTTAAAATGAGCCCATCTAATTTCAAACAAGAAAGTGTTGTTATGTTATAATAAAAACTTGTTGGTATGTTATAAATTAATGTTATAGCATTAATTTATAAAAGAACTTGACATTTTAATGATCTTTCTGTCTCAAGAAACAGTATTTAAAAAAAAAACATTCAAATGTTCTTTAGTGCCCTTCAGGTATGTTAAATTTCCTTTCTTTTCCCATTTCATTTTGTATGTGTATTTTATTGTGGTGATAACTGCCACTGCAAATAGGATCTTCTGTTTCAATGTGTCTCCCAATTGTTTGTACATATGAAAGCAATTAATTTATATATTTTAACTTAATAAATTCTCCACTTGCTTGTAGTAGTTTTTCCACTGATTCAGTTGATCCTCTTGGTGTTTCAGGTACATAATTTTACCTCCTTGTATATAATTTTGATGCTATTTATTCTTGGGTAATTGTATTGCTCTTATGGTGGTAATAGGTACTCTTGCATTTTTCCTGACCAGGATGGAAATGCTATAAGTATTTCTTCTTAGAATATAACATGACTTTGGAGATGAAAAACATATTTTACAATGTTTATGAAATCTTCACTAATTGTTATTTTAGGAGACTTTTGCTTGAAATCATACATTTAGAAGCTCAAGAGAATTAACTGGATAAGAGATTATAGTTTGATAGTGGAATTTTAAATTAATATACAGAGACCAACAGGTCATATCATAAGACATTTTAAAACCATTAAAATAGGAAAAATGGCAGGATTAAAACTGAACATTTCTGACATATCAATAAGTGAGCTTGACCCAGCTATTAAAAGAAAAATATTTAAAAATGGAATTACGTAGTAAAATGCAATATAATATTACAGAGGAGAAACACCTAAAATAAAGTTATAAGTGTACTTAAAACTAAAAGGGTAAACAAAGGAATGAAGTAAATTTAAAAAACAGGAGAAAAATTTTATAGTCCTGATATTAATTTCAGGCAAAGTGAAATTTAGGGACCTATATCATTTCAAAAAAAGCCACTTAATGCTACAGGATGCAGTTCAAATGAAAGATGATAAGCAACAATTAACATCAGCAATATTAATGAAGAATAAATCACAGGAAATCCAGGGTAAGGGGACCAACACAAAAGATAAAAAGTAAGATAAAGACCAGTGTAATGCATATTATTTGGTAGATAAGACTTGTCTGTAGGAACCAGAAATTGGGAATATACCTTCTTTTTAATGTCCTTGTAACATTGATGAAAATTTAACAGATGATAACCTGTGTTAATCAGATACTAATCTCAATAAGTTTACCAAATTAGAAATACTAATTAACACTTTCTGATCAAAATTTAATAAATGTGGAAATTTAAAAAAATTGACCTGCTATACCTTCTTTTACCTGTACTATAGAAGCTTTCTGATGAAGTTGGGATCTCCAAGAATTATTGCTTTTGGTGAAATCCTTGATTGCTGTGAAGACTTTCTATGAAGTGACAGTTTCTTGTATTTGAAAAAATCCATCAAAGTGTGTGCTCAGTTTTTAATTTGTAACTGATCAAAACAAGTATTTGGTTTCATGTAATTGAGATGAGCATAGGATGACACAATTATTAAGAGTGGAAAGAAAGAAGTTGCTGGGAACTTAATTTAGCTTTTTCCGGGGTGTTGAGCCTGTTTTTGCCAATTGGGACTTTTGCTATTATCATCAAGTGCTTGCTCTTCAGTGGTTGATGATAAGTTAGGCAATGTAAGAATGACAGAAAGATAAACATGCACATTGGTTATAGTGCTTACCTGTTTATGATTTCATACACACTGGAGAGGGTTGTAGATGTAGCATAATCCTCTTGATTTCTCATTTCTCTGAGAAATTAAATGCTTCTGAGTAGAGTATGTGATCAATACTTTTATACTTTATCAGATTTCTTAAGTACAAAAAAAGTCAGAACTTCATTTTTCTTTTCTTTGAATCAACTAAAAGCAATAAAGATAATGAGAAACAGGAACAAAAGCTCCATTATCACTGAAACAAGAAGGCACTGGAAACCCAAAACCATAAGATGAAGAAAAGCACTGCCAAAAGTAGTGAAGGTAAAAGAAGTACAGGAAGACACAAGAGAATACTTAGAGCTCCACATCTCACAAAAGGTTATAGAATCACACATTTTTAAAATGAGTGGTACAGCCTAAGGTATAAACTAATACATATTTATTTTTAAGAATGGAGATAGGGTGAGTAGACTGGCAGATGGAACTTCCCTGATTCCATGTGAAATGAGATCATGAGAAGCTGAGAAGTCAGGATTGAAAAACAATCAAACATAAGCCATGTTTATCAAGACTGGAAAGAAGACATGTCTAGCTTACTTGGTGAGCCATGCAGTGTGATATGTGACTTTCTGTTAGCTGGAAAAAAGTAAAGATTCAATAATCCTATTCGTATATGCAGCCTTATGTTGTGAGAATTATTTTAACTTGGAACAAGGTCGTGAACCATTCTTAAAACAAACTGACAATGAATAGTTGATCTAGGAATTACTGTTTATTCAAAGGTAAATCATCATAATCTCAATAGAAGAACCACCATAAGATATGCAGAGAAATACCATGAGAACAAAAGTTGGAAAGAAACAATAAAAAGTATGTTGGATGGGGACAATACCTGTCACTGAAATATTGGTACAGCACAATTGCAAATTGTGATTCAGCGTATTGCTAGAGAGTAGAGAAAGGGTGACAGACATGGAAGCAGGTAAAGGAGATTCAAAATATGCATAATTGGTTCTTCTAATTTAGAAACCAGATAATAATATAATTCAAGAAAACTTGCAAGAAATTGTAAGGACATAAAATATCCCAGGAGAAAAATATAGCATAGAAAAATCATACCATTATCACCTTATAAAGCTTGTAGACTTAAAGAATCTTTTGGTTATCTAAGAGAAAAATTAGTGCTGGCCTCAGACTTCTTCACAGCAACAGTGTTGGAACAGGGTGGAATAATCCTTTAAAACACTGAAGGAAAGAAAGTGTGAATCAAGAATAGTATATTCACAGTCCAGTGCAGTGGCACACACCTGTAATCCCAGCACTTTGGGGAGGCTGAAACAAGAGAATCATGAGTTCAAAGGCAGCCTCAGCAATGGCAAGGCACTAAGCAACTCAGTGAGACCCTGTCTCTACATAAAACACAAAATAGAGCTGGGGATGTGGCTCAGTGGTCAAGTACCCTGAGTTTAATCCTTGGTACCAAAAAAAAAAAGTATATCCACACAAGTTGTCATTTGCATAAAACAACAATAGCTAAAACAACATCAACAAAATATTCCTTGACATGAAAAATGAGAGAATTTTCTTCATATGAACACTTTCTGAAGAAATTGGCAGAAGAATTTTAGCTACCCAGAAGCAGAGTAAAGAAATAAAAAGAAATGGTCATGCTTAATAGAATGTAATATTATAAAAACTTAAAGTGTAGAAATAATGTACATAATAAAAAATGGTTTAAAAAGGAGAAAAAATGTTGCATAATAAAGTTGTGCTCAATTTTCTCATTTTTTGAAACTAGGGAGCATTAATGATTCAGTAATTCAAGAAATATAAATAGAATTAGAATGTTATAAAGGAAAACACTAAGAAAAATAGAAAACTTAGTCATATAGTTTCATTGTTGCTTTGGTTTGGATGTAGTCTATCCTCCAAAGATTCATATGCTGAAAACTTGGTCTCCAATATGGTGGCATTGAGAAATGGTGACTCTTTAAGAGTTGGATTCTTGTGGAAGGTATTTAGATCACAGGGGCATTGAGATTAGTGCTTTTCTCACATTAGTGCATTCTCGTTTTTACAGGGAGTCCCTTGAGAGCTGCTATTCCAAAGAAAGGCCACCTCATGCTCTAGGTTCCTTCTATATGCAGCCATTTGTCTATTTCTCTGACATTTGTGACACAGCCAGGGAGGACCTAACAAAATCTGAACAGATGGAGCTGTCTGATCTTTGACTTTCAACTTCTAAAACTCTGAGTTCAATGAACTTCTTTCCTTGTAAAGTACCCAGCATCAGTTGTTCTGTTATAACAATAGAAAACAGACCAATACCATGGGAAATAGAAAGTTATTTGTGAAAAATCAAGTGAACAAAAAAATCAGAAAACAAAGCCTATATAAAATTATTTACATAAGATTGTATATATAAACTTTATCATGAATATTGAGAATAAACTCACTCTTTTGTGTCCATGGAACATTTTCAAAAATTGACCAAATTTTCAGGCCACAATGTATACCTGAAATAATTTCAAAATGTGGAAATAGTTCTAACATAAACATTGCAGAAATCAGAAGGCAAAACACAATGAAACAATGCCACATGGGAAATGAAACCCCTTTGTACATATTTTTTAAGCCAAAAAGGGAATTAAACTGAAATTGCCAATTATCTACAAAATAATGATAATGAAAAAAAAATCAGTGGTTCATAAGGATATAAGGTTTCTCCTATAGGACTTATCAAGAATTTTACAGTAATGAACAATAAAGGACAAAACTGGCTGAGTTAAAGTATCAAGTTTAGACAATTAAAAATATGAGATCCCAGCAGTTAAGGAGGCTGAGACAGGAGAATCGCAAGTTCAAAGCCAGCCTCAGCAAAGGCGAGGCACTAAACAACTCAGTGAGACCCTGTCTCTACATAAAACACAAAATAGAGCTGGGGATGTGGCTCAGTGGTCCAGTACCCCTGACTTCAATCTCCAATACCAAAAAAAAAAAAAAAAAAAAGAGAAAAACAGATCTAAGCAAAGTAAAAATTAGAAAAATGAAAATTGAAACAAAAGTTAATAACCTAAAAAGTAGATGATGTGGCTATCACAAATATAACAGCTAATTCAGTGGGGAAAATTTCAGGATAATTTAGCAAACCTGAATATGATCCAAAGAAAGAAAGTGAGCTGGGCATGGTGGCGCAGTGGCTGGAGAGGCTGAGACAGGAGGATCACGAATTCAAAGCCAGCCTGTGCAATTTAGCAAGGTTCTAAGCAACTTAGCAAGACCCTGTCTCTAAATAAAATATTAAAAGGTCTGGGGATGTGGCTCAGGATGTGGCTCAAAAAAGAAAGTGAAATAGAAAATAAATAATTAGGAATATGGAATGTATAACAAATAGCCATATATACAGAAAAAGATTCTAAGACATTCTGTGTTCATACTTACAGAAATAATTTTGAAAATCCAGATTTAATATACAACTTTATATAAAAAATATCAACTTACTAATTATCATAGGAAAAATAAACAGAAAAAAACTATTGAAGAAGCATTAGGCTTGATGGATTCATTAGGATCGAGGGACAGAGAAAGACAATGTAATTTACCTTGTTCCTGATCACACACACGTGTGGATACACAATACATACACACGTAAGCTTCCAAAATATTTTGTAGTGCAAATATGGCATTGATTTCAAAGGCCAACAGAAATTGAACAAAAAGCTTAGTCTTTTAATTTCACTCAGGAATACTGATATAAAATCCCAAATAAAATTGTAGCAAACAGAATCCAGCAGCATATTAAAAAATTAATAATTGATAAAATTTATTCCAGAAATGTAAGAATTATTCAATATTACCAAAATGTATTACTAAAATTTACTAAATTCATAAGTAAAAAATTATTATCTAAAGGCTTATCATAATCATAACTTAAAGGCTTAAAGTCTTTACTAAAATTTAATTTTCATTCCTGATTTTTAAAATCTCTCTATACATGGATAATAGACATATATGTATATGCAAAACTAGCATGATTATTAACAGCAAAATGATGGAAACATTACCATTAAAATTAATAACAAGATGAAGATTTCCTGTATCACTACTCTTATTTTAAAAATTCTATGAGATTCTAGCCAATGTAATTAGATTAAAACAACTGGAAGTAAAATATGAAAAATTTATGAGAAAGAAATTAAATGCTAGTAAAAGACATGAAGACATAAAAAGAAAACTTTCATGAATGGAAAGGCATACTGTAATTGATTTTGGATAGGAAAGATCAAATCAGAAATATTGATTTCCTGTAGTCTATAAATTTTATGTGATCCCAATAAAAATATCAAAGGATTTTTCTGTGGAACTACACAATCTGGTTATAAAGTTCAAATGGAAAATAAACAAACAAGAGCTAGAAAAACATTTTGATAAAGAAGATAAAAAGAGGAGAAAATCAGCCTCACTAGCTATTAGCTCTTGTTATAAAGCTATGATAATTAAAACAAGCTGCTATTCTGATACATAAATTGCCAGGCAGATCAGTACAGAACAGAAAGTATAGAAATTGATCCAAATACATATGGAAATATAATGTACAATAAAGATCGTATTTTAGATCAATGAAGGAAAGATGGTATAATAAATAGATGGCGTTGGAACTATTAAGTAGCCATCTGGAAAAAATATGAGTAGTTTGCATGCTACACCAAAACATCTTCTCAATTGATTGAGGATTTGAACATAAAAAGTAAGACCATAAAGGTACCTTAGAAAACTTAGGAGAATTATGCAATGGCAAAGAACAAAGTCTAACACAAACCCCAAAGTCATTAAAGAAAAGTGTGATAAATTATGCTACTTAAAATAAAAAAAATGTTTTGGGAAAAATTGTTATAATCAAAGTCCAAATACAAATGACAAACTGAAAGAAATATCTGCAACTCATAACTGAGATAAAGGATAAATGGTTACAGAGAAACTACAAATAAGTATGTAGTTAAGAATATAATAGAAAATATAGTCAAAGGTTTATAAACACTTGTTCACAGGAAAAAAATACAAATAATTTTGGGGACTACGACTCAGACTCACAATTGGAGAAACATGAATCAAGCAAACAAGATATTTTTCATCTGTATATTATCAAAGACAAAAGCAAGAATTGCTAGTAGAAGTATAAATTTACACAATTTTTCATATATAGGGAAATTTGCTATATTTATCAAAATTACAAAGATATGCTTTTGTTCTAGTTTTGTTTGGATCAGTATTTAGACTCTGGATATGTACACATTTGTATAAAATCATAGATGTAGAAATCTATTCACTTTGGCACTGTATGTAATATTAAGATTGGAAATAACATAAATATGAATTAATAGGATACCAATTAAATAAATTATGGAATATGCATACCACCCATTCTGAGCAAATGTGAAAAAGAATTATGAAGTTCTTTACATTCTGAAAGAGAATGATTTTCAAAGCATGTTAAATGAAGGAAAAAAAACCCCACAATGTGTAGAAGAGTGCGTATAGTATGTTAACATTTGCCTTTAGAAAGAAAAATAATGTAGGTGAAATTGTGTTTCCATATGCTAAACTATGTCTGGAAGAATACACAATAACTGACAATATTAATTCTAGATAGGGATAGGAAATGGATACTGAAGGTAGAAGGGATACTTTTTGGTTTATATGTTTATAAAGTCAACCTGATTGATTTTATATAAAGAACTGCATTCATTTGAAATGTAAAATTTAATGAATTTTCACTGTTGCATATACCCATGAAGCTACTGCCTCAGTTAAGGTGCTGGCATCCTTACCACCAAAAGACTCCTTTACAATCCCCTCCTCCTCCCACTGCTGGCTTCAGGCAACCACTGAGATGTCTTATTTTTCAATAATATCATTATTGATGTAGAATTCATAAACCATAAACTCACCCATTTAAAGCATACAATTCAATAGTTTTTAGTAAACTCAGAGTTAAATGCTTTTTCATGTCCTTACTTACCATTCATATAGCTTCTTTTGTAAAATGGTTCTTTAAATACTTTGCATATTTTTAATTTAGTTGTTTACCTTTTATTGAGTTATGAGTTCTTTATATATTCTGTATACAAGTACTTTGCATACATGTATTGCAAATATTTTTTTCCATTTTGTGACTTGCCTTTTGTTTTCTTAGTAGCAGTTTTTGAAGAGCAATAGTTTAAAATTTTGGTGATGCCCTTTTTGAATTTGTGATTTTGGTATGCTATGCAACCGTTGCCAGTCTCTCACTTCTTTGAGAATAAAGAAATTTTCTCTAGAAATTTTATAGTTTTAGCTTTTACTTTAAGTTCTATGACAGTTTTATACTAATTATTAAGGATGATATGAGATAAAATCTCATTCCCTCACCCACTCCATTGATATTCAGTAATTTCAACACCATATATTGAAAGATTTTATTTTCCCATTGAAATGTCTTTGTGCCCTTGCTGAAACCAATTGATCATATATGTGTGGCCTATTTCTGGGCTCTGTATTCTGTTCCATTAATCTATATGTTTATTTTAATGCTAGCACCATATCATTTTGAATTCAATAGTTTTACAATAACTCTAGAAATATGGTAATATTAAGCCTTCAGATGTGTTCTTATTTCAAGATTTGTTATTCTAGATTCTTTGCATTTCCATATAAATTTAAAAATTAGATTCTCTATCACTACAAAAGACTTACTAGAATTTTTATTGAATTCACAATAGAACCTATAGATTAATATGGGGAGAAGTGATATTTTAACAATATTAGATCTCCCAAGTTATGAACATGGTTTCTGTCACTGTAATTTTTTAGTGAAATATTTTCCCTCATTTTGTTATCTTTATTCCCTCAGTGTTTCATACTGTTTCATTGCTTTTATTCAGTTTTTTAATTTATCTTTCTCATCCCCACCTCCTTCATTTTTGGTGCTGAGAATTAAACCCATATCTCACATATAAGGTTAGTTTTTATAATTTTAAAGATTATATTTTCTAATATTTTGCTGACAAATATAAGTAATTATTGCTGTGTAAAATATTATCATGCAAAATCAAGTGGCTTATAACAACAATGAACATTTATCTCTTACATTTTATATGGGTTGAAAATTTAGGTATCGTTTACCAAGGTGGTCCTCCTGTGCTGAAGCAGGAGGATTACAAGTTCAAGACCAGCCTCAGCAACATAGTAAGGCCCTAAGAAACTTAGTGAGACTCTGTCTCAAAATAAAAAAAATACAAAGGGCTGGGGAGGTGGCTTAATGGTTAAGCAGCCCTGAGGTTTCAGTAGAGATGTTGACTGTCTGAAGGTTAGAGTCGGGCTGGAGAGTCTGCTTACAAGATGGCTCATTTGTGTGGCTAGCAAGTTGGTGCTGACTTAGATAAGTCTCAATTTCTTTTCCTATGGTCCTCTCTGTAGAGATGCTTGAGTGTTCATGACATGGTAGCTACCTTTCCCCAGAGCAAGTAATTCAAAAGATAGTGAAACAGAAGCTCCAGTATATCTTTTGACGCACATCGAGGAGTTACATGGCATTATCTCCACATATCTGATTGGCCAAACAGGCCAGAACTATTTTGTATGGCAGAGAAAAACACAAGAACATGAATGCTAGCAGGAAAGGGGTATTGGAAGCTATCTTGGAGATTTGGCTATCATACTCGGTATAGTATTTTTTTATATTTATGCTGCTTTGGGTTTGTCGTGTTTTTTCAATGTGTAGGTTTAACATTGTTTAATCAATTTTGGTATATTTTCATCTATTATTTCTTCAAATACTGTTTTCTGTCTCTTGTTTCTCATCTTTCAATCTGGGACTCCAAAATATGTATGTTAGAATGCTTGTTTGACATGTTATCAAGGTTCCATTAATTTATTTTTTCTCCAGCCTCATTTTTCTGTGTGTTTGATTTAGGACATTTTATATTATTATATACTCAAGTTCACTAATCTTTTCTCCTGCAAGGTTTAACTTGCTGTTAAGTTCATTAAATGAAGTTTTTCATTTTCCATATATGGTTTCTGGGCCCTAGTCATTTGTATAGCTCCTGTCAATATTTTCAATTACTTTATTTAATATTACTTTTTTTAAGTTTTCGAGCTTTGAGAATAGCTCTTTAATTCTGCTAATTCTATATTTGCTAATGTAGAATTGTCTGCTAATTTTACATCTTTGCTGCTTCTGTGTGTATTTCCATTCACTGAGTTTTCTCATAATTAGGGTTCACATGTTGCTACTTGGCATATCTAGCAATTTTTAATGGGTATTGGAAATTAGGAGTGTTATATTTTTGAGTTTTGGATTTTGATGTTTTCCTTTAGAGTGTTGATGTTTGTTTCAGTAAGCAGTTAGGCACTTTACTTGCACATCAGTGTGAACCTTTTTTGGCTTTTGTTAGGGTAGGCACAGAGCATCCTTAATATAGATCTAGTTTGCTCATACTACTAAGGCTTGGCTTTCCAGTAGCCCATACTGAATACCTGGATTTTCAAGAGAGGTCTTTTCACTCTGAGGGGTAACAAATAGAGGGTCTCTCAGCTCTGTATGAACCCAGAATTTTTTTGAATACAGAATCCCTGCAGTAGATCTTTCCGGGTTTGCCGTGTTCACTTACACATATGCAGTTTTGAATCAGCCAGAGAGTAGATGGAACTCTTACACAAATTTCTGGAGTTCTTCCTCTGGGTAGCTCCTCTCTTCCTGGAATGCTGCCCTGAAATTTCCAGCTGCCTCAGCCTTTCTGAGTGCCTATCTTTCCTCAATTCAGAGAGTCTGCCAAACTCTGCATGGGTTCCCCCTTCCTGCCCTGAGGATAGGAAATTGCTTCCAGGCTGCAAGTCATGCTCTGAGAGATCATAGATTCTACACTGCCCATTGACAGAAAATAGATATTTTATGTTTTTTCCCAGTATCCTAGTTGTTTGCGAGTTATGGGGGCGGGGCTACAATGCCACACATTACTACTGCTTCATGATAGGAAGCAAAAGTCCTTCCCCTTTTGATTTAAAAGTAGAGCAAATGGGAAGAACTATTAAAAGGAAAATAAAACAACCCCAAATAATAAAATTGTGATAGTTAATACTGATTAATAGCAGAAGTGAATGAAAGAAGACCACATTTAAAAACTACTGGTTGAGATTTAAATGAGAACAATCTTTCAAAAAGATATTTTGGTAAAATGAGTAAAGAACTTAAAACTATCTGCTTAAACTTTTTGATAGAAAATTCTTTTAGGTATTTATCCAGAGGCAGTAATCTTACATATGATTCTTTAATGAATACTTTTGTATAATAAGAAAAAAGTCAACCAAATATAAGAAAAACATATTAACCTAAATATCCAACAGTATAGAACTGATGAAATAAATTTGTACATCCACATAACACCATGCTATATAACTTCTGTAAAATGTAACTTAATGAGGGCTGGGGTTGTAGCTCAGTGGTAGAGTGCTTGCCTCGCATGCGTGAGGCCCTGGGTTCGATCCTCAGCACCACATACAAAGCAATAAAATAAAGACATTGTGTCCATCTACAACTAAAAAAATATTTTAAAAAAATGTAACTTAATGATATGTGGAAGTATTTTGACAATTTTATTAAATTGAAAAAATAAAATTATAAATATGTTCAGTTTAATCCCAGTGATATTAATCTATTATAAGTATGATAGAGAATATAAAAAACAGATATCCCGATATGATGTGATCATAGACAAATTTTTTTCTTTGTGCTTTGCTCTGTTTTACAAGTTTTCTATGAAACACAAAATTATCTTTTACATTTTAAAATGCTATTTAAAATGATTCATTAGATTAGTTCAGTTACATAACAATTGGAATTAGAAAAAATGATGATAAGAGAACCAATACAGTGTAGTGCAGGCCATGGAATTTGAATTCAAATTTCATTCTCTCATTTTCTATGTGAATTATATTTAATATATTTTTTTTCACTTCTTAGAACCTCAATTGCCTTACCTATAAAATGGGCATAAACATGTTACTCATCTCAAGTGATTCTTATAAGTATAAAATTTACATAAACTCTTGGTATGATAAGATTCAATGAATGTGAGTTAACATAATTTATAGTATTATTGTCACCACTACTACTACTATTACCAATACAATTATTAGGATAAGGGACTTTATAAAGCATAGGGATGTAGTAAGACTAAGAGGGCTGAATGGAGGGAAAGAACAAGAGCAAAACTTTGATAATTTAATTGCTTTTCATATTACTAGCATTGATGTAAACAAAATAAAATAACACCAACAACATAACTTAAAGTGGGAAATGGAGAACCATTTTCAAGATAAGTAAAATATGTACTTATACGCTCTTAGGCTTCTGTTCAGTTTACCAGGAGGCTTCTTGACTAGAGAAAAACATTTTGCATGAGAAAATGGACTCCTGGGACCTTTTGGTATAATATTGACAAGATGCTAGAAGACTGCTATGAACTGAATGTTTGTGTTCCTTCCAAATTCATATGATGAAATTCTATTCCAATTATTCAATTATAATTATTGTTAGGGAGTGATGGCACTAGGTAGTGGAACTTCAGGAGGTAATTAGTTCATAAGGGTGGAGTCTTCATATATGGGATTAATGTCTATATGATAGACACCCTAAGAGATCCTTTATCCCTTCTGCCACATGTGGTTACAGCAAAAATATGGCTGTTTAGGATGCAGGCCCTCACCAGACACTATCTGCTAGCACCTTGACTTTGGACTTCCCAGCCTCCAGAGCATGAGACATATATTTCTGTTGGTTATAAGCCACTCAGCTTATGGTATTTTGTTATAGCAGCCTGAATGAACTAGGACAATGCTTTGTAGAAACTTTTTTCTACCTCTTGACTAGTTCAAAAGTTTTATAGGTTTTTAAGTGAAATACATAAAACAGATACCTTAAAATACATATAAGAACCTGAGCATTATTCTCCACCTTTGCTGATCATCTTTGGTGATCACCATGGGTCAGTTAAGTCACCATCAATTTTGGTCTCCCTGCTTCTACCTTCATCCCCTAAAGTCAGTTATTTTCTGCACAATATCAGGATTGATACTTTTAAAACACAATCAAGGTAAATCAGTGGGGATCATTCCAGGGCGAGAGAGCCACATGTTCCAGAGAAGAGAATACAGAGCTAGGAGGCATCAGAAACTACAAGGTTTGGCAGTGTTGGAACTTTGTGTGAAGTTTGGAGACTAAGAGGGAGAAGTTGGACAGGTAGAGAGGGATCATATTCTGAAATTTCACATGCAGGCAATGGAGATGAACATTTTAGGTAATAAAATGTCATTAAACAAATTTAGAGAAATGATTAGGTCAGTAAATATTTTATAAACATGATTCTAAAAAGAAAAAGGAAAATGGAGTTGAGGAGAAGAAAGTGTGAGGAGTGAGATTAGAGCCAGCACATTGAGGAGCTTATTGTCTAGAGGTGCACACAATCTTTGACCTTTGCTCTCTTCTGTTGGACAAAAGATACTTCAACACACCTTCTTCAGGAGTTATCTTCTGTGGTAATGAAGGAAATTATAGAAATAAAGACTCTCATAGAACCATATTTTTATTCCATAAGAGAATATGTGCTATTTATAATTCAACAATTCCTTCTAAACTTATTTAGTCATTTCACAGTTTATCGGGAGGTCTTTCATAACCAGTGATCAAGCTGAAGATCCTAGAGTGAGAATAACTTGGTTGGGAAAAAGATATTTTATGTGGCAATAAAAGGGGAAAGATGGATATGAAGTTATTCAGGAGAGAACAGAACAGATTTGGAGAGAATGAGGGGTTCTCCTTCAGGGAGAAGTTTAAGTTTTCTTACATCATCCAACTGAAAACATCTAGTTGAAGACACCTGTTGTTTTGGGTCTGTGAAATAAAGCATCAGGCGTAAAGCTGATATTGAGGGGTGCTCCTGGCAGGGAAGGTAAGGCAGGTGATTGTTATGGTCTGCATGCGTTGCCATAATCTGGTGATTTTGAATATCACTGGTACATGGGAATGCTCTAGTCTCCAGCATCAGGACAGAGACACAACCTGATTCTTAAATCCTAACCTTCTGCCCCAGACAACTTAGAATAGATAACCCTGTCAAACTCAAATCCTTTGCCTCAGGAAAAATAGCAGCTGGCAAGCTGGGGTGGCACCATCCAATGAAGGAACAACGGGTGCCAGAGCAGGTGGGATGAGTAGGGATGGAAAGTGCCCAGGAGAGGTAGGGCTTCCCAAGTGTCAGAGAAGGCTGGGAGGGACAAAGAGTGTTGATTGCAAGTTGTTCTTGGCAGCCCTAGTGTCAGAAGGTCCCATGACAAGCCTGGTCTAAGGAGACAAGGAATCAGCTAGAAGGCAGTCCTCTTTGGGACAAGACAGAATATTTAGCAGGCTCTGCAAGCTGGGGGGTGTGAAGAGTACAGAGGTGTGGTTTAACAGTGAGGGGAAAAGGAATTTAACACATGGGTCAAATATTATTCAGCTTGAGGGGAGGCTGTCTATGGAGAAGGGTTTACAGTCAGCAAGCTTGCTCTGCGGAAGGCAATGAGCACAAATGGCAGCATTCTGGGACCTGTGGAATGTGCACTGCCAGAGTGGATGGTATGTGACCAACAGGCAGTTGGGGTTGTGGTATGCCATGAAGCTGCATTGTGTCCTTGCTAGTTTTTGGCATGCTGCACGGTCATGAGCAGGTGGACGAGAGATGTACTTGCCTGCATCCCTCGCCCCAGGCTTGCTGCATCCCATATCCCTTTGAGCAGTTTTGGATGTACAGCAACTTTTTGGTTGTCTTCTTTCATCATAGAATTTATAAATTGCCAGGCAACATTGGTGTATATGGACTGGGCACTATCACTCAACTCTTAAGAACCAAAGGTTCATTAAGAAGTTATACAAGCTGTTGCCTGTAACATAATCCCCCTAGCCTTACATGGGCCCTCCTTACTGACATGAAAATAGTATTGGTATGAATTAGTAGGCAAGGACTCAAGATCTGTGAACACTTTTTTAAAGTTTGTAGAACCTTGGGCTACAAACGGAGAAGAAACGGAGGAATCAGGTTGAATGTGTAGGCTCTCATGTTGGCTGCGTGGATTTAGATCCCTGTGTGATCTGAAGCCTCAGATTTCTTGTAAAATGGAGAAGAGAGCAGAACTGTACTTGTAGAGTGGCTATGAAGTTTCAGTGAACTATATACATGGAAGTCTGTTTTAAAAATTCCTGGCTCATATCAAATACTCAATAAATGATAACTACAATAGTGTACTTATGATCATGATGTTCTCAGAATGGAGGAAAGCTCTAGCCCACATGGTGGACTCCCAGGGCTAAGGCTATGTCCACCCTCTGCATGAACAGCCTTGTTAGCAGGCTCTTGTCCCAATCTTGTCCAATTTGAACCTGCGTTCTCTGCCTTGCCCACTGTTTTGTTTTACTCCTGGCAAAATAGGAGTGGAGACTGAAGTGGACTTTGGGCCTGGAAAGAGTGGGCGGCTAGCGCTGGCCTAGATGCCTGGGGCCCCTGGCCCAGCTCTTCTGTCCAAGGTGCTGAGTCATGAGCGGTGGTTGCAGGCCCCACTACACAGCTGGGACTTGGCATGGCGTTGGGGAAGATTAACAGATTATGATCAGAACAAGACACAAAGGAATTGCAGCTGATGTTGATAAGTGACTTGGAAAGTACCCAGAAGAGGGAAAACATGAAAGCAGACTGTGAAATCAAAGTGAGCGTGGGCAGACAGGGCTATAGAGGAGTCAGGGGCATAGATCATGCAACTTAAGGAGGGTAAGGGTTCCCTCTTCTGCTATCATTGCTTTGGGTGCTTAAGGAAGCTACTGAAAAGAATCAGACTTGATATTAAGTTGTATAAAAAAATTAAATATAGAGCAAAGGATCAACCCATCCATTGTTGGTAGAAACATAAAATGGTGCAGCCATGCTAGAAAAGGGAATGGCAGCTTCTAATAAAACTAAACATATAACTGCCATATGACCTGGCAAGTTACACTCTTGGGCATTTATTCCAGAGAAATGAAAACCTATGTTCATACAAAAGCCTATACTGGAATATTCATAGCAGTTTAATTTTGCAAGAATCAAACACTAGAGACAACCCAAATATCCTTCAACAGGTAAACAGTTAAACAAACGATGGCCTAGCTATACCCTGGAATACTACTTAGCAATATAAAGGAGTGAACTAACAACACACGACTAATGCCAGAGAATTATGCTGAATGAAAAGAGCCATTATCAGAAGGTTGCATAGTCTATGGTCACACACACACATATAAACACACACAAATATATATATATATATATGTAAATATGTAATATTTATTTTTATATTTTATAAATATAATATAATATTTATATTTTTTCTGAAATAACAGATGATTAAGATGGACAGCAGATTAGTGATTGCCTGGGGTGGGCACAGGGGGTAGAGAGGGAAATGGCTGAGGCTCTCAAAGGGTGGCATGAAGGACCTTTGTGATGCAGCTATTCTGTATTTTGACAGTAGTGGTAGTGACAAGGCCTACTTGTTATAAAACTGCATTAAACTAAATTAATGCATATAAAAGAGTGTGAGTGAAATGGGGGGAAATGTGAATAAGGTTGATGATGTATCAGCATCAATAGCCTGGCTGTGAGACCCACACTCCCTTGTTTCTTACAACTGCACATGAATTACAATTTTCTTAAAATAAAATATTTTTAAAAATGTGGAGTGAGCCATCCCCCTTGGCATATTGACATTTTAAAGAGGTTTTATGAAGGGTATTCCATACAGGGCTTTGAGCAGTGAACACTCCTTGTAAGCACAGTGGGTAGCTATCCTTGTTCTGGGGGAGCTGGGCTGTGAGGAATTATCAGCCCCCTCAGCTGGCGGGACAGAAAGATATTAGTCTGCCTTCCTGCAGTGCCTAGGGACATAAATAACTCCTCCTTCCCTACCTGTGGCTGGAGTAGAGGCCCATGAGACAAGACATATGTGTGGTTTCAATGGTACTTTGAAACATCTTTGTAAAAGTACCTCCAAGGACAAGATAAAGGTCACCTCTCACATGCAGGGGGTGAGTGACTGCAGAAATGGCAGGAAGATACCAGCTGGTGCCTGGAGGCCAATGGCACCCTGACTGTTCACATGGCCCCCAACTTCCAGGGCTGGTGGTGTACACCCAAGGGAATAGAAGGCAAATGTTCTCAAGTGGGTTGTCTGGAAAGAGAGGTTGAAAGCAGGACTTCTAAAACCTTCATATGCATAGAAGTCACCTGAGAAATGGCACATTCTGATTCAACAGGTCCCAGGGTGTCTGTGTTTCTATAAGAGGTCTCAGGTGAGGCCAGACTGGCTGGACTAAATATTGCTTTACCTGGGTCTAAACAGGCCGCACTCATCAGGCCTGTGGAAGAAGGAGACACGAAAGGAGAAAGGAAGGAGAGAAGATAGGGAGGGAGAGGTAGAGCGCTTTGGGAGCTATTGGGGTGGGCTTTTCCTCAGGGCAGTTCTGCAGGGAGCAGCTCCTTTGGAAATGTCCTGTGAGGAGATCCAGATCCAGATCCAAATCCATGAAGCAGGTATGGAGTGTTGACAGGAGGCCAGGAGCTAGCCAGGACCTGGAAGCCAGTCAGGAATGAAAGATTCCCAGTCCTCTAGAGAGTGAGGCTGCAAGAGAAGGTGGGTTCAAGTCCCCAAAAAGGAGGACAGATGTGTGCATCTAAGAGCTAAAGCCAGAAGGAGGGGGCCCTCAAAAGAAATGTGAAATGTTTCAACCCTAAACTAATTCAGGAGCCACGAGAAATGGTACTTAACAGTTTTCCTCAACAGCAAAGAGCTTATTGTCCAGAACATTTCCTCATACTGTGGTAGAGAGAGGTACAGTCAGACAGGCCATGTGTGCCAGACAGAAGCAGTACCAGGTTAGGAGGTGGGGAAGTCTGAGAGAAAGGTCAGGGAGCAAAGAGGCCTCTGTGGGGGGAAGAGCCACCCCATGCTCTGCCTCACGACTCCTTCAAGGCTTAGAACAGGCACTCTGAGGATGTTAAATGGATGTACAAATGAATGAATTCCTAATAGAAGTGAAAAATTAACTTTACCGACAGAAAGCTCATCTGGAAAGGCCTTAAGGATATTAATTCCCTTCCTTTCAAATCCCCTTTTGTTTCCATTACCATGTGGAGTCATTCTGTGATGTAGTTTTCTGTCTGTTCAGTACCACTGATGGGTGTTGGCTTAATTAGGAGCTATCCTATTGCACTGTGTACCCTTCTCCTAGATTTCTAGTCAACCCTTATCTCTGCTGTTTCCCTAACATCAATATAGTTAAAAATACTTCATCTATGTGATATCTGTTTAGAACCAAGGCATGCATGCAGACACTGGCTTGATGTTTACCCTTTTGTGATAGTGTATCCACAGATGACTTCAAAGTCTTAAAACAGAGAGATGTTTTATGGTGAAGGCCATAAGTGATGAAAGCAATGTATAAATGTATTTAGCCAAGATTTTTTTCAGAGCACTTACCACGTTTCCTCTGTTAAAATTGGTATTTCTCCAGACCAGGATGCAGGCTTTCTAGGAGATGGGAGATCACAGAGGAACAAAACCCAGTGTCCCCTTAGCTTGAGTGGAGGAGGGGGATAGAGATAAATTCACCATTGTCCTTACCCCTTACTTGCCAATAGCCTATTGGGGATTATTCTTGAGTCTCTTGCTTGTGTGTCAGTATTATGGTTTAGACGTGAGGAGTCCCTGAAAACCTCAGGTGTGAGACAAAGCAAAGAAGTTCAGAGATGAAATGATAGAGTTATAAGAGATTTAACCTAATCAGTACATTAATCTCTTGATGCGGATTAACTGAGAGGTAACTGCAGGCAGGCAGGGTGTGACTGGAGGAAGTGAGTCCTGGAGGTGTGCCTTTGCAGTGTATATTTTGTCCTGTTTGAGAGGAGCTCTCTCTGCTTCCTCTTGGCCATGTCTTGACCTGCTTTCCTCTACCACACTCTTCCACCATGATGTTCTGCCTCACCTGGGGTCCACAGCAATGGGGCCTGCCATCTAAGACCTCTGAAACCATGAACCAAATAAGCTTTTTCTCCTTAAAATTGTTCTTGTCAGGTCTTTTGGTCACAGCAGTGAAAAAGCTAAGTCAGTCAGATTTTCATTGCCAAAACAAAATACCTAAAAAAAACAAGGAAAAATGAAGAAAGATTTATTTTGGCTCATAGTTTCAGAGATTTCAGACTGTTTTTAGCTGGCTCCATTGTTTCTGGGTAGGCAGTACATCATGACAGAATAGTTGGGTGGAGCAAAGTTGGTCACCTTATGGCAGCTGAGAAGTAGAGAGGAGAGTGGAAGGGTTCTGGAGCCAAATATTTTACCTTTCAAAGGCATGTCTCCAGTGATCCACCTCTTCCAACCAGGCCCCACCTCTTAAAAGTTTCCGTCACCTCCCAATAGCACCATCAGCTAAAGATCAAGCCTTCAACACATAAGCCTTTGAAGAACTTTCCAGACCCAAACTATAACAGCTTGGGACCTCCAAGAACTGTGTATTTGCAGTGTTTTGGCTACAAATGGGGCATGAGACTAGAGCTATGCTAAGCAAGGGGCAGTGTCATTATCCAACCTCTTGATTGGGTTTCTCAATCTCACATCTGCTGGAAGTCAACTCTTTCTTCATAATAACTCCCATCCAGCCTCTCCCATTTAGGACCAACTGAGATTGACTTTGCTCTTTGAAAGGGAGAGTGAGTCCCTGTAATTCTTCTTGCAATGCAAGAGCACTCAGATAGATCAGATGTGAAGCTGTGGTCAAAGGCAGGCAGGGATCAGGGTGGGGAGTGGGTCCAGAGACCCAGAATTTAGAGAACTTTGCCTTTTCTTTTTTTTTCAACCATTGGCAGAAAGAGTTCTCATGTTTCTTACTGACTTAAGATGGATTTGATATGGATGCTTGGCCCCAAAGCCCGTCTGCCCAACTGTAGAAGATCCAGAGATACACAGCCAGCCATCCATCAAATCTGACAGGGCTGCCTCCTACAGCAGCTGTATTGTTTATGAAATGAGTCACTCTCATAGCAAATCCAAAGGCAAACTTGTGCTGGATTTGACAGATGCATCCCACTTCATTCTTCTCATTTTCTCCCTTCACATGTTTGCCCAGCTCCTGAGTAGGAGTCTCATTTTGCTAAGGTGGATAAGAAACACAAAATGGGGTTCTTTTCCTTGATATCATTGCATTTAGTTTTCTAGATTTAGGGTGGTTCAATAAACATGTATTTTCTCACTTGTCAGCAGAGGAAAGCAAAAAAGGAAAAATGAGTTGGTGACAGTAGTGACAGCCACATGTGTACCCTGAAAAAAAAGGTTCCATTATTCTGTTCTTCCATTTAATGACCATATGAAATGGTGTCTAAATTTTTTTAACAGTATTATGCTCTTATTAGGCCAAGCTTAGCCCCTTTATGAACAATTACAGCAAAATGAAAATCACTGAAGATGAGGCTTTGTTGGTTGTATGATTCCAAGGAGGAATGAAAAAGATTGACTTAGGAAATTGGCTTTTGGGTGAGTAAGTTGCTCAGTCTGGTTCAGTATCCTAAGTAGAACAGACCTGGAGGTTGGGGGGCGGATTTTGAGTGACACTAAAGGATTCCACCCTTATTTCCCTTTTTTTTTTTTTTTTTGATGATAAAATGTTTATGGAGTGAAGTCACACTGGACCATCTTAGTGCCATGGGACCAATGAGCTGATGATATTATCAGATGCTGAACTCTGAATAACCTGAAAGAACAGCATGCAAGACATGAGTAGTCCAAGGGAGAAGAGAATGCCTAAGGATGCCATTCAAGAAAACATTTATTGAACACCCATTGTTTGCCAGCCACTGTGCTAAGGTCTAGGGCTACAACAGTGAATGAACTACAATCCTTGCCTTCAGTGGTAGCCAATTGGATGTGTGACATGGGTATATAAATGATACCATCAGTGTGGTGGCACACAGTTATAATCCCAGCTGCTTGGGAGGATAAGGTAGGAGGATCATGTGTTCAAAGCCAGCCTCAGCAACTTAGCAAAAAAGGGCTGGAGATGTGGCTCAGTGGTTAAATGCCCCTGCTTTTAATCTTTGGTACCAAACAACAACAACAACAACAACTTATCATTCAAAGAGCCTGGGCAGTTTCTCAAATAATTCAGAAATGAACAACTCTTGGTAAAGGAGGCTAGGGATAGTAGATGCTACTAGGGAATAAGTAAGGCTCCAGAGAGAAAGTATGTAAGAAAAGTAAAAGATAAAAAACAAAAGACTTTTACTTGACTACATAAAAAGGTGAAATTCTGTTAGGGGAAAATGCATAAGCAAAACTGAAACTTGGAAACTTGGAGAAAATTAGTGGCCACATTAAGAGCTACTTTCCTTCACATTCTCTCATATGTAAAGAGCACTTATGAAAGAGAAAATACACTGCCTTACAATTATATAGAAAAATGTTGAGCATCACTTATAATTAAATGAAAATTGAAACTGAAAGAAGCAAGAGAGGCTACTTTAGAGATCTGCTTGTTTTTAGCCTTTCTGGAAGGGAAAGGGACTTAGGAAAGAAGTACTGAGTCAGCAAGCAAAGGCAGTGTTCAGCTGTAAGTGACCTTACCTGATTACTCAACAGGCTTACGGCTCAAATTCCAATTTTATACTTATTCTGGGAATAATAATAGGTCTCAAGCAAGGAATGGAAACATAACTTCCTTGGAAAGTTGTTTCCCTTTACTTCTTGTGATGGTCACAGCAACAACTGATGGAGAGAAAGGGTGGAATCCTTTCATTGTGACAGATGCTTAGAGTTTCTGTAAACATTACATTTTCTGGAATACTTTTTATTCTGATAGAATGCTCCAGTGGAAGGTCTTGAAAATCCTAAGCCTCTCAATTTGGAGAAGATTACCTCTAGAATATGCCACCCAGTCTGGATTTCCAAGTCCTATAAAAAGGGATAATATCCAGAAAACTTTTTTGTTGTTGTTGGTGGTGATGGTCATTGTGGTATTAGCCTTTTAAGTCACCAGTTAGAGTTGCAGTGACTTATTTTATCCTTATGGGTTGAATTTTGTCCCCCAAATTCATATGCTGAAGTCCTAACTACCAGCACCTCAAAATGTGACCTTATTTGGAGATAGGGTCTTTGTAGAGCTCATGAAGTTAAAATGAGGTCACTAGGATGGGCCCCAATCTAAGATGACTGGCATTCTTATATAAAGAGGGGAAATTGGGAGACAAATAGGCCCATAGGGAGAATGTCATATGAGCATGGAGATGACCATTGACAAGCCAAGGAAGGAGGCCTGGAGCAGGTCTCTCTCTCACAGCCCACAGAGGGAACCAACCTTGTTGACATGTTGATTTGGCTTCCACCTTCCAGAACTATGAGACTATCAATTTCCGTTTTGTTTAAACCACCCAATCAGTGATTATTTAAAGCTACCTAGTTTGTGGCAGCTCTAGCAAACTCATCCAATCCTCACATTTAGTCATTTCTTCTACACCTTTGTGTCTAGAGTGCAATAATTATTTAACCCTAGATGAAAAAAAAAAAGTCTATCCTACAAAACTTTTCAGCAATGGAAAGCAATGAAGAGATGGTCAGGAGGGAAGAGGAGCATGGAGTGTTTTACAAGGATCCTCCTCTACATCAGGCACATGATGTGAGCCTAGAGACAACAGTGAATAAGACAACATGGTTACTGCCTTCCTGGGGTCCTCAACTGGCAGGAAAAACCAAACCACATAATTATTGAAAAGTGCAATGAGTGCCTCCAGTGACAAGGCTGTGTGTACCCTGCTCTGGGAGCAGACGAAGGAGCCCTTAACCCATTCTTGGGATCCAGAAATATTTCTCTATTGGAAGTGACATCTGAGCTGAAACTTGAATAATGAATCAGAATTGGCTGGTGAAAGGGGTGCAAGATCAATGAGACACAGTGAGGGTGATGTTTCTAAGCAAAGACAATAATCAGGCTGTGCGTTTCACAGGTGAAGAGGGGGAAAAAACCTGTCCTTCATTTTGGAGATGAGAAAAGAGCCCATGGTCATGAGGGAACCAAGCAAAGCAGGCAGAGCCATTCTGATGGGTAGGAGAAGAATCTCAGCTGCAGTCCCTATTTGGGAAGTGTGGAGGTGACCTTGACAGGGTAGGTCACCTCAGGACCTAAATGCTAGAGTAATTGGGCTGTGTTAGGTGGCTTCTCAGGCCGGCTACCCCATCCTCATGCCCCATCTGCCCAGTGTTCTCACACCACCCTTTCACAGTTTGATCTGGGAGCTTCTAAAAATGCTTTTTATAGAGCCAGACTTTGTGAGGGGGCCAACAAACAAAGAAAACCCCACTAAGCTGATAGAAGAATTGTTGGGGCTTGTCCCCTGATGGGAAAGGCCACTCCTCCTTCTTCCATTCCCTTCCAAGAACCTGAAAAATGAAAGAGCCTTTTATGTTTCTGATAAATGGTTTGGCAACATTTTGAGTTTTGGAATCATATCCTACCTGACTCGCCTTCCACTAATCCCTTCTCCCCCCATCGAAACATGTTGTGTCTCCTGGCAACACGGTCTGAGGAATGAACAGTGTCTCTGAAAAGTTAATGTTCTAGAGGTCATTTGGGGGTTCTTGTCCTGGTTTTGCCCTTAACTAGTATTGTAACCTTAAAAAAAAATCACCTTTCATCCCTAAATCCCTGAGTGTCAGTTTCTGAGAGTGTAAAGCAAGGGTAGGGGTCATGGTGGGGTGAGGTGGGCTGGGGAGCAAGACAGCTAACCTCCCTCCAACTCAAGTTAGGATTCTGTTTTCTTTCTATATCTCATTCATCCCCACTCAACCTAACCATGGCCTGGTCATTGCCAGAGGTCAGAGGAACAGCCTTTGGCAGTCTGGGGCAGTCACGTGGTCTCTGTGCCGTCAGTAGTATGTGTAGTGAAGAATGGGTAAACATGAGCCATCAGAAACAAAATTTCCCCCCTCTGTTATCTAGCTTCCATGGTCAAAGATGTCAACCTTTCCCCCTCTACCTGGCTGCCACCCCTTTCCACCCACAAATTCATCCAAAAACTTTGCCTAGAGGGGAATTCAAGACTTATTTCTTTAATGGTCAAAATTGTGCTGGGTCAAGACTTTTAACTGTGTATTTAATTAGTCATCTGTATGCATGTAACTTAAAGGCGTTCAGCTGTGCCTTTTTATAGGATTAATAAAGCGGGTTGTAAATCACCTCTGCAGCCTATAAAGGTATTTATAGCAGCTTTTCTCTCCCTTTGCCATTACAGAAGCTTTGTTTGAACTAGCTGAGGTTTGCATGGGTATAGTTCTACCCAGTTCTAGGAAGAAAGCGTTAAAAAGTCCCTTCCTGGCAAACCACAACTCCATCATTAGGCAATGAGAAATGTGCTGAAATGTTAAGCTCCAGCAAGGACGTTCCAAGGCCTTATTGCCAACAGCAAGCCTTCTGTGTTAATGAAAATCAAAATACAAAAAGCCAGTCAACTGTAAGCACAAAAACTTAAGCCGAACTTGAGAAATATGACCAGACCTGGAATTCCATGGCTTCTTGACTTCTATAAACCTTAACAGGGTTTGGCAAGCCCTTCTCCAAGCTCATACATTTGCGCTGGCCAAACACCTTTGGAACCACCTTAGCCAATTCCATGGTATCATTGAGCCTGTAAAGGAACAAGCCACCTTTTGTATGATAGATATTCAGAGCTCTTATGGGCAAAAGGAACAGTTACCAGAACCTGCTTCTTGTGTCAGCAGAGGTTCATTTTGCAAACCCTTTTCCCTGCCTACCAAAGGAAAAGATGCCAGTGCTTACAAGAGTACCAGAGCCATGTCATTGCCTCATTACCATTCTTCTGCAAGTCCTACCTGATTTGAATTCTTTCTCTAATTCAGTGCCATAGAAAGGAGTATTGATTAGCATCAGGTTCCAGAAGCTGACAATAATTTAGACTTACCTTACTTATCATTTTGGGGCGAACCCTGGACAGAAGCAGCCATAGGTTTTCGGTTCGCAGACATATATTCTGAAACCTCACAATTCACTTTTCTTCTTTACAATGAATCTTGACTATCTGATGATCAGCAATCTTTCAGCTGAAAGTAAACAACAAGCCAACCAACCAATCAGTGTTAAAGAGATCACACCAACCTGGGAAGAATAATGTGTCTTCAGGCAGTGAAGACAAAGACAAGCTCCATTCTGCTGAGGCTTGGGGAGTTCCACAAGTAGGTAGTGGTTTGCATATTTTCCCTGGCTACCAGGGGCCAGGCATTTGGTCACTTTGGTGACTCTGACTCCCATAGTTAATCAGCCTCAGGAACAGCTAGGCTCTGGCTTGGAGTCCTGCAGTATAATTTGTGTATTTTGTATTTATTCAGGATTCAAGTGTGAGGGAATAGGAATGCTAATAGTGACGAGTAGCAGTGGGCTGTTCTCTCTGAAAATTGGCCCTCAGAGTTGGGTGTTATGTGAATTGGGCTCACCAACTTTGTGAAATATTTTTTCAATATTAGAAATTGGCTTGAGGGTCTTCAAATCTTAAATGGGTTCTCTTCTGAGTCTTTTGCTTTTCTTCCCCACTTCATACGTCTCCTTCCCTCCCTCCCTTCCTCCCTCCCTTCCTCCCTTCATTTCTCTTTTGTTTGGATAACATCTTTTGGGAAAATATCATGTATAACTGGCCTGATACCTGACTTCAAAATATCTGCTTCAGGACCAAGTCTTTTTGAGATGGGATGCATTTTTATCCAGATGGAATACCTTCTACAAAGAAAATATGTGAAAGAAATCCAGTTTTCCCTATAGGTATAGATAGGTTATTTTTGAACTTGTTTTCAATTAATAGACCACCTGATGATTTCCGTAAAGACATTCTCTATTATTTTCTTTAGCTAGAGAACTGTTCCTTTTTTCTTGTAAGGTTAATGAAGAATAGAAAACTCTGAAACTGAGATTGAGAGTTTAACTTTAATCTTCTATCATTGTATTTCCTTTGGTAAGTACGGACTTTTAACCAATTTAGTGAGGTATAATTTACATATAATGAAATTCATCCATTTTAACTATTCAATCTTTTTTTGTAGATTCACTGAGTTGTGCAACATAACAATAATAATCTAATTTTGAAATATTTCATCACTCCAATAAGATTCCTCATATCCATTTACAGTTAATCTTTGTTCCTACCTCCAGCCCCAGGCAACCACTAACTCACTTTCTGTTTTGGTAGATTTGTCTTCTCTTGATAATTCATACAAGTGGAATCATCCAATATGTAGTCTCTTTGTGTCTTGTTTCTTTCACTTAAAATAATGTTTTTAAAGTTAATTAATGTAGTATGTGACAATAATTCATTCCTTTTCATTGCTGAGAGCATTCCATTGTATGTACATACCATGTTTATCTAGTCACCAGTTTATAAACACATGAATTATATTCACTTTTAGGCTATTATGCATAATGCTACTGTGTACATTTATGTGCAAATCTTTGTGTGAGTATATGTTGTTACTACTCTTGGTTGGCTATGTAGGACTGAGATTTCTGGGTCATATGGCAAATTTGTGTTTAATGATTAAGAAACTGTCAAATCTTTCCCTCAAAACTATATCATTTTAGGGCTGGGGTTGTAGCTCAGTGGTGAAGCACTTGCCTGGCATGTGTGAGGCACTGGGTTCGATTCTCAGCATCACATATAAATAAATAAATAAATAAAGGTCTATTGACAACTAAGAAATGTTTTTTAAAAAACTATATCATTTTATATTCTCATCAGCAATATGTGAAGGTTCCTATTTCTCTGTATACTTAACAGTATTTGCTATCACCTGTCTTTTGGAAGATAATCATTGTAGTGGGTATGATACACTATCTCTTTATGGCTTCAATTTTTAATTCTCTAACAACCAATGATGTGAACTATCTTCTTTGTGCTAATTAGCCACTCATCTTTGGTAAATTGTTTCCTTGTATCTTTGGTATCTTTTTAAATTGAGTTGTTTGTCTGATTATAGAATTATTGAGAGCTTCGTATATATTCAGGACACAGGTCCTTTATCAGATATGTAATTTGCAAATAGTTCTTGTGATCTGTGACTTGTCTTTTCATTTTATTAATGATGTCTTTTAATGTACAAAAGTTTTACATTTTGATGAAGTCCAATTTATTGTTTTTATTTTTATTTTTTTTATGGATCATGCTTTTCATGTTGTATCTAGGAGATCTTTGCCTAACCTAAGGTCATGAAAATTGTCCCCCATTTTCATCTAAACATTTTATGTTTAGCTTGTACATTTAAATCTCTCATCCATCTAAAGTAATTTTTTGTGTATGGTGTGAAGTCTGAGTTTACCTTTTTGAATTTGGATATATGATCCACATTGTTCATTAAAAAGATTATTCTTTGCCCCATTAAATGGTCTTTGACCCAGTTGTCAAAAATAAGTTGGCCATAAGCAGAAGAACTTATTTCTCTTAGTCTGGTTCTATCTTTATATCTATATTTATGCTTTTGATTGCTAATGGTTTTGATTACTCTGAGATTCAGATTATTCAAAGAGAATCAGTGCACAGGACATTGAATTATTATTATTTTTTAAAAAACTCCTCCCCACAAACAGAAATGAGATATATTAGTCAACTTTTAGTTGCTGTGACTAAAATACCTGACAAAAACAACTCAGAGGAAAAAAGATTGATTTTGGCTGATGGTTTCAAAGGTTTTAGTCCTTACTCTGGGCCTGAGGTGAGGCAGAACATCATAGCAGAAGGCCATGGCAGAGGAAAGCTGATCATCTCATGGCAGCCAGGAAGGAGAGAGAGAAAGAGCATGCAAAGAAGATGTGCCTTTCTAACTATATCCCACCTCCCAGTAGTCAATTCAGCCATCAATGGATTAATCCACTGCTGAAGTTAGAGCCCCCATGATTCAATCACTTCCCCAAAGCTCTACCTTTGAATACATGAGATTTTGGGGACATTAAATCTAAACCATAACATGAGATAATCTTAGAAATCATTTGCATGAAAGGAGTCCCCAGAACCAGGGCTGTTTTTGAGGCCATAATGGCTGTCCAGCCCCACTGTATTAATTGAAAGTTCCCCAAACAGAAAACTTGAAGTTGGGGAGCTTTCAGAGGAAGGGCACAGGAGACAGGAGAACTGAGACAGGTGGTATGTAAGGGAAAATTTTTCATGCCTGTCCAAACTTATCAAAGAATGTAAGCTCAGAATTAATTTAGTAGGAACCTCTATTTATTTAATTATTTATTTATTTTTAAATTTTATTTTTTAGTTGTAGGTGGACAGAATATCTTTATTTTATTTTTATGTGGTGCTGAGAATCGAACCCAGTGCCTCATGCGTGCTAGGCGAGCACACTACCACTGCGCCATAATCCCAGCCCAGGAACCTCTATTTATTTTTTAATGGGGAAGTCTCTATAAGACTAACCTATGGGGAGGAAACCCACTTGTTGTCTTCCAAGGGGAAAAAAACAAAACAAAACAAAAACAAAGCTACTTTGATATAGGAGACTTTGGCTTATAGCTCTCCTTTTTTCTCACTCTTCATGCTTCCTCCAGCTTAGAACATGTCAAGGACCTATCGTTGCTGTGGACTCACACAGAATCTACCTCTATGGTACTTTGTAAATGTACATATGCATATATTTTAAATAATTACTGCTTAAAGTTACAATAATATGACAAGTATGATTTTAGGAACTCTAATTTAGACATGCAAGGGACAAGGAAGACATTTGTACATTACTGAGATCTGTTGATACAAGATACTTCCTGAGAAGCTCCCTTTGCTAATAAATTATGTGGTGTGTAAAACATGAGTATTGAAACAGCTACCTTGAAGAAAACACTGCATCCAGAGCATTTCATCAGCCATCAAGATGAGAATCTTACTGAAGCAAAGGAAACCAAGTAGAATAGAAGGGCTTTTCCTGGAGTCCTGTAGAGACGTGGCCATAGCCTCTCATGTAAATTGCCTGGAGTAGCCTAGGATCCCTGAGACTTCTTAGAGAAGAAGGAGGAGGTATACTTAATTTGGGGAACTTCCTTATACTATGGTCTAATCCCTTTCTTCAAAATGATATGACCTCTAGAATCAGAAGCATATTATGATGAGCCCATGCCAACACACTTGTACTCAATAATATTCAATAATTTGGACTTCTCTATCATGCAACTATTCTCAATCCTCCACTTCCTAAAGTGGAAGCTTTCAGTGGAGCAAGGACTTTGGACGGCTAAGTTTGCAGGAATGGTAAAGAAGACACGGGACCAAGTTGAATGCATGCCACTCAAGCAAAAGCTCTTGATTTAACCATGTGGGAATGAATCAACATTTCAGAATGGTAAACCCATATGGATTTTATATTAAATGTCCTTCCAAATAACCAAGCTCATACTAACTGTCACTCTGAGGTGGCAGTAATTTGGTGGATCTCAGCTGACTACCACAGTCCTGAGCCTGGCTCATGTGGTAATCAAACAGAAAGCTACCCTCCTAGCCCCAATACCATGCCCTCAAGACAAGTACTTTAGAAGGCAGATACTCCAAGCCCAGGGCTGGCATGGGAAAAATAACAAGAGAAACTTTGTCTCTGAACCTGTTCACCTGCTGACCCTCCCTCTTTTTGTTTATCCCTCTCAGTTGCTTCTCCTAGAGCTCTGTTACTGCCCCTTCTTTACTCCTAGAAGATCCCCCCAGAACACCATCATCGCTACGCCTTTCTCAGAATGAAGATACCCACCACTTTGCTTCTAATGTGCCCTCCAGAGAGAAGGCAAAGACCACTCACACGTATAGTTATGGATTGACTACGTTAAGATTTCTACAAATAATTTCAGTTAACAAAAGCTAGTGGAAAATGGACTTAGAGACTAGCAGAGGCTTTAAAATCACACTTTTCTTCCTCCTTGCAGAAATCTAGAGAAGCCTGGCTGGTCCAGGATATGCAGGGGGAACAACGGTGGTGATGTCTTCTCAGCCTCATCTGTACAATTAACTTTGTTCATTGCAGTAAGACTCTTGTCTGGTTGTAAAAAATTCCTCCCGAGCTGGCCTCAGATGTCTGGTTAGTCACTGTTGTTCCATGGGGTTCTGTTCTCAGCCCTGGACACAGATAATGACCACAACTGCCACAGGCTGCCCTATGCTCCATGGCCAGACACTTTGTTCTGACCATGCTGGGCTCTCAGTTTAGCTTTCTTTCTTTGGAAGCTGTGAAGTTCCCATTGTCTGGGGGTGACTGGGGCTCAGGAGAGTCCTGCAGGGATAAGAGCTTCCTGGAGGGCAGGCTGCCCACAGGCTCTTGGGGGAGGACGAAGTTGCTGTTGAGCCACAAGGCCTGATGGGGTTTCCCAGGCCTCTCTTGATTCCAGGAACCCTTATTCCAGGAAAAGACTCAAAGGAAGAGCTGTTTGTGTACAAAGTGTACAGAGGAGTACTCTGGGATGCAGGGCCTGGTTGGGGAATGGGGTAAGGAGAAGGAAGCACAGCAGATGTGGCTTTGCCCTGTGAGTCAAGCTCATTACCATATATTTTTGGAAGAAAACATTAGTAACTGTCATTAAAGGACTCAAGTCATTTTGTTATATAGTGGATTCCCACCCCTCCTCATTGTAAAAGCATCCATGCTCACTATAGAAAACATGAAAAAAAAATTCAATGGAAAACTAAATATTATTAAAATAGGTATAACTGTTGTTATTGTGTTAAGATTTTGGTTTAACTTCTGGTCTTTTTCTCACACGCACACACACAAACACACACACACATGTATATATATACTTTTTATGTTATATGTGTATTTTTGCCTAAAAAGAGGAATTTATTATATCCTGCCTTTCCACCTAGAATTACATATTTTTCTGCAAAATGATTTTAATAGCTGAGTATTATTTCATCTTTTTCATGTTGCATAATTTACTCAATCAGACCCCTATTGTTGGACATTTAGGTCATCTATAATTTTTCTGAATTATACATTTTACACATTAGTCTTTACTTGCTCACCTTCATAATTTTATCCTTAGAGCACATTGCTAGAATGGAGTAGACATATTGCATTTTTATAGATATTTTAATATTTCCTTCCAAAATGAGCTGATTTATATTTCTAATAGCAATATATAAAACATTTTTTTCTCTGGAATGTAACATTAAGTAGACTGTATCTTTATTAATTTTTGAGGTAGGAAAGCAAAGTTCTGTCTCATTATTTTAATTTCAATAGTTTTGCTTATTTGTATAATTTGGTATTTTTCCATTTATTGATTGATTAAATATATACACAAATATCACCAATAAACAGGATCTTCTATTTTAATTGCTCCGTAAGTGCTAGTTATATATTGTGATCTGTTTTATATAATGCACATATCTTTCTAATTTTTCATTTTATTTTAATTTTGGTTTAAAAATTTTTAAACATCATCTCCTCAAGTATATTAGTCTTTTTACTTTAGAGTGTCTATACTTGGTGCTGTTAAGATTGTTTCCATGAGATGAAATAATACTCATTTACCTTATGTTTAAAAATATTTTAATTGTATAAGTAATTCTTTAATCTATTTGTACTTTGGGGGTACATGAGATAAAGTGTGAAATCTAACTTCTTTTCCCATCTCTCAGAAGTTTTTTCAGTACCATTTATTAAATGATAAAGCCATCCTTCATTGATAAAAAATTCTACTTTATTGATACAGAAAATTCTTATACATGAATACTATTTCTGGATGCTTTACATATAATTTATTGATCTGTTTGTACATTGTTGAAGCAATACCATAACACTTTTGTAATAATTTTTTTCTCTTTTCTTCCAATTTCAGTTTATTAGTTTTTGCTTCTCTTTAATGAATACTTTTCCTTTTCCTTTTGGCATTTTGCTATTCTATGCAATGCCTTCAGTGAATTCTTAGTGCACTCCCCCCATTTAAAAATGAAGTTAATATTACAAATATGCTTTGGTTACAACATTGCTTTCATACTGAAGATTTAAAATATGTTCTCATTGTTATTATTTCTTAAGTATTCTTAGTCATAGCTTTGACTTTTTCTTTGTCTCAAAATTTATTTTTAAAATCATCTTTGAATAGCCAAGAATGATTTAAATTATTTACACTTTTATTATTAAAATAAAATTTAATATCTTGTTTTGGATACTTGGGTTTTCTCTGTTACTAAAGCATGTCAATTATTTCTTAATGGGATCTAGAAGTATGTGTGTGTGTGTGTGTGTTAGTGTTTTTATGGCAAAAAACCTGTACATATAAAACATAATATACACACACATATGTCTATATGTATACATATGTGTATATGTATGTATATATAATGATGTTTTATGGCAAAATATATATCTTTTAATATATATGTACATGTATATACTTCATATATATAAATATATATTATATATATGTATAAAATGAGCCACATCAATAATATTTGTCAAAGTCTCTCCTTATTCACTTTTTTGCTACTTGACTTGTCAAAGATATTTATTAAAGGTTTTCCCTATTATTATTCTTTAGAAATTCCTTTCATTTGTTCTAGGTTTATGCTTTATGTATTTAATTTTTTTTGTAGTTGAAGATGGACAGCACACTTTTATTTTATTTGTTTATTTTTATGCGGTGCTAAGGAGCTACCCAGTGCTTTACATGTGCTAGGCAAGTGCTCTGCCACTGAGCTACAGCCCCAGCTCTGTTTATGTATTTTGATGCCATATTATTCTGTTAATGAGATGTTTCTTTATCTAAGAAAAATATCATCATCATAAGACTAATTGATGTACCACATGATAGGTTGAAATAAAGAGCATTGATTCTGTCATTTCTGCTAAAATACATAATATGATTTAATCATGAAGAAATACCAAGTGAAACCAGAATTGAGGGAGGTTCTACAAAAATTAGCCCGTGATCTTATGACCAACAGTCTTAAATTCACAAAGGTCAGGACTGAATCCAGATTGATTTGGATTAAAAGACGTGACAACTAAATCTAACATGCAATCCTGAATGGGATCCTTTTGCCATAAAAAACACTGTTAAGACAACTGGGAAATCTTGAGTCTGTGGATTAGATGGTAATGACCTATTAATATCAATGTCTGAATTTTGGTCTTCATATTGTGGCTATGTACAGAAATATATTTTTGTAGTAATTTCAAAGTATTTAGGAGTCATGACATAACACGTCAGCAATTTATCCTCAAAAGATACACGAAAAAGGTTTTTGTACTCTTGAAGAGTTTCTATAAATTTGAAATTATTTAAAAACACATTAATTTAACATAAATATATTCTAAGGCATCTGGATTTTCTCTTTATAAACCAGATCTTTCCATATAGTTTGTCTTTATGGTCATGAGTCATGTTGATGCCAGTTAGGATCACTATAAAGTGATGTGCTTAACTCTGACTGTGTTAAACATGTCTGAGTACTCTGTGTCCTGAGGGGCCCAGTTAGTGAGCTGAGCAGCAAAGTAAAAAATTGGGAAGAAGTTGAGAGAAGGCATATAGTCAGCTTTTTGTTACTGTAACAAAATACTTGAGAAAAATGACTAAAAGGAGGAAAAACTTATTTGGGTTTATGGTTGCAGTGCATGATTGGCTGGCTCCATGTCTTTCCTGAAAACATCATGGGGGAAGGGTGTTGCAGGAAAGCTGCTCATCTCATGGCAGCCAGGAAGCAGAGGGAAAGTGGCCAGGGACAGGATATGGTCTCCAAAGCTACGCCCCAAAGGTCACACTACTCTCAATTTAGCACCATCTCCTGTAGTTTCCACCACCTCCAATTAGTCCATTCGGCTATGAATCTGTCTACAGATACACTAATTAGAGCCCCTGTGATCCAAATACTTCCTAAAGCGCTACCTGTGAACATTGCTACTTTGGGGACCAGCCATTAACACAGGAGCCTCTGGGGGATATTCCAGGTTCATACCATAACTAGGAGATAGCAAGAAATTATAACAAAGCTGTCTGGAGACATTAAGAGCAAGGAAGTATCAAATGTTGTAGACTGTAGTTGGAAGCAGGAATCTGAGTCCACAGTGGAATAAAATAAATTCTGTTGAAAGCCATGGCCATTTTGCCTGTATTGAGTTTGGGGGTTGGGTGGGAGAATGATGTTCTTTGGTGACCTATAGGCCTGTCTCTGGCTATCATTAAGGGGGCGAGGTAGTAAGTAATAATCCAAGTCATTGCAAGGAGACTTGAATTCTTGTTCCTTCTACAAACTATCTTGTGACACAGAAAATCATGGAGGCTCACAATGAATTTTTACTACTCTGTAAATGAAGAGGTTGGGGTACTGGGTACCTTCCAAGTCTGGCATAACACTTCTGAACATCAGTAAGTATGAACACTTTAAGAATCCAAAGAAAAGAGGGATACACTTAGGCTGAGCCCACAGAGAGCTTTCAAGGAGTTGCTGGGAGTTGGGTTGGGCCTTAAATGGAGGGCAGGCTGTGAGTCTTCCCAGAGGAGGAAAGAGCACTGGAGGAAGCAGGTGTCTTGGGGGCCGAGCTGGAGGAAGGGCAGAGAGGTGGGGCGGGAGGCAGAAATGGTGAAGAGGGGAAAGGGAGCCAGTCCTGGCTGGGCTCTTTCATGTCTTTGACCCACATGAACTCTAGCCCAGGAAGAGACTGACACAGGGTTTTGCTTTTAAGTTTGTTCTGCTGATAAAACTCCCAAATGTTCTTGGTACATTAGGAAATGATGTGTTATTAAAGGTAAAACAAATTTGCCTTCTTACAGTAGAATTTTTAATTACTGTTTTAAGGGGATACATGCTTGTTTTTTCTTTCAATGTTGGGCAGACTTAGGAGAGCAAAGGCAACTAAAAAGAAGACCTATAAAAGTTAATTCAGCATTGCTTTATGAAATTCAATATGCCATGGCTGGGCCTGTGGGTGCTTTTTAAATTTTTTTCCCCTCTCTCTAAGAAAAGGCCTGGGTAGGGTCCATGTGGGATAACAGAAAGCAAAATAAATAGGGCCTCCGAACTGGGACTACACACAGGTGCTCAGTAGACCACATACCTCTCACTTCAGTGACCCCAGGACCACAGTCAGCCAACACCCATGTTCTCTCTGGAGAGGCGATCATATGGTGGTGGGAATGGGAGTCACCAAGGGGGTAACTGGCCTGGCTGGGCTGGCCAGTGGCTCTGCATGTTGTGGGGGCTTCCTGGCTGTGGCTCTCTTGGCTCTCTGCCCTGAAGTGGTCAAGCAGGGAGGAATCTGTCTCATGGGACTATGTCAGGCCTGGTTAGGCCCTGTGGCTAGGAAATTCTTCATTTATTTAAAGGAAATAAAAAATGTGGGCAATCTGTCTATTTGTGAGAGGCAGACAATTACAGCCCTGAGGAGAGAAGAGCCTGTTCCCAATGGCTAAGTGGAGCGTGGAGCCCTGGCAAGGAGGAGACAGAATCGCAGGCCTGGGCTGAGGGCCATGGGCAGCCGCCTGGTGGGAGCACCATTATCCCGCCCCCTCTCCAGCTCTCTGTGGTTGGGAACACAAAGAGAAAGAGGGTGGGGTGGGAGGGCTTGGCCTCTCTCCCTGCAGAGGTCGGTCCACTGGCCTCAAATGATTATTGCGTTTAATGAATTGCAGCTTGTAAAAGGCTTTGAAGCTGGAAGGCAAAGCCTGAACATGGAGGGTTCTTTTTCTTAAATCATTTTATTCTATGACTTGAAAAACAAAATCCCTTTTGAGTAGAGAGCAACAGTCAAAGCTGCCAACCTCCACTTGTGGCAACCGTTGTTTTTTTTTTTTCTTTCTTAATGATTATTTTTAAAAATGTGGACAAAGCAAAGTACAAGAAGACAACAGATTTAACATTTAGGTAGGACGTGGGGGGATGTTCAAGGGGCTTCCACTGGAACAATAACAATTAGCCCCATTAGCTTGTGCATAACCCATAAATGTAAGGAGCACATAAACGGTGAGAGCAAGTGGCTATGGTGCCCCTGGGAACATCTCTCCAGTCTCAAACCATCTCACTAAGCAGATGTAAAAAGATCATATGGCATGTGTCTTTCAGTGACAATTAACCTCAATTACTATCCTATAATCCACCAAATAGCTGCATGGGATAGGGTCCATGAGGGATGAGATGCTGGGTCTGGGCTCCCCATACTAATCACCCAACAGCCGGGACTGAGTTTGGCGTTTTCAGTCATGGTGCAAATCCTAACTGGCATTGTTTGCTACCCACTATAAAACACAGAGTAGCAGGTGTGTCCTCTCAACAAGCCCTTTGTTGCCTGGGTATTGTCACAGCCTCTTGCTGGTTAGCATCTCAGTAATGAGCCAGGGGAAAGCAAGGCCCAGAAGCCCGCAAAGTCACCAAGGTTCTTGCAAGAACCTTGAGGAAAAAAGTTGAGCCCAGTTTTTTGATTCAGAGAGCACCTTCTCTCATAAGAACTCCTTGCTGATATTATCATTTAAATCCATCTCTTTACTTTGAAATTTTAAAAGGTATTTGGTATTTGTATCTCCCCCTATTAGCATAAAATCAATGTTCTGCAGACATCAGAGTAATTGCTTGCCTATTCTGTGGAAAACTTAAAAAGATTCTTGTCCTTTCTCCTTGTCTTGCTACTTTCCCCTCCCCTCATCTCTTCTCCTTCGCCTTCTCCTCTTTCTCTTCTTTCTCTCTCTTTCCCTGATTTTCACAACTTTTTTTTCTTTTAGCATTTATGTGATCTCACACTTACTTGTACTTCCTTTACTGGCTCTTTTATTCACAAGACTAAAGAAATGCTTCCCTTTGGTTGTGTTTGTCCATTTTCCTGTCCTCCACAATGTTGGCCACACATCTTTGGCATCTTTGTCATGGTGTGTTCAAGGAGAGGTGTTTCCTGACCTCCTTTCTTAGCCTTTGCTGAGGTTGTACTCATTCGTATCTACCCTGCAACTTTCTGCTTGTGTCTCTCATTACTTCTCAAATCCATCTTCCCTGAAAAATTTCCATGTCGTTAATGGTTTTTAAATGTGCTGGTTGTATAAACCATGTTAATAACTCTGACAGTTTTTCATTGTACACTCTGTCTCGGTTTTCCTTGATAGGCTGCTTATCTTTGTCCATCCTCTTTTACCATATCACTTCTATACATAATATAGAAGAAAAATAAGTCTAGGTTCCAGACATGGCTTGACTTGATCTTTGGAAAATTATATAACCTCTTAGCCTCAGTCTCTTTAACTATGAAGTGGAAATAATAAAACCAAACTCTCAGAGATATTATGATGATTCATTTGTAGAACATAGCCAGTACCCCCTAACTCAATTCCTGGCATGTTGTAGATATCCAAAGATGTCAGGCTCCCTTCTCCATTTTAGGTAAACCCTGTCCATTTGATAAATTCTTCATAAGGAAATAAGTCTTTGAATAAAAGTCCCATAAATCTTTGAATATAGACAGGAAGACCTTGAAGGCTTCCATTATTATTACGTTCTGGCTTTTTTTAGTATTAAAATATTTTAAAATAACACTTGATCTACAAGTAAAGTAGTCTTCGGCCATGCTAAGCTTCCTCTTTGAGGAGCTCAGCTCCTCATAAAAGATCCTTGATATTTTTGGAGATGTGAAAGTCCTTGTTTTATAGAGACTCAGTAAATTATAGAAATTTGCTCTATCATTGGGTGGAATTGGGAATTTTACCCTATTCTGAAAGTCTTCACTGTCCTGAGTGATTGGGAGAGAGAGGAGAGGAGTGAAGATCTCAGATCTAAGACATGGATGTTGTTGGGAGAAGAAAAGTGGGGAAGAGAAGTCATGTTAGATCCTTGCCCAGTGTCACCTAAATGCTCAGCTGGCTCTGTTTCATGTTACTGCACTGCATCTAAGTAACCGAATCAATCAATAGTTAACTAATCCATGAGAAAATTTTGCATAATGATTCAAGTACAGGGAGTGGGGGAGGAGAGGGAGAGGGGAGAAAAAGAGAGAGAGAGAGAACATGATCATGACACAGAGAGACACATCCTTATGAAGAAATAAAAACTCAGATTCTTGGAGAAAGTGATTCTAAGGTTATAGAGGGTAGGGAGCCAAGGCTATTCAACAGACAAAGAAACACAAAGTATTCTATATTATGGCAATTGATATGGTGCAGGGAAGAGAGCCATTGTGGTAGGACCAACTCCTGTCCACATGAAAGAGGCCTTCACTTCAAAGGGTATGGCCACAATCTTAAGGGAGTATGCCATAGACATCGTGGGCCACTACAGAGAATTTTATTTGAACAGAGAAAGTGTTCCTCTGACCCCCTTTCTCCCATGTCTTAACCAGACCAGGCCAGCAATGTTTCACAGACTCTCTTCTAAGGATCTCTTAAGCAGCAGAGCTGGGAGCAGAAGTCACTATGTGGCATTCTGTTTTAAAAGGTCTTCCCTCCCTGAATAGCTTTTATAGAATATGATTATGGATGATCATAGTGAGGCATTAGGGCCGTGGTTCTCTAAGTATGAACCCTTGACCAACTGAATCAGGAATTCTGGGGTGGGGTTCAGCAGCCTCTTTTGACAAACACCCAAGAATGAGTTGTGAGTTGACTTGTTGGGATGCCTGCTAAGGTAATTTTTTGATTTTCCCATATAAAGCCTCTCTTCATCTTGTTGAATGTCCTGGGTTCTGAACAACATTATCTTCTTTGTGTCTGTTCCTTTGTGGGAACCCTGCTTATGAGAAGAACTGTTCCACCTGTGAAAACAGATTCCCTGAGACCAGAGCTGCATCTTATTTTGTTTTTTTTGGAAAGTGGGTGGAGAGAGCAGGAGTTATACAGTCCCCCCACCACCTTTGGTGATAGTGTTCTTCCTGAACCTTGAAGAGGAAAAAAGAGACAAAATTTAACATTTTTGTGGTTCAGTTGATATTAAAATGGGAAAAAGCACATCACTAGAATTAGAATGTCCAGTTCATTAGTCACTTTTTCTTCTCAAATTAAAATGTCTCTGCAAACAGGAAAAGAATAAGCCCTCGATGACCTCATAACTCATTATTTCTAAGGAATATACTTAATTCCCAGTGGAGATGAATCTGGAATTGATTTTCCATTTCTGATGGCCATTGAATGGCAGCCTCTTTGGAAGGAGAAGATGTACTTTTTGTGAGGACGGTAAGGGCTGGTGGAGAGAGGAGGTTGCCATTGTTGGTGACCCTGCGGGTAGCTGCCGAAGATCCATTCTCCACTTCAGGCCATTCTCAGCCTTGCAGAAACTAGAGTTGGGGGCTCATTCTGGCTTTTTCCATCATAAATTTTTCCAGCTGGATACACAGCTACAATCCCCTGTAAAGGCCCTAGAAAAAAATGTGCCAGGCATCAACTGCTGATATGTGGCAAGAGTGAAGGAAACTGGAGTCTCTGTTGACACTAGGATGGCTGTTAGAAAGAGGATTTGGTCTGGTGCTTTCTGTAATATCTTTGCTTCCCTGTCCTGCAAGACTTCTGAGCTTGAGGTCAAACAGACTCTAGCTAAGCTGGAAATTCAGAGAACTCTCTCAAGGAACAAATGAGAACTCTCCCCAATGCCAGGATTATACCAATAAGGATTTATTGCTCTCTATAGTTAGACCAGAAAAACTTTTCTGGGCATGATTCTAGTTATCTTGGGCTGTGAAAAGCTGGGCTAATACTGGACCCCAGGAGAGGTATGCCATAGCTATTATCTATCATCTCAAATCAACAGACTAAGAATCACAGAATTCAGCAGTGACAAATTTGCCCTTGAGCACAGTGAAATATCTGCTGATTTGAAAGCACTATTTCCATGTTGGATTTACAGTTGCCAGCTGTACAAACACAAGAGGAGAGAGGCACGGAAGGCATGAATGAACTACGCCTTAGAAAATGTATACTAAACTTAACTCTTTGTAACTTAATTCCTCATAAATATGCTCACATTTATTCTTACAGAATGAATTAAGCTGAAATTATGTTCCAGGCCCAGCACCCCTCCAAAACAAAACGAAACAAACAAACAAAAAAAACCAACACAATCATTTCAGGGTTGACTAGATGATGCAGAGTTGCTGAATGATGGACAAGCCAGCGTTCCTTAGACTCACTAACGACCTTAATAAATCACATTGAATTAGTAGTTTAGCATATAACACTCTAAGTTGAATCACTGATTAGCAGCATTCCCTTTGAAGAATGATGACACAAGTTTTGGGGCCTTTGACCAGGAGGCTGTTCCTCTGCAGATCCCTTGATCAGTCATTGTATGTCCCTATAGTAGGATAAATAAGCCCCCCAAAGATATTAGGTCTAATTCTTGGAAACTGTGAATGGCAAACTCTTTGCAGATGCAAGTAAGTATGGATGTTGAGATGGGGAGATCCTCCTGGGTTATCAGGCTGGGCCCTAAATGTAATAACATATATCCTTATAAAAGGGAGGCAAATGGACACTTGCCAAACACAGAAGTTCATGTGAAGCCAGAGCAGGAAGAGATTTGAAGATACTGGCCTTGAAAATTGGAGTGATGCAGTCACAAGTCAAGAAATGCCATAGTCCTCATTAGAGCCAAAGACACAAGGAACAGGTTTTCTCCTGCAGGGCGTGTGGCCCTGGTTTACACCATGATGCTATGATAATGATTGTGGACTTTTGGCTTGTGGAGCTGTAAGGGAATGAGGTGTGTTGTTTTAATCCATCAGGTTTGTGGTAAGTTGTTACAGCAGCCACAGAAAACTAATATGGTGCCATATTCTTTCTTTTCTTTTTTTTTTAAATTTTTTTTATTTAGGTTTACATGATATCAGAGTGCAATTTGATTCATTGTACACAGATGGAGAATAACATTTCATTTCTCTGGTTGTAAGTGACATAGAATCATATCACACATGCAGTCATACATAAAGCTAAAGCTATGATGCCCATCATATTCCACCACCTTTACTGTCCCCATGCCCCCTCCCCCTTTACACCCCTGTGAACAGAGTTCCTCCATTGTTCCCATGTCCTTCCACCCATTATGGATCAGCATCCACTTCTCAACGAGTACATTCAGCATTTGGTTTTTTGGGATTGGCTTACTTCACTTAGCATGATATTTTCCAACTCCATCCATTTACCTGCAAGAGCCATAATTTTATTCTCTTTTATTGCTGAGTAATATTCCATTGTGTATATATACCACAGTTTCTTTATCCAGTCATCTACTGGAGGGCATCTAGGTTGGTTCCACAGTTTAGCTATTGTGAATTCAGCTGCTATAAACATTGAAGTGGCTTCAGCACGTTGTATGCTGTTTTTAAGTCTTCTGAGTATAGACCGAGGAGTGGGATAGCAGGCTCAAATGGTGGTTCCATTCCAAGTTT
>CM053405.1:48422203-48548454 GCA_028644305.1 Xerus rutilus | reverse complement strand
GCACGTTGTATGCTGTTTTTAAGTCTTCTGAGTATAGACCGAGGAGTGGGATAGCAGGCTCAAATGGTGGTTCCATTCCAAGTTTTCTAAGGAATCTCCATACTGCCTTCCAGATTGGTTGTACCAATTTGCAGTTCCACCAGCAATGTATGAGTGTGCCTTTTTCCCCACAACCTTGCCAACACTTGTTGTTGTTTGTATTCTTGATAATTGCCATTCTGACTGGCGTGAGATGAAATCTTAGGGTAGTCTTGATTTGCATTTCTCTGATTGCTAGAGATGTTGACCATTTTTTCATATGTCTATTGATTGATTGTATACCTTCTTCTGTGAAGTTTCTGTTCAACTCCTTGGCCCATTTCTTGATTGGGTTGTTTGTGTTTTTGGTGTTAAGTTTTTTGAGTTCTTTGTATATCTACAGATTAGTGCTCTATCAGATGTGTGTGTGGCAAATATTTGTTCCCAGAATGTCGGCTCTCTGTTCACTTTATTGATTATTTCTTTTGCTGAGAAGAAGCTTTTTAGTTTGAATCCATCCCATTTGTTGATTCTTGATTTTACTTCTTGTGCTATAGGAGTCTTGTTAAGGAAGTATGGTCCTAATCTGACATGATGAAGATTTGGGCCTATTTTTTCTTCTATTAGGCATTGGGTCTCTGGTCTGATTCCTAGGTCCTTGATCCACTTTGAGTTGAATTTTGTGCATGGTGAGAAATAGGGGTTTAGTTTCATTTTACTGCACATGGATTTCCAGTTTTCCCAGCACCATTTGTTGAAGAGGCTATCTTTTCTCCAGCGTATGTGTTTGGCCCCTTTGTCTAGTATAAGATAACTGTATTTAAGTGGGTTCATCTCTGTGTCTTCTATTCTATACCATTGGTCTACTTGTCTATTTTGGTGCCAATACCATGCTGTTTTTGTTACTATAGCTTTGTAGTATAATTGAAGGTCCGGTATTGTGATGCCTCTTGCTTCACTCTTCTTGCTAAGGATTGCTTTGGCTTTTCTGGGTCTCTTATTCTTCCAAATGAATTTCATGATTGCCTTTTCTGTTTCTATAAGGAATGACACTGGGATTTTAATTGGGATTGCATTGAATCTATATAGCACCTTGGGAAGTATGGCCATTTTGACAATATTGATTCTGCCTATCCAGGAGCATGGGAGATTATTCCTTCTTCTAAGGTCTTCTTCAATTTCTTTCTTCAGTGTCTTGTAGTTTGCATTTTAGAGGTTTTTCACTTCTTTTGTTAAATTGATTCCTAAGTATTTTTATTTTTTTTGAGGCTATTGTGAATGAGATGGTTTTCCTAATTTCTCTTTCAGAGAGTTTATCACTGATGTATAGAAATGCAATTGATTTATGGATATTGATTTTATATGCTGCTACTTTGCTGAAATCATTTATTAATTCTAGAAGTTTTCTGGTAGAATTTTTTGGATCCTCTAAGTATAGAATCATGTCATCTGCAAATAATGATAGTTTGAGTTCTTCTTTTCCTATTCATATCCTTTTAATTTCTTTCATCTGTCTAATTGCTCTGGCTAGTGTTTCAAGGACTATGTTGAATAGCAGTGGTGAAAGAGGGCATCCCTGTCTAGTTCGCATTTTCAGAGGGAATGCTTCCAATTTTTCTCCATTTAGGATGATGTTGGCCTTGGGTTTAGCATAGAGAGCTTTTACAAAGTTGAGGTATGTTCCTACTATCCCAAGTTTTTCTAGTGTTGTGAACATAAAAGCATGCTGTATTTTGTCAAATACTTTCTCTGCATCGATTGATAAAATCATATGACTTTTAACTTTAAGTCTATTGATGTGATGTATTTCATTTATTGATTTCCGTATGTTGAACCAACCTTGCATCCCTGAAATGAACCCCACTTGATTATGGTGCACTATTTTTTTGATATGTTTTTGTATGCGATTTGCCAGAATTTTATTGAGAATTTTTGCATCTATGTTCACAGGGATATTGGTCTGAAGTTTTCTTTCTTTGATGTGTCTCTGTCTGGTTTGAAATCAAGGTGATACTTGCCTCATAGAATGAGTTTGGAAGGGTTCCTTCCTTTTATATTTCATGAAATAGTTTGAGGAGAATTGATATTAATTCTTCTTCGAAGGTCTTATAGTACTCAGCTGAGAATCCTTCTGGACCTGGGCTTTTCTTGGTTGACAGGCTCTTGATGGCATCTTCTATTTCCTTGCTTGTAATTGATCTGTTTAAGTTGTGTATGTCCTCTTGGTTCAGTTTGGGTCAGTCATATGCTTCTGTAGGAGCACTCTCCATACCTTCAACCTCTCTCTTTCATCATTCCCCATTCTATGCTGTGCTCTTGCCAGAATGCCCCCCTTTGTTTGTGACCTTTGGATTTGATTGATCCAAGAGTGTATTTAAGCTTCTATACTTTCTGGAATAAATGGCGTTTTCTGCTTCTCACTCCGGTGTCCCTGCTTCTCGCTCCGGTGTCCCTGTTTCTCGCTCTGGGTGTTTCTGCATCTCACTGGGGCAGAGCAGATTTTTACCTACACCCCGTGGCCTGGGGATATTGGCTCCGCAAATCACCACTGTCCAAAGAGACTCCATATCGTCTTCCCCAGAGACCCCTTCTTTTTCAGTCTCTCTGGACCCCAACTCGTTGAGCAGGCCCACGTGGCCCCCCACCCCCTTTTAAGCTTATGCCTCTAGGAATTTGTCAGTGTCTTCAGGGTTTTTTATTTTACTGGAGTATAAATTTTCAAAATAGTTTCGAATTATCCTCTGTATTTCAGTAGTGTCTGTCGTAATGTTTCCTTTTTCATCACGAATTTTAGTAATCTGGTTTTTATCCCTCCTTCTTTTCGTTAGGGTGGCTAAGGGTTTGTCAATTTTGTTTATTTTTTCAAAGAACCAGCTTTTTGTTTTGTCAATTTTTTGAATTGTTTCTTTTGTTTCAATTTTGTTGATTTCTGCCCTGATTTTGATTATTTCCTGTCTTCTGCTTCTTTTTGTGTTGACTTGTTCTTCCTTTTCTAAGACTTTGAGACAAAGAGTCAATTCATTTATTTGTTGACTTTTACTTCTTCTAATAAATGAGCTTAGTGCAATGAACTTTCCTCTTAGCACTGCCTTCATGGTATCCCAGAGATTTTGATATGTTGTATCAGAGTTTTCATTTGCCTCTAATAATTTTTTTATCTCTTCCCTGATGTTTTCTGTTATCCATGCATCATTCAATAGCATATTATTTAGTTTCCAGGTGTTGGAGTAGTTTCTGTATTTTAATCTGTCATTGATTTGTAATTTTATTCCGCTGTGGTCAGATAGGATGCAGGGTAGTATCTCTATTTTTTTGTATTTGCTAGGACTGGCTTTGTGACATAACATATGGTCTATTTTGGAAAATGATCAATGTGCTGCTGAGAAAAAAGTGTATTCACTCGTTGATGGATGTAACACTCTATATATGTCTGTTAAGTCTAAATTATTGATAGTTTCATTGAGATCTATGGTTTCTTTATTAAGTTTTTGTTTGAGAGATCTATCCAATGGTGAGAGAGCTGTGTTAAAGTCTCCAGGTATTATTGTGTTGTGGTCTATTTGATTCTTGTATTTGAGAAGGATTTGTAGAAGCCCCATTATTTGGGGCATAGATATTTATGTCTTGTTGATGTATGATTCCCTTAAGAAGTGTGAAATGACCTTCTTCATCTCTTTTCACCATCTTTGGTTTGCAGTCCACTTTTATTTGATATGAGGATGGAAACTCCTGCTTGTTTGCAGGTTCCATGTGAGTGATATGTTTTTCCCACCCTTTCACATTCAGTCTGTGGATGTCTTTTCCTGTGAGATGAGTCTCTTGAATACAGTATATTGTTGGGTCTTTTTTTTTAAATCCAGTCTGTCAGTCTATGTTTTTTAATTGGTACATTTAGGCCATTTACATTGAGGGTTGTTATTGAAATATGATTTGTAATCCTGGTCATTTTGGTTTCTTTTTGGTTTTTACCTTGAGTTGTTTTCTCTTTTGAATGGTCTTTCCTTTAGTGTAGTTCCTCTCTTTGTAAATTTTCATTGTTGGTTATCATTTCTTCCTCATGGAATATTTTGCCAAGAATGCTATGTAGTGCAGGCTTTCTTGCTATGAATTCTTTTAACTTTTGTTTATCATGGAAGGTTTTTATTTCATCATCAAATCTGAAGCTCAGTTTTGCTGGATATAGGATTCTTGGTTGGCATCCATTGTCTTTCAGGGCTTGGAATATGTTGTTCCATGATCTCTTGGCTTTTAGGATCTGGGTTGAAAAATCTGCTGAGATCCGAATTGGTCTCCCCTTATATGTAATCTGGTTCCTCTTTCTGTGTCCTTTAAAATTCTATCCTTATTCTGTATGTTGGGCATTTTCATTATAATGTGCCTTGGTGTAGATCTGTTGAGATTTTGCATGTTTGGTGTCCTGTAAGCCTCTTGTATTTTATTTTCCAGGTCATTTTTCATACTTGGGAAATTTTCTGATATTATTGCATTGAAGAGATTGTGCATTCCTTTGGTTTGAAATTCTGTGCCTTCTTCTATCCCAATAAATCTTAGATTTGGTCTTTTGATGCTGTCCATATTTCTTGTATATTCTGTTTAAGATTTTTTACCATCTTCACTGTATGGTCCAGTTTATTTTCAAGATTGTATATCTTGTCTTCATTATCCAAGGTTCTGTATTCCAGGTGATCTAGTGTGCTGGTGATGCTTTGTATTGAGTTTTTAATTTGGTTTATTGTTTCCTTCATTTCAAGAATTTCTGATTGTTTCTTTTTCATGATCTCTAGCTCTTTCCTAAAGTAATCGTTTACTACTTGTAATTGCTCTCTTATCTCTTTTTTAGAATGGTCAATGGTTGCTTTTATTTGCTCTCCTTTTTCTTTATTGATCAATTTTTGCCTGTAATTGCTCACTTATGTCATTCTTTAATTTGCTGATCATTTTAATTATGTACATTCTGAATTCTTTCTCTGACATTTCATCAACTGTGCTGTCAATGGATTCTGTTACAGTGGTATCAAGGTTTATTTGGGGCACTTTCTTCCCTTGATTTTTCATGTTGATTATGTATCTTCCTTTCTTGCAATACTGATCTGAGTGATTGTGGCTTTTATCCTATAATCTTGTATTCACACTCCAGACTACCTGTATCTCACCTTGGAGCTACTGTTTCCCCCAGTGTCCCCAGATGGACACTACTGCCCCTAAAGTTGGTAGAGGAGGTAGTGGACCTACCTCTAGAGGGCAGTGGGAGTGGCCTTGGCTGGGCTCCTGTAGCAGTATCTGAGGGCTGTTTTGCCCTTCTCTTATGCTCCTGCTGGTGAGTAGGATCTCTGGAGTGGAACTGGGGGTGGGCCCACGTTTCAGGCAGGGTCACAAGCAGCAGAGTCTGTGTGTGACCTTTACCTTGGGTGTGAGCTCCCCTGTGGCTGGAGGCTAGCAGGCTCTTGTCTGCCTTCAGCTGGGCACCCCTGGCATTCCTTGAGGGCAGTTTTGTCTTGTCTGTCCACAGGAACTCTGGAGCAGAACTGGAGCGGGCCCAGGCCTCACTTGGGTGGGGCCTACTCACACTGGAGTCTCTGTGGCGACTCTTAAACTGAATGTGGGCTCCCCTGTGGCTAGTTGCTAGCAGTCTCTGATCTCCCTTCAGCTGGACACCTGTGGAGCTTCCTGAGGGTGGATTTGGGCTCTCTGCATCTCCTGTCAGTCCACAGGAACTCTGGAGTGGAACTCCCATATTCTTTCCTTATGAGATTGGAGAACTGAGATGTAGGGCCAACTTAGTTCCAACAGCTGAGATATCTCTGAATGTTACTGTGTTCATCACTGATTCTCCCATGATCCACCTGGGATGCTCATGCAGACAAATTACCATTTACCTGCTTTCTACTCTTGCCACAGGAGTAGCTGAGCTGGTAGGAAGTACACATCTCAGGCTGCTATTCAAGATCCTGTTATACACACAAATCACCACATTCAGTACACAGATTCAAGTACAAAAGAATATAAACCATTTTAAAAATTCAAGCTGTGATTCTTTCATTTAACTATTCATTTGGTCATCTAGTAATTTAGTTTAATCTGTGCGATGGATTGTGCACTTTTGGAAACCCAGTAATGATTTGGTCTCCCAGCTCCTCACCTCCACACAAAAATCCAGTTAAATATCATTTAGCAGAAAGCTTACACAGAAAGAAGTGTTACTTTTTTTTTGCTTAAAGACCTGCCTAAAATCTAATCTCATAAGTTTTTTCTGGGCATAATAGATGAGGCAATTTGTTTCTTTATCCATCTATACTAGCTAAACCATTTCTGGTCCCAGAAACCTAGTATGTTGCATGTGATGAAATACACACACACACACACACACACACACACACACACACACACACACGTTAAGATTAGCTATCAATATAGATGTGAAATACCTGAAATGCAGGTACAATACTATAGTGAATAATAATTTTCTTTGGTTCTCTCCTCCTTTAACATTCATTATCCTTCCTTAACTGGAAGCTACTCTGTTATTCTCTATGTCTATCCCCAGCTTCTACCAAAGTCTGTTTTTTCTCCCTGGTTTGAATCTCTTCCAACCTGGTCACATGGAGGAGTAGCCCCAGCATATCAGGAGTTCTCATACTGATGTGCAAAGTAGGAAATCCATTATAGATGGGAGAACATCCTGAGGACTAGCACGTGGAGAAACATGCAGAGGATGCATAGCCATACCTCAGAATCCAATGAATATAAAAGCAGATGAGCACGGGGATAGCATTTGTATTTTTATGATTGTCATGACCAAATCTTAAATTTCTTAAATGACCATATTGAAGGAAATATGGTCTCTCTTGAGTAGTTGCATGATATAGACTGACAGAGGACCTGCCTTTAGGTGTCAAGCTCCCACCCAGCTGGCCCCCATGTTCTCTTCCCAGGCTTATCCTTGCTAACAGCATTTCATTTTGTCTTATTAGTCATAAGGTTCACTAGCAATGATTTGTTTTAGTAAATCGTTTAGTAAATCAGTCATTTATGAGGGCTACCATAAACAAAGTACCATAGATGGGGTGACTTAAAACAATAGGAGTTGTTTTTCTCAGTTTTGGAGTCCAGAAGTCTGAGATTAAGGTATCAGCAGTGACTGTGCTCCTTGTAAGAATCAGTAGAGTTTTTCCTTGATGCTGTCCACCTTTTGTAGAGGCTGGAAATCCTTGGTATGCCTTCACTTGTGGCTGCATCCCTTTACTCTGTGCCTCTGTCGTCACATGCCATTCTCCTTGTGTGTCTCTGTGTCTCTTCTCTTCTGTAATGACATCAGTTATATTGAATTAGGTCTCACCCTAGTGATCTTTTCCTAAGTTGATTACATCAGCCAAGACCCTATTTACAAGGAAATATGTATTTACAAGTACTGGCAGTTAGGATTTGAACATCTTTTGAGTGGACACAATATAATCCTTAACATTTATATTATAGAATTTTGTTAAATGAAAAATTAGGATAGATTCAAAGTTAACCATATGCAAATTTTACAACTTGTAATTACTTTCCAATAATCTTGATTAGCAGAAAAGGGTGAGGCCAGGTCCTGGCTACCCTAGAGAAGCTCAGGGACCTGGGTGAGATTTGGAGGAGTGACTTGAATATGAGTGTTGCAATTATCAGGTAGTTCCCCCTAGGTTTTCTTTCTGCTTAGGGGTAAAGCTGGGATGTTCAAGGGAAGAGACAGCCAGGTAGTTGCATAGGTGATGGAAATCAGGATATGTATTGCGTAGCCTGGTGTGTGAGTATGTGTATGCTTAGGAGTGACTGTGTGTGACTGTCAGTTTGTGTACATGTGAATGAGTGTGCACACATGTGAATGGTTATGTGTGTGTGTTTCTGAGAAAGAGAAATAATGGGAACATTAAGATGCTAACAGCAGTTAGGAGGTGGGTGAGGAGAAAGGACTGTTACAGGAACAGATCATCTATAAAGCTAGAATGTGACTTTCTGGTGAAAGGGAACACAGAAGATTATACAAAATCAGAAACGTAAAAGTCTATGCCAAGTCTATATTGGGTTGCCTTATGCTTCTCTTCCTCCATTATTTAGGATGAATGGCTATAGGCCAGATCCAATTGTAGCTTTTGTCTCTGACTTTTTTTTTTTAAATGAGAAACAAACACTAGTACTTTTCATTTTGTCATATGTAGAAGACTAGATCCCCTCCTCCCCCTTGGTTCATGCTCTAATATAAGAACCACCAAACAGATTGAGATCAATCTTGCCAACAAAGTTTTTACTATGAAGATAAAAATGCACAGAGGGAAGTTTAATCTGAAAATGTGAGGTAGTTAGATAGCTATCAAAAGTGGAAATCCAAATTTTAATGCATGGACACATTTTGTGGTAATTATTTTATGTGTCATTAGCAATGAATGTCAACTTGTAGAGAAACTAACAACTTGCTTGGGAACTGAGTACCAGTGAGTGAACCATAATCTTTACCTATTTAACTTATTCTCACTTTATTGTCAATGTCACATTTAAAGTTTTGACTTTAATGGAATAATGTGGAAAAATAAAAACAAGTGAGAATGGAAAGTGAAACTAGCTTTGAAGCTATTTTTCCTAGAAAAAAAAAAGTAATGTAAGAATTCCCAAGAACATGTTATGCAAAAGGAAGATGAATATCCTATAGCTTTTTTTTTCTTTTTGTCCAATGAATAGAAATCAGAATATGGTGCACTGCATATGGAAGACACTAAATAAGAACTTGTTAATGATAAGTAGTAATTTGAAACCTGGAATAATTTGTACCAAAAAGAATATTTTTATACCAGATTTGATTTTCCAAAGACGGTCACAATTGTATGACCTCTATTAAGAGGCTGGGTCTATGTGTCTTCCTCTTCAACTTGGACAGAATTTTGTCACTTCCTTGACCATGAGAATGTGCTAGAAGTGATGCTGCACTACCTCCAAAGCTAGATCATAGAACATCATACCTGACCTTTGGTTTTCTTCTTTCTCTCTTTCTATATGTCTATGCCTATCTCTCTCTTTCTCCTTTCTTGTCTTTCTTCCTCTTCCCTTTTCTCTCTCCTCATTTCTCTTCTCTTTGTCTCTCTTCCTCTCCCTTCTCTCTTTCTCCCTCTATCAATGTGCATGTCCTTGGAACCCAGTCACTATGTTCTGAGGAAGACCGGGTCATGTAGAGGTTCCATGTGGGTAAGCAATATTCCAAACTAGGCCTGCAAATGACAGCTAGCAACAATGGCCATACCCTGATCGATGAGCTTTCAGGTGATTCCAGTCTGCAAAGTCCTCCAACTGAGGCCCAAGATCCAGTGTCCTGTGTGAATTTCTTATCCATAGGAATTTATTATTGTTATTTCAGGCCATTAATTTTTGGAGGTAATTTGGAGGTAATTAGCTTATTTCTTGGGAAGATTCTAGGATGCTACCATATGCCTAACTAGGAAGGTGGGAGATTTTGCTTCTTGTAGAATTGTCTTGCTAGGATGGTGCAAGAGGTTTTGGTCCTGATTCTGCTTATTGGCCCCAGGCCCCATCCTTGCTTGGTTCAGCCACCAGACTCTCATGGGTGCCTCAAAAGAGGCATCTCAGTTATGATTAGAACTCTATAGTCCACTATCTACACACGTTTTAGGGGATCACATAGCTTACTTATCTTGAATTTTTGCCAGCCATGCATATACCAGCACTTCTCAAACTTTAATGCAATACAAATAAACTGAGCATCCTTTTAAAATTTAAGTTCTGATGTAATTGTTCTGAGGTTGTGGCCTAAGTTTCTCCTTTTCCAACTAGTTCCCAAGTGAGGCTGAGGCTGCTGGTCAGTGAGTCACACTTTGCATATACAGAGTACAGAGGACTGACTGTGTGGACAAAGCAACATTTTGTGTAAAACTCATTCCCCAGGAAGGAAACCAGGAATGACTCTTGCTGTTACTGAGCAGCCACAATGTGATAAGAACCTTCCTAGGTGTTTCATATACATCAGCTCTAGTCCTCAGAACATTTCTTGAAGATAACTATTGTTAGCACAACTTTAACTGAAGCAAGGTTCCCAGAGGTGAGTGGCAGAGCCAGAACTCAAACCCAGGACTCACTACAAAATTGTTCCTTGCCACTATGCCATCCATCCTTTAAGTGTCCTAAGCCTATGATTGGATCTGGTTTTCCTTCTCTTTGAATAAAGAGATGCCCCTGTAACAGTGCTGTCCAACTCAACTTTGTGCAACAATAGAAATTGTTAGTCAGCTTTTCATCACTGTAGTTAAAATACCTGACAAGAACGACTTAGAGGGGGTAAAGTTTCCTTTTGCTTCTGGTTTTAGAGATTTAGTCCATGGTGGACCAAATCCATTGCTCTGGGCCCAAGATGAGGCAGCTCATGATGGTGAAGAGTCAAGCAGAGGAAAGCTGCTTAGGACATGGCAGCTGGGAAGCAGAGGAAGAGACGGATGGGACTGCAGGGAAGATGAACCCTTCCAAGACACACCCCCAGTGACCTACCTCCTCCAGCCATGCCTCACCTGCCTAGTTAGCACTCAGTCAATTCAAACTAGTATGGATTGATTAGGTCATAGCTCTAGCAATCCAGTCACTTCTCTTCTGAACACTCCTGCATTAACACAGGCACTTTGGGGAGGACACCTCATATCCAAACCATAACAGAAATGTTTTATATCTGTCCTGTCCATATGGTATCTACATGTGGCTACAAAAATTGAAATATAGCTAGTGTGATAGAAGAAATGAATTTTAACGTATGTAATTTTAATTAGAAATGTACATAGCCATATTTGGCTAGTGACCAGGACAAGTGGCTCATTGCTGGTATCTGCCAAATAAGACAATATGGCCCTTTAGGAAGGATCCTAGGGTGATGTAGGTGACCCAGGTGCCCTGTATGCACGCTATGACCACTCCTGAACATGAAACATTTTAAGTATTTTATTCAAGGTTGATAATTTTTATCCATTACTTTTACTTCCCCTCTTTCCTTTTTCCTATATTACACTGCATCAAACAACTTTTGTCTTTTGGATTCATAGCAAATAAACAGAAGTCCTAACTATGAAGCAAAATGTTGAAGACTATAAAGAGGAATCAACACTAATCAGGGAGAAAAGTGTGGTGGAGGAGATTCTAAGACACTGGAATACCAAATGGAAACCAACTTTCCATTCTTTTAGGGCTTTGGGAAAAGAATGAAAAAGATGTGTTCAGAGGCTTCCCTTTCCTCTTGGTACTTTTAACAATTCGAATGCTTTCAGTTACAAGTAAAAGGAACACTGACTCTGATAGATTTAAGTAGTAAATAAGTGTATTATGTAATTTGAAATCTAGAAATGGAGTAGACCTCAGACTAGGTTGATTCAATAGCTCAATAGTGTCTTAAAGACCCATATTCTTACTTTGTTTCATTTCTCCACCTTTAATGTTGGCTTCATCTTCATGCTAGTAGTAAGATGGCCACAGTGCACATCAGAAGGAGGACAGCATATCCTGACATGGAAATCTGCAGAAGGAGAGAGATTCTCTTTCTGTAGCTCTATCTTAAGACAGGAAAGTTTTTCCAGGACTGCTCCCAAGCTTCCCCCTCATGTGTCTTTGGCTGAAACTAGGTCACATGACCACATAACTGATAAGACAGGAAAATAGAATTTTCCTCACACTCAACCAGGCCCACTCCTGTGGCTAGGAATGAGGTCATCTCTTTCACAAGCTTTGTTAAGCAAAGGGACCTAAACAGAATTGAGGTTCTATTAGAAGGAAAGGAGGAGGAGGTAATGCCAGTGTCTACTATGGAACCAAACCTTGTAGGAAGGTTGGGGTTGGGCTGCTGTTGAAGCACTCAGTTTAGTAAAAGCAAAGCAGAGAATGTTGTGGTTAGAAACCTAGCCTAGCCTCCCACAGTCACTGCAGCGCTTCAGCCAGTGCATCATAGGTCTGAGAATAATGGTAGGGTCATGCTGCCGGTCATGGTGCTTTCAGTTACCCATAGCCTTGGCAGGACACACAGGTGCACAGAGGTTCCTACATTTCCTGCAAGAGGCCAAAGAGATGCTGAGAGGCCCAGTGGAATAGCACAGAGTTCAGAGTAGAGTTTTGTTTTCATATTAAGAATCTTCCTCTCTCTAGGAATAGTCCCAGCTCCTCTAGGTTGGGATTGTGCTACTTTCCCGGGGCTGATCTTTGCCTATCCCCATGATCATTCCAGCATCAGGAGACTCCTTTTGCCCACACCTGGGTCTTGCTTCTTGCCCAATTAGGGGAATTCATTTGGCCTGTCCTGTGGCTTCAGGGATTTATGCCCAGCCCCCTGTGCAGAATCAAAGGCCTAAGCAAAAATTGAACTTGGTACCTTTTCTTCCACTTCTATAAAAACATCTAGTGAAACTATAGCAAACATTTATCAGTAGCAAATATTTTTCCTCTCAAACAGATCATTTCTCTGGGTCACATTTTCTGATTTTGCTCTTCAAATTCACCTGGACAGTTTCCAAGCTTTGAGATATCCAAAGTGGCTGATACTGGCCCTGCACTACCTCACTATTTCACTTTCTCATGGTGACAGTCCACAATTTTTCCTATGGAAACAAGAAAACAGCACAGCCATGATCTCATCTCTGTTTTCAGGCTGGTGCCACTTACTACTGTGGCTCCGAAAGGTCCCCTGCCTTGTGCTTTGGAAATCCCCAGGGCTGACCTTCTGGGGTGACCTTTACTAAATTGCTGTGTGACTTCCTCAGACTTTGCTGCCTGCCTCCTTATCCTTGCTCCTCCAAAGCTGTTTCTGGAGTCACCTTTTTCTTTATTATTCCCATCTCATTCCACATTCCTCATGGTTTCATGAATTCTACAAGTAAGATGTCTGCTCTCACCTTCACCTCCTGTGTCACTCAACATGCTTGTCTCTGCCTGTCCTATCCCTGTACCTGGCAGGTTCTGTTGGCTAAGAATGCTGTCACACCACTTCTTTCGGTGTTCTGTTTTCCTTGGTTACACATCCTTTGTAAAACAATGAACCAATCAGTTTGGAAAAGTCTTAACTGAGCCCTGATGGGATGATCTAGGTCAACATTTCCAAAGACCAGTACACTCTCAGGAGTCTCATGCTATGTCACAAATACCTGGGGAGTTTTTGAAAAACGGAGATTCCTAAATCCACATCTGAAGTCCTGAATTAAAGCAATCTACATATTTTTAATACAGGTCCCAGGTGATCCTGTTGATCTAGGTGTGGGAAGCACTGGTTTCACGCATCTTAAATTCTGCACTCATCTGATTCCATATGGCTATTGGGATTCTCATGTTGAAATCATTCTTGTAATGGTGGTGCAGTTGGGAACTAAAGCCAGCACAGCACCCTGGTGGAGATGGGGGACAGATTCGCCTGCAAGCCAGCCCACAGGTCCAGGCACTCTGGCATTTGGTGGAGTCAGCAATGAGAAACTGTAGACATTTTTGTTTGTTTATTTGAGTGGTAGGTGTGTAAGGATTTGGGTTAATGATAGCACTGAGAATTGTGTTGTAAGATGAACAATTAAGGAAGAATTAAACTCAGTTATCATCACCATCAACAAACATCCACTAAGTGTCTACCTTGTATAGGACACTGGGGCTTGGTAACAGAGACTCAAAAAATAAACACCTTCACCTGGAGTCACAATGCAGCTGGGAAAGAGCACACAAGGTGCAAAAGATGTGCTGACATAGTCATTTTCCAAAGAAAACTGGAATTTACTAGTTTCAAGATTATCCTCTGAACACATTCACCATAGAATTACTAAGGGGCTATGATGTGTCTGTGCTGAGCCAAGAGTGAGGAGAGTAGAAATGATACAGAGATGAGAAGTGGTGGTCTCATTGTAGGGGGAATGGTACAACTACCAAACAAGAGGATTAAGGCTAAATAGAGAAACAGTAATCCATGCAGGTCACAGAGAAAGGAGTTCTTTTTCTATGAAATTCAAGAAACTAGTTGTTTTCATCACCTAAAAATGAACTATGTACCAGGGACTATACCTGTAGTTTAAATATGTTATTTAGTTTAATTTAATTTGTTATTCCTTAGACTCATTATTAGGTATGTTTTTATCTTCTTTTTATTTGTTGCATGGATTCCACTTTCTGGTAAGTGATGCTTCTTGGAGAGGAGAGAAAAGAACTCTCCTGCAGACCCCAAGCAACCATCGAGTACATGAATTTGCAGAGGAGGCTTGGAGTGCCCAGGTGTACAAAGGACTTAAAGTCAAGTGGGAACAATGAGAAAACACTCAGAAGAAAAACCCTTGGGTGTCTGGCACGGTTAAGTCCTGGCCAAGGTTTAGGGTTTGGAGAACACACAGAGTTTCTGGATACAAGTGTTCCCTGTATTTGAAATTGCACTAAGTCTGGTGTGGTGGCATATGACTATAATCACAGCTACTCACTTAAGAGGCAGAGGCAGGAGGATGGTGATTTTGAGGACAGCATGGGTAATATAGGGAGAACCCCTTTCCCACCCTGACTTAAAAAAAAAAATCCACTACAATCAGGAGAGAAAACTTGGGTTTAATTAGCATCGGTTGAGGAGATCCATGACTGGCCAAAACATATGAGTACTTTCTGTAAAAAGCACTGTTACACACTGGTGGTGGTGCCCACCGGCCTCAGCAAGGATTATCAAGATGGTGGCATGGATGGTGGTAGATTTCCCTCCTGCCTGGCAGCCTGATTGCTCCAACTGGCACTGAAAGTCAGATGAAACTCAGTGACTTTCAGGTGACTGAGATAACAAGAGCCATAATGATAAAGGCAAAAAATCCAGCCTCTGAGTAAACTTTGTGGACGAGCTGGGTCTGAACTTAGAATTAGTGATCAACAATCTTTCTTAGAAGTCCCAAAAATACTTAGGGAGAAGGAATACTTTTTTTTTTTTATTAACTGAATTGCTTCTAAACTGATTGGTGAAGGGACAAAGTAGTCAAGCTGGTGTGAATGGGGGATTATGTGATAAATGCCTACAGTTTTATTTCTATGAAGTTCTAACCTTGTGGAACTTGAGCTCTTTGGGCTGCACACAGATAGAAAAACTGTGAGTTATCGCTCAATGTCATGGAACCAGGAAACAGCAGAGCCAGTATTCAAATCCAGATTCTTTTGACTACAAATCTATTCCTCTTATGAGGGGACATTTGATTAGGGGCTTTAATTTGGTTAAAGGCAGTCCATTCCAGAGACAGGTGTAATCAAGCTTGCAAAGGCAAGAGAAATGACAGAGTGTTTGGGAGAATAGGCCACAGAATTTGTAATTCAGTGAGGCTGGCGATAGATTGCATAGAGGAGGTTACAATGGGTGAGCCTAGCAAAGCAGTTTAGGGGCAGCTCTGTGTCCTGTGAAGGCAGAGCTTCTTCTTTTTTTTGGTGGGGGGGATTCTTTTTTGTTAAAATTAATTAATTAATTAATTTGTTCTATTTAGGTTTATATGATAGCACAGTGCAATTTGATTCATTGGACACAGATGGAGGATAACATTTCATTTCTCTGGTTGTATGTGATGTAGAATCACAATATACATGCAGTAATACATAAAGCTAGGGCCACGATGTCCATCATATTCCACCACCTTTACTGTCCCCAAGCCCCTTCCCCCTTCCACCCCTGTGAATAGAGTTCCTCCATTGTTCCCTTGTCTTTCCCCACATTATGGATCAGCATCCACTTATCAATGAGTACATTTGGCATTTGGTTTTCTGAGATTGGCTTATTTCACTTAGCGTGATATTCTTCAACTCCATCCATTTACCTGCAAATGCCATAATCTTATTCTCTCTTGTTACTAAGTAATATTCCATTATATATATATCACAGTTTCTTTATTCATTCATCTGTAGAAGGGCATCTAGGTTGGTTTCACAATTTAGCTATCATGAATTGAGCTGCTATAAACATTGAAGTGGCTGCGTCACTGTAGTATGCTGTTTTTAAGTCTTCAAAGCAGAGCTTCTTGACCTTTCTTTACTTACCCTGCCATCTTTTGATAAACACAAATATCTAATTTTCTCATTTACAATTATTTGAAATATAAAATACAGTAAATATTTTGATCAAAAAATTTACAGCAATGAAAAATTTTAGAATGTGATTTGCGATAACTGTGTTCTTGAGTCCATCTAGTATTTTCTGTCTCAACTTCCTGGAGGTAAACCAGTGGAGTCAGGATGATCATCACACTTAAAAAAGGCCATCACACTTCTGTATAAGAAGTGAGGAGGGAAAAGGAACAGATTCAAGAGCCACTTAGAGGAAGAAGAGATAACAGCTGTCACAGGCAAGAACGATCAGATTTCGAGTCACCTTGACTATTGAGGACCTTTGCTTTGAATCAGGAAGCTGCAACATTTCGAACCTGGTCCTGGAGTTTGAGTCTTTGTTCAGGAATAACCAAAGGGAGGGAATTTTAGTCTTGACAAATACTCTGCTATTCACATCAATGGGTGTTTTATATCAAAATGAGGGAATCTATAACTGTAATCATTTCTCCCTCAAAGCAACTCAACTCTTTTTCCAGATGTATTTTGACTAGGATTCTATCTGCTAATGTTTGCTGGGCTCTTACTGTTGCCAGGCACTGTACTTTGCATGTATCATCTCACTGATCCTTACAACTCCATGTGTTCAATGCCATTAACAACCTCATCTACAGCTCAGGGAATACAGGCTCAGAAAGAAGCAATCTGCCAAAGGATACACATCTGGGAAGTGTAGAGTGGCAATTAGAACTCTGTCTAGTATCAGTTATTCCAAGTGTGGTAGAAAAAGCTCAAAGAAGAGCTCAGGGACTTGCAGAATGCACTGGGATATGGAGGTATCCCCATTTATGACCAAGGCAGAGGATATAAGCAGTATCAAAGAGCAAGTGCCCGTGAGGTCAAGGTGAGGCACTCCTGCAGGAAGACTTGCTTCCACTAAAGGTGCCCTACAGTCTTTTGACTTGGTTTGAGAAGGCAACACTCAGCCCCATTTTCAACAGTTTCCTCCTAATCTGTCCAACTGAGGTCCAGATGGTATAGAGAATAGGTCTAGGTGCTAGCTAACAGCAAAACTGATTCCTGAATTGCTTGACAGTCTCCCAAACTCGACTGTAGAGATGGGGTAGTGGGGAAAGGCCAGGACAGTGGTGGAAAAAGTCTCAGAGAAAAGCAGAGGACTCTCCAAAGCCTTTGACTCAGTATTCCCAGCCTTTAAAGGGACTCTGCCTTACCTAAGTGTTGTAAGTACACTCTTAGTGCTTGCTTTTTAAAAAAAATTTTTTTCTGGTTGTGGAAGGACCTTTATTTAATGTATTTATTTATATGTGATGCTGAGACTCAAACCCAGTGCTTCACACATGCTAGGCAAGTGCTCTACCACTAAACTACAATCCCAGCCCTTAGTGCTTGCTTTTATAAAAAGATGCTTATTTAAGTATAACTTTGGAAAAGAGGGTGTGCTCTTTTGCTCTTAGGACTCAGATATGAAATATGTAAGCATCTTTTAAACATATGATTCTCAAAATTTAATAACTTAGGCTGCAAGTGTGAAAGAAAAGGGTCAGAAATGGTATTTAATCACAACTAATTTGTTTTCTCTCTTGCATCTACAGGGTACACGTTTGTCTTGTCACCTATGGCAGCCATTACTTATGCTGGGTTCTGGGGAAAAAATACATCATGCATGTTTGTTTTAAACTTGATAAATGTAGTTGTTTTGAACTTAATACAGACAGGTACCTGCAGATTATTTCTATCGTGCTAGAACCTAAATTACTAAGGTTTGAAAGTGCATAAAATTCTTATGAAGGCCTTTGGCTACTGTCAAGCTCAATTCTTTATATGTCTGAAGCCTGTGTTTAGGTCAGACAAATCCCAGTTACAATCCAGTGATGACCAAGTTCAGAGTTGTGACATATGTCTCCAGAAATGAAAAAGAAAGCCGCCATCTCTGAGACAGTTGAAATTTGTTACCGCTTAACTGGCAGAAGCTGAAATGGTGCAATGGTAAAACAATGAATCCACATTTCTCTAGAAGAGGAAACTAAGTAAGAATGGAACAATCTATGACTGTGGGAGGGGAGTAGGTAGTGAGTGTCCCAGGGTTAACCGCAATGCCAGTGCTTAAATTTTCCCAAGTTGGAAAAAATAGACAAAGTTTTGCACCACCCAAAATGAAGTCAGACGAAGCCCATCATGTTTTAAATATGTGGTGATGCTTTCTTTAGAAAGGGTCCCTGAAGAGGACACAAGAAAGAACAGTTCTGCCCGCAGGCCCAGTCTAATGCTGGCTTTGACAGCTCCTGTGGGCTTGTATGTGACTATTTACTCTGAATAAATAATGGAGCAACATTCTCTCACAAGGCTTGCTAATTCTGCAGCCTTCTGAGAGCCACATTACCGCAAATCCAAACCTTGTACTTACATATGTGGAGATCTAGAACTCCAGCAAGGAGTTGTGTACTTCTCATGTCACAATCTTTGTTCCATTTCCATTTTTCCTTTTTTTTTTTTTTTTGGTTACTTGATTGTATTTTTCCATGTTGTATTTAGAAGAAGGGTTGGGGGAATAACATATTTGCAAAGATTTATAGGGAAAAGATTGACACCTACCTCTGTCTTCCTCCTGAATCTAGCTGTACCATGTTGAGTTTCCAGAGATACCTACTGGCAGCTATTTGGGGGCAGATGGGATCAGCAATGGATGATTCTTTCTCACTGGATGATGCAGTAGGAACAACTGTGAAATAGCCAATGAGAAGAGCCAGCTTCTTCCTTTCCCGGTGGGGTCCTCAAATTCCTCACTTTGTAGCCACTGCAGGTGTTCTCACTGAGATGAGAGGGGAAGAAGAATTAAATGCATGTCCCTCCTTTGCTGACCTCTCAAGACCTGTTATCTTTCAAGGCCATATTCACCACTCCCTGGGCCCACAGGAACTCTCTCTCTCTCTTGTTTATTACTGTACCCATTGGGAATTGAGCTCTGCATCAATAGGAATAAATCAAATAAGGAGAAAGACTAGAAAGAAAGAAATGGGCCTTCATTTTAACAATGGTCAGACTTCGACTTGAAAACAGATGGAAAGAAATCTAGATCGGTTACTAAGAATAGAGAATGCATAAAATTGAATTTGTTAAATTAGGTACATTTTTACCATGACATACTTGTAGCCTTTCAAATAATCCTCTTTACTTAGATACTAAGAAAGGGAAGATTTTTTTCTATAAATTTCTTCGTTTGCCAAGTGTTATCTTCAGAACCACAAATATAGAAAAGGTGTCTCTTGTCTTCCTCAGTGACTGCCTGCTGGTGTGTCTGCTCCACCTCCAGACCATAAACAACTGGAAGGGGCAGTGGGTCTCAGTCACTGTTGTTCACTCTGGGCTTTGTGCATGGAAGACACAAGGAATGACTCTTCAATGAATGAAGAGATGGATGGATTAGTAACAATGAGGACTGAGGAGAAGAATTAAGAGTAGAAGCCAGGCATGGTGGCACACGCCTGTAATCCCAGCACTTAGGGAGGCTGAGACAGGAGAATCGCGAGTTCAAAGCCAGCCTCAGCAACAGCGAGGCACTAAGCAACTCAGTGAGACCCTATCTCTACATAAAACACAAAATAGGGCTGGGGATGTGGCTCAGTGGTCGAGTGCCCCTGAGTTCAATCCCCAGTACCAAAAAAAAAAAAAAAAAAAAAAAGAATTAAGAGTAGAAACAAAAGCATACCGTAATTATTATGTGCATCTATAATGGTGACCTTCAGGTAAATAATACTTTTTTACTATTTATACCGAGATTCAGTTTTAGAAACAAGTAATGACAGGAAGAGTGAGGCCAAAATATTCAGTGAAGCTGCAGCATCAAGCACTGATACGCAGCACTGATTGTCAATGGCAGGTTAATTTTGGGAGGCTCAAGGAGGGATTGAAAATAAATTCACTGGAAAGCGTCAGATTCTCTTCTGTATCCTCTCTTTTACACTAACCACTTTCTTTATGAAAGTTAGACATCCATAGGTACGCTACTAACACTCTGAAGTCATTGAGTTATCAAGAGTCACTCCCCTGGGGTTAATCATTTATTCATTCATTTAAAAGATATTTTGTCACTTTCTTCTTGTGGGTCACTATAATAGCCTTGTGGAACAGAAAAAAATTGTAGCATATGGTCCTGACTCTTAACTTACTTATAAATTAATCAGGGAGAAAAATATAAGCACGTAAAAATCTGAGTTAAACAATAAAGGAAATAACAACACAAAAAAGACATCAGAAGATAATATGTCCTTACAAACCTGAAGAAGGGCTGTATGCAGCCCCATCAAGTATACCAGATGACTGTAGAAATCATGTTCCATAATATCAACTTGTTTACCTGGTCAAGGTTGAATGGACCAGGAGTGGAAACTAACCAAATTTGACCAATCAGATCCTGACACCTGACCAAAATAGGCCAATCAGATCCTCTTCTGGGAATTTGGAATTGGGTATAACATTTCAGTTTAGTTTGGTTGAACTCTTTTATAAAAGTGATGTAAACATTGCTAGTGGTCAGTTTTTACCATGAGGAAGCAAAAAAAAATCAGTTGAGGTAAGGAAAACGAATGATGCTAATGTGAATAGAGACGTAAAGGTAAGAGGAAAGAAGGGCTCTTTGGCTCCCTACTTGGCCCCAGTTTCTAGTTTTAGCAGTTCCAAGATTCACTTTTCTCCTTGTCCTTGAAGCCCATGAGACATTTTTGTATCCATAGAAGGGCACATTTCTACTTGTTTCTACAAAGAACAACTCCACCTTTAACAAGTTCATTTGATATTGGACAGGCCTGTATCACTGGAAATCCAGGGAATTGTTGGACCAGCTTTGGGATGCTTTCCTAATCCCTTTTCCTCCTGCCATCTGTATTTACTAGTACCTCCCATCTCACATCATCTCAGAACCTTCATACTTCCCATTTCCCTCTCTTTCAGCCTCCAAAGTGCACAGGTACTTCAACTGTTTTATCTTATATAATCCTTACAATAACCCTCCTATGAAGTAGATGCTATTATCTCCATGTCACAGATAAATTTAACACACAAACAATTGAGTAATTTACCCAACATTACATGTCTAATAAGTGGTAGAGTCATGACATGAACTGTGGCAAGGATGACTCCAGAGTATATGCTCCAAATCATTAAACTCTCATTTTTGCTGGTGTAGCACAGGGAACAGTACATAGGATGATCTTTTCCTCAATATTTTAAAATGTTAGACTATTTATGTTTTTTCTCTTGTGCTATTTTGTAAGGCATAAACCTCCTGACAGAGAAAAGAGAGAGGCTCACCAGTCCTATTCTCTTGCTGGGCACACTAGAAATCCAGATTTCTTATTCTTCCTTGCAGTCAAATTGGAGATATATGTTGAGCACTGGCCAAAGTAATGAGGGCAAAAAAGTGAAATATGCTATTTTCAGGACTGAGAACAAACTTTTCTAGGCAATTTCTTTGCTCCTTCTCCTTCCATTTAGATATACACTGTGGACAATCATGACAGAAGCTAGAAGAAACCTGAATTCCTGATTCATTACACGGAGGAGATCTACTCCAGACAGTTATCCAACCCTCAAAATAGACATCAATCTTGTCAAACAATTTCAGGTTGTTTATTAGAGAAGATGTCAACTTTTTCTTATTGATCCACCTACTGAGCTCCAAAAGTTGTATGAGCACCAGCGGCAGGCAACAAGTTAGACACTTGGGTACACATGCAAAGATTACTTTTCCAGAAGTTTGGTCCCTTTTTTAAAAATAGAAATCTGGTTTGTGCTATAATGAAAGTACTGATAATACTCTCAAAAGATACTCCATCCAGTGCTTCTCTGGTTATTAAGAGTATAGTCTCAAAAGGGTCTTTCCCACAGCCAATGGAGAACATTTTCCCATGGTTCCATGGAGCATTCCTTAGATTGTGGGGTCAGCTTCTCCCTGTATATATAGGGACAGGGCCCAATTAGAGTCAGGAGTTATATTTCAGGAAAGGATGCTTCAGGGCCTGGCTCCAACTTACACAGAGGCTGTATTTAGTTGTATTTATCCCTTTTAAAAGGGATAAAAGTTTGTTTACTTTCTTTTATACACACTGTGGCTGTTCAGTTTCTCTCTCTCTCTCTCTCTCTCTCTCTCTCTCTCTCTCCTGATTGAATCTCTCTGGGGATTGAAACCAGCCAGAGGTTCTCTACCACTGAGCTACATCCTCAGCTCCTTTTTACCTTTTATTTTGAGACAGGGTCTCACTAGCTCAGGCTGTCCTCATATTTGAAATCCTCCTGCCTTGGCCTCCTTAGTTGCTGGGGTTATAGTGGCACACCAACACAACTGGCAGCCACCAAGTCTTTTTGAATCCATTATTGTAGGGACTTTCCCCATTCATGCAAGTTATAAAGGGGAGTCACTATTACTCAAATGGGAAATTTCTAGCTTGGGAAAAGAAAGGAAGATGTAACCAAGTAGATTTGGTTAAGGATGAATCTTTATTTTTTGTAGGCCCACTGATGGGGCTACTGAATAAAACCCAAGTTTATGCTAGAAAATCTCAATTGTAAGTTGATGAATTTCTTTGGGGAAATAGCCAAAAATATGCAGTGAAAGTTGTTAAATTTAATGTTAGCTTCATAATTAGCTCAAAGGCCAAGGTTTAGTTCAAATCATATTTGTAAACTGAGGAAAATGGATTTGTCATACTTCTAGATGATTTTAGCAATCACTGTATAATATTGATCAATTGTCATTTTACAAATGCACTTTCTGTCTTTCCCAGTACAAAAGCCTCTCTTCCTGACCACTTGAGGATAAGGTAGACACGGGGCTGAAATCTATGCTTTAGTTCTATTTTTATAGTTTAAATTAAATGATCAAGGATAGCTACTATTCCTTCAAAATGCACTGAGCAGCCAAGCCAGTGCTACGTTAAAACTCAAGGACATGAGCTCTAGAGGTGTCATGTTCAAAATAATCTGTGGCTATTGTTTTTCTATATTATTATTCATTCAACAAGTATTTGTTAAGTATTTTGCTATTCTAAGCACTATGTGGTTATGAACTATGAATTATTTCAACTATGTACTGTTGAAATAATTTATAATTTTCTGTCATTGCTGCTAGAACAATCCTGGTTTTAATATGTTGCAAGGTGGAATTGAGCGTCTGGCATACATTAGGTGCTCAATAATGCTTGTTGAATGAATATATGAGCCCATTTTTAAATCTGAGAAACTCTATAGAAATAGTAAGATCATCATTATTTCTGCTTTACCTTAGTCTGTGTTCCCATGAAAAGAAGTCACTTTCCTACTTCAAAAAATGGAAAGGAATTTATTTCTATAATTTATTAATTCAACCAACATTTATCAAGTACCTATTTTGTGGACACAGTGTGGTATACCCTGGCAGAGAAAAATTCACACTGACCTCCCGCAGCATAAGACAACTCTTTCTTTGTTGATGTGGATAGATAGATGATTACTCAGTTAAGCACTGATGCTTCTGAAAATGTCTCCTTTCACCCTCAATTAGTCCAAGAGGGGAGACGGGGATGGCAGCTGGCTGGTGTGGATTTCAGGGCGATTACAACTCTGACTTACTTGAGTACATGGAATGGAACAAAGTGTTAACCAACATTTTCTTTGAAATTAAGTTGGATGGATTAGTCAAGGGGAAGGACATCATCAGAGGAAAAAGAGCCATTAATCACTCTCTGCAATAATCCAAGTTGAATATCTTATTGTTTAATTATTTTTAATCTTTTGGAAATACAGAACCACCCCAGGGTGTTTTCTTTTCTCTCTCCCTCCTACAGAGAGCCTGCTTTAGGAGCTGAAGTCCTCCTGTGTATTCCTTGAACTGACTCCAAATTCATTACAGATACACTCCAAGTGGACACAGACAAGGAAGCTAGGGGTAGGGGGAGGGAAGAGGGAAAGAAAGAAAAGCTACCAAAAGTAGTCAGGGCTAGTCTGAAAAGTTGAAAGGTGATCTTTGATCTTCTCATGACTCATAAAGCACATTATGACTCCCACCCCTTAGCCAAGAATTTTCAAGCTCAACAAAAGGGCTTTTAGCTGAAATGCCATTTTAACCTAGCTTCACAAGGACTACTCATTTCAGTTTCGGTTATTGACCAAGCAAATTCTTCACTTTTCACTACCTAATAGTTGACCAGCTTGGTTGATTTCATGTTTACTTGCTAGGCTGTGCACTCTGGCCAGAATCCAGTGGGTGAGGAAAAGACCAGATGAGGTTAGATGGATTTAAGCACATGAGTAGATCTGCCAATATTTTAAAAAAGAGAGAGAGAGATTTTCAAGAGACATCCAGAAGCTGGGTGCAATGGTGCCTTCCTGTAATCCCAGTGATTCCAGAGGCTGAGGCAGAAGAATCACAAGTTTGAGGCCAGCCTCAGCAACTTATCAAGTCCCTAAGCAACTTAGTGAGAACCCTGTCTCAACATAAAAGTATAAGAAGGACTGGGGATACTGTAGTTCAGTGGTAAATAATAATAATAGTAATAATAAAGAAAGAAAGTGAGGAGAGAATGACACCTGGAGTTGCAAATCAAGGGAATTCCTACAGTGAAAGTTTTTGGGGCTAAATTCTCTGAACCAATTCCCAGGACTTTCTAACACTTTTGCAGCCCTAATCTCTGACTTGTCTAAGATTGCTAAAGGGTTCCACTCATTTTATTCACCGCTACTGAAATGTCCAGTTACCTTCTGGGGAAAGACACAATGGAATTCAAATGAAGTTCAAACACCCTGTGACTAAGTTAGTTTTGTAGTAAGCTAACCATAACTGTAAGCACTAAAAAAAACCTTTAGATTTTTCCCTTTCCTACTTTATACCTTTTTCCATATCTTTTGACCTCTTTATTTCATGGGCCACAAAACATGATTGGTTTATTTTGGCCTTTGAAAGGCCCATAAAACCAGATTAAAGAATTACGCCCAATCTGCTTTGAATAGGCTTTGGCAGATGCTGTGTGGTAGATTAAAGATGGCTGCAGATTGTTTGACATTCCCTTCAGCTTGAATTTGGATGTTCTCTGTGACTGCTTAACCAATAGAATACAGTGGAAGTAACACTATGCCAATTTCTGTGCAGTAGATAGCTAGAATATGTTGATTAGATTCAGGGTATGCACATCCGAATATGCTGCATGTAGGGACCTCTTGGAAATGTGAAGAAACGGATTACATAGTAACAAGAACCTACCATTTTCCAGAATTGTACCAAGCTTGGAGGATGTGGATACTCCCACATGGCTCCTGTTTTCAAGAGGTTCATAGTCTGATGAAAATGACAGATGTGTACATGCAACATCAGCCATGGTACAAAGGGCTGTGGTAGAAGTAGTTCTCAAACATCAGGTGTGTTAGAATCACCTAAGGAGTGGACTGAAAAATGGAATCCTTTAGGCCCATTGGTCCAGAGATCCTGCTTGATGGATCTATGGTAGGGTGCAGGCTTAACAGGATCCCTGGGATATTTGAAGAGCAGGACTGAGAACAACATTGTAAGAAGCACTAACTGCAGGAACATCGAGTTTGCAGTGGCTTCCTGGGACTGTGTGGGGAGTCATCCAGAAAGCCTCCACTTTTCATCAAGGATTTTAAAGAAGAGTGGGAGTTTATGCTCCCAAACCCAGGCTTCTGGCAGCCCTGCATGTTGTAATTAGTATAATGTGATGGATGCTAAAGGACTTCCCTAACCAAAAATACCTCCCTCGTGAGCCCCGCTATAGCATTCAAACTCCTACAACACTCTTTGAATAGGCTTTGAAGGTCTATGCAAAATCCTAAATATGATTGAGGATAACACAGTCCTGAATGCATTAGACCATGTTTTCTCATTTGTATGTCCCAAATTAACAGATTTCTTTGACTATCTGAGGCAGTCCTGGCATAGACCCAACCTCTTAATAGAAGTCATATAATTGTGGCTATCTTTGGAAAATCGAATCTGGCATACACACATTCTTTTTGGTTCCAGTTATTCGAGATCTCAAATTACTGGACACAGAATGTGTGGACCACGGGTGTTCTAAGGCATCAGCTCTTTTAGAAAGACACGCAAGTGAGTTGTAAAGAAAGTGTTCTCCAAATTGCTTCCTGGGTAGAGAATGACTGTGTGCCTCTGAGAAAACAAATACCTGTGTATGTTGGGAGAGCATGCTGGCACCCACCCATGTTGGTGAGGAACACACAGCTGGTTGGGCCCAGACTTTCAAGGAGCTGCAGCCTAATTAATCAACATTAACAAACTCAGGAAACATTACAATGCGTGCATTAATCGGATGTGAAATCACGTGGCAGCTATGGAAACTGGTGCAGCAAGAGCGTCCACCACTTAGAAAGTTTCCTTTAAAACCTTAAGACCAAAGGACCTGGGCTTTCCATGCCATATGTTCTATGTGATCTAGGTGCAGTCAGAGTGTTATGGATTCTGTAACAGAGCGTGCAGAACCTAGAGGAAGATGGTAGCTGTGGTTTGGATGTGGTTATCATGTGGAAACTTTGTTCTCCAGGGCAACAGTGTTGGCAGGTGTGGCTTTTGGAGAGGAATTAATATCTTTCTTGAGGGACTGGATTAGTCCTCATGGAAATGCATTAGTTCCCAGGAGAGAGGGCTGTTATTAAGCAGATCAGATTCTTTACCACTCTTCTGGTGATATGCCTGCTCCTCACTCTCGCACTTAACTCCTGACACGTGATGCCACCCACCATGCAGCAAGAGGCCTCTACCAGATGCTGCCACCTGGTCTCAAACTTCACTGTCTCCAATAGGATGGGCTCAATAAGCCTTCTTTTCTTTATAAATTACCCAGCCCCAGGTATTCTGTTACAGCCACAGAAAATGGACTAAGATAATTATGTTATGGAGAAGATAATTATACATAATCATTGTTTGTGTTACAAAGATGATTATACTGACTCTTTCTCAGCTGTTACCAAAACCATCATGGTCAGAAGGAGTTCTGCTGTTTATTTTGATGACCTCGTCTCTTGGTCCTACCATTTCCCAGAAAGGGTTAAAACTCACACCACCATCCATCCATTTATATACCACTGAAAAACTTTCTAACACGTAGGTCTGGTGATAACAGTTCCCCACTTAAAGTACATCAAATATTCCAATGCCTTGGGCTGGGGATGTAGCTCAGTGGTAGAGTGCTTACGTAGCATGTGTGAAGCCCTGGAACTGATCCGCAGCACTGCCAAAAAAAGAAAAAAGAAAAAACAAGCAATGCTTTGTCCTGTCATGCAAGGATTCCAGAGCCTAGCCTTGTCTGCCTTTCCACAGTCCCATCTTGCCACAGCTGTTTATACCCAGACTCTGTCCACACAGCTATTTTCTGGAGCTCTTTTCCCCAGAACCATCTTGGCCCACAGTGTCATCTCCTTCCACCTAAATCAGACTTCTACTTGTACTAGGTTCAACCCAAGTATCCGCTCTCTAATTGTGTGCTTGCATTTCACTCCCCAAAAAGAATGTGTTTATTGCTCTCTTCAGGTCCTTGCCCTGATTATACACCTCAGATTCCTACATGTCATTGTTTGGCCCCAATATGAACCATGTGCTCTGGGTGCAGTCAGAGCATCGTGGATCTGTGACAGAACACACAGAACATAGAGGAAGACTGTCACTTGGGGGCTCCTCTGTGCCCTACCTCTTCTGGATCCCTGTTCACCAGCTCCCAGTGGGCTCAATCCACTGGAGAAAAGAGCAGGAGATCAGAAAGCAGGAGAAAAGTTGAGGTTTCTTTCCAGCTCCCTCCCTGTTTACTTGCTTTGATTTGTCTGGGGCTTTCTACTCAAAGCTCTGATACCTTTCAGGCAACCCTGTCCCTCTAGCTACTTTCTCCTGTTCTGTACCCATTCCCCTTTCTTGTTTCTTGGGGCCTCTAATAGTAGTGGCAATTCTCAATTGCAACTATCCACACAGTTACTACACCATCCTTGTTTGTTTCATGAACTCTGGCCACACCCTTGTCAATAGTCTCTAATTTGCTTCACAGATTACCTGCTAGGACTGAACCATCTCTATCCTATAAGAACTTGGTACACTAGTTTGATACACAAGTCTGATACACTAGTTTGCAGAGTAGATCAAGAACTTCATATAATATTTATAATCTGATCATCTGGTGTCTTTCCAAAATGCCATCTGAACTACTTTTGGGGTTGTGAGTTAGGTAAACCAAGAATGATAACAACACCAGAAAACATTTTTCCAAACCTCCCCCACTGTCCAGATGTGGAGTTTGGATGTCAAGTTTATTCACTAAGTGACAAAACTAATCAATTTGGATCAAAAAAACTTTAACATTAGCACCACACAATAAGAAGACAGCAATCGATCAAATAAACTGATGTTTGGATTATCTGCCAAACCAGATTTACAAAGTAGAAGCTCAATAAATCCTTGTAAAGTGGAATTTAATTGGATGATTGCTAAAGCCACAAGCACTGTGGAGCATGACTTGGAACCAGAATTGAGTTCCTGTTTGAATTAGCCAGAGCTTCGAAGGCACCCATTTCTTTCCTTGCATATTGGTGGTAGAACTGCCATTGTGATCCATCTGTGTATTGCCATAAATGGGAAAGGCCACCCCAAAGATTCCATTGCAATCCAAGGGGAGTGATTCTCTCTAAGGCATTTACTGAATGATAATGGTGACCACACATAAACTTCAGTTGGGTGGAAAATTATATGCCTGAATTGGAGACTGTTTTATATTTCAAGGTTAAGTCCTGCAAGGAATCCCTCTGGCTTTCTTTTCTGACAAATGTCCAAGTTTGCACAGGCTGATGTGTTTGAACCCCTTGGCTGGGGGTCTGGTGAGGCAGTCACCACAGAGAAGGAGTTTTTCATGAGCGATGCTCATGGATGAAAGCAAAACCCCTGATTTTTGTGCCCAGAGGCTATGATCTGAATCCTGACCTGAAAGAGGGGCTCTGTTGAAAGAACAGTAGGCCTCCCTATGCTTAAATCGGCCAGTGGGATTTTTTCAATTTGCACCTGGTCTTGGGCTGGAATTCATGAAAATCCACAGAGAGGAATGTTTCCAAGTTGAATGATGGAAGAAAAAAAAAAAGTTGAAAGGTGATCCTTTGGAATCATGAAAAGCATTGATTCAAAAGTGGAGACTTGAGTCCTCACTGAGGAGGATGTTCCTAGACTGGCCTTATAGGTCTGGCCTTCATTCTCCACAAACAGATGCAACAGAGAATTCACCTGGCCTCCTGGGTTAACCTTGGAAAGGGGACCTGAGCCACCCAGAGGCACCCACTGGGAACCAGAAGGGCTATCCTTTTCCATCCAAGAGTCTTTCTCATCTTTCTTTTCCGTGCAAGAGGCTTTTTCCAGTGCACTAAATATTTGAAATTCATGTTCAGTGGCAGCTCTTTCTGTAAGGTTGAAGATTTTTGGAATTTTCTAAACATTTATTTCCAAAAGAATCTTCTGAAAAATATGCATTTTCTTTCATCTAAAGTTTTAGTTTTCATAGTACAAAAATAAATAATCATTAAACAAATTTCAAATGGCACTAAAGAGAATAATATAGGAATATAAAGTCATCTTTAATTTTACTCCAGAATTGACCTCTAGGAGGATATCCTCCTCTATCAAAGATTGGAGGATATCCTCCTAGACTTTATTTTTCATGCATTTATTGATCTACAAGGTGAGCATCTTAAACATGATAAGAGAGAAATGTTAAAATAGCATCATGTGGTGAATATACTCAGAAAGGGACACACTGTTTCTCTGATAAGTAGAAACTCCCAGAGATCTGATTTAATTGGTGTTTAGGGCAACACCTATGCTCAGTTTGGTAGAGGCCAGTGTTGGTCTTTTAAATAAGTGATTCTAAAGCACAGGCAAGAGTTACATTGCTCTGGGAAAGGAATATACAAACTCTGGAAGCTTAATGGCTTCCCCTTATTCTTTTGCCATGCTTTGAATACCCGTGTGACATTTCCTATTGACACAACTGTTTCAAGAATCAGCTCTTCTAACAAGTTTTCTAATCACCCTTTTCCCTTGCACCACCTAAGCAATTTCATATTTAGTTTGGCCCAGATATCAGCATAGCAAATGTCTTGTAGTTAGATTTTGATCAATTTATGCAGCCACGTCTTCCCACCCAGTTAATTTGTATAGTCCTTAAGGGCACAACTCTGTGTTCTGTAACTTCTGTTTTCCTTAAAATACCCTGCATAGTGCTGCAGGTGCAGATGTAGGAAAAATGGCGCCTCAGTTAATAGCAGAATTGCTCTGGGATTTTGAACCTGTGTGAGGAGGGTGTACACAGAGCAAAAATAAACAAACAAACAAACAAAGGCAATCCTGTTGTCATAATAACCACAGTTGATTTCATTTAAATACTAAATAAGCATTTATAAGCATCTTTCATGTGGCTGTCTTGTTGAGTTTGCTGCAGATCTGAGACAGACCGTAACTACCAACTATACATTGCTTATAGTCTAGTGAGGGACATAGAGAACTATCATGTACACAAAGGCCCAAGCAAGTCACTTCAGTCCAGTGTCCTTTAGGAAAGAAAAAAGTCCACATAGAAGAGATGGACTGTGAGGAAGGGCCTTTAGGGAAGCCTGGGAAGGCTTTGCTGAGAAAAGGAATTTTGAGACTGAAATCAGATGACTCAGCCAAAGAAATTCTGGAGAATGCACTAGACCTAAGGCCTGAAAGTAAGTATAAGATTGGTTCGTGGGCTCCAGGAACAGAGAGAAGGTCAGTGAGGGGCAAACACACTCAGTAAGGAGGCCATAGACAAAGGCCGTGCCGGATTCTGGAGGCCTTAAAAGTCACAAGATGAAGAATGAATGTCATTGTGAGCATATGAGATTTTTGAAAACTGCATGCAATTTAATTTCAAATTTCAGTTACATCATGATGCAACTATATATGGACTGCCCTATTTATTTCATATATTTAGGTGGAGGCCTTAAGGAAATTCAAATAGTGACTTCTAGGGTAGGAAAGACTTCAGTATATTGGGTTTTATTTGTTGTAACAAATCATGTCCCTAGATGCAATGTCTAAATGCCTGAGGGACAGGTGATCATTTGCTATGTTTCTTTTTTTTCCCCCTAAATATACTGAAGAGGAGTAAAGTCATACCCTGATTAAATGCTTCTCATTTTACTCTGGTGATAGCTGGGCCTTAGTGAAGTCGTGGCTCATTGTACCATTTAATGTTAACATCTGTTGACTACATAACTCAGCTTTCTTCTTCACTATGTCAGTATGAAGCCTGAGTTAGCAAGAACAATTTTGATAAATATTTTGTATATTAGTTATCAATTGCTGCATAACAAATTGCCCCAAATATAGGAACTTAAAACAACACACAATTATTACCTAGCAGATTTTGTCAGTCAGGAGCTCAGCACAACTTAGCTGGGTCCTCTGTTCTCACAAGATCACAATCAGAGTATCTGCTGGGCTGTATTCTCATCTGGAGGCTTAACTGGGAAGAATATGCTTCCAGGATCACTCAAGTGGTTGGCAAAATGCATTTCTTTGCAGCTGTAGGACTGAGATCTAGGTAGTCATGGAAGTGAAAGCCCATCACCTTTACCATGTTCTGTTGGGTTAGGAGCAAGTCACAGGCCCCACCTTGCTCAAGGGGAGGGGTTTACACCAGATATGGACAGAAGATGGGAATCAAGGGCCCATCCTAGAGTCTGTCCACACATCTTACTTGATTTGTTTTAAGAAAATTTGTCTTTGGAAAACACGACTGACTAGTGTAATAAAATTTGGTGGTTGCTGCCCTGAAACCTCTTCCATTTAGAATATTTAGGGCTGCTTTCATTTGAGGTTGATATGAACTTAGAGAGATTTGGAAATATATCCTTATTTATTTATTTTTTGTGATGCTGGCAATTGAACCAAGGGCCGAATGCATGCCAGGTGAGTGCTTTACCACTGAGCTACATCCTCAGCACTTTGGAAAGATATCTTTTTCCTCACCTTTGAGACTTCAAATGGGAAAAACTCATTTTAAATCCTATTTAAAGGAAAGCTGTGAACTAACTTCTTCCCCAGTTCAGACAACTTGCTTTGTTTCTTCTTTAGGAGGTGGCTGCTGCCAACCTTTCCAGGTTCTCTGGGTCAAAGAAATGGAATTTAGAACCTGTAGGTGTTGACCATGACAAATGCCACAACTTTAATCAGATAAGTATATTTTGAGTATAATTAATATTAGAAATTCACAACTTAACTTTTCTTTGAAATATGCACACACTTAAAGGTGAAGAGCAGAGAGCATTTGGCAGAATACATTTGAGGAGGAGTTGCCAGTCATATAATGCTTGAAGAATAGTCAGATATGGTTTGCCAGATCTGAAAGTGGCCAGATTTCCTCATCTCTACATTAAAGAAACATTAAGGTCTTTATGAACCTGAATGTAGTAAAGAAAAGGGAATTTCAGAACTGAGACTAATGTTTTTCAAAAAAAAAAAAAGAACTCCTACTTCCTAATTATTGCTAGGATCCCAGTGTGTGATATTACATGTCTAATACATGATATTCATTAATGCACCAGTGTGAAGTTTGTAAATAAGGAAAGGAGATTATAAAGAGGACAGGGACTAATTAGATAAAACAATGTTAGAACAAGTAATGGCCTTTGACTACAGTAGGAAAAAGGTAGGAAGATTGTTATACAGGATGGCAGTATCTAGTAGGCGAGGCCACAGCCCCATCAGGATGTAAAATGCTATTCTAAAGCATCCAAGGTAGAAAGTGCAGAGGTAGCATAATCAAGTTCTCAGAAGAAGAGAAGCCTTCAAATGATGATGATGACGACTTATGTATTTGTTTGTCATGACTACTGTTATTTTAGCTACTCATTATTAGCTACCTAGCATGTGCTTAAGGCTGGGCTAGGTTTTATGCTCAGCCCTAGACTGTTTATAAACCCCACAGCCTGTCAGTGTAATATTCAGTTTGTCTGAACACTTCTGTAATATTCCTGACTAGTACCTAGATGGCATGTTGTTGTTGTCCTGAAAGTTAGGACCCTATGGAAAGGTGTATACAAACAGGTGGGATGTCTAGTATTTAATTCAAACATAGCATCTTGCCCATTCTGATCAGAAGCAATTATTAGATGCAAATCATGGAACAGTGCAGTAGCTGTAAGGGATGGCTGGCCAGCCTAAGCTCAAATTTGCTAAAAGATACAAATAGTGTTTCTTCAAGTTGACCCAGTAAGTGGAGTTCATGAATCTATCCAATTGGCCAGTTCTGCACTTTTGTAAGAAATACTTATACATTGGAACTATTCTTACACGTTCTGTAAGTCATTTAACCTTTACCATTATCCTAAGATACAGTTTTTGACAGATGGCTAGTACTTTGAAATAGTATTAGAGTTGGCTAACTTCTATAACAAATGGCTCCCGAATCTTTGTGCCTCTATACAAGAAGCAATTTATTTCTTGTTTGCATTATAGTCATTTTGATGATTGGCAGACAATGAAAGGAAAGAGAGAGGATGGAAGCTCTTGTAGGAGGTTTTAGAGGTCAACCCAGTTGTGGTATAATCACTTCGGCCCACATTCCAGTGGGCAGAACTGCTCACATGGCCCCACATAGACTCAAAGAGAGAATGGGAAATGTGGCTTTCCTTTGTTCCCAGGAGGGAAAAGAAAAAGGATGGTAGGCATGTAACAGTGTTTCTGCCACAGATAGCTACCATTATTACTCCTGCTTTTAGCTGAGGAAATGAAAGCATCACAGGGTTCAGTACCACAGATCACACAATTTGACACCCAGTACCACAAAACCAATAAGTGGGATGGGAGTTCAAGCACACGCAATCTTCTCCCTAAGCTCACATTTGTAACCACCACTCTTGACTGCACCTCACTTACAGCTCAGGGCCAGAAACGTTATTCCCAAGACATCACTGTTTGGTTTGATAATTTCACTCCAGATCTAGCCCTAGACAATTATTTTATATTTTCTATTGGGTAAGTATGCCATTGACAGAGTCTCAAAGACAAAAACACATGAAAAGTCAGTTGTTCAAATGCAACAAGATTCTCAACTCTGTGAGAACATTGTACCTTTGCCTTTCACTCCCACCTCTCCTATTCTTTTCCAATCTCAGACCCACTCTCTCACTACCAGCACCACCAGCCCCAATGCATCCCCCACACGTGAAAAAAAGAACAAAAATCACAATAAAATTCGGACAGTACTTTAGAAAGTCACACGGAGTTTAGTGAGTTAATATCTGCCTGTATCTGAAACAAGTCAGACGCTCGACTCTTTTCTTATAATGGATGGTTAAGACTATCAAACCATAGCTGGGTGCATGGCACACACCTGTAATCCTAGAAGCTCAGGAGGCTGAGGCAGGAGGATCAGGAATTCAAAGCCAGCTTCAGCAACTTGGCAAGGCCCTAAGCAACTTAGTGAGACCCTGTCTCAAAAAAAAAAGGGCTGGTGATGGGGCTCAGAGGTTAAGCCCCCTGGGTTCAATCCCCAGTACCCCTCCACAAAAAAAGAATATAGAACCATGAGCTATGAATTAAGTTAGCTCAACATTTACTTTGTGCTCTGTAGCAGGAGGCTTTCCTTACTAACCACTGCTGTGTCTCACCTGTCCAGGGACATTTGGGAACATATCGCTGACACTCCTCAGTGCTTCCTTTTCTAATGTCTCACTCACAACCTCAAATTGGCCTGCTTAGACCCTTGGAAAGCTCCTGGATCCTGCCTGTCATATGTGCACATGTCAATACATCACCTGTTCTGGCAGAAGACCAATTTTCTTCTTTTTTCTCCTCCCTTGGGAAATATGCCTGTTTTTAGCATCTGTCCTCACTCCTCCTGCTTTGCACACTGAGACACAGAATCATTTCATTTTTTAAAAAATATCTCCCACTTTTTTGGGAAATTACTTGAGTTTTCTCTCAACAGGGATATTGATTTCTTTGTCTTTCCCCTTTTTGTGTATTTAAAACTATTCTTGTTTGTTTGCTTAATATTCTTGATCCATTTTCTATTTTGAGTCTTAATTCCATATTTTCTTACTCCCTTTGATTATATGAGAGAACCCTTCTTCAGTGATCCAAGATACTTTCATTTACATTGGTACCAATCTTACCTGTTTTGATTGCTATTCTGGAATCTTTTGCCATTTATCTTCCGTCAATAGATACATATGCTAAGGTCTAGAGAGCATGCGTAGGAAAACATTCAATATTGAAATATGGGCTTACACTACTGAGCTGTGCTTTAAGAAACATAGTTTTATGGATTTTTTAAGAGAACATAGGATCTTCACTTTTTTTCTCCCAAATCCTGCCACCTCTGCTATTTCAAACACGATTTCTTTGGAGTATGAAACGAAGCAGGTTCCAAGGAGGTTGCCTCACTAGAGTGTAGGCAGGTCAGATGGGTTTTCTTCTTCCCACAGAATCATCCTGTGATCTTGAAAAAGTAAAGCTGCAGGACAAAGTGTATTTAAAGAAAGTTATTATGGGACCGGAAGTTACTTCCGTGACTCAGATGCCTCCCATTTTAAGCAAGTCATCTGAACATGGTGTACTTTGGTTTTGCCTTTTTATAAAAAGGAAACCAATAAAAATATAGCAACCAAAATATAGGCTCCTAAAAAACTTCCACTACATGATCCATCAAAATCATCTTCAAGGTAGTATGGGTGAAAAATTAATGAACTTACCACAAATGTGTTTCCCAGGAATTAGTATTCCAGGAATATTCCATGCCTTCTTCCTCCTTCTGTCACCTTCTGCCGAACTTTCAGTCAGTTCTTTGTGAAACAGTCTTTCAGGGAGCAATATGTGGACTTGCTTGATATGTTTCAAGGCATATAAAAATTTTAGAGAAAAATATTGAACATCAGCTGCTTATAATGAAATTTATGATGTGCACTATTGGACATAATATGGATTTCCTTGTCCACACCTCTGTGTCCTCTGTAAGACACCTGTCACAATTCAGTATTGTATTCTTGCAAGTTGTCAGGACCAAATCTGTGAGCTCAAATCCTGGCTCCATCCTGATTAGCTGTGACTTTTTCAGCAAGATCTATAACCTCTTCAAGCCTTAGTGTCCTCATAAGTGAAGACCTCTTTGGGGACTATGAGGATTAAGAGAGGGAAACCACAAGAGGCACTTAACAAAGTGCCTGGCATTCAGTTAATGCACAACAATTTGCTCTTATCCCCATAAGTTCAATTGGGGATATTTTAAAAATATTAATTATTCATGTCTTCCCTTCAAATAGTATTTCCTGACAAGTTCTGTTTTGCTGAATTCCTTTGGCCTTAACAGTGAAAGAGAGGGTGGGCATACACTAAAACTCAGAGGTTATCATTTATGTCTAAGTTAAAAAGCTGGTTTTACAGTGTGACAGTAGCCTTGAAAACCAAGTTTTTGAAAAAGACAAGAACCTTATACTTTTTAAAGCTTCATTTTACATATCAAGAGTTAAAGCTAGTACACACCTAGAATGAAAGATAAAAACCCTGTGATCATCTCACTAGATGCAAAAAAAAAGAGCATTTGACAAACTTCAATACCTTTTAAAAACACTCAATAAACTCCTTATGGAAGGAATGGACTTCAGTATAATAAAACCATATATCACACAGCTACAACTAACATCATAATAAATTGTGAGAAAGTGAAGCTTTTCCTCTAAGATCACAAGTGAAGAAAGAATACCCGCTTGTACCACATTTATTCAGCACAGGCCTGAAAGCGCTAGTCAGGCAAATTAGATAAGAAAAAAGAAATTAATAGCATCAAAATTGGCAAGAAATAAGCAAAATCATCTCTATTTGAAGATGACATAATCTTATATGTAGGAAATGCTAAAGATTATACACATACACACAAAACCTGCCGGAACTGTTTAAAAATCAGGAAAACAATTCCATTTGCAATAGCATCAGAAAAAATAAAATACTTAGGACTAAATTTAATCAAGGAGATTAAAGATTTGTATGTGAAAACTACAAAATGATGAAAGATATTAAAGAAGACAAAATAAATGGGAAGACAGCCTATGTTTATGGATTGGAAGAGCTGATATTGTTAAAATGTCCATAATACACAGTATAATATGCAGATTTAATGTTATCCCCTCCAAAAGCTTATGGTATTTTTACAAAAAGAGAAAAAAATCTCAAAATTTGTGTTGAACCACAAAAAACCCACAATGCCATGATGGCCAAAGTGATTTTGAGAAAGTAGAGCAAAGCTGAAGGCATCATACCTCCTGATTTCAAAATATATTACAAAGCAATGGTGATTATAAACAGCATGGTATGATAGAAAGACAAACATATAGAACAGTGGAACAAACTAGAGCTCAGAAATAAACCCACATATGTACCATCTCCTAATCTTTGACAATAGTGCCAAGACTATACCGTGAGAGAAAGTCTTTTCAACAAATGGTGCTGGGAAGATTGGATATTCACATATAAAAGAATGAAACCAAACCCATGTCTCACAGCATACACCAAAATCAACTCCAAATTGACTTCAATTAGAGACTTACAAATAAGAGTTGAAATTGTAAAACCCCATAAAGAAACAGGGGAAATTTTTTTGACATTGGGTTTGGCAATAATTTCTGTCCAGCAAAGGAAATAATCAACAAAATTAAAAGGTTATCTACGGAATGGGAGAAAATGTTTGCAAACCATATCTCTGATAAATGGCTAATATCCAAAATACATAAGGAATTCTTATAATTCAATAGCAAAACAAAATTAACTATTAAAAATAGTAAAGGATGTTGACATACTTTTCTCAAAAGAAGACATAAAAAATGACCAACAGGTATATGGAAAGGTTCTCAATGTCAATAAGCATCAGGGAAATGCAAATCAAAACCACAAACTGATATAATCTCACACCTGCTAGGATGGCTATTATCAAATTCAAAAGATGACAAGTGTTGGTGAAGATATGGAGAAAAGGGCATCATACCTCGTGATATCATAATTACATACCACTGGTGGGAATGTAAATTAATACAGCCATTATGGAACAGAGTGTGGAGGTTCCTCAAAAAAAAATGAAAAAATATAACTTCCATACAATCCAGTAATCCTGCTTGTGAGTATATATACAAAGGAAATGAATTTAAGATGTTGATGAGATAGCTGCACTCCAATGCTTATTGCAGCACTATTCGTGATAATTTGACTTATGGAATCAAACTAAAGAGGCCATCAAGAAATGAATGGAAAAAGAAAACAGGGAATACTATTCTTTTTTTAAAAAATTTATTATAATTAGGTTTACATGACAGCAGAATACATTTTGATTCATTGTACACAAATGGAGCACAACTTTTCACTTGTCTGGTTGTACACAATATAGAATTACATCACATGTGCAGTCATACATGAACTCAGGGCATTGTTGTCCATCACATTCCACCATCTTTCCTGCCCCCATGTTCCCTCCCATCCTCTCCCTCTCCTTTGACCAAAGTTTCTCCATTCTTCCCATGCTCCCTCCCACATTATGGATCAGCATCCACTTATCAGAGAGAACATTCAGCCTTTGGTTTTTTGGGATTGGATTACTTTGCTTAGCTATTCATTCTTTAATAAAAGGAAATCTTGCCATTAGTGACAACATGGATGAATCTGGAGGACCTTGTGCCAAATGAAATAAGCCAGACATAGAAAGACAAATATTGAATGCTCTCACTTATATGTGAAATCTAAAAGAATAAAAATCATAGAAGCAGAGAGTACAATAGTAGTTATCAGAAGCTGGGGATAGCAGAGGGAAGGAATACGATTTTGGTCAAAGGGAACAAAATCTCCATTAGAATAAAGTCTGGATATCAATTGTGTAGCATGATAACTATATTTAATAATAATATATACTTGAAAATTGCTAAGAGAGTAGATTTTCCGTGTTCTCATCACACTTGCAAAAATGTTAAATGTATGAGCTGATGAATATGTTAATTATCTTGACTTAGTCTTTACACATGTATAAATATATCAAAATATCATGTTGTAAACTGTAAATTGATACATTTTTATTTGTATTTATACCTTAATAAAATTAGAAAGGGGAGTTGGATAGAAAGAGTCAAGCTGGTAAATCTATACTCCATAGCTTAACTTATAACCCTTAGTAAAAAGAGGAAGGAGGACATGACATAAGAAAAAAAAATTGCCTGATGGAATGGGAAAGTAATAAAATCCTTTAGGTTCCAGAAAGAGGAGCTCAGAAAGGAAGAGCAAGAGAGGCAAGATGTCAGAATTGAGGAAAGAACTTCATCATCTGGATCAAAACTTTGGGTGGAAGAAGGTATTGAAAATAAGAGTAGGTTGACATATTCTAAACATCATTAAATAAATATTACAATAAATATTGGCTTCTTCCTGATTTTGGCCTAGAACAACATAGCTCTGTCCAGCTAGGAGTTTAGGAAGGCAAGGGTGGCCTTCATGGTCTGGATGGATATCCCCAAATCCACAGGTGCCTCAATAAAAGAAACAGGAAATACTGTAAAACATTGGGCCAGAGAGGGACAGAGAAAAGTCTGAAAGGTGAGATGAGGAGGTCATTTTATAATGTCAAATCCTCCAATGTGGCATAAACCACAAATTTCTACACCAGGTACCAGATGCAAACAAGATGAGCTACATCACACTGGAGACAAGTGAAGACAACAGACACAGGTCCAAGGAGGCCTAGAACAGTCCAAGAGCAAAGACAGTCAGTCTGAAGTGGCAAGGATAACTCTTCTTTTCTACCTTTGGTAATGAATAACTCCAGCACAAGGTAAAACCTAAGAGAGAGAATAAAGAATCTACATTTACTTTTGTGCATCTGACTCTAATGTTTAAACTTTTGACCATTAAATAAAAGTAAATGAGAAGCGGCCTCATATCAAAGCTTACATTCAGTTTGTTCACTTTTGAGAGCGTAGATAGGGAGTATTTTGAATAGGATGTTTAACTACCTCAAAAAGCTGCAGCAGAGAACAGAGAAAGCCACTTTTTTTTTTTTGGTACTGGGGATTGAACTCAGGGGTACTTGACCACTGAGCCACATCCCCAGCCCTATTTTGTGCTTTATTTAGAGACAGGGTCTCACTGAGTTGCTTAGTGTCTTGCTGTTGCTGAGGCTGGCTTTGAACTCGTGATTGTCCTGTCTCAGTCTCCCAAAGTACTGGGATTACAGGCATGTGCCACTGTGCCTGGCAAGAAAGCCACTTTTTAAAAACTAAAATTTGAAAGTTCCCAGGATAAAGGTGGTGATCTCCCATAATAACATTATTTTTCCATATAAGAGCGGGTCACCTGAGGGCATTCACCAAGATACACACACCTGTAGATACACCAAGCCAGGCCAGCCACTTATCTCCAGGAGTTGTCCTAAACAAAGTTTATGAGCCCTAATCAGATGTACTCTACTGCTTACTGCCTGAAGCACACCCTGTTTGGGGCTGAAGTAATAGGACTAAAAATATACCTACCAATCAACACCTCCCTGTTGTTCTAGCTGCATGGAAGCTAAGAGCAGAGAAACATCTCCAAATATACTTCAAAGAGCCACAGTTCTTGGGGACACTAATTCACACCAGTGTTGTGTATAGCAGAATAGATGTGTAGCACAGGTCTCAATAATGTCAACAAGCTCAAAGTGTTAGCGTGTGAAATGAGGTGGTTATTTTGATGACAGTGATTATATCAACTGTTTTGCCTTACAATCACTGGGTACTTTTAGATCACAGATACTAAAATTATCAACCAGTAAGCTGGAGATCAAATTTACAGCAACTCTTCAAAATAAATTGGTTCGTTTTAATTCAGTTGCATTAGGCAATAGAAGGAATGAGAAATTCTCAAACCAGTTTCTACCACATCTTTGTAGCTCAAGCTGAAAGCAGTTCTGGACAGATGGTTTTCACAGACATTGCCCAACTAGGGGATCATTTCAGCTATTGTCAGAATGGAAATCCTCAAAACATGCACGATACAATCCGTAGGCTGCCTTTATAGTACATCTCAGTAACTTTGAACATTTCACTTATGGAAAGTTAGTTTGCAATGCAAGTTCTCTGGCCTCATAAGGAGAGTGTGTCTTTGACTATCAATTGAGCTTAGCCCAAGTTTCCATCTTGGAAGAGGTAGTGTCTCCTACCCAAATATTCAGAAACATCCTTGGATGGCTTTCACTCGTGGAGGTTGTTTATTGTATCAGTCAGAAATTGTGCCCAGTCACATGCAATAGCAATCCAACTGCCCAACTGCTGTGATCCAACTAGACAGGAATACAGGTGTTTTTCTCACCCATTCAAAATCTAGAGCTGAGCAGAGCAAGTTCTCTGTAGTCTTTAGTATTCTAGGCACCTTCAGTATTTCTTTCCTCTATCCTTAACATCATAACACAGCTTGCACATCACAACCTGGCCATAATGTGGCTGCCACTTTCCAAGCTCACGTTCTTGTTCTCAGTAGGAAGAAAAAGGGACAAAAGACTAAAGGGCAGAAAAGGAAAAATTTCCCAGAAATTCCCAGCAGGAATTTTTTTTTTTTTGGTCCAGTGCTGGGGATTGAACCCAGGGCCCTGTGCTAGCTAAGCCCAGCACACTTTTAATTGCAACTCCATGTTGTAAAATGAATGTTAGGGCCGTTCCTGAAGGCTGGGAACATCAGACTTGTAGCAAGGTGAATTTCTATCTGAATCAAGATACAAACATGGTTGGTAAGGGAAAAGAGGAGCCTAGATGAAAAGCACCTACCTGGCAGTGTCCGACACTCTAGGCAACAGATATAAACCCCTCAGAGGTCCTGCCTTTTCACAGGGGAAGTGGCCACATGGCCTCATCTTCCTCATCCTACACTCTGACACCTTACTGCTTAGGGCACTTTGTTTTCCTTATTCACTCATTTCACAAATACTTCTGAGCAACTTCTGTGGGAAGGACTGCTTTCGACATTAGAGATAGGGAAGGAACTAAGATCTTTACACCCTTATGTGGAATTTACATTAAACAGGGAACGTTGGATTCTGACCCCAACTATCTCTTAGCTGAGCACCTTTGGGAAAGGCCCTATCTGCATCCCTGTTTATGAAGGTGCTGATTAGTCCCAGGGACTAAGGCTCTAGCTTTCTGTCTTTCCACTAGAAGGAAGAAAAACAATGAGACTACAAAAATTATTTTTACAGAAATAAACCACCAATCTATTTCAAGTCTCTTATGTTGTAAAACAGAATATTTGTCTGAAGCACCTGCCTTGAGGTTACTTAATTTGTTCAGAGATTCCTCAAGAGGAACATTTTTACCTTCTTGTTGCATGGCAAACTTAGCTAAAAACAAATGTCAGTTTTCACCCTCATGGTCACCAAGAATTCAGACAATTTAGGATCCAGTGTTGGAACGTCACATCAATCTTAGGTCTAATGGAGATTCCTCAAGGAGCAATTCATGCTCATTGACAGTTGGTGACCTAATTTCCCTGTACAATTCAGTTGCCAGTCTGTGTGCATTCTTCTTCTCCTTTATAAAATGTAAATTCAGGGTTAACTTGAATCTAGAGTATCTGTTGCTTGAAACCTCCACTTTGGTTAAAAAAAGTGGATGATAAAAATCTTGCTTCTATCTAGGTCTTCCTCTGACCCTTTCTGACTCAGGATCCCTATTTATAAAGAGAGTATGACAATATCAGAGCCACACCCAGTATACTAAAAGTGAATAGAGGTCTCTGAGGAGGTTTGGAGATTCTATGACCAGGAGACAAGGGCAATGTGGTTGAATTTGTGAGCTTCTGAACTTCCCAACAGATATTCCTTCCCAAACTGCATCTTTAGCTACCATACTCTGTGTTTAGTTCTCTGCTCCAATTAAACAAATGACCATGGATTTTCCTTCCCTCACCTGGAAACCTTCCCTCAGGTGCTTCTCCCTGCTCTCTGCAGAGTTAAGTTCTTCAAACCATTGCTCAGGCCACTTCTTCCTCAAATTCCCCATGCGCTGAAACGTTGTACCTGTCATCACTCTGCTCTGTCTGCCTCCCCTCAGCACGTGTACAAAGCCGTGTCTCGCTGCCTGTTTCTCTGTCCCTTCCTGATGCCTGCTGTTGTTGATACACTCACAGAAGGGATCTTCCACACCCTCAGGATGTCTTCACTGTACATTGTAGTGCCCCTGGCTCAAAAGAAACCATCTTTAAGTGGAGCTGCTGCAGGTTTAAGACGTGAGATTTCTCTTTGGTGTGCTCAGTTTTCTAGGCAATTTACATTTAAGACTGCAAAGCAGTGGGTGTGTAACTGTTTCCAACCTTTTCTGAGTGGTGATGCAATCATGGGGTGGCCATCTGTGTTTCTTCCATCTGTCGAGGCTGCTCTGCACCTAATCAAGTGCAGTGCATCAACTCAGTCCTTGCCTTCTCCAACTGAACCATCCTGTTAAGAATCCACTGATTCTGAGTCTCCAGAGATTTGCAGATGGGTTACCACCCCATTGCAGTGCTAGTAAAGAATTACAGAAAATCAAGACTCAGTATGCTTATCAATAAAATCAAATGATTATATATTTCTCATAAATTTGAAGTGAGAATTAAATGAGAAAACGTAGACAAAAACCCTTTGCGCATGGCAGGGGCTCAGCATGTATTAATTCTCTTTCCTTTCCTTGTCAAGCTGTTATGCTGGGATAATTGTTATTCACTTGCACAGTCTCATTTCCCTTCATTATTGGAAACTCTCCAGGACAACCTCCTATCTTATGGTCTTTACATAAGGAAGTATGGGGTATAACAGCATTAAGAATAATGAATCCATGATCTTGGTCACAGCTCTACCACTCATCTGTGTGACTTTAGGTGGGTTCATTCATCAGTAAAGCAAAGAGTTTGGTCTTTGGAGGATTGCTAAGATTAGCAAGAGAGATTGCTAAGATTAACCTAAATCTAAAGATCATAGTGATTGAATGAACACCCAGTAAACATCATACCCAAGACTTGTTCTTCGTTTAATTGGCAAATGAGTGTCTGATATCTTAATGGCACTGTGGTCACACTGGACATTCCTTTCCAATGGGCATGATGAGACTCTAGTCTTAATCATGTGGGAGTTTCTCAGACCTCAGACAGAAGGTATTCCTGAGAATCAAAGCCAAATTCTGTGAACCAGTTGAGCAATTCCCAAGAATTCCCACACTCTTCCAAACTTCATCCATCCAATTGCCCAGCAAGGATGGCATGAGGCCTGGCTGGTGGCAATGACAGACTGAGGGATATGAATCCATATTTAGGCTTAGTGCTTCCATTCTGTTTCACTCACATAGCTGACATTGGACTCTAAGGTGCATAACTGGTGAGCAAATCTCCCCACCCTCTCCAATGTAGTCAAAGTCATGTTGATGCTGAGAGTTGCTTTGAGATTATCAGGTTAAAAAAATGCTATAGGAAGCAGATGATAAAATTACCAATTCTATTCCCACCAACTTCTCTATATAAGGAGAAAGGATTTCCCTTACCTTGAGCCATTCATTTAAAATTTTACAAATATTCAGAATAACCAATCAATTTAGATGGATGAGCCTATATTAAGCACAGCTTAGATGAAGGTCTCTGTTCTTGGCTCATTCCTGATACCATTACAAGAATTTCTACCACATTTAAAGCCATGAATCCTTTTTTAAAGAATGCTAAGATGCAGGATCATTCCAATGCCACATCATTTCTGCCTCCTAAAAACAGGAACCTCAAATGGAATACAGGCTTTTATAGTTAATTGAAATTGGCCAAAGATCAAATTGGTGGGAGGAGAATTTTGGAAAGGAGATGAAATTTAAAAAAAGAAAGAAAGAACAATTAGCTAACCAGCCTATCACTATAATTCCCATTGTAGTATACCTTCTTTCCTTGGAAATCTGGACCACAAGGCGATCAGGTAATGAGGTGCAGTCCTACTCCATAAGATGTGAGCTCCTAGCTATTTTCAGTTCTCATGAGTTTTTTAGTTTAAGGAGTTGCAGAGGAACTAAGAAACAGATGTGATGAGAACTGCCAATTCAAATGCACGTAGGCATAGCTGATGTACCCTGCTTCATCAGCTTGGAATATGAAATAGCCTCACATATTTTTGAATGTTTGATTTATAATAACTCTAGTCCTCCATTCTCACTGAGAAGTTGGAACTTTCCTCCCTGGCTATTGCCCATGAGAAGTCTGAGATCTTTCGTCCAGATTGGCCAACACAATTACTCATGGAAGATGACTGCTCTTGCTGTGTCTCTGTTGCAAACAAAAAGTCTGTCAATTTAGGGCAAGAAGAAAGGTTGTTTGCCACCAATGATCTGGGGGCCAGGGGAAGTTGGAAGGCCAGATGCTTCTCCCTGGAGTGATAAGTTCCACTCAGCCTTGGAGCTGTATGGCTCCAGAAAGACAAGTTTTCTTTCTCAAATACTCAGTTATTTTCTACTGGGCTGGGCCATGTTATGAGGATGACTGAATCAGGAAAATATAATATCAGTACCAGACCAGCTCCCCTTGAACAACCTTGACCCTGTTGTTGAACCTAAGGCACTCAAAATATACCCAATGGTGAATTTCCCTTGGTTTCCATGCTAGTGTGATAGCATGGAAGATTAGTTCAGTAGGAAGACCTTTGATCATTCAGAGATATTCTAATAACTTGGGTGTCTAAAGTAAGAAGTGTATGTTACATTTCTTTTCAACCCCCATAGAATCCCCTAAATTCCACTATAATTATGTCCCTGTGGGAGTGACCCTGTCTAATGTTATTACTCAAAACAGCTGAGCACCAAGACTGCTAGGGAATCCCTGGTAAAACCCTTCCACAGAAACAGTGGGTGGACACCAGTCTATGTCTCCTGAGTTCCTCAGAAAGATCCCCCAGAATAAGATTGTCTCTATCAAATGACTTGATATCTAGACTCTGAAACAACACATTTAAATGTTCTTTTACAAATAGTAATAATACAAATAATATGTTAAAACTCTGGCAAATGGATGGATGTGGAGACTATTAGGCTAAGAGAAATAAGCCAGTTCCAAAAAACCAAAGGTCAAATGTTCTCTCTGATATGTGGACACACAACGAGGGGTTGGCGTGGAGAATAGAAGTGCAGTAGATTAGACAAAGGGGAATGAAGGGAAGGGAGGAGTGACTGGAATAGGAAAGGCAGTAGAAAACTTTAAAAATGTATTTTAAGTTCTGCATCATTAGGCCTCTAGTGATAAAGACAAACTAATAATTCATGAGACTCATCTACATGTTGAATATCATATGTATCCTCTCTGTTAATATTCAGTAAAAGAGAGAGAGCCTCCAGATGTGCAGGCACTGTACTGGGTCCTGCTTTACTTTGTCTCATTAGAAAGCTCAGGGAAGTTAAGGAATCTGTTCCTGGTCAGACAGTTAGCACATTGCAGAGCTGAGATTTGAAGTCCTCTAACTCCAAATCCATACATTTAATCAGTGCAGTCTGGTGTATTTCTGTGTTGTGATGAGATGCATTGTTAGCTAATTAATAGCAGAAATGTAGACCCCAAAAGGTATGGAGTCCATCTAAAGTCCTCTTTCTCCCTCGACCCCTGTGTTCCATGCCAGGTGTACCTTAGCCACTGATGCTTTGGAAGCTCTGTGTGCATCTGCAGGATGAGTTATCTGCAACACACAAATGGGAAATTTCAAGATGGTGTTCTCTAACAGGCTTGCCACCAAATGCTGTCAGGAAACTAAAATTGTTCAGGCTATTTTGAGACTGAGCTCCAAGTTTTATCCAGCTCCCCCCCCACCCCAAGTAAATTGGAGTTCATAAATCCAAGAGTTGTTCTTTGCCTCACATTTCAGGTGGAGCCATATAGCTAGAATTTGTGCTCAAATTCATGTCGCCATGTTAGCTCTGTACTTCTCTAAAAAGCCCAGTGCAATTGCAGGGTCAGATGGGATCAGAGGACTGAATTCTCTAGCTTCAAAATAAAGAGCAGGCGAAAGCTGACTTAGAGCATGAACATAGAACCAAGAATAAAATTAGAATTGCTCATTGAATGTTCACACACCCTAAAGGCTGTGGATGAGTGTAGCTTGTTTATTTTTTGAGTATAAATTATAGAGTTTTTTCACCTTGAGATAGAAACTAGACCTGTGAAACAAAATTTTCTTTTCTTTTCTCCTTGTATAACAAGTAGGAATGGTTTGGTAAAAAGTGTGTTGGTTTTCATTCAAGGTGAGAAAGTAAAAGAATGACTGCAAATTCTGAGTCATGTATCTGAGGTGCATTTGAGACAAGGCTAGGTACTCATATAAATAGTAACAAGGACTGGAAAATTTCACACAGCCCTTCCCATTACTGGCTCTTGACATCTGGCCTTGGGTCCTGGAGTCCTCATAGTCGCTTGTGCAGCCTGAGAAGTGATGCAGGGTGACACATAGAGAATCTTTCCTGGAAATGGGTTTGAAGGACAGCTTATTATAAACAATACGCCCTTGTGCATGGGATTGAAAATAAACTCAGACAGTGCATAAGGTTACGGTTATGTGTTGAAAGGCTAAAATCCACCATCTGTCACCTATCCACATGCCCTGATGGAAGCATTTGCCTCTCCCTGGAATCCCATTCCAGAAACTCCTGCTAGGTGATCAGACACTTCTTTATAGAGTCCAGTGACTTGGGAATAGATCCTCATGGTCTTTAATTTATTTTTTAAAACACATAATGTTTTTGTTTCCTTTTAAGAAAGGAGGCAATGTTTTATTAGATGGCCACATGGTCTTTTATCTGTGAACTCATTACTGGTTACCCAAATGTCACAGTACATGAGACTATTAGAGGTTAACTTAGCTTGCATATATCTTCATCCATTAATTATATATAATATAATTCATTCAGAGCATGTTTTGGGGCTCTAAACTGTATGAATGAAAAAAATGATTAGTTCTCAAGGCATGGTCCCTCAGATCCATAGAAACACCATAGTTTTCTGTCCTTGCTTTCAATTCTGTGCTTAGATTCTGAAGCTGATTAAATGATATTTCTGAACAATAAAATTGAAAATAATGGATCAAGATGTTATCCCCCTTCCCTCATAATGTGCCTTTCAGTTCAAATGTTTCCTTCTTCTCTCCTCCTAGCTCATGTTGCACACAACAGTTCTGGAGTTAATGGTTTAATTTTAGGAGGATATTCTTCTATCAACTCAAATCATTTAAGACTGAGATGAAAGTATTTTGGCAATTACTGGATAGGGATTATTATGTCAGTTGTGATAACATTTTGGAAATAAAAACTCGTTAATCTTGTGATTACATAAATTTCTACTTGGCAAGTGAAAATTGTTTTGGTATTATGGACCTAGAATTTAAGACATCATATTTTTTACCTAAATTCCTTTTCCATGAATCTACACTGTTGGTGAGGACACAGCCTGTAGAAGCCACAGCTGTAACTCTAATCCTCAGGTCTATGGACAATGCAAGAGGGTAAGGAAATCTCTTAAATCATGTTGTGGGGCATAAAGGACTTCTCATTTAGTTGGCCCAGGTACAGGTACCAGGGGGAGCTTTAGGTTACTCAGGGAAGCCTCGCTCTGGCATTCCTATAATAGGTTCCCTGAACTAAGAACTCTTCAGATACTAAATGAGAACCCCTAGCAGCATCATGCTGAAAAGAAGAGTTAGAACATTTACCCTAAGAACAAGTTCCCAACCTATGGACTGATGGGTTTTTGTAAAGGGTAGAAAATTCACAACTGAGTTGAAAATAGCCTGAATAATATTCACAAAATTGTTATCTAGATGATCTAACATATTGACTAACACTCTGTAGCCTGATAATTTAGATTAGGATCCTGGCTATGATACTTACTAGTTGTGTAGACATAACAAGCTATTTAACTTCTGAATGTCTGGTTTCATCATCTGTAAAATGCCATCATGATACTAAAAGTAGCTCATAGAGTGGTTGTCTTTTGTGAGTTAATATGTGGGGAACAGTGCTGCTCACATAGTCAGGATGCAATATATTTTAGCTATTATTATTGTCTGACAGATGTGTAGCTGTAATCATGATAAATGAAAATACTTTCATTTAAGTGTGATTTTATTGCTATTCTTTGCCAGTGTATGAAGTTTCAATTGGTGAAAACAAAATACAGAATTATCATCATATAGAGGAGACAGTCCTCATTCTCAGGAATGAAAAGAATGAAGAGGAGGAGCAGAGTTATCCTAAAACAGAGAGGACAACATATATGGCAAGCAAGGGTAGCTTCTCCATTGGGCTCAGGAGGCAGAGCCTAGAGCTCATGATACTTTTAGAAACTCATGAAAATGTTTTCATTTCCTTTAAAATTAGAAGGAAAGTGAACTTTTAGGTTGAAGAAAGTGTTTTAATATATAACATCAATACATTTGTCTTTAGGCAATGTGCATAAATATGAAATATAATTTTTAATATTTTTATGGAGGAAAGGGTCAAGGAAGGCAAAAGTAATAGGCACCATGGAAGTTATAATGAGACCCACTCAGTCTGCAAGAGCCTCTGTTGTATTTGCTAATGTTCTTTTCTGTGTTCCCAATGGAATGGGAAGCTCCTTGAGAGCAGAGATTGCATCCTATTTGCTACTGTATGCACAGAGACTCACAGAGTGCCTAGCACATCATAGGTACCAAATGAATATTTGACAAATTAAGGAATAGATTAGCATTTTGGGAAAGAGGGCTACTGCTAAGTCTCCAAGGATAGGAAAAAACATGCCACTCACATGGACCACATAAACAAGTAGGGGTTTCCATCCTCATATCAGATAAAGTGGACTTCAACTCAAAGCTAGTCAGAAGGGATAAAGAAGGTCATTTCATACTGCTTAAGGGAACCATACATTAACAAGACATAACAATCATAAATATCTGTGTCCCAAACAATGGAGCATCCACATATATGAAACAAACCCTTCTCAATTTTGAGAATCAAATAGACCACAATACAATAATACTGGGTGACTTTAACACACCTCTCTTACCACTGGACAGATCTTCCAAACTAAAACTAAACAAAGAAATCATAGAACTTAATAATATAATCAATAATTTAGAATTAACAGATATATACAGAATATTTCATCCATCAATAAGTGAATACACTTTTTTTCTCAGCAGCACTCAGATCCTTCTCTAAAATAGACCATATGTTATGCCACAAAGCAAGTCTTAGCAAATATGAAAAAATAGAGATACTACCTTGCATTCTATCAGACTATAATATAATGAAATTAAAAATCAATGATAAAATAAAAAATAGAAGCTACTCCAACACTTGAAACCTAAATATATGCTACTGAAGTATGCATGGATACCAGAAGTCATCAGGGAAGAGATAAAAAAAATTCTTAGAGGTAAATGAGAACCATGATACAACATATCAAAATCTCTGGGACACTGTGAAGGCTGTTAAGAGGAAAGTTCATTTCACTGAGCTCATTCATTAAAAGAAGAAAAAGTCAACAAATAAACAACCTGATATTACATCTTAAAGCTCTAGAAATAGAAGAACAAATCAACACCAAAAGAATTAGAAGACAGGAAATAATTATAATCAGAGCTGAAATCAATAAAATTGAAACAAAAGAAGAAACTCAAAAAATTGACAAAACAAAACATGAGCTCTTTGAAAAAATAAATAAAATTGATAAACCCTTAGTCACTCTAACAAAAAGGAGAGAGAAAACTCAAATTATTAAAATTTGTGATGAAAAAGGAAATATCATGACAGACACTATTGAAATATAGAAGATAATTAGAAACTATTTTGAAAATCTATACTCTAGTAAAATAGAAAATCCCAAAGACACCAATGAATTTCTAGATGCTTATGATCTGCCCGAACTGAATCAAGAGGTCATACACAATTTAAGCAGATCAATTTCAAGCAAGGAAATAGAAGACACCGTCAAAAGCTTACCAACCAAGAAAAGCCTGGGACCAGACAGATTCTCAGCCAAGTTCTACAAGACTTTCAAAGAAGAATTAATACCAGTACTCTTCAAATTATTCCATGAAATAGAAAAGGAGGGAACCCTTCCAAACTCATTCTATGAGGCTAGTATCACCCTGATTCCAAAACCAGACAGATATATCAAAGAAAGAAAATGTCAGACCAATATCCCTGATGAATATTGACACAAAAATTCTGGCAAATCCCATACAGAAACATATTAAAAATATAGTGCACCATGATCAAGTGGGTTTCATCCCAGGTATGCAAGTTTGGTTCAACATACAGAAATCAATAAACGTAATTCATCATATCAGTAGACTTAAAGACAAGAATCATATGATTATCTCCATAGATGCTGAAAAAGCATTTGACAAAATACAGCATCCTTTCATGTTCAAAACACTAGAAAAACTTGGGATAGTAGGAATATACCTCAACATTATAAACGCTATCCATACTAAACCCAAGGCCAAGATCATCCTAAATGGAGAAAAATTGGAAGCATTCCCTATAAACACAGGAACAAGACAGGGATATTCTCTTTCACCACTGCTATTCAACATAGTTCTGGAAACTCTAGCCAGAGAAATTATACAGAGAAAAGAAATTAAAGGGATACGAATAGGAAGAGAACTCAAGCTCTCATTATTTGCCGATGACATGATTCTATACTTAGAGGATCCAAAAAGTTCCACCAGAAAACTTCTAGAATTAATAAACGAATTCAATAAAGTAGCAGGATATAAAATCAATATCCACAAATCAAATGCATTTCTATACATTAGAAAGAGAAATTAGGAAAACTACCCCATTCACAATAGCCTCAAAAAAAAAAAAACCCCCACTTCAGAATCAATTTAACAAAAGAGGTGAAAGACCTCTACAATAAAAACTACAGGACACTAAAGACAGAAATTGAAGAAGATCTTAGAAAATGGAAAGATCTCCCACGCTCTTGGATAGGCAGAATCAATATTATCAAAATGGCCATATTACCCAAAGTGCTATACAGATTTAATGCTATTCCAATTAAAACCTTAATGTAATTCCTTATGGAAATTGAAAAAGCAATCATGAAATTCATTTGGAAAAATAAAAGACCCAGAATAGCCAAAGCAATCCTTAGCAAGAAGAGTGAAGCAGGAGGCATCACAATACCAGACCTCAAACTATACTACAAAGCTATAGTAACAAAAATGGCATGGTACTGGCACCAAAATAGACATGTTGACCAATGGTATAGAATAGAAGACACAGAGACAAGCCCACATAAACACAGTTATCTTATACTAGACAAAGGTGCCAAAAACATACATTGGAGAAAAGATAGCTTCTTCAACAAATGGTGCTGGGAAAACTGGAAATCCATATGCAGCAAAATGAAACTAAACCCCTATCTCTCACCATGCACAAAATTCAACTCAAAGTGGATCAAGGACCTGGGAATCAGACCAGAGACCCTGTGCCTAATAGAGGAAAAAGTAGGCCCAAATCTTCATCACGTTGGATTAGGCCTTAACTTCCTTAACAAGACTCCTAAAGCTCAAGAAATAAAATCAAGAATCAATAAATGGGATGGATTCAAACTAAAAAGCTTCTTCTCAGCAAAACAAAACAAAACAAAACAAAACAAAAAACAGCAAACAAACAAACAAAAAGCTAACCAATGAGCTGAACAGAGAGCCTACCTCTACATTCTGGGAGGAAATTTTTGCCACATGCACATCAGATAGAGCACTAATCTCTAGGATATATGAAGAACTCAAAAAACTTAACGCCAAAAAAAACAAACAACTAAAAGAATAAATGGGCTAAGGAGCTGAACAGATACAAAGATGGTAGAAAAGATGGACATCATAGCCCGAGCTTCATGTATGACTGCATAATGATGTGATTCTATATCATGTACAACCAGAGAAATGAAAAGTTGTGCTCCATCTGTGTACAATGAATCAAAATGCATTCTGCTATCATGTGTAGAATTTTTAAAAAAAATTTAAGTAGAATTTTTAAATTTAAAAATTAAAAAAAAATTTTAATTCTACTTAAATTTTTAAGTAGAATTTTTTAAAAAATCCATTGGAATAAAACAAAAAAAAAAGAAGATATACAATCGATCAACAAACATATGAAAAAATGTTCAACATCTCTAGCAATTAGAGAAATGCAAATCAAAACTAAAATTTCATCTCACGCCAGTCAGAATGGCAGTTATCAAGAATACAAACAACAATAAGTGTTGGCGAGGATGTGGAGGAAAAGACATAGTTATACATTGCTGGTAGGACTGCAAATTGGTGCAACCAATCTGGAAAGCAGTATGGAGATTCCTTAGAAAACTTGGAATTGAACCACAATTTGACCCATTCATCTCACTACTTGGTCTATACCCAAAGGACTTAAAAACCGCATACTACAGTAATGCAGCTACTTCAATGTTTATAGCAGCTCAATTCACCATAACTAAACTGTGGAAGCAACCTAGATGTCCTTCAATAAATGAATGGATAAAGACACTGTGGTGTATATACACAATGGAATATTACTCAGCAATAAAAAATAAAAATATGGCATTTTCAGGTAAATGGTTGGAGTTGGAGAAAATCATGCTAAGTGAAGTAAGCCAATCCCCAAAAAACCAAATGCTGAATGTTCTCTCTGATAAGTGGATGCTGATACATAATGAGGGAAGGGGGCTTGGGAAGAATGGAGAATCTTTGGTCAAAGGGGAAGGAAGGGAGGGGAGGGGATACGGGGGCAGGAAAGATGGTGGAATGAGATGTACAACAATGCCCTAGGTACATGTATGACTGCACATATGGTGTAACTCTATGTTATGTACAACCATAGAAATGAAAAGTTGTGCTCCATTTGTGTACAATGCGTCAAAATGCATTCTGTTGTCATGTATACCCGATTAGAATAAATTTTTTAAAATAGTCATCAAATATTGGGCTGGGGTTGTGGCTCAGTGGTAGAGTACTTGTCTAGCACGTATGAGGCACTGGGTTCAATTCTCAGCACCATATAAAAGATAACTAAAATAAATGTATTGTGTCCATCTACAACTAAAAAAAATTTCTTTTAAAAAATCATCAAATATTACATATAGCATGATATCTTTTAACTTTTTTTTTTTTTTTTTTTGGTACTGGGGATTGAATCCAGGAGTGCTTAACCACTAAACCATATCCTCAGCCCTTCTTATTTTTTTATTTTGAGACAGAGTCTCACCTTCTTATTTTTTATTTTGAGACAGAGTCTCACTAAGTTGCTTAGGGCCTCACTATGTTGTTGAGGCTGGCTCTGAACTTGTGATCCTCCTGCCTCAGTCTCCTGAGGGGCTGGGATTACAGATGTGCACCACCATGCCCGGCTTAACAATTTTTAACATGGAAAATATTAACATATTCAAAATAAGATACAGCCATTTCCCCCAAGCATCCTCCACCTAGCTTCTATCTTGGCAAATCTTGTGTCATCTACAGCTCTTGCTACTTCTCTTCTTTTTTAGTTTGAAGAAAATTTTAAACATCATATGATACCATTTTTATGTTAAAAATAGCCAAATTGGTCATTCCTCAGCATCTGGAGGCAAGTGGCTCTAGGGCCCCTCCCCAGAAGATACCAAAATTCCTTATCTAAAATGGCATAGTATTTGCATACAACCTAACATGTCCTCCTATATGCTTTAAGTAATCTGTGAATTACTTATAATACCTAATATAATGTAAATGCTATTTAAATAGTTGTAATACTGTATTGTTTAGGGAACAATGACAAAAACAAGTCTGTGTATGTCAGAACAGATCAAAGTTTTAAAAATATTTTCAACCTAAGGTTTGTTGAATCTGCACGTGCAGGATCTGTAGATATGGAGAGCTGGCTTTATTCTGAATAGATAGTTGCAATAAAACCATATGAAAAGATGTTTAAAAGAACAAAAGTTCATGCAGGTGGGAAGAGGGATATGTATAGGTTGGCATCTAGTTCTGAGGTTGATTTTCAGTGAACAGTTCTGGATACCTATTATCTTGTTTCAATAATTGATTAAAGCACTAACTAAATAAAAGGAAACTCTGCAAAGACCAATATGAAAGGGTGCATGAACCAGGGATTATAATTCCTACAATTTTGCTCTCTAGAGCCCTGTGGGTTCTTTTCTGCCTGAGTAATTGCAGTCAGCCTGGTCTTTCTTTTCAAAGGTAACGAAATGTGTGGGAGGACAGTGGGGATCGGGAAGAAGCTTGTAAATCCAGCTCATTTTGAAGTCCTGGTTAGATGAGTTGCAGGCTTGGTCTCCCTAAGCCAGCGAGCGCATCCTTGCTCATGTCACTCATTTCACTTTGCCTATTCCTGCCTGAATGCTGGGACCCAGAGCCACAGCTTGGTAGGAGAGGCTGCAGAACCCTTGCTCCCACACAGGAGAGGTGCCCTTTCCAGTCAGTGCCCTACAGAGGTTCTGATGAGATGCCTGTGCCGCAAGCATAATTTCTGGCAAGAGAGGTTGCAGAGCGATGGCGTAAACAGGGAGGAGGAAAGGAGTCAGAGTGGAGAAAGTTGTAACAAGGAGGCAGCAAAAGAATGAGTGGGGAGAGTGTTTAGAGTCAAGTTTATTCTCAATCCAAGATGTATTTAAATGGATCCATTGGAAAGATGGTTCCACTTTGAGCATGTGTCCTGACTTGAGGTTTGGATATTAATACAATTACTATAGGTTGAAGTGCTTGCTTTAGTTACCTTTCCTATGGTAAGTGAGGGGTGGGGCAGAATGTAGTGCCTTGGGACATGCTCTCTTAACTCTGCTCTGACCTAGGGAGCAGATCTTGTTGGCTTCTAGGCCTCAGTTTTCACGTCTGTAAAAAGGAACAGATTGGACTAAAAGGTCTCAAGGATTCATTTCAGAAATAACACTTTACGATTTTAAGTGACTTGAACATATCATCAATAGTAGCAAAGTGGGCATTTTACAGAGATTGGGAAAAAAATCTGGTGCCTTTCTCCCCAGATCAACATTCAATCTGTTTAGGAAATTGCATCATACACTTAATGCATTCCAGTTAGACTGAAGGATGAAATATAAACATAAAACTGTAAACTAGGTTAAAAAATACTTATGATTTTGTATTGAGAAGGCTTTGGCAAGGCAGAAACTATGAAGAAATAAATCGATAAATTTGACAACATGAAATTTTTATGTTTTTATACATCTAAAAGCTATTAACAATGTTAAATGCACAGGACTAGCTAGGAAAACATATTTGCAAAGTATATGATAAAGAATCATCATCCTGGGGCTGGGGTCGTAGCTCAGTGGTAGAGCACTTGTCTAGCATGTGTGAGGCACTGGGTTAGATTCTCAGCACCACATACAAATAAATTAATTAATTAAATAAAGGTCCATTGACAACTAAAAAATTCAATAAAAAGAATTATTATCCCCATTATAGCAAGAATCCTTATTAGTCAACTCACAAAATGTAACTATTTCTCTCCTGCAACCAGAAAGAAAGGTATAAACAAAAGGAAAGAAAGAACTACAAAAGAGCTTCATAGATAATCAGAGTACAAATTAAAACAAGGAAATTCAATATTACCCATAAAATCAGAAAGCTGAAGTATTGAGAATAACCTTGGTAATGGTGTGAAGAATTAGCAACTAAGATTAGGTTTTCTTCTGATTCTGACAGTAGTATAAACTCTTGGGAAGGCTATCTAAGTTCCATAAGCCTCAATTTTCTTATCTCTAAACTAAGGATCATAATAATACTCTCACTTGCAGGGTTAGTTGGAGAATTAGGTGAGTTAATGAATTTTAATCAACTTTGTAAATTTGACAGTAATATACACGTGGATATATATGCATATATATACATATATATAATTATATGCATAATTACTAGGTGTTATAAGCCATATGTCTCCATGCCATGTATCAAAGAACAAAGGAAGATAAGATGGTATATAGACTTGCTTCCTTGATAACATCTGTAGGAGATCTTTAAGGCATTGGAACATCATGGAGCTACACTGTAGAGGTGGCACTGGGAAGAACTGAGATACCTGGATATTGCTATAGCAGCTGCTGAAACTAAGAGTGATTTAAAATTTATGTTGGTAAAGGAGGATGTTTGACACCAACACTCACTGGCAGCATCCAAGACAAGAGGTGGTGATGAAAGCCACTTCCAATGACAGAAAATTTCCCAATAAAACACCTGCTGAAAGTGGTCCCCAGAATTGGACTATGTCCAAGGAGGACTCCTAGGAGTGACTTCAATGAGCCTAACAAGAATCATCCTCAGAAATCAACTCAAAGATCAGAGAGTTATAAATCAGACATGGATCTGGGGAGACTACAGAGGAGGTGGGGAGGAATGGCCTTTTGAGTAGTTGTTAAGATGTGTGGACTCAGGACCAGATTTTCTGTGTTCAAATCTTGACTCTACCAATTGTGTGACCTTGGGAAAGACATTTGTCTCTCAGTCACAGTTTTCTCATCTGCTAATGTGAATAGAAGTCCCATCTAATTCATATATGATTATTGTGAAAATCACTTGAGTTAATTTATATAAGGCATTTAAATATTCCTGAAACACAGTAAATGTCATATTAACATTAAGTAATATTCTTTTTGCTGTCATTATTATTAATACCACTACTACCTCTGCCAATATCTTTCTTAAAAAGAAAATAATAGTTTCTCTCTAGGAGAGCTGGCATCCATCTTTGAGGGTGTTAAAATTCTAGTTAGCATCTCCATGTAAGTCCCAGAGTGCAATCCAGTTTCCACAGGAAGGACATCTAATAAAAGAGAGTTTCAACCATAGTAGGTTGGTCCCCTTGATACCTAGAGAAGTTTTTATTGGGCATTTGGGCCCATCTTCTCTTTTACATGAAAGAAGGGATATAAAAGTCAACTCACACTGTGGCGGTAACTTACAGCATTCTCCCAGATGCACCTCCCTCTCATGCTAAACTGAGATCCCTCTCAGGTTCACAGCTGCAAATCTATGACCCAAATAAGTACTCCCGGTGGGAAGGTGGTTACTGTGCTCTGGCATAAGAGGGGCCAAATGTAACTCCTTGCTCACTTAGTTAACAGTAAGTTCAAATATCTCAATTGTGAATATTTCCTAGAGAATTGCCCATGATGTTTTTGGAACCTCCAAAATAGAGTGAATTGATTAAAAACTGAATGATGGTGAGTCAAATTTCACTTACCAAATTACTCTGCCTTACCCTTCTAGTTCAATGTTTACTTCATGCCCTGGTATCAAGGGTACTGTAAGCAAAACTTTCTTCTTATAAATTGGAAATTAAAAGATTTGAGAAAGTGTGGCCAGAACTGTGTAGAGTGAGCTTGCAGACATGACGTCTGATTCCTCCCCCCCTCCCCAAACTGATGCTGTTAGACAGTCTTAAATGCCATTGGGAAGAATTCCCAAGATAAGAAGGCTCTCTTTAAGGCAGATATTTAGAACAGTAATTAATTACTCTCATCATAAGAGAGACAGTTTTTGTTTTGACTCATAGCTCTTGGTATGGGAAGAGTTGTGACTCAAGAAAGGGTCTGCTGTAGGCTACACACAGAACCATCATCTCTACACCAGAGGCAGAGTTGACAAGGGTTCAAGAGGTTAAGTGACTTGTCCAAGATCACTCATCTGTGCCCTCACTTTTTCCCCAGTGAGAACAAGGGCCCCAGCCATCAATGGCTATAGAATACATACACCAAACACCTTGCCACAGTAAACAGTAAAATAAGTAACTAGAGAGAGGAAGAATGGAAAAGAAGAAAAATGCTAAGATATTCAAAATGGGCAAAACAAATCAAAGTCCAGAGGTGGAACAGACAGGACCCCAGAAGATGGCTGTCCTACTTGCATTGTCAGGGATGAGCTGCAAGCACAAGGAGGGTCCTGAGAGGTGGTGGTGGGACCCAGCACCATTGACCTCTCTGAGGAGCAACTTGACTTTCCTGTCCTGTTTAAGCTGCAGATCCTTTGAGCAAAAGGAATGCCATTACTTTTGGGGTTTCTTGGGTGATGCAGGGAGCATGTTCCCTATTTCCCTGTGTAGCAGAAAGAGCATTCCTCGGCATAGTACAGATATTGATTGCGCCAATTTTTGGGGTAAATCGTGCTCATCAATAGAAAGGAATGATCATCCCAGCAGCTCTGTTGGAAGACTGTTGCAAGAATTCTATAGGATATATTTGGAAAGCAGTAGCATTGTACTTAGCACATAGTTCTCCCCTAACAAATTTAATTCTGTACTTCTTTTGGGGGAAATACAAATGGGGACAAAACTGGTTCTGTATTCTTTGATTGCCTTTTCCTCTCTCTCTCTTCTCTGCTTTGAACTTGAAATAGATGGCCTGGGCTTAATAATTTCTACCCCTGGTTGTAGTTTTTTTTTTTAATTCCTTTCTTTTAATCACTTGAATTGTGAGATATCATAGCAACCAACCAAATAAATTTCAGTTCACCAGCCTTTTGAGCCTGTGCAACTCTATGATCAGATAAGACAATTTCACCTAACCAGTGGTTATATAAACCTAGTGTCATAGACTGAGAAGAAATGAAACACTATTGTTATAGATGAAATCCAGACATTGTATAAAAAAATGAAATCCAGACATTGTATAAGAGTTGGTGTTAATGTAACTAAGCCCAAAGTAAAGACAGAAGAGTGGCTTACTCAGAAAACCTGCTCTAGAGCAGGAATAAAATTGGGGTGTCACAGTCAATGTCCACACCTCTGAGGTGCTGGGACAGGGACAGCCTGTGGATATTTGCAGAGTATACTGTATTACAGGAGGCACATCTGGCCATCTGTATGGCTTGAACAATATCTGACCCTAGATGTTTTAAATGAATAGATTTAAAAAATCAGCTAACCCTGAGGGTCATATAAGAAAACTGCATTTTTATTATCAAAGGGAAGGGAGAAGCAGAGACATATTAGTTAAAAGCCCACTAACCTCAGAGGAAGTACAGATTCACCAATTGTACAAAAACTTGGCCTGACCAGGAAGCTCAGAAACATGAGCTGTTTCAATGAAAGAGGAAAAAACCCAACTTCCCTATGGAGGAAAAATACTTCAGTACATGATATTCATATTAGCTGGTTTCTTAGCTGGAAACAATATATTTTGGCTGAATTTTACTAAAAAAAATTTATCATAGAGATATTTAACAGCTTCATAAATGCCTGGAAGATATAGAGGCAGGAACCAGAAGACAAGGGTCAGAGCCAAAACCATATCATGGAAGTTTACTGATGAAGATGCTGTATTAACTTGCTTGAGCTACTTTAACAAAGTACCACAGACCAGGTGGTTTAAACAACAGAGATTTATTGCCTCACAGTTCTAGAAGCTAGAAGTCCAAGATGAAGGTGTCAGCCAGGACAAAGAAAACTAGAATCTAGCTTGATTCATTTCTAGAGTGGGGAGGCAGCTTTTGCTTTCTCATGCTGTGGAAATGAATACCCTAAAGGAAGGGAAGGAGATGTACTGGCTGAGCAGTTAAAACACTGGCAAAGAGTCACATCATTTTTTTTTAATTAAAAATTTTTTAATTGAAAATACGTATGAGATGTGGTGGGATAATTAGATACATGCATACAATGTATAATGACACATTAGTAATTTTAGACCAACCAATAACTTCAAGTGGGCATACTAGTTTATAGAAAGGGACCTTGGGTGACATTTCATTGAGGTTCTAGAACCAAGTCAAGTGGCAGAGAAACTCTGATAGTAAAATTCATTGTGGTCCCAGGCATCTTTAATTCACACTGAAAAAGTTCGGATAATGTTGATCCTTTTTATTCAAAATGATGAATTTCCACCTTTATAATCCCAAATGGAAGTGAGACAAACACCCAGGTCCACTTGTCCTTGGTCCTCTCTGACTTTGCCAACACAGTCTGCTATGATAAGACATAAAACTACCTAGGAAATGAGGGCAAAAGCTTCTTCTGGTCAAGAGAGAAGCCATGCTAGGTAAATGCTGCTAGTCCATTGGTCAGAAGCACCAATAGATGACAGACATCGTGCCAAGAGGTGTTCCCGCAGAGACTTATCTAGAAAGGGGAGTGTCAAGAAGGAAGGGCAGTCCCTATGTCTTCCCTTGGGAAGACATAAGAGTTGACAAGAAAAAGTACCTAATGAATTGCTCCTGCCATGGCCAGGTTCTTAGCTCCACACCTCTCATTGCCATGCCTTCTGCAGACCTCTCTGCCCACTTGCAGATTCTTTACTCATAGAACCAACATTCTGTGAAAACCAGAGATGCAAAGATGAAAAGTCTTGTCTCTGCCCTTAAGGAGATCCTGGTATAGTGGAGAAGACTTGATATGCTCACGAAGATCTTTAAAACAATATTTCTGGAGTCCATATCAGTATGTAGAGCTGTGTATATTTTCATGTGTTTGTGTATTCACTCACTGTCTCCACCACTGAAATATGAGGGCCTTTTTTTTTTTATTACATGCACGGATGTATCTGCTGTACCCCAACACCCAGAGTTAAGGAAACATGAAGAATTCAATGGATGTTTATGAATAACTTACGGCAGTATATCACAGAGAGAGCTCATGTGTGCCTAGGAAGACCAGCAAAGGCTTCCCAGGGAGGGGAAACCCCACATCGTTATTCAATCCCATTGTGTTAGATTAAATGTGTTGCTGGCCATGGATTTTGCATATTTCCCTATATACATGCCCTTCATCAGTGAGGTTGGCCATGTAATTTGTTTGGATCATGGGAGAGTAGCAAACTTGATGTAAGCAGAAACTCAAAATGTGCCTATGGGTTTCTGGTTTCTCTCTTAGAACCAACCCTGCCATCACCAGAAACATAAGTTCAGACTAGTCTGCTGGGAGTCAGGAGATCATGCGGGACAGAGATGAGTCACCTCATCTGAAGGCTACCCTAGACTAGCTAGCTCTAGCTGAGTGTTCAGCTGATTGAAGATACATGAATGAGCCCTATCCAGATCAGCAAAATGTCCCAGCTGACCCATAGAGGAATGAGAAATATTCAAAGGCTGCTTTAAACCATTAAGTTTTGGAGAAGTTTGTTGCACAGTATTATCATGGCCATAGATAAATGATAACACCTACTGCCTCACTCAATGATAACCTGTGTAATGCTTTTTAATGACACCTCAAATATTAGAAAACTCGGATGTGGTACCAAATAAATAGAAGGAAAACAGAATTTTACTTGAGCTTCCCAAGTCTTGGGACTTCAAATTGAGTACTCCCTCTTTTAGACCATAACTGCCTTTATGTTTAAAAATATGAGTCTAGTATAACATGGGAGCCTATGAATTAATTATGTAAAAGGAGAGAAGAAGAGAAAGAAGGGAAGAAGAAGAATGGTGAGAGAGAAAGGGAGAGAGGATGGGAGGAATATGTTTGAATGTAAAGCCAATGTTTGCTCCATGAATTTAGCCCCACAAGCAGTTCCTAGGAAATTCTAAGTGATGTCTATATATACCATAGGCTAACTTAAGAAATGGGTTAAAGAGAACTTTTTTAAGAGTAGAAAAGGAAAAGAGATATAGACAATAAAGAACAGGGTAAAGGATGTGCATGTTTCTGTGAGGCAGATGGAATCATCCAACCTACTTTTGACTGGGGGTGGAAGTGGTCAGGGAGACTCTCCAGTGACAGTGGCATTAAATCTGAGATTTGAGTAACAAGAAAGAACCAGCCCAGGGAGAAGAGCATTCGAAGGCAGGAGAACAATTGGGGCAAAAGGTCTAAGGTGAAGGAAAGCAAGCTGCCAAATTCCAGGACCCAAGGTGGCTTAGCTGAAGTGGTGAGGAGGGGAAGATTTTATTCTAAGTGACATCTGACTTTTTTAAAAATGGTTTTTATTAGTGTGTGATAGCTATACCTAGAAATGGGATTCATTTTGACATAATCACATATGCATGGAATATAATTTGCTCCACTTCAGTACCCAGTACCTCCTTCCTCCCTCCCTCTCTTTTCTCCCCACCCGTTCTCCCTCCTCTGCTCCACTGGCCTTACCCTTGATTGTTGTTTTGATAAATTGCTACCTTATAGGTATATATAAAGGTGAGGTTCACCAGGGTACATCAAAGCCTTCACACAGCATAATTAATCAATCTCATTCCACTGCTCCTCTTCTTTCCCATCCTTCTACCCTCCCCACTCAACCCCTCTCCTTCATTCCACTGGTCTCCATTTGCAGTGCCATCAACAATGTTTGAGTACATTTTCCCCTGTGTCCTCACCAGCACTGATTATTCTTTGTATTCTTGATGATTGCCATTCTAACTGGGGTGAGATGATACTTTCAAGATGCCCCCTCCTTTTTCCCCCTTATTTTGCTCTAGCTTCTGCATATGAGAGAAAACATTCTGAGTTTGGCTTATTTCACTTAACACAATGTTCTCCAGTTCCATCCATTTATAGGAAAATGCTATTTCATTCTTTTTTATAACTGAATAAAACTCCATAGTGTATATATACCATTTTCTTTATCTATTCATTTGTTGATGGACATGTAGGTTGGTTCAATAGCTTGGCTATTGTGAATTGTGCTGCTACAAATATTGATGTGACTACATCCCTATAATATGCTGATTTTAGATCTTTTGGATATACATGGAGGAGAAAGATAACTGGGTCATATGGTAGTTCCATTTCTAATCTTTTGAGGAATCTCCATACTGCTTTCCAAAGAGTTTTTATTGTATTACAGTCCCATCAACAATGTATAAGTGTGCCTTTTCCTTCAGATCCTTGCCAGTATTTATTATTTGTATTCTTGATGATTGCCATTCTAACTGGAGTAAGATGAAATCTCATTGTAGCTTTGATTTGCAGTTCCCCAATGGCTAGGGATGTTGAGCTTTTTTTCATATATTCCTTGGCCATTTGTAATTCTTCTTTTGATAAAAGTATCTATTTTATCAAATAGTATTTATTTTTGGTACTGAGGATTGAACCCAGGGGCACTCAACCACTGAGCTGCATCCCTAGCCCCCTTTTTTCCATACTGTATTTAGAGACAGGGTCTCACTGAGTTGCTTAGTGTCTCACTGAGTTGCTGAGGCTGGCTTTGAACTCTTGATCCTCCTGCCTTAGCCTCCCAAACTGCTGGGATTACAGTTGTGTGCACCACACCCCGATATTGTTCTTTTATTGATTGGTTTATTTATTTATTTTTGGTGTTAAATTTTTTGAGTTCTTTGTATATTCTGGATATTAATCCTTTATCTGAAGAGTAGGTGGTAAAGATCTCCTATTCTGTAGGCTTTCTTCTTGTGCTCTTGTTTCTTTTGCTGTGCAGAAGCTTTTAAATTTGATGCTGTTTTAGTCAGCTTTTTCATCACTGTGACTAAAGGACACAACCAGAACAACTGTAGAAGAGGAAAAGTTTATTTGAGGGCTCATAATTTTAGAGGTTTTAGTCCATAGAAGGCCAGCTACCTTCCTTGGGGTTCAGAGTAAGGCTGAACATCATGGTGGGAGAGAGTGGTGGAGGAAAGCAGCTCACATCATGCTGACCAGGAAGCAGAGAGAGGTCTCCACTCACCAGACACAAATATATACCCCAAAGCCATGCTCTCAATTCTCACCTCTCTCACCCACACCCTACTACTTCAGTTACCACTCAGTTAATCCCTTTCAGGGGAAATACTTCATTGATTGAGTTAATACTCTCACAAGCCAATCATTTCTCCTCTGAACATTTTTGCCTTGTTTCACATGTGGGTTTTTGGGGGGACATCTCACATCCAAACCATAACAGATGCTGTCCCACTTATAGATTCTTGGTTTTATTTCTTGAGCTTTAGTGTTAGGAGTCATGTTTAGGAAGTTGGTACCTTTACCAATATATTAGAATGTTGACTCAATGTTTTTTCTAGTAGTTGCAAAGTTTCTGGTCTAGTTTCTAAGTCTTTGATCCATTTTGATTTGACTTTTCTGCAGATTGAAAGATAGGGATCTAGTTTCATTCTTCTATATATAGATATTCAATTTTCCCTGTATCATTTGTTTAAAAGTCTGTCTTTTCTCTAACATATATTTTTGGCACCTCTGTCAAGTATCAGATGCCTATAAGAATGTGGGTTTGTCTCTGTGTGTTCTATTCTCCATTAGTTTTCATATCTATTTTGATGCCAATACCATGCTGTTTGGGTATCATAGCTTGGTAGAATAATTTGAGACCTTGTATTAAGATGCCTCCAGTATCATTCTTCTTGCTCATGACTGCTTTGGCTATTGTGGATCCTTTATTCTTCCAAATGAGTTTTAAGATTGTTTTTCTTGTTCTTTGAAGCAGGTCACTGATATTTTGAGGGAGATTACATTGAACTGTATATTACTTTGGGTAATATATGACCATTTTGACAATATTAATTCTTTCCAACAACATGGGTGATCTTTCCATCTTCTAAGTTCTTCTTCAATTTCTTTCTTAAGTGTTTTATAGTTTTCTTCACAGAGGTCTTTTACCTACTTGGTTAGATTTATTACCAAGTATTTTATGTTGAGGTTATTGTGAATGAGATAGTTTTCCTGATTTTTTTTTTCAACAGAGTCACTATTGGAATATAGAAAAACTACTGATTTATGAATATTGATCTTATATCTTGCTACTTTGCTGAACTTGCTCATCAGCTCTAGAAGTATTCTGGTGGAGTTTTCTGGATCTTCTAAATATAGGATTATGTCATCATCAAAGATAATCTGACTTATTTTACTATTTCTATTTCTTTAATTTTCTTCTTTTGTCTTATTGCTCTGGCTAGAGTTCCAGAAACTATATTGAATAAGAGTGGTGAGAGTGGACATTCTTGTCTTGTTTCTGAATTTAGAGGAAATGCTTTTATTGTTTCTCCATTCACTATGATGTTGACATTAGGTTTATCAAATATAGCTTTTATAATATTGAGTTAAGTTCCTTCTATCACTTGTTTGTCTAGCAATTTTAATAGAAATGAGTGCTGGATTTTGTCAAAGGCTTTTCTGCATCTTTTAAAATGATCATAAGATTCTTGTCCTTAATTTTGTTTATGTCATGAGTTACATTTATTTATTTCCATATGTTAAACCAACCTTGCATCTCTGGATTAAAACCCACTTGATCATGGGAATTATATTGTTCCTCTATTCCTAGAGCCTTGAGGTATAACATTAAATTATTTATTTGGGATTTTTCTTTGAATGTAGTCATTCAATGCTATAAACTTTCCTCTTAAAACCACCTATATACTCTCCCAGAGATTTTGATTTGTTGTATTTCTGCTCATATTTACTTCTCAGAATTTTTTATTTTCTGATTGATTCTATGACTCATTCTTCATTCAAAAGCATATTATTTAATATCCAGGTGTTAAAATAATTTGTTTTATCTTCTTATTGCTTTCTAATTTTATCCCATTATAATCTGATAAGATGCAATTAGTTATCTTTTTAAATATTTGTTAAGGCTTTCTTTGCATCTTTAAATATTATGTTTTACTTTAGAGAAATTTCAACGTATAGCTAAAAAATGAATTCAGCTGTTGATGGGTGAATTATTATGTATGTCTCCTAGATCCATTTGATTAATAATATATTTTAGTTCTGAAGGGTTTTTATTTAGTTTATGTATGGATGGCCTATCTATTGGTGAAAGAGATGTGTTGGACTCATCGAGTATTATTGTATTGATCTCTATTTGATTCTTTATGTTAAGCAGGGTTTGTTTTATGTATATAGGTACACTGATTTAGAGACATAAATATTTATAATCATTACATCTGGTTGTTGGATGATTCCAGTGACCAATATGAGGGACTTTTTTTTTTTTTTGTCTCTTCTGATTAATTTTGGCTTGAATCTACTTTGACTGATATGAGAGTAGCTACTCCAAGTTGTTTTTGGTCTCCAGTTGCATGGTATATCTTTTTCCATCCTTTCACCTTTATCCTACGGATGTCTCTACCTGTAAAACGAGTCTCTTGTAAATAACCTATGGCTATGGCTGGGTCTTGTTTTTGATCTATTATGCCAGTCTTTATCTTTTGATTGGAGAATTTAGATCATTTAAGTTCATTGTTATATATAATTTTAATTTTCTGCCATTTTGATTTATTTCTAAAGCTTAATCCAGACTTGGTTTTTCATTAATCAACTGTTCTCTTAGTGATATTCATTCACATGCTGGCTCTGACATTTCTTTCTCATTTCTTCTGTGTGAAATATCTCATTGAGTATGTTACATAGTGCTGATTTAGTGCTTATGAATTATTTTAGTTTCTGCTTAACATGGAAGGGTTTTATTTCCTCATCAATACCAAAGGATAGTTTTGCTGGATTTAGAAATCTTATTTGGAACCCATTATCTTTTAGGGCTCAATATATATTATTCCAAGCCCTCCTGGCTGGTAGGGTTTGGGATGAGAAATCAATGGAAATTCTAACTAGCTCACTTCTAAATGTGGGCTGGAGTTTTTTTCTCTTTCAGCTTTTAGAATTCTATCCTTGTTCTGTATATTAGTCATTTTATTTATAATGTGTCTTGGAGCGAATCTTCTTTGATATTTTTTGGGGGAGTTCTAAATGCTTCTTATATTTGGATTTTCATCTAATTCCTAAGCCTTGGGAAAATTTCTGATATATTTTATTGAAAAGGTTGTGAATTTTGTTAGTTTGTATTTCAGTTCCTTCATGAACACCAATGATTCTTAGATTTGGACTCAATATTATTCCAGATTTCTTGAATATTTTGATTATGGTCTGTTAACACTTTTCTTTATTGTTGAATTTATTTTTAAGATTGTATACTTTGGCTTAAAAATCTGAGAATCTGTTTTTCAAAGTGGTATAATCTATTTGTGATGCTTTCAACTGAATTTTAAATTGATTTGTAGAGTCTTTCATTTCAAGATTTCTGTTTGGTTCTTTTTTAGAATCTTTACCTCTTTATGGAAATGTTCTTTCACGTCTAATGCATTCTCTCTTGGTTCATTCCTTGTATCTTTTGGTTTACTAAACACTTTGATTATCAACTTTCTAAATTCTTTTCTGGCATTTCCTGTGCTGTAGTGTCCCTGGAGTGAGTTGTGTCATGAGCTACTTGGGGAGGCTTGTTACCTTGATATTTTGTATTGTTAGAATTTCTACCCATCTTCTGGGACAATTCTTCCTTCTACTTATGTATAAGGGACTTTTTAGTTGGTTGCTTTCTTTTTTCTGTGTGTCCTATGTTTGGCACATGTCAATATTTTCTCTCAATTTGAACTTGCTACTATGTCTAGTCTCTAATGCCACATTAAAAGGATATACTAATCCTTAGTAATTATAGTCACTTTAGAACAATTCCTGGTACTAGTAAATCTTTATAAAAAAAACTATTAACAATGTCCTTCAGCAGCCCACTAATCTATTGTTATTAGGTTTTTGAAGTAAGGTGTTTTCTCTCTCAAGTTTTAGTTATTGTGCAGTTTGCTTATTCTCAGCTCTGACCCAAAGTGGTCAGAATTTTTAGGAGAGTTTATATCCAGAATTTCATGGCAGGATTTCACTCCCTTCCTGGATGGAAAGCTCTGATACCTTGCTTTTTCTGGGAGTCTCAGACCATCTGCTGGGGTGAGTAGAGTGGAATGTATCAGCCTATCCTCCATCTCTTTCTAGACTTGAAAGAGATTGCTCAGGGATCACCAAATTTGATCAGAATTTAATTGGTCTCAGTTCCTCACCCTGCTAGTGTCAGCAAAGATTCCTAATCCCAAAGCTCAGCTTGTTTCACTCTTCTCAGCACTGTAGATTCAATTTGCTAGGACTGAATTGCTGTTTTGACCCACTCTTGGGGAGCTGCTATAATAGTGTGGCTTTCTCTAGACCACCTTATTCTATTCTCCAAAAAGATAGGCTACACAGATTGAAAGGATGTTAAAAATATAGTTCACTAAAAGTAAAGAAGTCAAGGTAGGAAGGCAGGCAATAGGAAGTTTGAATAGTGTAAAGGTGAGAGGAGAGAAACTGGAAGCAAGGTTTTGCATGAGGACCCTAAAGAATGAGGAAGTGAAAAAGTACAAGAGAAATAACTTTTTTTTTTGCTACTGGAGGAAGAAGTGAGGAAAAAATAAACAAAACAGCAAAGGAGTAGAGTAGAACACAAGCCCTTCATATGAAACAACAAAACTAAAAAAATAATAAAATAAAAACAAAAAGCCCCCAAATAAACAAAAAAAGTCCCTACCTCTTAGAAAAACAGAAAGAAACAGTAAAAGCTTGATAAAAGAAAAATAAATAATAAAACAGAAAAAAGAAACTCTAGAAATAAAACCCTAGAAATTCATGGAACTGAAAATACCTTCTATTGGAATTCTGTCCAGACCTCTTAGATGGCTACTCTTCCTGGGTGGAAGTGGAACAGAGATCTATTTGGGAAGTTCCAGTTGTTGGAGATGAATTCTAAACAGAACTTTGGACCTTTGTTTGGGGTGTATACTCCAGAGCACTTTAGTCCTTGCAAGCTTAAGGCTGAGTAGTTGTGAATCTTGGGTGTCTGGGTTTCTAGTGTTTCCCCAGAGTTCTACTCATATGGTGGAGTGACAGACCAATCTGGGTGAATTGTGTATATCAGATTTCCTGTATCCCACCAGCCACCCAAATATGAATTTCTAGGTCTCTGTTCCTGAATGTAAACATATCCAGCTGATCAGTCTCTCTGATCCCTCTTAGCCAGTCATTCACACACAGAGTTCAAAAGGAAATCAAGTTGCTCTCCTGTTTCCACTGTAATCATGCCTGCCTGGACAATTTCCCCAATTCTTTTCTTCTGGTCTTCCATGTGAGGCAGGGCTCAAAGGAAGAATAGATTGCACTTTTTTTCATATCTCTGTCCAGGGATAATGTTCCAGTTGTGGTAGGGTGAGTTCTAAACAAAACTTTGGACCTTTGTTTAGGGTATGTTCTCCAGATCAAGTAACTCCTTGCACATTCTCTATAACTGTTTGGGGATCATGATTTTCTGGGTGTGTTTCAGGTTATGCAGTAAATATAGCTGAGAAAGAGTGGAAGCATTCGTTAAGGGCTTTCAGGTTCCCATAGGAACATGATTCAGCATAAAATACTCAAGCTGAATATCTCCAACTCTGTTTTTCACTTAGAAGTCAAGAAATGTGGAGCCTATTTTGTGTGGAAAATGTGTCCTGTTTTTCTCTTTTCCTTTATATAGCCCCTCACTTTGTGGTGACATAGCATCACTGTCCCTGCCTGGCTCAGATGTATTTTCTTACAGCTTCCATTCACTACACCAGTATTTCTGGGCTTCTCTGAATTTCTGACAGACAAATAATGATAGATAATGCATTTTTTTCAATACCTCGTTATTAAGCCATATTCCTATCATTCAAATTCCAAATAGCAGAGCAAGTAGGAAGTGCCTCATTCTACTTCACCATCTTGCTGACACGTTTTTAAAAAGATGACTCTAAAGAATCACCCAGATGTGAATAAATTCTAGGCAGGAAAATGTAAAAGCAGGGAAACAGGGTAAGAGGTTATTGTGGTTGTCCATGCAAGAAATGGTGGATACTAGACCATGGTGATGGCTTTCAAGATAGTATAAAGTGGATTTCTTTTGAAAGTAGAGTCAACTGGAACTTCAAAGAATTAAGCATATGGAAAAGACAACTAGGTTGATGGTGATTCCATTTACTGAAAAAAATTTTTTTTTTCTTTTCAGAGTGAGGGATTGATAGAAAAAGGAGAACACAGGAGAAAAATAGGATAAAGGGTTAAAAATACAGTGTCCTTCCTGGGGAGAGACAGTGACCTTCTTCAGAGACATTCTGAAGCATCAAGACCCCACATATATTCCTGATATGATGTTTTAATTTGTTTGAATGATCCAGGAAGATTTCATTGTTATGGAATAAAAACAAACAATTAAAACTTAAAATAGAAGTACACCACCACTGAGGAATAGCTTGTTTTTAAAGAGTGACAGTGAAAGGCAGAGTATGCTTTGGAATTCTGTCCAGATCTCTTAGATAGCTACTCTTCCTGGGTGGAAGTGGTACAGAGATCTATTTGGGAAGTTCCAATTGTTGGAGGTGAGTTCTAAACAAAACTTTGGACCTTTGTTTGGGGAATGTACTCCAGATCACATAAGTCCTTGCACCCTTAGAGTCTGTTTTTGGTTTCCTAATCTAACCATGGCACACATGTGAGACCAGCACTGTTCCATGGTAAGTCATTGGTCACTACCTTCCTTTCCAAACACACTCTCATCCTCTGCCACATGGAAAAAAAGAGAACTCTGGGTCTGTTTTCTAATATAGCTCACTCCTACAGAACTTCAGATAATTGCTGACAATAGCTCAGTAAGTTGAGTGGGAAAGATACCATTATTCTCAATTTTAAATGATAAATATAAAGCAGCAGCCAGACTACATGGTTAGGAAGCTTGTACTAGAAACTGGGCCTTCCAGTGCCTCAGTTAGTGTTATTTCATGGCCCACGGCCACCTTCTCCTCCTCCTAAGCCTGAATGTGCCACTTATGGGCAACCTTCTATGTTTTTCACACCTGTTCTCTTACCTCTTTGGGACTGGCTATTGTCAACTTCCTTCTTCTTGTTTCCAGCATCCACCTCTCCACCCTCCTTCCCTACCCAACAAAGATTTCAATGTTCATCTTTTTAATCATTTTCTTGGAAACTCAGTAAAAGCTCATGAGAAATTCCTGTGGTAATGTAAATTCATTAGATAGTATTTGGAGGTTGGCTCCTGTCTCCACCAGTGCCCATTCTCATTTCATCAAGCTCGCCATAACAACATTCTTCATTTTATGCAATTGAATTTTGCCCCCACCACCCACGTGTGATGCTATGGTAGTTTTACTCCACCATCAAATCCTTTTTCGAACTGTGCTCTTCCATCGCATCCAGAGGACCAGCCATACATCTTATCATGTTCTGCCAAGAGGCTGTTGAGCTCTGTTGGAGGAAATAGCCAGCTGGTCAGATCAAGCCAACTTGGCCTCCCAGCCATAGGCATTGCTTAGAGATCCTGTTTAGATTGTTTTTCTGAACCTTGTTTCAAGTCTCTCTACTCTTCTCAAATCTCTGATTAGTTATTCACTTTAAGGAGATAATACAATTTCCTAAGAGAAATAACAGACACCATTATAGGGGAATGACTGCAACTTCTGGTCATGAGATCTATACACTTTCCTGCAGTATTCATCCTTTCCCCTTTCAATTATAGTGAAGCAGCTGGTCCTTCTGTGTTCCAAGTTCTCTCCTATACCTTGAATCCCATCTTCTTCAGTCTTTTATCATGGGCATTTCCAACTTTCTTTTCAATATATTCAAGTTTCTTTACCAATAAATAAATAAATAAATAAATAAACAGACCACAACACAAACTTTCCTTAGACGATTTCCTGTTCTAGCCATTGTTTTGTCAGTCTCCATTCCTTTATGGCAAATTTCTAATCTTTGCCATCATTTCAATTCTTATTCATTCTTTAACCCCATATTAACCTTGCCTTCTTCCCCTTTGCTCTACCTAAATCTGTCCCACTGACTAACGTCAACAACAATCACCGTGTTGCCATGTTCATCTGATTTTCTCTCTCAGAGGCATGGCACATAGTTAGCCATTCCATACTAACTTTTAGGGAAGAGTCTGGACATTTATGGCACCATTCCCATTAGATGTCCTTCTAACTAGCTGACTAGACCTTCTTTTATACTCTGCTCTGCAGCCTCCTCCTCTTCCTTTATCTAGCTATTAAATTTCCTCTTCACATTCAACACACTCCTCAGATGACCTATCAGTATCCTGTATGCTGGTAACTTCCCAAACTTGAACTACCACCAAGAACTTTCTACTGAGCATAACATCCATGTATCCATCTGCTTACTCAGCATCCCAATGAAAATGTCTAATAAACCTCATAAAAAGGATATACAAACCTGAACTTGTGATATTTCCCCTCAATACTATACTCTTCCTCAAAGATACGATCTCCTTATCCACACAGTTGAGCCCATAAAAATTGTAGGAGTTACCTGTGATGAGTGCTGTCATTCCTGCCTGCCTACTATCCATTCACCGTTGTACTGGCAATGGCTCTTCAAATTCCCTTCTCCACTCTATGTGTATTTGCACTAGGTGGAATTAATTCTACCCTCAAACTGCAGGAGTAAACATATACCCTGGTCTAGCCAGATGCTCCATTCTAGGACATTTTCTGACAATATTGAAATTCCCTTCTTTTAGAGTTGCTACCCTACGAGGATGCAAACCTAGAGACTTCAGCAACAGTCCTGTCATTACAAAGAAAGCTTTCTCAAAAGGGTGAAGCCAGCGCGCATGCCTGTAATCTCAGTACTTAGGGAGGCTGAGACAGGAGAATCACGAGTTCAAAGCCAGCCTCAGCAATGGCGAGGTGCTAAGCAACTCAGTGAGACCCTGTCTCTCTATAAAACACAAAATAGGGCTGAGGATGTGGCTCAGTGGTTGAGTGCCCCTGAGTTCAATCCCCAGTGCCCCCCCCCCAAATAAAAAAGGGTGAAACCAACGCTGCAGATAAAAAATAGGAGAGAGCTACTTCTAAAGACATCATCCAAACTCCTGGGTCCAGCAATATCTGAAGCATCTGATCTATCCCCAGACTTTTCTAGTACTTATTAATAAATTTTCATTAAGACACAAGTCAGCTTGAGTTGGGCTGCAGTCACTTGTACAGAAACAGTCTTAACATCTGTCATCTTTAGCACCTCTTCTTCCACCTCTCCCTCACCCCTCCCCATTTAGTTAGTCCCCGATCTTTTGGGTTCCATTTCCTAATTAGCTAAATATCTCTAAAATCACTCCTCTTCAATCCATGCCAATCACCCATCAAAGCCAAGTTACCAAATCCCAGCTGGACAGCCACGGTGGCATTCTAAATGGGTCCTTGTCTCCACTCCTATCCCTCCCACACACTCTTTACCCAATAGTCTGCAGGATCTTAGTGAAAAATAAATCTCATCATGTTTGTCTTCTTCTTAAAGCTCTTCATTGTGCCATCTTCCATATGATCAAGTCTAAAATTGTTCACACAGCCTGAGCTGTGAGCAGACCTGTGCCTTCATCCCTGTTTCATCCCGGGTCATTTCCAGTCCCTCCCCCTTGATTCACTTTATCCCAGTCATAGTAAAAATCAGTCCTCAACCTCAGACCACTTGCAAATGCTATTCCCACTGTGTAAGACAGTCTTCCCCTCCTTTCTCCATAACTAATTTAAATATCATTTCTCTGGAGAAGATGTCCCTCATTTGCCAGACCTGGTCCTTTCTTCCCTTTGAGCCACGTTGCATGCCTGGTCAGCTTGGACTCTATACTTAATTCTTTTTCAGCTTTTGCCTTTGTCATTATTTACTTAAGCATGTCCTGTTAGTGATTAACTTAAGGTCCAACTCCTACTAGACTACATGCTCTGTGAGGACAGGGACCACTGCAGCTTTTCACAGGGCCTGATGTCGGTTCCAACTGATTTTCCTTTGTTCTGCAATGGAGGGATAGGATGGTTGGAAGGGAAACTTAAAGAAAAACAGCGATGTTTTCCAGGCTTCTGAGCAGGTTTACAGATTTCATTTTAGACTAAATCTTCACATTTGAGCAGCTGACCATCTGTCATACCAGTAAGGCAGTATCTCCTATAGATGAAGATAAAGCAGAAAGCTGGGCAATGTTTTAAAAATCTGGTTTATGTGAAGAATAAAATCTGAAAGAAAAAAAAAACAAACAAAAAATACACAGTAAACCTCAATCTTCCCTGTCTTTTTCCAAACAAAAAGTTTTGTGAAAAAAAAAAAAGGAAGGAAGGAGACCATGCTAGATTAAAGAGCCTTAAGAACATCGTAACTAAGTGCAACCTAAAGCCCTACATTTGAGTTAGTGTGGATAAACCAACTATAAAGGACATTTTGGGGACAAGCAGGGGGAAATTTGAATCTAGACTGGGTTTTAGATACGATGAAAAGTTATTGGCAAGAAAAGATAGAGATCATTAACTAAAAAAAGCAGGTTACAAACAGCATGTACAACATGATCTCATTTTGGTAAAAATATGTATATGTGTATTTATATATGCATAGAAAAAGCCTTAAGGATATAGACACAGGTGTTAACAGTGGTAATCCATGGGTGGTAAGAATATGGTGCTATCATGTTTTAATTTTTCCTTATCTGAATTCATAACTTTCTAAAAAGCACACATAATACTTTTGTATTAATAAAAATTAAAATATGAATTAATTTTTAAAAAATTTAAAGGAAGTTTCAACAGACCTAGATTTATACTGAAAGCTGTCCATGACATGTTCTATGTCCTCCACCTTGGAAATGAATAGAGTGTCCCAACTTCTGAGTAGATCACAGCATGAAGTATTAAAAATGTTTGTAATCCTTGAATTGAAAGTGAATCAATCAGATACTGAGCATGCTTACATTTTCTACCTGCAATGTTCATAAGGGACCTCCCCATCAGTAAGAATAAAGGTTGCAAGAAAGCAACCCTTATAGTCAGATGCTTGCATAATTATTATGTGATGCAGAGGCAACCATTTACCACTCTAATGGGAAAATCCACAGTTCATCAACTGTTAAGGATAAGAAGTACACAGAAATCTTAGAAAATGCTGAGTTCCAGTGCTTTCTGAGAAGGGGAAGGAAGGGTATTTTGCTGATAATCTTGAAAGATTGGAAAGATCACTACTGGGCACTACTAACCTGAATATCAAGAGACTTGTATTCAAGTCCTGGACTTACCCTAAAGGAATTATAAATGTTCATGGCTAAGTGGTCCTCATCTTCTTTATCTGTAAAATGAGGTCTAGGTGAAATTCAAAATTTTAATTGCTTCACAAGTATAGCTCATTAAATAACAAAATATTATATTGGACACTAAGCCATAACATTAAATATAGCAAGAGAATCTGGTTAACATCCCCTTTATGGATTTTCACATTGCAGAGGAAGTTGCCTATAGAGGGCACTAGTCAGTTAATAACATTTCTTTGAGTCAGTTTGACTCAGGAGCAGAAAGGGACCTGAAGGATCATATAATCCAAACCCTCTTTCTTATAGAGGAGGAAATTGAGTCCAAGAGAGACCAGGTGACTTGCCTGACACCACACTGCTATCACTGGACAAAGTTGAAACAGTAAAGAATTCTGATTCATATTAAAAATAAACTTAAAAAGTTCTGCAAATGAAATCTTGTTTAGCTGTCCATTTATGAATCTGCTACCCTGAACATAATATATCACAATCTCTATAAAAAGGAGACCTCCCTAGAAAAGGTACTCTTCAAGATACTTTTTCAGAAGGCTTCTAATTCCAGTGTCACCCTCATCTACAGTATTATCCAGTGAAAGTCTGCTGACCCACTACCATTTTGTTGATAAACTCATTGTCTAAACACTTCATTACCAAATGATTGTAGCCCTTAAATTGCATTAGGCAATAGGATGGTGTGTATTGGGGTTGTTTTGGGGTTTTTTCCTCCCAGTTTCATTAATATCAGTTAAGTTGTCAGCCAATGGATTGGTTCACTTCACCTATTTTTAGGGTTAGGCAAAACAACTGGACTGGCAATGTGGTACTTTCAGTTGTACCATGGTCAATTAGATATATCCCTTTGCAATTGTCTATTACTTGCCAGTGCACCACCCTAAAAACAACAACAACAACAACCAGTTCATCTGTTCAAATACTGCATATGAACCCAGGTTGTCTACAACCACGACTAGATGTGTTTTAAGTGTTCTTTTTGGGATTTTCTATTTGTGTTGTTTTGAGAAATTGACAAGTATGTGACAATATGCTGTAATAAAGGAATCACCAACTTTGGAGCCTCCACAGATGTAGGTTTAAATTTTAAATCATACCCCTCTGAGTATCAGATTTCCCATCACAGAATTTATCTTACCAAGTGAGGAGTGAGGAAATTCATATGAAGTGTCTAGATTGGTGCCTGGCAAGGTATGAGTGAATCTCCACTTGAATAATATGGCTTGTTTTCAGAATTAGAGAAGGAAGCAGAACCCCACAGTGTAATGGATTCAAGGTCACAGCTATGAAAACAAGGTATCATCTTTAAAACATCCCATGGAAAATAGATTGGATGAACATTCTAGTGGATTAGCTTCAGAAAAGAAGTTTTTAGCCTTCTCTAAGCTAGTCCATGGTGTTCCTCTGGTTCCTCAACTCTTACAAGCAGCAGCATTTCTAAACTCCAGCCCATGTTACCCTACACAGGGAGGTGGTAATCCAAGAGCATGCTCAGTTATGAACATGGATGGAGGAATTTTATGGTGAACCACCTCTCCCTCCATGAGGTTTCCTGGGTGCAGAGAGAACATTTTGACTCCCTGACAAATTCAGTATATTCTTAGAGTTTACAGGGAGGAGAACAAGGGCCGTTATACTTTGCTGTGCCCTCTAATCCTAAACTACAATAATATGATCCTCACTCGACCCTAACCAGACCTCCCTCCTGCATTAAGATACACTTTGAAACATCCAGCCTTCAAAAATCTTAAAAATATTTCCAATTTGGCCCTCCCCACTTGGAGTCCCTACCAAGACTCTGTCGGAGCACTATTCTCCACCACCTGTAAGGAACTGGTTCTCACCTGGGAACAGTTTTGCCCCATGGAGGACATTTGGCAAGGTCTGGAGACATTTCTGATTGTCATGATTGGAGATGCTGCTGGTACCTGGAGGGTAAAGTCAGGAATGCTACTAAACATTTATAACGCACACCCAGTATCAACAGGTTATCCTGACAATATTATGGGGAGCCAACATTTGAACTACTGATTAGCAATGTCTCCATTACTGCAGTGAACAGTGAAGAAGTTTCCCTGGCTCTGAACCACTCTGGCCATGCTCTTATTCTCCATCCCTCTTGATCTTCAGTATGCATGCAGGCTGGCGAGTCCCAGATCCATGGAGTCCATTGTTAAGAAATTTCATCCATGATTTTAAAATGATTTTAAAATCATTTTAAAGTGATTTTTCAATATTCGGAGAAGAAGAAGAAGAAGAAGGAGAAGGAGAAGAAGAAGAAGGAGGAGGAGGAGGAGGAGGGGGGAGGAGGAGGAAGAAGAAGGAGGAGGAGGAGGAGGAGGAGGATGAGGAGGAGGAGGAAGAAGAAGAAGAAAAACCCTGGTGGCTCATTGCTCTGTATTCTACACTTTGTATCATGAATGAGCTATTAGAAGTATGGACTTGAGACCACAGATTTTCCAAGGAGATGTTCTTGACTCTTGATAATGCCAGCATTCCTAAAGTTGTGAGGAAGACTTTAATGGACAGAACACATGTTTTCCTTATTGACAGAGCTAGTTCATATTATTTATAAAGAAATAGAAACTATGGAATATGGTGTCTTGAAATTAGCACTTTGAATTTCCACTGCTAATATTTTAAATATTTCCACTAATAAAATTCCTTTGTAAGTCAGTGTTTGGAGTTATAAGATCAAGTTGTGACTTGAAAATATCTAAACAGCCATTTTTCCTCTTTGTGATAGGTTAAAAACAGAAGAAGAAGAAAAGAAAGAATAAAACTTGATATTACTTAACTCTGGAGATTATTGCACAATGATTTTCTGAAGACAAGTAGCAGGCTTTGAATCTGAGGCATTTAATAAAGTTAAGCACCAGCCTTCACTGCAGGCACAGAAGCCACAGCTCACATTGTTGGAATGAAGCCCAGGATGATGTCAGCCTGGGCAGAGACCTTATTGATAACCCCACAGTGCATTTGTATTAGGCAGCGATGTCTCTGTCACCAGGAACCTCACTGAACCTTCCTGAAGCTCTCAAGCATGTCATGGTAATGCTGTGTATCTTAAAACTTGCCACAGGAAGGACTCAGGAGGTTTTCCTTTATAAAAATTCTTGTGATGATATATGTCTTGGGTCTTGTGGGGATCTATTCAGACCCCCAGAGTAGATATAAAGATTATTATAAGTAAAAACTTGTCAGCTAAAGAAGATACAGAAAAAAAAATTTATCTGAACTTCACTCACCTGACAAAGACTCAGAAAATACAGCTGCCATTAACCTCCACGCTGGGAGTTTCCTGGAATTCAACTGCCAGGGAGACAGAATGCCCCGTTGCCATTAGCATGAAAAAAAAATTAAAACCTTCAGTACCTTCCCACTGATGTCCTAACCATCTGCTACTGCCCACTCCCATCCCCTTTGTTAAGTTTGGCATATAAACCTTTTTATCTCAGGGTACTGAATGAGGGCCTCATTGCTGAGTACTTCAGCATATATTTGTAAAATAAAACTGTCTTTCCTTCTATTCATCTCTGTTGTCTCTCTTAATTCTTGGGACTCCAACCACTGGACTCACATTGGAAGAGGAAATTGTTTACTCTCCCAGTTTTGGCAAAATGAAAGGATTATTTGGGACTTTGTTCCTCCAGAAAATGTCCCTGAGATCTCTGACCAAGCTGACTAGTTTCTGACTAGAATCTCAAGTGTCTGTTTTGGGGTCAAGTCAAGTGAAGATAGTAGGAGCTTCTCTTTATTTTTTTCCTTCCAAGATTGAGATTAGCAGGAGCAAACATTGTAGGAACTTGGTGCTTGGTGTATTGTGACTTGGCTTGAGTGCTCTTGTTACAGATTCCTTCTCTCCCAAGGACAGCCATGGTGTCCTGTCTGTCTCATTTTGTGCCCCGAGAGCTTGGCTTGGATCCAGTGAGAATGTTCACTCTCTGGCTTTTTACGTGCAGGGGGTGGGGAGGAGGACAGATTGTCAAGTCTGTGCTCAGAAGCAGCCAACTGTTAGGTTGGGGGCTCAAGAATTTGCTGTCAACTGGATAGAAATGCAAGTATCTTGGGTATCTCATTTGCAACTGGCATCATGCCAACTATTGCCAGCTCTTAGGGGATTCATCTAAGTCTAAAATAAAGGGCCTCAGCCAGTTTTAGCCCTCATAGTCTCTTGCGTGTTGCCTTACTAGTGGTGGGAAGTCCCATCTCAGTATCGTCTGTCGGGTGCCACAAACACATCATTTCTGTGTGAGCCTGAAGATGAGAGTTTTCACAAGCATCCGTCTTACTCCCTGTGGCAATGACAGCCTTTGCTTTCTTTCTCTTTGCTATCTTTAGGAAAGACCTCAGATCATGGGGCTTTTCATCTTCTGCATCCTTTTAGGGGATGTCTCTTATGTCCATGGTGAAGTACAAAAAGTCTTATTCATTTTGAGTCACATTTTGGAACAGAGTTTCTTTTAGAGAACCTACATTGTCCATGGATAGATAACAGATCATTTGATTTGGAAAAGCTTTTATATTTGAGAGGATCTGGGGAGAGCTCCCACCCTAAACAAATAGCTCATTTCCAATATGGGAGGATCAAATTGGAAGCACATAAAAAAAATGTGTCATGGCTAGCCTAAAAGACTCCCTTCACTAAATTAAAGAACAAAATTAGATTTAGGATAAAAATGAAAATCTACATTCACCATAAGCTCACTTCTACCACCTTTCTCCTGCAAATGGCCCAGTTGGAGGTTAATGTTCAGAGCCTGATAAGAGCTATTATAGAAGTCTTCTCTTTGAAGGTTAGTTGGGCCAATGTGGAACAATGTGTACTCAGAGAGAAGGAATACATCCTAAAGCCTCTGTCAAATGACTTATAAAATTATTCCACATGCAGCAAACTCTAATTCCAGAAGCCCCAGAACATAGACAACTTTTGGTTTCCATTTTAGTTGAAAATCTCTCTAATAAAAAAAAAATTTCAAATCATGTAGTTGGATAGGCAGTGTCCTTAATGTTATTATTGAGGCTGCCACTCAATTATTTGAAAAATAAATAAATAAATAAATAAAAAGATTGCCCTTGCCTTACAATCAACCATGTACAAAAGAAATATGGTTCTAAAAGTAAAAAGCCCACCTCTGTTTCTTCCTGATCTCAAAACCTTCCCTGTTCATCTCCAGATGATCGCAGGTACATTAAAGAGAACACTGAACATTATCAAATAGGAAGAGATAGTTAACCTTCCCTATGTTACATTTGCATGGGTAAATGTTATTAAAAGTACTTCAGGAGAATATGAAGTTCCTAGGAATTTATCAGTATCCTCACTGTCTATAAGTCCTGATAAAATGATACCAGTCATAATTCTGGTTATTATCTTAAAATGTATGTCTTAGAAACAGTCAAATTTCCTTGTCATTTGCATTATTTTGTAGCAAATTCTCATTAAATCTTTAACCACAGACATTTTAAGTCTTTTGTCATAGATAGCTACTATTTTTTATCCTTACGCTTTGCAGAAAGCTGTTACAGCAGCTGCAAATCAGAATACCTCATCATCAACAGAAAGGATAACTCAGAAACCCTCAGAAAGGTCTCCAATGTGTACTCTGGGTAAGGGTTTCTGATGATATTACTTAAATAACTTTGAGTTCATACTACTGGACTGAATGAAGATTCTAAAATTCTAGTAGACAAGCTAAGGGGTTTATAAAACTGATAACCTGAAGTTAAGTAGAATAAGAATTAATTACATGTGTCTGAATGAACTGATGAAGAATGATCATATTTTTATGTTCATAATCCATTTTATGGCTATAAGGAACACATTTCTTTTTTAAGATGTCTATAATTCATAGCAGTTTAGTATATTTTACCTTGTAAACAAAAATGAAACACTTGTCTTTTTCTCCTTACTTGGTCTCTCTAGAATTCATAAACCCATATTAAATATTCTTATTTTCATGGCAAATGAAAATTTGCCAAAAAGTTTTTGACATAAGTTCAATACAAATGTTTTCTCCTTGTAATAGGACATAATTAGGAAAATTAGTTACACAAACAAGGTTTTGATTGCAATGTCTTATTTGAGAATGATATGCAGAGAAACAGATATGACCAGACATACAGGAACTAAGGTTGACTTCATGGAGCCAACACTTACAAAGCTGTCTTGGAGAAACTGGTTTGGTAACTGGCTTACAGGGTTCCTAACCTTAAAGATGAATAATGAATATCACTTTATGGCAGGCCCAGGAAACAATAGTTTGAGGTCTTCAAGAGGAGGGTATTCATCCTAATCTATATGTACTGAAGATGAAGTCTGATGGCAGATTCTTGGCGTCTGAGCTATAAAAGCCTTTAAAAAGTTCAATCTGAGATTTCTCATAAAAGTTTCAGCAAAGCAAACTTTAAAAGGCCTATGGAGTCAATCACCTTTCTTGCTGTGCTTATGTCAATGATCAGGCCAAATTTAATGAAACCAGACTTATGTTGTAAATTAAAGTAATCTTAATTTGATTATTTTTGATGGAAATGGGGCTGACTGTAGAGAGAAATTTATATTTCAATGGAAAACTATAGTTATCAGATTCTAGTCCCATTCATTGTCTTGGAACTATTTTTTTACTTCATTGTAAACTGAATCTTATTATCTTGCACATTTTGCCAGTAATTAATATTTTAAGATTTTCTCCTACTCTCCTGACTTGGCATTATTGAGAACTAAAATTGCCCTTCTCCTGAAGCCCTGCAAGCTAAAGCTGAATGACATGGTATAACTTGAAAGGATTTATTATCACAATAATGATAATAATTTATTATCACAATAATGCTTGAAAACTTCATGGAACACCTACACTTTCCATGTCTGTTCCTGCAAATAGCCAAGACTGTAACATTTCCATTGCCTTCCTCACTACACAAGCTTCAAATCCCACATAATTAGGAACTTTCTTAACTTGCTGCCCTCTGGACTCCTAAGCTGGGTTCAGTCTTTTTATCTTTTGTTTTTCTCTCCCTTTGTAGATATCTTCTCACAACTTCTACCTTGAATCTCTTTCTATAGCAATAAACCTAGTGTTTTGTTTGTTTTTGGTTTTGGTGAAACTTCTAGAATCATTTCAAATGGGCAAAATGTAGGGACCAACTTGGTGATAAAAGGAAAATCTTGAACTAAAAAACATTTGAACTGAAGAAGATTCACAAAGAAACCCCATGTGAAATATTTTATCTGATGAGAGCCTCCAGAAAATACAACAGTGATTTAACCTTTTTCCAAGGAAGTTCTGCAAATTCAGCTGCGATGGAAAAAGAATCCCCATTTGTATTAGCATCCAAAAGCCCGAAGGAACCTTCCTTACCTCCCTATACCCCTGCCCTCCATTAAGTTTGGTATATGAACCTTTTTAATCCCTGGCTAGTGATTGAGTTATGAATTACTGAGCACTCTGCCTGTGTGTATAAATAAACCCTGTCTTTCTCCTCTTCCTCTGCCTATTGTCCGTTAATTTGTGGAGGCCTCCCTCCACCCCAGTCACTAATCCCAAGTTGGAAGTTTTTCTCCTTGCAGTCCCCTCTGCTGTCAAAGCTATCTATTCCCGTAGGTAGGCGCACACACCCGTGTGTGTATTTACAGATACCTGGCAGCTCAACGGGTCATGACTGACCGTCTTTAGGAATTTCCTTGGAGAATCAAAGCTTATTAAAGTGCAAACACTTCCCAGAAGATCAGAAATCTATCTTTGAACCAAGCTCATTCCCCTGCTCATTGCATCATCAGACTAGGCAGCTTAAAATAAATTGTCTATTAAAAGTGAACCAATTACAAAACTCACCTTTCAACTCTCAGTTTTGGGAAACAACTGGAAGGACTCCTTCAATGGTAACTTGACCAGTCTCTCCCTGATGACATCGTCTTGGAATGTTGTTAAATTTCTCTTGGTATACACTTCACGGAGAAGACAGTTGTCTGAATTAATGACAATCACGAGCAGTTGTGAGCTTTGATGTCTGGTGGACCATGATCAACTCCTAATTCAATCCCTTGTTAATTTTGTGACCTTAACAATCCTTTAGCATTTTTAAGGCTGCCTCAGTTTCCTCATTTGCAAGGTGGGGGAAGTAACACTTAACCTGAAAGAGTTAGAGGGGGAATAAAATGAGATAAATGTATATGCAAATGCTTAATTTTCTTTCTGGCTTCTTTTAAGTGCTTTTAAAATCACTTGGGCCACAGAATTAATACTCTGTAGGCAATAATGACACAGCTTTTCCTACCTTAATAACATATATCCTTCTCCATTTACTTAGTATTCTTATTTTCCTGTTTCCCTTTTTCCTGGAAAAAGATGGTACATGCTTTTATACAGACAGAAAACACATTTAGTTTTTCCCATGAAAACCCAACTGAAAAGAAAAGCAAAATGCAAAATGTAATGTTTATTTCTGGTCAATTTCTAAAAAAAAAAAAAAGATTTCCTGTTTAATTTCATGCAAGTTTTCTAGATTTCCTTATCAGCCCAGGCTGATAAGGAGTCTGGATCCCCCTTTTCTGTCTTTACTTGCATGCATAAATCTCATTATAGCTGGCTCTACCCACCATGACCTGAGCCACCCTGAGTTTGGACTGACTGTATTGGGCAGTAAACAGGCCAAGATCTTTCTGGTCAGAGCTTGGCAGCATGAATGTAGGAAGATGCCAACATTGTTGCCAAATGGATGGCTCATATTTTCCATCTTTGTCTTTGTGGATGGCAGTCATGTGTTCCCCATGGTGCCCAATTGTGCAACAGATGCTGGAGGCCCTGAGCCAGAGCAAAGGCCTAGGATAGGGTTAGGCCCTTCTTGATGGGCATGGGCTTGGGTTGGGCTAGCAGACCTGTATTAAGCCAAAATAATCAGCTATGGTGCACTGGATCAGAAAAATCAGGGTATATAAAATCAAGAACAAAGACAAAGGATGGCCCCAGTAATGGCAAGATGAAGTGGGTCAGAATGAGGAACCAGGGTTGCTGTTGTTTGTAGAGGTAAAAAGTGGCCATCAGACTGGGCTCAAAATGAGGGAAGTTGAGGAGTTAGGTAATGTCACAGACTAGACACTGTGGGTGGCAATATTAAGCTAGTTCCAGAGGTTTTCCAAGGGGTATATGGTGCTGATAGAGGCTTTCATTTGCCAAAGTATGGCTTCACGCTTCTCTTGGCAGCTCCACTGTGGAGCACCTATCTACCTTTTCTAAGATCCGGTTCATGGTGGGCTAAGGCTAGGAAAGGGGGATACTCGTTCCTTTGAAACAAAGGCTGAATATTCTTTGGGTCATGACTGCTGAGTCTGGGTAAGCAGTGCTGTCTCCTTAGCTGAAATCTGAAGCAAATCTGGACCTGTGACAAAGATGTGGAGAAAGATGCCGCCATGGGGCTCTAAACAGAATCTTCATATGAGAAAAATCAGTGCTGTAGGAAAAGTTTTCTCCAATTTACATTTGTATTGGATATATCAAAAATTCACCACATCCATCTAAGGTAACTTTTAGGAGTCTTTCATTGAATGGGCACTGCTATCTAAGACATACATTTACCATACTGAATATTTACCCTTTTCACAGCACTTGTATCTACCATACCCTAGAAGGGGGGAAAAACAACTCTATCAACAAAGAGCACGTTTCAGGTTGGTCTCAACCTGATTTGTGGCTTAGAGCAGAACCCCGGGGACTGGCCTGAAGTGCAGTGCGGGGAGGAGAGGAGGTGAATGACAAGAAGGCACTCCTATGAGATCTGTGGGCCCTCTCTTGATAGGGTACATGCCTCCTGTGCCTTTTACAACTTGTTCCAGAACTTCTTGATCCAGTCTCCTTAGTCCTCTAAACATCCCTGGGAAGCACCTCCTTTTTTTTCAGATTTATTTAATTTGTTATAATTAATTATATATGATAGTAGAATGCATTTCGACACATTGTACACAAATGGAGCACAACTTCTCATTTCTCTGGCTGTACGTGGTGCAGAGTCACTCCAGTAGTGTGATCATACATGTATATAGGGTAATAATGTCTGTCTCATTCTACTGTCCTTCCCATCCCTACAGCCTCACCCCTCTTCTCACTCCCCTCTACACAAACCAAAGTTTGGAAGCACCCTTTTGGTGCAGGTGGCAGGTGTAGTCCTTCTCTGGCTGCAGAGATATAAAGTGAGGAAGATTCTACAACTTCTTGGGTAGTAATGTCCACACAGAGAGTAAAATGAGGATGTGGGATCACAGGAATCAGGGCTTGGATATTCTGGAAGTGCACCATGTCTTTCCTGAGAGATGTCTTCTATCCTGACACTGAGGTAGGTAGCTATTCCTGGCCTGAAACTGTGACTTAGCCTCATCCTCCCAAAATTTCCTTCCAGAGGGGAAGGCAGCCTTCCTGAATGACCACATGCTAGTTTCCTAAGGCTGCAAGACCACTTGCATAATTCCTTGACTAACTTTGATGAAATCTAGAACACCTTAGATATATATACTAAGTATATAAATAAAAGTCTGCATGTGATAGTTTTGTAAGTTGTAAATGAACCTTGGTCACAGAAACAGAAAAAAAATGGCCTACCTGAAAATAAAGAAGGAAAAAAAAAAAAAACACCTGAGACTAGAGCAAACAACTCTTGACTTCTTCAAGCTTCAGATATAAACAGGAGACTTTGCAATTCTTAGCAAAAATGTGTTGCACACCTCAAAGCAAGATTCAGGTACTTAAACCTTGTAATGGACAATGGAATATCTTTGGAATGTGAGGTTATGTGCCATGTAGGGTGAGGGGAAATTTTTGCATACCTCTGGCCCATGTAAAAATGAGCTCATTTATCCAGATTTTCTCCACCCACCAAGTATTTCTTAGATTGAATTATCCAGATGATTGCTTTATCCCTCCACACACTTTCCAAATATAAAAATTACACTGAACACTGGATCATTTTAAAAAATTGAACTTGACTTTTTATAGCATTTTATAAATCTATAATTTGACCTGTATTTCCTGGATTTAAAAAAAAATTGTAACACTATTTTTTAAAAAATTCTCAGTGTTGATTTGTGAGGCTGAGCTCCCCCAGGAATAGGCTGACCTCCAGCAACTCCTCATTTCACCCCCAGTAAGAGCTTGAATAATGACTGAGTGACAAAGTGTCCCATTCAGTTATTATTCAACTATATTAAATTGCTAAAGTTGGTAATTGGAGCATATCTTATTACAAAGGCAAAAGTTCAACATTTTTCCCCAGGCACAATAGGCTTGCACATTTGAAAACTTCTGGTCTGGTAAGAAATAAGATGTCAAGGCATAGAGTAGGCAACAAATTAAATGGAGAAAGATATATTACCCAAAGTCCAGCAAAATTATCAAGCATTACCTTGAAGATATTTACCAATCTCAAGCCCTTATAATGAGGGTGGGATAGATAAAGTAGAAGGAGATCTTAGAAATACATGAACCTCCCAAGTTTCATTAACCTTACACAATAGAAAAGCCATCATTTAAAGTATATTTAGGGCTGATTTTTATACAATAAATGCTGTTTTTTTATATCATATTGTTTATCTACTTTGAGTGGTTGATGCTCAAGTAGTATCAATTATTACATAGTTTGAAAACCTACCTGATTATATAAAAACCATCCACATCCATAGTTATAGGTTGTTTTCTAGAAGTATCTTTTGATATATAATGGACAGATATAATTTTCTCTAAAATGGTATTCCAGAAACGGAACAGTTTTATAGAGACAATAGGATCTTTGGTAACTACTTGGATGTGGCCACCTCAAGTTATTGCTTCAATGAACAGGAAATGAGTATCGTCAAAACTACAGAGACTAAAGTAGTAGTCTCTAAAAGACTACATCAGAAGACTCTTTGGAACATTTGTTTAATAATTTAAATCCCCAATGCCTTTCCTGCAGATCAATTCTGAGACATGGGGTAGGCCGAGGAATTAGTATTTTTAACAAATGTCCTGTGATTCTCAGTGTAAGACAATTGATACCCATTCATGATACTATGGTTCAATAATTTCTTTTAATTATTTAGCAATTGCCATAGTGTTTTTCAAAATACAATGGTGATGTGGCTTAGTAGTAGAGCACTTGCCTAGCATGCCCAAGACCTTGAATTCACTCTCCAATACTGGGGGGGAAAATGAGCCTGCATCTTCCATATCAAGATTGCCTGGGGTGTTTGGTTAAATCCTAGATCTTGAGCTCTATCACAAACCTAGTACATGAGAATCTCCAGAGGTAGGATCTAGAAACCTGTGTTGTAAACAAACATCCCGAGTGATTCTTATGAAGGCAAGTTTGGGATCATCTGCTATATATCAGGCACACAGTTTGTCGCTTCAATTTGTCTACCCCTAGTCACCAGGCACAAACACTTATTTGAACCTCTGTAAGGCAGGGATCAGCAAATGGCTTGTGCAAGGACCACATACATGTGAAGACAAAGAGGCAGTCCTTCCTGCTTTAAACTGGCAGTCTACAAGGCTGGGGGAGAAGGGAGGCTTCCATGCTGATAGAAGGGCCAGGTTTCAGAGGGTTGGGAGGAATGTGGGAAAGCTGAGTGAGGCCCATGCTCTTTCAGGTTCTGGGGTCTATAAATATGGCAGCCACATGTCTGGTTGGAGATGGTCATATAAAGACTCCATGACCTCAGGGTCAAGTGCTAGAGCACTGGTGGGAGCTCTCACTTGGAATTTCCTGTCAGAGTTCTAGCTTTCCAGTACATAAATATGTTTTACTTTTCTTCTTTCTTCTCCCATTTCCTCAGTTTTGTTTGTGGAACAGTAATGGAACTTGCCCAGCCATTGTTTCATTTTGATACCATAACAGGATCTATTCTAAATTCACTTTCTCAGTTAGAAGCCTATGGAGTGTTCATTGTCCCTATGGAGTTTCACTGTTGTACAATTGTGTTTGAAATAACTTGTCCAAATCACATCTGGAAAATAATAACCAAATCTATTTTAAGCAAATTTTGGTAGGTCATTCCAATTCTGATTTGTCTGATTGCTCATATGAATGAGAGTTCAGGCAAATGCTCACCTGGATTTGGATGGTAAGAGTAATAACAGAAGTATTCAGGAGCTTTATGCTATAACTGTAGCATAGAATTTTAAGTAAAAAATCTTGGTGGGACTCTTTTCCCTTAACTATAAAATGAAAATAATGAGACCTGCCCTCATGGCTGTCTCACCAAATTGCTTAAAGTGCAATAACTTTCTAGTATTGAAAGTTGGCAAACTATAAGTTTTATACAAACATTCATTGTTGGTTTAAATACAATTTTTTTCTTGACATCTTGTCCCCCTTTAGCTTCAGATGTCATTCAAACATTTTTAGTCAGCATGGGTCAATCTAAAATTAAACACTGAAAAAATAATATTTGGGTAGGAGGTGCTTACCATTGCAATTGCTTGCATTACAGAGACAATTACTTGAACCAAAATGTTTTATTTTCTAAGGTCTGGGAAGGAGGAAGTGTGATCCAAATAGCAAAGGTCCCAGTGACAAATGAAAGGCACTTGGACACCATGGTGCATTGTTCTGTTCTTCTGGAAGGCAAAACACTGCCGGGACAAAGACAGAGCCATTCCAAGTGGGTGATGAAATTCACTTTATTGACATTATCAATAAGGATGTATTTATGGGAATCAAACACAAAGTATAGCTCTCACACTTACAGAACTTGGCAGGTAAACAAAGCAAAGTGATCCAAGGCCTAAACCTTTGGGACTCCTTGGCATTGGTTTGGGGCCTGGTTAGTAACTGGTGATTTTTAAGTAATTATCTTCCTTCATGAATTTGCATGTCATCCTTGAGCAGGGCCCACGCTAATCTTCTCTGTATCGTTCCAATTTTAGTATATGTGCTGCTGAAGCGAGCATGATTATCTTCCTTCATCATGCCTCAACTTTATCATGCATAAAATGGACTTAAAACTCTCCATTACATGTTATGAGATCACCAAAGATAAAAAAGTTTTTATGCCAGGCAAAGGGTTCCACACAGTTTACTCAATTACTAAGTTATGAATATTACTTCCTTCACATGCATTGAAATCCAGAAAGATACATAATGGAATGAGCAAATTGCAAAGAAGTAAGTCTCTGCTTCATATTTTGGCTTGCACAAAATATCTACCCTGTTGTTAGATCAACAAAAGGAAAAAACACACCTTTATTTAGGACTTTATATAAAAAAGAACTTTATTATTCTCAATTGCCCTTTTTTCCCACTTCCCAGAAACTTGGGAGAAAAATGAAGATTTTAGTACATTAAATGCAAGTTTATAAAATAATTATGGTTATGCCTTAAACTCATGAATATTATTACAAGTTGATGAATCATGGCTGGTTCCTGTAGAACTTTTTTAACTGGAAAAAATAATAATGTATTGATGGTTAAAGTTGCCAGGTTGACAAATCTTGAGAACAAAGAACTTTTCTTCTAGGATTGGGTAGGAGTCATGGCATGTTTAAAGCCAGAAGGAATCGTCAAAAACATCAGTTTTTAGATTAGAAAGCTGGTATAAAAAATGTAGGTAGTAACGTTAATAATAATAAACTATTGAGGCCAGAGAATCACAAATTCAAAGACAACCTCAGCAACTTAGTTAGTGAGGCCCTAAGCCACTTAGCAAGACCCTGTCTCAAAATAAAAAAAATAAAATAAAAAAAGAGCTGAGAATGTGGTTCAGTGGTTGAATGCACCTGGGTTTAATAACAATAATAATAAAATAACCATTGAGTAGGTATACTACGTGCTACATTTGTATTCAGCAATTTGCATACATTGTTTCATTTAATCACTAAAACAAACTCAGAAATAAAGCCATGTTAGATAAGGAAACTGAAGTTGAGAGAGATTAGGTCACTTCCTCAAGGTTGAACATCTTGTTGATTCTCCTGAAATGTCTTGATGAGGATATTGATTCACTCTTTTACATAATCAATTAACTTATATTGAGTGCATATTATGTGCCAAACATTGTGCTTGGCACCAGGGGACACAAAGATAAGTGAATAGATACAGGTCTGCCTTTGTGGTGTGTATACAACAGTGGGGGAGACAGGCATTTGCAAGTGCCATATGAACACATAATTGCAAACTAGGGCCCGTGGATTTTGAGGCAAAGTAGAGGGTGTGTGAGAGCAGGGAACCTTTTTTAGTCAGTGGTGTCAGGGTAGCATCTCAGAAGATGTAACCATGGCCCTGAGATCTAAAGGATTAGCAAGTGTTAACTAGAGCAGATGTGGAGAGTGGAGTGTAAGAGTATTTTAAATTGCAAAGTTCAAAGACAAAGATCCAGGACTCGAGCATAAAGAGCCGGACTAGAAGTGGAAGGTAGTGATAAGTGATAGAAGGTAGCATGATCCAATTTCCAGAAACTTGAAACCTTCATTCTTTATTATGAGAACAACATCTTCTGGAATTATCTTCACAAGAGGTCACCAGTGAATTTCTAGTCATCTAGCCTTTTCCCAGCTTCCTTCCTTCTCACATGTCTGGAGTACCTGGGAAAGCAAAGGCTTTGAGTCCTAGGGTCCTACAGTTCCCAGGTCCTCCAAGGTTCTCCAAGAACTTCAGGGTCCTTCTCCACCCCATTCCTGTTTTGCCTCATGTAAAACTATAGTAAGCACCTTAAAAGTGTGTGTGTGTGTGTGTGTGTGTGTGTGTGTGTGTGTGTGTGAGAGAGAGAGAGAGAGAGAGAGAGAAGGAGAATCTTCTGAATGTTCATTCTTGTTCATTTCCCCAAATGCCCAGATCTTATACTCTGTATTGACTCCATTTGGTGACGCCACTCAAACTGATAGAACACAATGCTTTTTTAAAAAAATAAGCTATTTGGCAAACATTTAGTTTTATCCCCTGCTCTTTGATATATTCAGTAATAGCTTCAAAACTTCTATGCTATTATGATCTCACTGGGGCTGGTAAGATGTTCCCCAGTGTCACCACACTCACTGACAAAAGCCACCATTCTCTAGTGGCCTGGCAGCTGAGATTCCCTTTAGAGCTTCTTTAGATAAAAGCATGATTGGATCTGTTAAAATAAATGAATAATTTGAAAAGGTGTAACACGTCAGTTATCAATCATTTTTACCATAATGGAGAAGAACTTTAATCTTTTCCACTGGGCAGTGTTTCAGTAAAGAGAACTGGAGGGGAGAACAGAAGCCCATTGAACTCCTGGCTAAGGTGGGAAGGAGACATGGGGACAGGGGTGGAGGAGGAGAGCCCTGGGGAGAAAGCTCTGCTCTGCAGAGTTGACTTGACAACTTTGAACAATATCACTCTTCTTCCTTTCCTATTCCTAAACACTGTTTATTTATATTTTGAAAATTATCCATTACTGAGCAAATTTCTGGCTAAAATTTTTAGTGTGGTTCCCTTTAGGCTGTAATTATTGAATAACTTTTGATTAAAAATAGTAAATTGAAATACAAACACTTAACTCTGTCTATATAACCATCAAAATAGACTTACTTTTTTTTTCACATCTATGTTATTTCCTCTTCAAATACAGTACAACGTTTTAAAGGAATAATATGCCCAAAGGCATCGTTTAGCTTAATGGGTGAGGCTACTTCAGAAAAAAACATTAGCTAAATTCAACAGCAGCATGATTCAAGATGATTGACACTTGAGAGTGGGTTTCCAAGTTCCTTTCATGAATAGTAGGGGGAGTTTGGCTTCAATTGAACATTTACTTATCATTGTTTGTGCTACTTGTTTGAAGTATATAAATTACTGCTTGCTTGTGTGTACTACCGAAAATAGAGGCAAATTCCTTCTTCTTAGGAGACAACCTGCCTATACCTGATTTATTAGATATGGTGACATTTGGCCCACTAGTGAGAAGGATCAAATTTAGTCATGACAAAATGTCGTCAGCATTGTGCTGAGGAAGACAAGAATTCTGCTGCTCCATTGGTTGCTCATTGCTAGGCTGAAAGGAAATACAGTGAAGGGTTAGAGGGATCTGGTCTTTCTGTTTCAAACCTGTTATCTTCATTGACTTTGAAGTGGTTTGTAAAAGTTATATTTCAGGCTGCGCAGCCGCACTACAGGTGTTAACCCAGGGGTGACTGCTTTGTTTTTTTTCAAAGCTAGTTCAAGGACTTTGAGCAAGTCAAAGTGTCTGATGTGTGGGGATTGCCTGCATTGTTATGAATACAAAGTGATTCATCCCTTCCCCCACAGAGGAACAGCCAGTTCTGGACAGAAAGAAGGAAAATAGGTCACTATGTCAAAGAGAGCCTAGGAACGGAAAGAACGTTTGAACAGAACTATCCAGATAGAGGGGCAGGGGCAGTGGAACTCCATGGTGGTCAGAAAGTGTTGCTTGACCTCTGCTCAGCATGTGCACAGGGTGCCCGGTGGAAAATTGGTAGGAGTCATGGGAATGTGGGGTGCTCATGGTTCTTTCTGCTCCCTAAATGGAAATGTTAGCTGAAAGGAACAAAATGCACTTCTTTTTTGTGGAAAGCTGGTCAGTGGTCCTGCCAATAGAGAAGAACACTAACAAGCACGTGTGGTGTAGGAGAGATGGTGGAATTGTGAGGAGCTGGCCAGATAATTACCCCTGGAAGGGAAGATCAAGATTGTAGTGATGCTGGCTTTAAACTATTTTGCCCTTTCTTCCACTTATCAACCTCTTTTTCAACCAAAACCATATAATCCAACCAGATGATCTGCTGGACAAGCCTGTGAAGAGGCCAAAAATGAGTGGCAAGGGAGTCGTCTGAGGGTTCCAGCTTCCTCCACTGTCCCTTTCCCTCTGCATTTTACAAAGTAGATAATTCCTGGAAGTGAAACAACATCCTGTGAATTACCAGTAGCTTTTTATGAATTTATGAATTTGTTAAAAGTCTGGTTTTTTTCTAGTACTGGCCCACAATGGGCAGCATTAGGAAAGAGGAGAAAAAAGTAAAGCCTTAGATGGAGAAGCCACTAAGTTAGATGATCCATGAAGCAGGACAGGTCCTGTACACTGTCTGCTCAGTGAAGCTCTCTCTGGGTGCCACTTGTGCCTTCATGATCTTCACTATTACGGGCTTCCTGAGGGGCTTCGTCCTGCTCTCAAGAAGAAGACAAAGGAGATAGGGATTGGAGAAGAGGCAGAAATGGGCCTTAATAGAAAACTCACAAAAGGACAGGCGTAGGGTCAACATTGGGGGAGGTTCTACATCTCCCTCCAACTTGGCTCTTACTAATGTTCTTGCTCAATGTGCTCTAGGTTCAAAGGCTCCTCTTCCTTCCCCCACAGAGCCCCCTAGAGAGCTCCCATTGGTGTAGTAAATTGGTTGGATTTACCCTATCTTCATAACTGAAGGACCCCAACACTGATGCTTGGAATGGGACAGCTGAAGTTCAACCTGCCATTCTGACAGCTTGGGAATTAAAGTCTAGCCAACAAAGACCTCTCCACATTAATGCAGAAGGCAACTGATTTATTATTCAGCACACACACAGAGCACATACACATAAGGAGCTGGCAAGAGGTTACAAAGTCAGGATGAAATTTCACACAGTTTATATAGTAATGCATTATAAATAACAATAAAACATCTCCATTATCCTCCAGAGACATCAGTTACATCTTGAGATGGGTTTCCAGGGTACCTCCAGAGAGACAAGTTAGCATTTTGGGGGGTTATGAGCTCTGTGACCTTGAAGACTTCTCTGCCATATAAAATTGGAGGCTGGGCTTATCTAGAGCCCCTAGAGAGACCATTTACATTCCAAAAGGTTAGAGCATTATGTTTTCAAGGAGATTCTTACTACTAATAACTATAATAACCAGAAAGCCTCCTGAGCATAGAATCCATTTGTAATATACCCACTTCTTATAATTAAAGAACATCCTGTTCCTTTCATACTTCCAACCCTGAAACTGTCGGGAGTTTCTCCTTCACCTTTCACTGAGTGTTTCTGGGTAGAAGTGTTGGTGGCTGGCAGTCAGGCTGCAGACTGGCTTTCCCAAGCAACTCCTTTAGAGACCAAGATGCCCATTCCACGAGGGCCTGGTTCTCAGTAAGTTGGTAAGAGGAAAGCAACTGATCACAGGAACCCACGTTGAACTATGCCTGACAGCAGCCCTTCAGTCTGCCCACCAGAGCTTCCAAGTGGCCCCTGAATCACATCTAAATCAACTGTGGAGACTTGGAAATTGAGAGACAGAAATATGTGAGACCTCCTCCTCCTACTTACTTGAATTTAACTCCCAGTGCCTACCCCGTATACTTCAAACTTGAGTTCGATGCTCATATTGCCTATTTAAAATACATAATTCTGATGTCCTCCTTTAATTCAGGAGTTTTGTGGTGGTGCCAAGGAGTCTACATTTTTAAAAGAATCCAGGTAATTTTGATGTCAGTGGTACCCAGAATGACCAATTTTCCTTGTGCTGATACCCAACATGAGTCCAACCACTCAGTCAGGGCTCCTAGAAGGAAGAGTAACTTGTTCCCATGGCAACCTAGACTTGTACATCTCAGAAATATTTCCCAAAGAATACGCTGAGATCTGAGTTTCTGGTCCCAAGGACATTAACAAATGTTAGAGAATAGAACATGTCAGAAAACTGAGTTAAACCATGTTTTGCAAGTGTTTTTGTGGGGCTTCTCTGATCCTTAATATGTTAATATATTATGATATTCAATATGTAACAAAATGTTCCAAATCTATATGGCATTAGTCCAAAACTTTGGAACACATCTTGGGAAATTATGAACTGTGAGGCTTCAGAGATGCATCAGAGAATTTTTTGGCTTTACATAAATGGCTACTGAATGATTGATTTTACTGTTTAAAATATTGCCACATATGTAAATGTATGTGGGCTGGATCATGAATACGCCAATTAATAAATATCATACACTGAGTGATACACCATCCAGGGTGCTATGCTAAGTGTCATGTATATTATCTTATTTAGTCCTTACAATAATCCTCTGAGGAAGGCCTTATTCTTCCAAGTTGATGATAAGGAAATTGAATGAATTTAAATAACTTTTCTAAGATCACACAAAGTAATGCTTGACAAAGCTGAGATTCAAATTCAGAATTCAAACCCAGGGCAATGTCTCTTCAAAACCCATATTCTTTTTCTTTTTTTCCACTGCCTCCGTAGCATCACAGTAATGATGATAGTAGAATCTCACCTTATGTGGGGTTAGATTCAAGGTCAGATGCAATCAAAAGTAAGGTAGGAAAAACCTTAGATCACTCATAAAGTGTAGCTACACAAAGTCTGGGGCATTTAACCCTGCCTGGTATTATGTTTGTATAAATATGTAATGTGTCTGTGGATATCAAATAGAACTTTACACCATTTTTATTTTTAAGTATGTAAAAGAGACAAAACTTGTATAGTTGAATTCATGTAAGTTAAACAACTCTAGGAGATCTCTCCACATGTATACACATTGAAGTATGTGCCAGATTTACAGTGGTAATATCTGATAGAATCACACAATTTTGGAGCCAGACAGGAACTTTTGTGATCAAATGATTTGTTTTACATTTGAGGAAACTCAGTCCCAAAGAGGCTGCCCCTTGCCCAACTTTACTGTCTACATTTCTTTCAAACATGTTCTGTAAGCCTAGGTGTCTGCTCATGGCAAGAAAAGATAAGGGGAACTCAGCCATCCTTTCTTTTGCCCATTGTGACCCTGCTGATCCCATACATGAAATACAGGAAGCTTCAAGATGGTGAAAATCTGGCCTTACACCTTATGGGGAGGTACCTCTTTTGGGGAGCAATCGGCTACAACTTCAGCTCCACCTTGGATTTGTCTCCCCAGAAGGAAGATTCCTAGGCAGCTGCCTCTTTTCTGTGCAGTTCCAGGCATTGTTCAAAGTGGTGAAATCTGGGGAAGGGCCCAAGCGCCACAATAAAGAGAAGGGAATCTGCAGGCAGGGACCACAACACACTTGTAGACACACGAGCCTCTATTCCTTTGGAACAGGGAGAAGTCAGAACATGAGATGTGGTCAGCTACTTGGATTCCTCATCAGAGAAGACTGAATCTAAGTAATAGGGCAAGTTGGGGGGAGTGTGCTTAGGTTTTGGGTGGGAAGGACAGGGAAGGGACAGTCCCAACTATAATCACGAGGATGAAGGGAGTGAGCAGAACTTGCTCTGGGCATATGAAACCATACCCACCCTTAAGTATCCCATCTGATTTCACATCCTATTATTCATATGCTGCCTCCTCACCTGCCTCAACTCTCCCAGCTAGCTGCCAGAGTTTGTAAGCACTTCCTACCACGACAGTAGACGACAAGGGGATTGAAGTGTTCCCTCTCAAGAGCGCAGCGCTTCAGGTGGGCAATCTCACAGTTCTTATGTTCTTAAAGCCAAAGGAAAGCCAAGGAAGGATGAAGTGTCCACAGGTTGGAGAGACATTTCTGGGCCACACACCTCTGTGATGCTTTTCAAATCATAAGCCACATCTGCTATTTCTGTAAGCAAGAGGGAAACTGAGTGGGAAATGGGAGGAAGTGCTTTACCATCTGTCAAGAATACTCCATGGTTGAACTTGAACATGTAATCTGCCTTTATGAAACACAAATCCAAATCTACTCTCATTTTCCAAACTTTTGTTTCTATATGTGAAAATCTTTAGTTTTGCAGAACCATTGGGCCCCAAAATGTAGCCCAGGACACTAAACTTTAATATTCTCTTTCCATGGTTTTCCTCATGCCATGGCAGTTGCTTCTTACCTTTCCAGAACTTCTACCTGGAGCTGTTGCAAACAAACTGTTTCCAGTTCCTTTTCAAAAAGAAAGCTATTTTTAAAGGACTCTATGGTCAAGCCAGGCACAGGGTGCATTGGTACCCTATAATCCCAGAACTTGGGAGGTCAAGGCAGGAGAATCTCCAAGTTTAAGCCCAGTCTGGGCAATCTGGCAAGACTCTGTCTCAAAATAAAATAAGAAGGACTGGAAATGTAGTAGTTCAGTGGTAGAGAACCTGTGGGTTCAATCCCCAATAGTGCAGAACAAACATTGTAGTCAGTCAAGACCCCAGGGTTGTTGGCTTTCCTTTGACAGGAGGAGTTTCAGTGTCAGCTCTCCTCCTTTATACAGCTGGAATGATGCCCAACATCTCATGGCTTGAAAGGCCCCAGAGTGATATTTCATGAAGAACAGTCTTAAGGACCCCTGCTATCAGAATCCTCTGGGAACTTGTCAGATGCCAGTTCTTGGGCTGGGAATATTATTTTAAGGGCCCTGGTACTTGAGAGTTCTGGACTAGAGTTTGCTGCCTCTCTTGAGAGTAGACCCATTTGAGTGCCAGGTGATCTTGTCTTTTATTTTCTGCAGAGTCCCTGCATAGCATCCAGGCCCATGATATGTAGGAAATTAAGGGAACAGGGTAGCAGTAAGTCCATGTTTAGCAAAAGTGCTCCTTACCCTGTGTTGCCTGGGGACCTCCTACCTAGACCTGCTACTCAGCCAGGGGACACTTAAACCTCACTTTGGCTGTAGTTAGGCCCTGGGGCAACCTGGCCCTGGAAGGGTGGAGCCAACCTCTTCAAGAATTCTCCCACAGTCTCTCCCCCTGGAGGCACATTAGGATGACCAGGGTGTCCCCAGCTACAAGATTTAAATCTTTCTCATCAACAATTAGCTCTAAACAAAATCAAACTGGGAGGCAGCACCAGTCATGTACAGGTTCCAAATGGGATATATATAGCTGTAATGTTAGCAGAATGCCCCTTGTGCTTCAATTTCCTCATCTGTAAGACACAGATAATAAGAGAACCTGTTTCTTAGCATTGTTGTAAGAATTGCATGAGACGATCTGTACCAGATTCTTAACACTGAGTATGGCATACAGTTAAGTGCGCAGTAAACAGGGTCATGTTAGCATGCAGGATGTCTTTGTGCTAACTAGGAAAAAAAAAAAAAAAAAGGTGTCATCCTTTGGGTAGATACATCAGAAAAAGATCCCCCTTCTTCTGGGATGACTCAGGCTAGTGCCTAGACCCATATCTTGGGGAGCAGAGTACCCCCCCCACACAGCCAGTAGCTCTTTGTCTGGATACATCCTACAAAACCTAAGGTCGTGGCTCAGCTATTAAAGTTAGCAACAGTAGTTATGCGTGAGGAAAGGAAGGAGGTTGGCGGGGAGACTCCCTCAGCACCACAAGTGTCCCCTTCCCGCAGACACTGCGCCCTCTTTTGGGCGCCAGGCTGAGGAGGGGCGGCTGACTCAGAACCACAGCAGCCTCTCATCTTGATAAACTTCGTCGCGAACAAAAGTCAAGAAGACACGTTGAATTTTCCTTTTCTGAGTTGGCACCAGCTGATCACGCTTCCTGCTTTCTCTAAGGGCTTTCCTAACATAGGCGAATTTGACTCTTTCAAATTTGGTCATTGCCCTCCTTCCTGTGTGAGTCAGCGGCTGCCCTGGAGCCCAGTTTGCTGGTCTTCCCAGGTAATCTACCCCTCCCTCCGCAGAGGGTCAGCATCTCCGCCCACGCCCCTCTGCCTCCAGTCGGACGTGCTGGCTCTGGGGACGTGAGTCACAGCACTCGTCTTCATCTGAAACTATTATTGGAATGCCTCCGCACGAAGCGCATGCTTACTTCCCGGATGTCACAGGCCTGTGCTCAGGGCTTTGTAAACCACACTGCTGAGCCTGAGATACCACTCAGGTGATCACGATGTGGTTTGCTCAGAAAAGGGAATGCTTCTAAGAAGGCAGGTTTGTGTAGACCAGGCATTCTGAGCCCTTCCATTAGCACCAACCCTGTGTCTTGGGCCTGTGCCTAGCCGTGTGCCTGCCTTTATGGGTGGTACAAAAAAGTCATTCTGGATTGAGTTTAGAGGAGGGTGCGATAAAATGATAAACAAAAATGAGTACTGCAAAGACAGATGTGGCAGGAGAGATCTCCAGGGGCAGATATGCTTGGTGAGTACAGTCTGGGAAGAAAAAGGCATAAAAGAAACAGAAAACTGGGAGAACAACCACTGAAGAGATCTAGCGGAGGCCAGCAGCCTGGACAAAGGTGCAGAGGAAAGAATGAGCGGGATTTGTTTTCACAAACCTAAATATTAGCTAAATTTGAATTTTTAAAGACCCTTCTCTATGCGAGGATGATTAAGTCTCTTGTTGGAATGTTTACTGTTGCCAGGTGGTTAACCTGCCAAGAACCCTGCAGGGTTGTACAATTCCTCGCTCCCTTTCCTATAAGAGGAAACTGAGGTCAGGGTAGTAAGGTTGTGAGCTCATAGTTGCAGCCAGTGGATGGTGAAATGTGCCCCCAAACAGTCTGCCTCTTAAACATCAAGCTTTGTATTCTAGGGTAGGAAGAGATTTCACCTCCTCATATTGAAAGACTGGGGGTAAAATTTACTTATTGATCCCTCTTCTGTGAAATCTTAATATATACTAGATCTTGGTTTATGCCCAGCTGGCTTGGATCTCAGGAACATTCTGGTGCTTGTTGCAGGTTGGATAATCCAATCCTGTAGACAAAGCATAGACTCTAAATTCAGGAATTATAATTCCATGTTGGACTGGCACAGTCTGAGTTCCTGAGAAAGACAGTAGTTAACTCCTTCATTTCCCCTCTTCACAGTGCCCTGAGAATGTAAGCATAACAAAAAGAAAAACCTTTGGCTAGGCCACTTTAGGTCCTAAGAAATGAAACCAAAAAAGAAAAAGGAGGGGGCTGGGATTGCAGCTCAGTGGTAGAGCGCTTGCTTTGCATGCGTGAGGCCCTGAGTTCGATCCTCAGCACCACACACAAAGCAATAAAATAAAGGCATTGTGTTCATCTACAACTAAAAAAATATTTTTTAGAAAAAAATAAAAAAATAAAAAGGAGTTCTGGGGACACATGAGGAGATTGCTGGTAGCCTGTGTCAGTAGAGCCTGAGCATCAGGCATATGGAAAGGGAACCAGGGAGAGGGGAGAAATTTCTCCTCAATTTGCAAGTGTACATAAGCATCCTGGGACACCTGGGAGCCACTTCTATCACTTCCTTCCCCCAATGACATTGGAAAAGGAAGGAGCCTGGAACTCATGTCATCTGGCAAAGTAATGCTGATGTAGGGTACTTCCATGAATCAAGGCTGATTGATCTGATTCTATGCCTCCATGCTAATCCTACCCTCCCACTTTCCCCAAGGGTGACCACTATTGGTGAGAATGGAAAAAGGTGCACTATGGGAAATAACAGTAGGGCAGCTTCTCAAAAAATTAAGAAGAAAATTATCATATGACATATCAATTCCACCTCTGAATATATGTCCAAAAAATTGGAAGCAGGAACTTGAGAAGATATTTATTTGTACACCCAGGTTCATAGCAGCATTATTCACAGTAGCCCAAAGAGGAAACAACCAAAATGTCTACTGAAAAATGAGTAGAGAAACAAAATGTACCATATACATCCAAAGGAATATTATCCAACCTTTAAAAGGAAAGAATTCTGATATATTCAACAATATGGATGAAACTTGAGAATATTATGCTAAGTGAAATAAGCCAGTCCCAAAAGACAAATACAGTATGATTTTACTTATATAAGATAACAAGAACAGTCAAATTCTTAGAGACAGAAAGTAGATTGGTGTTGCCAGAGATTGGAGGGAGGGAGGATGTGCAGTTCTTTTCCATTGAGAACAGAGTTTCAGTTTTGAAAGATGAGAAAGTTCTGGAGTATGGTTGCACGACAGTACAAATATACTTAACACTAATGAATGGTATATTTAAAGAATGGCTAAAGCGTTAGTTTTGTGTCATGTGTACTTTATCACAAAAATGTTTTAAAAATAATTTAAAAAGTGAAGAGAAAAGCCTGCTTTTTGTCAGCTATTTGAATGCAACTATTTGAACTGACATGAAGGAGGGAACTGAAGGTTTCCCCTCAAAGATTGGGGCACTGTGGAACTGGGGAGATGGATAGAGGAGAAGGCAAGAGAGACTTTGCAAGGGCTTTTGTGACTAGCCACACAGCGGCTACTCCTCCCCTCCTTTCAGAGTTGTCCAAGGGTGCACAGTTCAGGGTCTCCAGCTTGCTTCATCTCAGCAAGCCCTGACCCAAGGAATGAAGGGTGTCTGCATTTAGGATATTCACTCAGGTGCTTGGAGAGTGTTCACTAAGGGCTTTCCTAGCATCTTCTACTTGTAATTCCCTCAACAATTTCCTGTGCCCATCTATTTTAGATGAGGAAACTGAGGCATAGATAGAAAAGCTTTTGAAATGCATCTGATTCAAAACCTGCTGCTTTAACAAACCTCTGATAAATAAACTTCTTCAGTGGTTACATTAAATGTTCTTACAAAAATGAAGCAATGCGGTTAGTTATAATGCCCAAGCAACCAATTCTTTGGGGGTGAAGACTAAAAGGAATGGGGAGATTTTTATTGTGGGAGTGTGCGTGCCTGTGTTTGTGCATGAGTGTGTGGTGACAAAGGATGAAAGTCAATGAAGGGTTTGTTTTCTAAGACATTGGGTTGAATTCTTGTGGTTTTGAAACATTGGGTTAGAACTGCTCAGTCGAGTGGGGAAAAGACACTTGAAACCGCTAGTAATACAAAAACTACTCAAAGCCACCACACAGCTTTTGGCAAAGTAATATAACCTGATAACTGCGCTAAGAAGGCCATTTGGTAAAGGGTGGGGACACCCCTAAGACAGTTTTCCATTTGCACATCTGCTTTGTGTTCTGCTCTTTGGCTTTCTGAACCTCCAAGTTACAAGCCCAACTTTGCTCCCATGGTTTTGGCTATTTCAGACTTTTCAATGTGACTTCTCTGAAAATGTCCCCCACTAATTTGTCCAAAATCCAGAATCAGAGCCTGCTGCTGCTTCCATGTTAGTTCAAAGTTCACGTCAGTTGAGAAGTTTTCAGGGTATGAAATGGTATGCTTTGGCTATGAAAAACCCTTTGTAAAGGAGATGATTCCGAAAACTTAAAAAAAGAAGGATCTGGAAATCTTCAACATGGACTGACAAACATGCTTTCTGTTGATCTTGTTTAAGTAATGACCATCAGGAGTCTATTGTTTAGTATTTTTCAGAAAATTGTAGCATATCTGAGGTTTGCTTTTGTTTTGTTTTGCTGAACTGATCTACTTCATACTGTGAATATTCCCAGGGCCTCAACAAAACAAAACTGTGAAGAAAAACCTTGATGTGAACTCCAAATAAAAGTGATCAGCAATATTTTTAATTGAATTTTGAAACAAATCAAAATGAGTTTCTCCCCATGAAACCACCAGTAAATGGTGCAAAATAAAAATGGAACCTATGTCTATTCTTTTGGTATTGAATCTGAATAAGTGGGAACATCTAAATCTTTTCCAAATTCATATTCGAATTAATTCAAATTTCTTTAATTCTTTCTGCTTCGCATTAAACGTGAATAGTCTCCTTCATTGGTATCTAGTGCTTCAAACTATTGGCATCTACTGATGGTCATGCTCACAGCAGGGAGGTGGCCAGTGCTCCTCTAGGAGTGGGTCCCACAGGACACCCAACACCCAACAGGATGACTAGGAATGCTGCCGTGGATGACTAGAATGCTCTGATAGTGGATAGATGACCTGGGATTGGACAATCACCTTTATTGCACCCGTTTGAGTAGTTACATGTGACAAGGGGAGTGACTGGTTTTGCAATTATGGGTTTCTGGACAAGCATTGTAAGCAGAAGCCACTTAGCAGAGCAAGAGTCAAATTGTTTTAAAGAGTGATTTAATTTCCACTCTTCTAGCCTCTTTATCCATGAACTGGTGAGCAGAGAAGGTACAGACATTTCCTTTAGAAAGATGATTCATATTTTAAACAGCTCTGTGAATGGGGCACTAAAAACCAGAAGACTTGGTTTCCACACCCCATAGTACCTTTAAGCAGCCCTGAAAGTATGGGCAACTTAATTATCTTCCTGAATCAGTATTTGCATCTATAAAATGGGTATAATAATATCTAGCTTAACCACACTTAACTAGTAAGTACACCTTACTCATACAGAATGAGAGATGGCATGGTGATTTTTCTGTGCCTTTTTGGTACAATTTGAAGCCTGGTTGCCATTACATTCTGTCTACTCTTGAGCTTTCTTTCTTTCTTTCTTTTTTTTTTTTGGTACCAGGGATTGAACTCAGGGGCACTCAACCACTGAGCCACATCCCCAGCCCGATTTTGTGTTTTATGTAGAGACAGGGTCTCACTGAGTTGCTTAGCGCCTCACCGTTGCTGAAGCTGGCTTTGAGCTCACGATTCTCCTGTCTCAGCCTCCCAAAATGCTGGGATTGCAAGCGTGAGCTTTCTTGCTAAGATGAACTGCTGAACTTTCCTGCACAGAGGCCTTTCAACCCAAGTCTCACTCTTTCAATGAGAGAAGTGCTGATTAGTAGATAAATGAGAGAAAGACATGCCAGAGGTGGGGCAGGGGTGCAACCAGTGCAGAGGCTGGCATTGCTTTTTTTTAATAAATGAGCAGAGAGTTTTTTCTGGATGCCTTGGGGCAGGATGGGGACAATGAGGAATCCTTCTGAGTCACTTCTTTATTGTGGGCCTAATTATTTTGCACATGGCATTGTATTCAAGGAATGATCTTCCAAGGTGAAAACAAATAATCTGGGGTTTTTCATTGTGTTGGATTTTCTGGGACTCTGCTGGTCTCCACAACCCTGATCATTAAGGGGTCATGGTATCATGGGGAGTGAGGACCACAAAGGCCATGAAAGACCTTACAGCCCAACCTTTTCTCTCAAAAAGGAAGGGTTAAGATACAAAGTATTGGAAAGAGGGCCCTAATGTTTAGTGAACTTCAGAGGCTCTAAAAGAAATGTCTCCTCTACAAATAACTGATAGGCTTGAAATTGCTTAGCAGTATCCTGATTTTCACCCTGGAGTCTTGATAAGAGTAAACAGTCAATGTCTTGTGGCAGAGCCCGTCAAAGCTATGGCCTCCCAGAAGGTGCCCCTCCCTTGCCTGAAGGCTGAGGGGAGCTTATGAGGTGAGTGGGGGTGTCCCAATGAGAGGACAGGCCTAGCCACAGTGCAGCTAGGATTTGTTTAAAGGAAGGAATCGAAATTTCTGGCCCGTAAAGCTCTAGCTTTGGCCTTTGTGGGAATAAACTGTCTGAGGTAAAAGGAAAAAAAATGTCATCCAGTCAGAGCCAGGTTCCTCTCCAGTGCCCACCCCTACAGTCCTCAGGCTTCTCAGCACTGGCCTGACGTCTAGTGCTTACTTCAGATCTCTGGCTGAGAATGTTCCATATGGCTCTGTTATGTAGGCAAACAGTTCAGTCTCCTTTCTGAAGCCAAGGGGAGCCAGACATTCACTGTGTTACATTTGGCAGGATGGACAAAGGGAGAGGTCCTCCTAGTCCTCTGCTCATGCCCTTGAGGGATGGCATCACATTGGGAACAAAATGGCCTAGAAGGGAGGCACAGGGCCAACTACTGGCTTCCCAAGGCTCCTGCCCCATTATCAGCATCTGCCTGGCCTCTGCTTAAACTATCAGAGCCTGCAGGCAGCCTGGACAGCAAAGCTGTGTACCAGCACTACAGGTGTGACTTAAAAGGTTGCTGGGCTACTCCTCTACCTTGTTTTCTACTGAGTCTGATGTGAGGATCAAACTGGTCTGAGTGGCAGAACGCAAGAGATCACTTAAAATCCTTCCACTCTTGCCTGCTGCCTCAAATATCCCCTTTCATTTTCCACACTCGCACACATACTTTTTTAAAGGCTAGAAGGAAAATAATCAGTACTCATAATGAAAAGGATAGGACACTTGTAAGTACAGTGTCCAATCGACTTCTTCTGTTTTACCATCTAGCCACTATTTTCTGTGATGATTTGAGTTCTATTTTTTATTATTAAAAACACCTATTGCATGTCTCAGAATTTCTTAGTAAGCACTTGCAAAGTAAACTGTACATTTCAGGTCAAAAACTAAAATAGGCAATATGAACATAGGCAATTAAATACAAGGAGCCACGCTTTAGTAAAAGCCTCCCTACTACTTGCCAGCCCCTGTGGCTGGACTCCAGAGAGACAAAGATAAAGCATACACTTGCTTCCTTGGAGTATAAATTATTCCCAAACTTCCACTTTATGGGAGAACACAAATAATTCTAATCAGTATTTAATTGTCAAATGATATTTCAAGAGTAATGAAGGTGCCTCAGTATCTGTACACAACTACACAAGTACAGGGTTGTGAATGTGTAGCTAAAACAGAACAAATTGGCTTTACCCAACTATAAGCCTTAATATCACAATGTTCAGATTTGAGTGTATAAAATAAGTCTTTTCTAAATACCTACTGAGAAGTGGGTGGGGGGGAATCAAGCTTTATTAGATGTTTTACATATCTGGGAAATAGGAAGAGCATAAAAAGGGGAACAGGATCTTGCCGTCAACTTGTAGGGAGACAGAAGGGACCTGATTTGTTAGTGATGAAAACCCAAGAAAACAATGATGAGATTGATATGGAAACTCAGATTGGTTATTGTTGTGGTAGAGCATGAAAAAGCAGTGAGATATGCTGTTCATATTTATATTTATTAAAAATAAAGACATTAAATTGGACATAACTTTCCTATGTTCATACATGAATACATGACCAGTGTAACCTCACTTCAGGTTCAACCACAAGAATGAGATCCTAATTAGAATAAGCTATTCTCCATGTATGTATAATATGTAAAAACTACAAAATGTAAAAATACATTCTACTGTTTTGTATATCGAAAAAGAACAAATAAAAATTTTTAAAAATCCACACAAAAATAAAGACATTGAACTTTCCTAATATTTAACAAACAGATTGAGAGTGGTACATTAATATATTATATATACAATATAATATTATACATGTATACATTATATATACATATTCTGTGTGTGTGTGTATGAATGACACTGTCTAAGGAGCCTGACTCCCTGAGAGAATGCTGAGGTGAAGGCAAAGTCAGCTACATGAATGGAGAGGGGCCACAAGGCCGGACACTAAGGCTCCTTATGTGCCGGAAGCCTCCTTAGATCTTCTCACCCAGCCAGCCACCAACTGAACATAGCTGAGGAAAGATCCTGCCAATACCATGGGAAGCAGAAGAGCTGGCTATACCCTGTTTGAATTCCTAACCCACAGATCATGAGACATAGTGAATTATTATTTTAAGCCACTGAGTTTTGGAGTATAGTTTGTTTCACAGCAATAAATAATAAAACAGTCACATCTTCCAGTTCAGGAATTTGCCCTAGAAACAAACATATTTAACAAGGCTCCTCTTTTTATATATTGCCACCTTAGATGGAAAAATAAATTCTGAGGGCTAAGAATATATAGTCATTGAGATCCTAGAGTATACTAAGCCCAGAAGACATGGGAACAGCTACCGTAAATTAACAAAATATGAATTTTAAAGAAAAAATTATAGATGAGTACAAAACACTTAAGGATTTGGTATTTTATAATGAACAGAAATCTAAGCACTGGTACTTATTTTGGCACTTGCTTTGGCAAAAAAATTTTACCCTTTAAGTCTTTGGTTTTGTTTCTTTCATATATGCCAGCTTGTCCCTCTTGTTGTTGAGGCTGGAAACTTGGAAACTATATTTCCCATCATCCTTGCCAGCAGAATTCCCAGGCCTAGGCTAACAGACAGATACAATAGCATGAATTTTAGAAGGCAGCAGAGTCAGAAGCTACACCATTTCTCCTCTACAGTGGACGGCATGTATGTGTATCTCAGATTTCCTACCGACTCCTAGACATTTCCCTGTGAATCATCCACATCAGTACAAGAAACAGATGTGATCATCACTGGCATTTTTCTGTAGTCCCTGGATTTTACTGTCTCTGAACTTAAGTACCAAACTTGAAAGCTCTGGCTTCTCCGAAGTCTCACAGCCTGTCAAGGAGCTTTGTGTGCACCTGATTTCTTACACTAAATTCTTTTCCTGCCTAAAACATGTAGTGTGGGTTTTGTTTTTCCTGTTAATGTTTATTAAGTGTAAATGGGATGTAGACAAATAATGAAAGTCAAGATATGACTATGCATATGTGTGTGTCTATTTTTTTTTACAGGAAGCTATGAACCTCCTCCATCAAATTTGGAACACAATCACACAAACCACAGCATGGAGGGTAATCATATGGAAGAAACACAGAATGGTAAGAAGTAATCAAAAGTTCAATTAAATTTCTAGGGGCAGGGGAAATTAGCATTTATTTCTTCCAATTAATCAAAGAATGTTTCATAGGTAATGTCACTATATTTAGCAAACAAGCAATAAGAGAGTATCTATTTAAATTCAAATTTTAGGTAAATAATATTGGGGGCAGAATAATATCCCACTGAATTCTGTGAATATATTGAGTTACTTGGCAAATGAGACTTTCAGATGTGATAAAGATATAAACTTGAACTAAGGGGAGTTGCCTGGTTATATAGATAAACTCAATCTAATCAAATGAGACCTTGAAAGTGGAGATCTTTTGCCAACAGTAACTGGAAGGAGATGTAGCTAAGGAAGAAGGGTTACAGAGACATAGCATTGACGGCTTTGAAGAGGGAGGAAGACCAAGAGCCAAGAAATGTGTGACCTCAGAAGCTGGGAAAGGCAAGAAAATGGATTCTCATCCTGTCTCTGGAAAGGAAAGCAGCCCAGCGCACACCTTGATTTTAACCCAATGAGATCCGCGTCAAATTTCTGAACTGCAGAACGCAATTAAAATTTAAAATAAACACTTCTACTTTGAAAAAAAAAAAAAACCTGAAACAGCTGTTCAGGGGATGGTATCTAGAGGCACTGAGGATGATACAACATTTGACATACAGTCATAGGCTTCTCTGTAATACAACTTCTAACAAAACTAGGCTGTACCGAAACCTCTGGTAATAGAATCGTTTACCTTTATACAAAGAATGTTGGGAAAGCACCAAAATTGGCACATGGAGTGTGCCCAAGCAGACTTCAAGGGGTTTGTGCTATGAGATTTGAAGTTCATATGAGATTGTCTAAAATGAAAAAAAGGTCAGCAGGGCCTATGGTGGTTCAATGTGTGCTAAATATGTCAGTGATAGGATTGAGTGTGCTTTCCTTACTGAGAAACATAAAATCATTGTAAAAGTGTTGAAGGCACAAGCACAGAGGCAGAAGACTAAACAAAAAAGGTAGCTTTGTTAGTAATAACAGGTAAAAAAAAAGTTAAAACTTTTTTTATGGACACAATTCCTTTTTATTTTATTTATTTATTTTTATGTGGTACTAAAGATCCAACCCAGTGCCTCACACATGTTAGGCAAGTGCTCTGCCATGGAGCTACAGCCCCAGCCCAAGTTAAAACATTTTTAAGGGGCTGGGGTTGTGTCTCAGCGGTTGAACGCTTGCCTTGCGTGTGTGGGGCACTGGGTTCGATCCTCAGCACCACATAAAATAAATAAAGGTATTGTGTTCATCTATAACTAAAAATATATATATAAAAAAAAACCAAAAAACATTTTTAAGCCATTAAGTTTGTGATAATCTGCTACAGAAGCAATAGATAACTAATACAAACAACAGATCATTTTTAGTATGAGTTTGGCCCATGAAATATTCGAAAATAAACAAATGCCAAAAGTTCTATTTTGAAGCTGAAATTTAACTGAGTCTTGTGTTTTACCTGGTAACCCATTTAAAAGATAGGATTCATTGCATCCAGCTATCCCTGTGTGATTTGGGGAACTTACATGTGCCTCGCACTGAAATAGACAATTTATCTATTCATTGAATCCTCACAACTCTTTGGTGTAAATATTATTATGCCTATTTTATAAGTAAGTTAACTGAGCCTATGCAAGTTGAAGCAGTTTGTTAAGACTCAAGAGGCAGGGAAAAGCCGTGGGTGGGTCATGTCTGTCTGACTGGAGCTCAGTCTGCTAAGTTATCTCAGTCTAGTTTGCTAGGCTGTCTCTTCCTTCTTAGCTTGCTTTTATTGCTGAGTCCCACAGGGTAGCTTTTACTGCTACCCCACATCCTCTCCACCCACTCTCTCCTGCAGACCAGTTAATCTGATGTGAGTCTCCCATCTCTGCGACACCACCGAAACTCCTCTCTCAAAGGTCAGGGAGGGCCTCGAATCTATCACCATGTCTTAGTCAGCCTTCCCCTTACCAGGGTTGTCCCCCACCCTGCCACCAGCACACACTGGGCATTTGTGTGGTAATCCTGACCTCCCTCCATCTGATCATTCCTTCATATCCTCATTCTTCTCACCCTTCACATTTGCAGCAACAGCCTGGTTCTGTTCCTCCTCTCGTCATTCCAAAACTCCCTCATGGTCATAGCTTCCACTTAGTCTTGCTGAGGATTCCTGGATAGTATCTTCAGCCCTGCTCCTCTCTCTTCAGCTCTCTGCACACATTCTCCAAGTGCCTGCTGGACCGTCCAGGCAGACTCTTGCAATCAGACATGTTCCAGGTCCCAGCCTTCCCTGCTGTCTGGACGGGACGGGTCCTCTCCACACACAGGGTTGGAGTCTGATACATTTTTAACCCTCCCTTTCTTTCCTACTTGAAGTCCCTGAGTGGTCACCTGTTCCTGATGCTCTGCTCTTCATGATTTTTGCATCCTTTCTGTTGGGCCACTCCTGCTGGCCAGGCCTCTGTTAGCCTCACACTTGGCCTGAGGCTGCCTCCTGCCCCAGAGGCCCTCAAACAGGCAATCACCGGCAGAAATAAAGGAGTGGCTCCTCTGGAGGTTCCAGTGGAGAATCCATCTCCTTACCTTCTCCACATTCTTGAAGCTCCCCCACTCCCTCTTGGTTCATGGCCACATCACAATGCTTTATCTCCCCCTGCTTCCCTGGTCACACTTCCTTCTTCCTCTTCTCTAAGTCAAATCTCTCTCCACCTCTCTCCTGTATGGCACTTTTGGGCCATTGTCTACCTATCACACCAGGTCATTTGCAGCCAAACTGGAGACCCTCTCTCATAACTGAGCAGCCACTGCCTCATCTCTTTTTCCTAATGCATCATTCTCGGCAGTTAATATACCATCTATATCCTGGCAGGCCCCAGATGAAATACCACCAAAGTTTCTATGTGAGGACCCTGACCTGACAAGGTACATTGTCCTGCATGTGCCCTTGCCTCAGGTTCATGGAAGTTTCTGGGAACGTGCCTAGTGTTCTGATTGACATATTTTGTTGGCACTGCTTCACTAACAAGTGAGGCTTTCTTCATCCTCTAGCACTCATTCAGACCTCACCCTTGTTCCAAGCTGGATCCCTGTCCTCAGGCTGCTGTAACACAGATGGAGTGACTTAACAGAAATTGCCTGTCTCACATTTCTGGAGGCTGGAGCTCTGAAATTAAGATGTCAACAAGGATCGGTTTCTTATGAGGACTGTGAGGGAAGAATCTAAGGCCTCCCTCCTTGGCTTGTGGAGGGTCATCTGTTCCCTTTATATCTTCCTATCATCTTTCTTCTACATGTGTCCATCACCAAATGTTGTTTTTTTATAAGCATCAGAGTAGGGGCCATCCTAAGTACTTCATTTTTACCTGACCACCTCTGCAAAGACCTTGTCACCAAATAAGGTATCATCTGAAAGTACTAATGATTAAGACCCTGGCATATGATATTGGGAGGAATAAATCAACTGATGACACTAGCCTGTCACAATTCTGTTTGGTCCCTGAAGTCTCTAGTTTCCTCTGTACCCTAGACAGAGGGTCTGTTCACATCTAAGCAATGCATCCATCCTTACACAAATGCAAAAATAATAACAAACTAAACCTTGATCAATAAAAGATTATTGTCTTTTAACAATTACTTTGTGGATGTGGGTGTGTGTGTATGTGTTTGTGGATGCAAACACAGCTGTGCATTCCTTTCCTGCAAGAAGAATCTGGGCCTTGACCATAGCAATTGTGTCTTATTGATCTTATTATACTCATGATACCTATGATATATGTGTCCAGTAAATATTTGCTGATGTAATTTTAGAAAATTTGAATTTAGTTTGGGTAGGGAGTGGAGAGAAATTACTCTAATTATAGGAAATGACCTGATACTATATGGCACTGGAAGGATTTCTTCAATACCTTTGTTGGAGGGACTCAAAGAGAATGCTTTCAGGCGGCCTGCCTGAGCTGACCAATGAGCAAGAGAAGAGAGAAAAAAGAAAAGTAAGTGTCTAGATAATCAAACTAATTAATCAACATGAAGTCAAAGTTGTTAACGACAACTTGCACCATCAGTATCACCCCTAGCTCTATACCACAGTCCTACTCCTTTGTGATAGTGTGGTGCTTCAAGGGTCTTATCAAGCTTCCACAGGCACCCTTGATCAGCACCCTGCCAATACCTTGCTGGATGGCCTTACATTTCTCTCTACTTGGTTTTGATAAGTCCTCTGCTGCTGGGCCAAGAAGCTCTATCACTTCCACAGCAGCAATGCACACATTAGTGAGCAGGGCCCATCAGGTATGTGTAAAGGGTTGTCTGCATTGGAAGTATCTATCTTGACGACACAAGGATCTACACAAGTGAAACAGGGGGAGTCCCCCATATTAAAAAGAAGCTGTGCGTGTCATCCCTCCAGAGAGGAGTATATCTGGGCCCCTTCAAGATGATGGTGGAGCAGAGACTTGAATCAGCTGCCATAAATGAACCCCCTTTAACTTGAAATAGTTTGGAACTTTAAGCCCCTGTATTTTGCCTGGCGTACCTGGAGGAGTCTTAGTCCCTTCCGAAGCCCGCTCTGGTCTCCTTTGGAACCATGCTGCTATTCCATTTTCACTGGACATTTCTGGGCTCCAGTTTGTGTTTATTCTTTTCAGCTTTGTTTCTTGTTATTAAGCCCCAGTCACACCAGCTGTCTCTTCTTGGTCTCAGTGCTGAGAGAGACAGGAACCTGCTCCAACTTCACCCCAACATCTCCCTAGGTGGGGGCTTTCCATGACATTTTTAGCTCAGTGACCCTTTTTCACACCCTCCTTCATGGAGCCCGAGTGCCCAGGAATGGCTACCTCCTCTGCGGCAATTCCTAAGCGCTTACCAAGTATTATCTTGGTCCCTTTCTTTCTCTCTGCAGCTGCCACACTCAGAGAAGGAAGAAGAATCTTTGGGATCAGATGCTTGCTTGAGTGGGTTGTGGTTCCTTCTGGGAACTCTGAGTGTGGGGTCAGGCTTGTCCCTGTGGCCTCCAGCACTACTGGAGCAGCTGGGGGTTATTTTTGAGGCCTGGGCATTAAAGGAGCAATGAGTGCAGTTGCCCAGGGCTTTCCTCCTTGTGGGACTGTATTGAAGGGTCAAAGGTTAGGGTGGAGCAAGGCAGGAGCCGGCTTCATGGAAAGTGAGCTGTGTTGCTGTGAGCCATACTTTCTCAAAGTCCTTTCCATCTCTTCTTCCTTCTCAGCCTCAAAGCTGATTCCCAAGAGGCCATGGGTCCAGATTACCTCATCTTCAACCACCAGGCTGTTTGAACACCTCTTGAGACATTTGGCCTTTAAGGATGTATTTAAGCTAATGACCTTCCTCACTCTGTCTTATGTAGATATTTCCATTCCCTGTTCTCTCTCTAAATGATGGATCTAGCCTTAATGTGATGTATCTGAAATTGTTTATTGTTTGTGTGTAGATGTCATGCCACTTTTCATATATTTGTATATCTTTGTGCAATCATCTCTGTAGTGCAATAAGATAGAAAGTTAGTGATTTACTCCATACCAAATTGCATTTTAGTTTTTGTGCAAGGAGTAGATAAATCTAAAATCCAAGGAACCTAATTAAAGTAGCTTTAAAGAATGGGTGGATTTCTGTCTTGTAACCCAGTGGAAGAAAGCACAGCAGAGGTGGTTAAGGTAGTATGCCTCCAGGAAATCCTTAGGAAACAGTTTGCCATGCTCCTACCTATGTGGTGTTGCTTCATCTCCACGTCTAAGGTGGCATCTGCTTCCAGACAGCAGGAGGAATACAGTGATGAAAAGAAAAGACAAAAAGAACATGTTGACCACCGTTCATGTAGGGGTCTAAGAAGCTGCTTTAACATTGTACTTGTTTATTAGCCAGAATATAGGCATATGATCATACTTAGCTGCACAGGATGCTGGGTAACAGTAACATAACCTTTACTGAGGGCTGCTGTGAGCCTGCTAAAAGTTGTATTACTAGAAAAGAAGGTAAAAATGGACAGTAGAGGATAACCAGCAGCCTCTTCCACAAAAATTCATTACAGAAATAGATTTCGGAGAGCTTCTGGTCGAATGAGGAGTGTACATTCCAAAAATGCAAACCAAAAGTTTGCTCCAAAAGTATAAATCATTATCCAGATGTGTATAGCTACACACACACACATATATATGCATGTATATGTGTGTATATATGAACAAATTTATATATGTCAGTATGTAGGTAATATAATTACATTTTAATTCAAGTAGAATAAGGAATGTATTGGGAACATTTTAAAACTATTTCTGTAAATAGTAATGATTTGTTCTGGAATGTTTCCCTCAAGATTGCAGTAAGCCTCTGAGCCATTAAGTTTGCCAGTGACCTTGAGCAGAGCAGCCAGAAACTCAGATGGTGAAATCTCTGAAATCTCTGGGGTCCCAGTTGCCAGAATTATTTTAACCTAGTGCTAGGAAACAATGCCCTATGGATGACGAAGGCTGCATATCATTTTACAGAGATGGAGGCTTCATAAACTCTGACACTCAAGTTACAGCAGGCTGTGGGGAAGGTGTGTGTATGTGTAGGGGTACAGGTATAGGCTGGAAATCTGTCTGCAGAAATTAAATGAAGCACCATATAAAATAAGATGCTCGAAAAAGAATTTTAGGTGCCCCTAAGGACAAACATATCCCTTGAATAATGATCCTCACAGGACAGAAATCAAAACCATCCTTTGAGTTTGTAGGCTAACTCTCTAAAAGGGACAAAATATTTTTATATAATTTTATTCCTATTTTTTATATAAAACAAGATTTTTTCTCCCCAGAGGAACTAAATATCAATAGAAGCAGCTTCTGGTTTGATCAGATACATGTAAACTTGAAAGTAGTCTATGAATATTGTTTGTAAAATTCTTTAAAAAGTCATTACATTATCAGGATAAGGAAGGCACAGAGATGCAAACCAAAGGAATGCACAATCTGTTCAATGAAAACATTTATGATTACACTATTGGAGTAACTCTGAACAATGTACAGACAGAGAGATGAGAAGTTATACTCAATCTGTGTACTATATGTCAAAATGCATTCTATTATGAAATAAATAAATGAATTTTTAAAAAAGTAATTACATTAACTTTTTTAGTTTGTTATGGAAGGCAGGAAACCAAATATCAATTAGGAGCACTCCTTAGCAAAAATAAAAAGTCTTTTTATCTTCAACTATAAAGATGCTCAGATGCCTTTAGTGGTCTCATCCCTCGCCAGTCTCATTATGAGTAGATTTTTTACACTGAAATTTGAAATACCCTAGTTATTTTATTAACAAGGCTCAGATAGTTACCGTATCAGCAAGGCCAGATAGTTCCAGGAAAAATAAACCAGCACAAACCTAAGTGTGTTCTCCAAGGTGTAGGATTTCCATAATAGTTTTAGTTTTGTGTTTTCATATGTGACTATAAGCAATTCTGAATATTAATAATTACTTTGTAATTGACTTCTACTACTCAATTTCCTTTTCTAATTTTTCATTTGTCTTTCCATCCCTTTAGCACCATGGAAATCCAAAATCATCATAACATTCTGAGTAGAACAAGCATTCACATGCTTAAATGGGGAAAAGTAGTTCTACTACTTTCTAACATTGCATACCCAAAGCAAATGGTAGTAGTGAACCTCCTGCCTTAGCCTCCCAAGAAGCTGAGACTATAGATGCAAGCCATGGCACCTGGCCAAGAAGACAGCCTTTTACTCTAATAAGTCAAACTAGTGAAATATCAGGTTAGCCTAATAAGGTTTAATAAATGAAGAATGTTAACTCATATAAAACATGAGAAAACAAAGATGGTGGGGGTTTCAGTTGGCTAGGAGCAAATTCTGTTGTCCTATTAATAAATTAAATTTAAACTGTCATTGTAGGAATTGAGCTATAAGAAGGATTCTTTGGGAAATTTGTGATAATCACATTTAATATGGCCCAGTGTAACTCCGTCTTTCCTAAGGCTCATATATCAAATTTGTTACTCATTTTTGTATGTATATGTATGCATGTGTATGTGTGTGTTCACACACAGAATCCAACAACTTTTTATTTCCCTAGAGTTTTATGGGTTTATTTTTCTTGTTATTTGGCTATATATATCCCTTCCTGCCTCTACTGCCCCAAAGCCCCTTGCCCCATATGTGTACCCATAGGCATATACACACACAATCACACAGTTCTTCAAGAAGGAAGGCATTGATAAAATATATAAAATACTCTGACAACAACAAGAAGCAAAACAAAACTAGAGAGAAGATGAAAGAAAGATCGAATGCTTCTCATTTTCTGTGGATTTGAAGTAGAAATGTTTCTTAAATTACTCTGATTTTAGTTTATGAATCTGTGTTTCTCCTTGTGAACACAGATGCAATTGTTGAGCAACTTTTTATTTTCTCTCTTACCTTATTTATACCCTTAGATAATGTAACCTCAGCTGGCCACTGGATGCCCACACTGTGTATTATACTTGAGACCTTTCTTGCAGGTTATGGATTGCAGAGCCAAACTAAAGAGCACTGGTGTTTTTTCCCCAATCTCTCAGGAACTTGTTACATTCTAACCCTGGGAAAGCTGATTTATGTCAGTCTACTGGGAAGGGAAGCTTTTTTGACAAAAGCAAGTAGAATAAATAGAATTTGGCCCATGTCTTCATACTGCCTGAGTTTTATAGTGAAGAAAACAGAATGTTCATTTGTGTATCTTCAAAGACATACTCAAGACACATCATCTCATAAATCTGCAAGGGAGTAATTTACAATCCCATCTGAATTGTGATCTACAGAGTGACCTTCAGAGATTTTAAGGCAACCAAGGATAGGCTGGATAGAGGACAGAGGGTACATGGCTTCCTCAGTGCTCAGGACATGGGCAAAAACTGCCCCATGAGGTGGCTCTACTTGTGTCACCTGGCTTGTTTCTTCGTTTTAACCTTCTCAGGTACCTTTCAAGCAAAAATATGAAGAATAAAAGTCTTTCTAAAAGACTTCCCAAGCTTCACATTTTTTTTTTTTTGGTCTGCTTCATTGCAAGACGAATGGAAAGGGGTTTATGTAATAATAGAATATAAAGCTCCTGGCTAAGGAACTTGAACATTTCCTGTGGTGACAACTCAATATATTGGTCCTTGCTATAAGGGGAAAGGCAAGTCACTAAAGTTTTATAAGGGTCAGCTATAAAATGAAAACATGTTAAACCCCAAAAGGCTGAGATTGGGTAAGTAAATCACTTATTGCAATGTGAGCGCATGCAGAGGTGTTATGAATATAGGTGTATCAGGTAGAATGCTTACTTTGCTATTTAAGAAAGCAGACATTTATTTAGGCTGAGTTAAGCTGAATGGTTCTTCTGGATTTAGCTAAGCTCCCTCATGAACACTCAGTAAGTAGCCGATCTTCTTGGTGTTTATACTTTCAGGGTGTTTGCTTTTGGGAGGAGAGTGCCTGGCTGTTGCCTGGGATGATGGAACCAAAGGCTGGTAGGTTTCATCTTCCTCATCTGGGTTTAATCAAATGGTGGTTTCAAAGATCCAAAAGGAAGAAAGCATGCAAGGCGTTGAGGCCTTGGAATGATATAGACACCCTATAACATGTCTATTGTATTCTATTGGCCAAAGTAACTCAAAGCAAGCCCCAATTTATATTAATGTTTTTTTTTTGGTACCGAGGATTGAACTCAGGGGTACTCAACCACTGAGCCACATCCCCAGCCTTATTTTGTGTTTTATTAGAGACAGGGTCTCACTGAGTTGCTTAGCACCTCATCGTTGCTGAAGTGGGCTTTGAACTTGTGATCCTCCTGTCTCACCCTCCCAAAGTGCTGGGATTACAGGCATGCACCACCACACCTAGCTACTAGCCCCAATTTATAAAGGTGAGAAATAGACTCCACCTCTTTCTGGGATGAGTTGAGAAGTCACATGATAAAGACCATGAATATAAGGAGGTATAAAAATTTGTGACTATTTTTATAATTTACCACAATAAGTGTATATTAGTTGTGTAACTTATTTCTTTATATTTTATTTCACAATAACTTAGGTGGCTTATAACAAACACAAATACAATGATATGAGAATATGCACATAAAAATTTTAAACTTAACTAGGAGTAGCATAAATTAGAGCAGAAGGCCCAAACTAAGATTCTTATGTTTAAAAAAAAAAAAAAGTGCTAGTATGAACAGTCAAACAGTCTTCAGGGACTTCTTTCAAAACTTTGAAGTGCCAGGCTTGGGCTCAAAGGCTATTAAATAAAATGATGATGTCAAGTCATGGCCATGGAGCTCTTGAAACATTATCTGCATAGTAAATATTGGAACTAGGTCAAGAACTAAGAATCAGCAGTGGAAGTGTCTGAATCCCTCTTGAGCCCTTTACTGTTGCTATTCACTCCAGGTATCTGAGGCTTTTGTGATGCAGAGCTCTGGAGCCCTGGAAGATGATCCCAGTTGAGAAACTGAGATTTGAACCTAGTTTTGTGGCCTTTCTTATCAATCTTCTCAAAATGGGGCTCATTATGCTTATTAGACAGAATGTAAATCACGTGAAAAAGGTGTTTCCATGTTGATAATGTCATCTTTTCCTTCTGATTCTTTAATTGGTCTTGAGTCCCATGATATGTGAATAGCTTCCTTTTAGAAAGGAATTGCTTCATAAATATACTTTTTGTTCTCATCCATAGCTATGACCAAAACACAGTGTATTCATAAAATGGAATAGAATTGGTGAACATTCTGAATCTTGACCCCATATAAGATTTCCAAGAATCGTTTCCAAACCCAAAGCAATGGTGTACCCAGTACCTGGAGGGAAGCTTTCTTTTACTTTGAACCTTTTATTTCCTCAGGTCTTCTGGGCTGAGGAAATTCCTTGGAAGTAATTCCTTGGAAGTATATGAGTGTGTCTGTTCCTTTCTAAAACCAATTTGTGGCCTGGTGAAGCTACATTTGCACTAGTCTCTGTGAAAACATAGGGGACCACATGGATAGAAGGAACTCAGTGCCTCAATTGGGTTATTCATTTGTTTTTCCTCTTTTCCTACTGTGTGTTATAGGGTCTAGAATTTGAACAAGAGAGACTATTATGCTATTATAGAAACCACCCATGATTTCCATCTTATGGATTATAATTTCCATCTCTGGAAACCAACGAGCAAACAATTAAGTAAATGCCCAAATGCATTCAGATAATGATAAATGGTATTTTTAAGTAGCAGGTTGTTCTGACAGAGAGGTGCTAGGAGGAGAGGTGGGCACTATTTCAAAGGGTGCACGGAAGACCTCACTAGGCAAGAAGACTCATTTGAATTGAGATCTAAGCAAACAGAAGGAACCAACTCGGTAATTTTTTCCAGGTAGAGGGAGAACAAAGGCAAATACCCTGAGGCAAGGACACACATGGTGTGTTTAAAATTTAATGGACCCATTTTGTCCCTGTGTCCCATGTATAGGACATCTATAGAAACTTAAATTGAGCAACAGTTACTATAAGTAGTGTATTTGTTGCTCAGATTATGATTTATAGGTGTCCTATATAGGGAACCCCAGGACATAATGGGTTTTAAGAAACTGAACAGATAATGTGACTGAGGAAAAGAAAGAAAGGAATAAGCCAGAGAGATGGGAGCATGCAGTGAGAGGTTCCACAAAGGCCATGAGAGAGTAAGAATCTGTGGTTTTCTTGGTAAATGTTTTTTTTTTTCTAATTGGAGGATTTTAAGCAGGAAAATTAAATAATCTGATTTACACTGACAAGCAGAATTTTGAAAAAAGCACCTTCTTAGACTACATTTAATGATCTTTTACTTTATTGAGGAAACTGTGAGCTTTTCTATGTTTTGATAGAAAATGGATAATGGACACCAACACACACCAATTCCAGCCAAAAATGTGATGACAAGATTCCATCACAAAGTGATGATTTGGAGGGAGGTTATTTTGAGACAACTGAGAAGTTATTCAGAAAACCCGAAGATAAAAGCCCAGTGAGGAAGAGAAAATTCAGTGTAAATATATATATTTAGCTCTGAGTTTCAAATCTTTAGATTTGAAGATAGCTTTTTGAATTTTGCTTCTATTGGTAACTGATTCCTTGGTTCAAAGACACGGAATACATGAAAGCTTTGTCAACTTGAATTAAATTTCCAATATACACAGTTCATATATGGCAGAACATTTTAAATGAGAAGATCACAGTGCCTAAATGATAATAGTGGCCACTCTGCCATGGAATGAATCCAGCATTATGGTGGTATCTGAGAATCTATCTGTACTTATAGGATCAGAGGCTTCAGAAATGGTTCCTTTGCCCTCAGCCTGCTCTCCTTTCCATTATTTAAGAAATGGAGACTTTTTAGTTTAAGAGTCCTGAGTGGGTAATTTATGTTGGTGATACACATGTCTTTGTGTATGCATATGTCTTTGTTATTTGTTAGACATTGGCTTGTAGATTTCTGATTTATTCATGAGACATTTTCAAAATTTCTACTCACACTAGTAAGCCAATCTGTAGCAAAATGGATCCTCTATGAAAAAATAAATATCCATTAGGAGTTCTAAAGGAGGCAAAATAGAAGCCTTAGCTGTCACATACCTTATTAGAACGGCCCAAATCCAAAACATTAATAGCACCCAATGTTCTCAAGGATGAGGAGAGAATAAGAACTTTTATTTATTGCTGATAGGAATGGAAAATGGTACAGCCACTCTGGAAAAAAGTTTGACAGTTTTTTAAAAACTAAATATACAATTGTGCTCCTTGGTAGCTTATGTTCACACAAAAACCTGCACAAGAATGTTTATAGCAGCTTAATTCATAATTGCCAAGATGTGAAAGAAATCATGTTGTCCTTCAACAGGTGAATGGATACATAAAACAGTATGTCCAGACAATGGAATATTTTTCTGGGCTAAAAGTAAATATGCTGTCAAACCATGAGAAAAAGATAAAACATAAGGAATCCTAAATGAGTATTATTAAGAGAAAGAAGCTGATCCAAAACATTCACATACTGTATTATTCCAACTCTGTGACATTCTGGAAAATGTGAAAGAATCTGTGGTTGTCAGAGGCTGGGGGAATGAGGGAGAATAGGGGAACATGAAGACTTTAAAGACAGTAAAACTACTCTGTATAATGATAATGGTCACTACATATCCTTTACATCCAAAGAAAGTATACCACCAAGATGAATCATAGGGCAAATGAGAGACTTTGGGTGATAATTATGTGTTAATGTAATTTCATTGACTCTAACAAATGGTACCACTCTGGGTATAGGATTTTGATGGCAGAGGTGGCTGTGGGTATATGGAGGCAGAGGGTATGTAGTATTTAGTACTTTCTACTCCATTTTTCTGTGAAACTAAACCGTTTTAAAAATAGTTTATCTTAAAAATAAAAGCTATAAAGTAATTTTCAGTTTTGATGAGCACCTACTATAGGCCTAGAATAGCTTTAATGTTGCAATTCAAAAATTACTTAGAATAAATGTACAGCCTAGTAAAGGAGATCCAAAAGTGAGCTGGCTTTTAAAAAGATAAATCAAAGTGATGAAGTAAGTAAAGGTTATAATGAAAATATGTGAATAGGCATTGCCTCCTTACTCTGGAAATGAGGAAAAAATTTGCAAGTGACATATGAACAGAGACCTTGTGAGATGAAAAGGAGTTTGACAATCTATTTGGCTAGGGAACGGGGAAGAAAGTGTATTGAAGATGAGAGTGCCCAAGGTAGAAGAGACAGAGACATGGACAGAGTTGGTAATAGAGGTAGGAATTTGGATAGGAAGCAAGAAACTGAATGCAGTTCAGTTTGGCAGGAAGCTGAGTAAATACTAATAACATATTATATATGTGTGTGTGTATATATACATATACACACACACACACATTTTGGCAAGGGTGGTACCAGGTGCTTTGGAATTCAATATCTAGTGTGGTTTGCTATGGCTTGAGTGTGTCTTCCAAAGGTTCATGTGTTGGAAACTTGGTCTCCGGTGTGGCAATATTAAGAGCTGGTGGAACATTTCAGGGATGGGCCTTTGTGCAAGGTAATTAGGCCATGGGGATGGGGGGATGCTGCTTTCAGTAGGGTTTAATGCTTGGTCTCTTGAAGCATGTAAGTTCCCTTGAGAATGGGTTGTTGTTATAGAGTGAACCTGAACCCGGAATTGCTTTGTGGTTTCCTGTCTTGTCAGATGTTGCCACCATGATGCCATCTGCCATGAGGCCCTCATTAGAGGAAAAACAGATGGGGTCACCCAGTCTTGAATCTTGGAATTTGGGGCTCTGAAGCTGTGAACTAAATAAACCTCTTGTCTTTGTACATTACCTAGTATCAGGTATTTTGTTATTAAAAAAATAGATAAATACAACATTTTTTCAATGTTTAATTTCAATTACCTCTTTATTATCTCTCCTTTAGATTCCTTAGAATTATATACTTAATTCTCAAATACAAATAAGATAAAATATGTGTGTGTATTATATAGAGAGATAGATATGCACATACACACATTCTTAAGAATACCTGGAAAAGCTTATGGTACAAGTAAAAAAATTATAATGTAGATATGTGGGGTGATTGAAATTGAGATAATGAATAATGCACTTTTTAGTGAGCCCATGCTCTCTCTTAGGAGTCAGCACTTCCTTTTCTATAACTACTGCTTAGTCTTGGATGTATCAGAGAAACCATACAAAGCTCCTGTATCTGAGTATTCCTTTCAAAGGAAGGAAAAAATTATCTGCCAATTCTTGGCTGTATTAGTCAAAATTTGTCCCAAAGGAAGTTAATTAATGTCCACTTTGTAAGTTGTGCATACATGGGTGGCACCTGGGTCCCAAAGCATTGAGGAGGACCCAGTCACTGACCTAACCAATTCTGTTGCTCTGGTTCCATTTGCCTTTTTTACTTTTTTTTCTTTCTCTGAGCCACTTTCTTCTGCAGTTACTTTGGATTCTAGGGTCAGGCCTGGTTGATAAACATCTTTATGACAAGGGACCAAAACTACCCGCAAGCAATGGCAAGCCTTGCATAACAGAACAACCCATGATGAGATTGACCTTCTAAGCAAGAGCATTCAACACACCATGGGAACCAAATCATCCCCTCAAGCCAATGGTGACTTTCCAGAGTTTCACAGAACCAGCCCTGAAATAATGATCAATCAGACCATGGCCTGACCAAAATGACTCTGCCACCCATGTAAATCCCTAAGTCAAGCAGGTTCCAAGCCCTTGGCTTTACTATCCTTTTCTATAAAACCTCAAAGTTTCTGTCAGCACCTTGAAGATAAATCTTTGGTCACTTATCTTCATATCTTTTCTTGCTGGCATGACTGGGATTAAAGCTCCTTCACCACTAATCGTCTTTTAGATTGTGTATGGGTGTCCAAGCCTGGTCTATTGGGACTACTGGGATTGGAGTCTTCACTCAAGGACTCTGGTAACAGAAAAGTCCTGGGACACACGGCAAGAGAGCTGGAGTGTGGACCATGTTGAGGGGCTGTTTGAGTGTACCCCTAAGCAATTTGAGGGTCTCAGCACAGTGGTCTCCAAAGTAGACTCTTTTGCCTCTAGTAGTGGCTGAGGTAACCATAACCTGGTTCCATGAGAACAAGTTGTTCCTCTGAAGGTCAAAATCAAGGCTAGTGGATAGATATGGGTGATGCTGAACTAGATGGAGGATGACACTAAACGTGAGGGTATGAAACAGTAAATCTAGTATAGCTTCAGAGAATAGGGAGATCATGACTTATTCTAAAAGTCATTTTATTGTGTGGAGAAGGATTCAATGAGGGCCTTGTCCTTCCTATCATAATCAACCATATGATTGCGAATCAACTGGGAATACTGGTCAACTAAAACTGAAGACGCAGGCCTAAGCCTCTTGATGAAGGCAGAACTTAGGCTGTAGACATGTGAGTTATCCCCTAAAGCTTTTTGACAATCCCAGGAGGTTATAAGTAAAATGCTAATTCAATCTACTTATATACTCACAACGTTTTTTATGATTCCTTATATGATATTTAGATTCTACCACATATTAAAAATGTTCAACATAAGGTCCTAGAATAAAAGCCCTGTGAAGGTGGATTTCCAATCTTTCAACTGCTTGGCAAAATGAACACTCAATATAAAATACATATACAACTTGAATATGATTTTGTATCCAAGGCCAGATACATGAGTTATGGCTCTCAGTACAAAATGAAAATGTGGAAACTCTGTGAAGAAATAGGAAAGGAAGCTGGGTGCAGTGGCACATACCTGTAATCCCAGTGACTCAGGAGGTTGAGGCAGGAGGATTGCAGGTTCAAAGCCAGCCTGAACAATTTAGTGAGGCTCTGATCAATTTAGCAAGACCCTGTCTCAAAAATAAAAAAATAGGGCTGGGGTTGTAGCTCAGTGGTAGAGTGCTTGCCTCGCATGCGTGAGGCCCTGGGTTCGATCCTCAGCACCACATACAAAGCAATAAAATAAAGACATTGTGTCCATCTACAACTAAAAAAATATTTTAAAAAATAAAAAATAATAAATAAATAAATAAATAAATAAATAAATAAATAGATAGATAAAAAGGGATGGGGATGTGGCTTAGTGGTTAAGCAACTTGAGTTCAATTCCTGGTACCAAAAAAAGAAAAAAAGGAAAAAAATGCAATTAAAGGCACTAATATGTAAGTTTCTTTTCTTAAAAATGTTTATTATTTCTAAAACCCTGTAGAAATAATAGTGAAATAGTGATATATGAGTAACAACACAAATAAACCACAAAAAGTATTATTGGTGCCATAATTTTAAATAATGAATAAATACAGTATATTAATATAATATCTTGATGGCTCACAAGATTTTTATTTTTGCCTCACTTTTTTGCAAATTTCTCTATTGAGTCATCAAATTTATACTTCTAGCAACATCATTTTAAGCATATTGAAAATTATTATTTACCTTAACAAATTCAAGATTAAAGAAAAGTTTTGATAGCTTTTAGTTTTAAGAAGAATTTTCTGATTCAACGGTTACTGAAATTAATGAGTATTTTATATTGATTACATTCCAGTAAATTTCTGATAATTTCAGAATATAAATTTTTAGCACATTCTAGGACTGATGATTTTTGGAACAATTTCTTTCTAAAAAGATCTAACTCTTCATACAAATTTGTTTTGTGTATCTACACTTAATTATATGTGTAAATTTATGAAATGGCCTTTTAATGTTTCCTGGCATTTACTACAGAGTGCTGCAGGTTGTACAAGAAAATAGTGACTTCATAATTTATATAAGACTCAAAACATATATTTATGCATTCCATTGCCATGACTTCAATTACAAAGAAAATAAAATTGTTTTCCCCATTAGAAATTCATTCATTTCAAGCTTCCTATGGAAATAGTAGTTTGCCCCCACTGAGCACTGCAATATTCCTATTCCTATTTCTTTTTTTTTCCAGTAGATGTCTGTTAAATCCATTTGATCTATAGTGTAATTTAACTCTGATGGTTTTTTTTATCATATCATTTCATTTATTTAAAATGTTCAGAATAGGCAAAATTATAAAGACAGAAAGTACACTGTGGGCTGCTTAAAAGGAATAGGAGGATGCAGAGGGTGCCAAAAGTAAAAGAAATAGGGTTTGTTTATTTATTTATTTATTTTGGCTCCTTGTTCTTTTTTTTTCATATTTAATTTATTTATTTGTTCTATTTAGGCTCACATGATAACAGAGTGCAATTTGATTCATTGTACATAGATAGAGAATGACGTATCAATTCTCTAGTCGTAAGTTGTATAGAATCACAACATATATGCAGTCATACATAAAGTTAGGGCTATGATGACCATCATATTCCACCACCTTTACTGTCCCCATGCCCCCTCCCCCCTTACACCACTGTGTAGAGTTCCACCATTGTTCCCATGTCCTTCCCCACATTATGGATCAGCATCCACTTATCAATGAGTACATTCGGCATTTGGTTTTCTGAGATTGGCTTACTTCACTTAGCATGATATTCTCCTACTCCATCCATTTACCTGCAAATGCCATAATTTTATTCTCTTTTATTAC
>CM053405.1:48393249-48422103 GCA_028644305.1 Xerus rutilus | reverse complement strand
CTTCTATTAGGCATTGGGTCTCTGGTCTGATTCCCAGGTCCTTGATCCACTTTGAGTTGAATCTTGTGCATGGTGAGAGATAGGGGTTTAGTTTCATTTTGCTGCATATGGATTTCCAGTATTCCCAGCACCATTTGTTGAACAGCCTATCTTTTCTCCAGCGTATGTGTTTGGTTCCTTAATCTAGTATAAGGTAACTGTATGTAAGTGGGTTCATCTCTGTGTCTTCTATTCTATACCATTGGTCTACATGTCTATTTTGGTGCCAGTACCATGCCGTTTTTGTTACTATAGCTTTGTAGTATAATCTGAGGACTGGGATTGTAATGCCTCCTGCTTCACTCTACTTGCTAAAGATTTCTTTGGCTATTCTGGGTCTTTTATTTTTCCAAATGAATTTCATGATTGCCTTTTCTATTTCTATAAGGAATGACATTGGGATTTTAATTGGGATTGCATTGAATCTATATAGCACTTTGGGAAGTATGGCCATTTTGACAATATTGATTCTGCCTATCCAGTAGCATGGGATTATTCCATCTTCTAAGGTCTTCTTCAATTTCTTTCTTCAGTGTCTTGTAGTTTGCATTGTAGAGGTCTTTCACCTCTTTTGTTAAATTGATTCCCAAGTATTTTATTTTATTTTTTTTGAGGCTATTGTGAATGGGACAGTTTTCCTAATTTCTCTTTCAGAGGGTTTATCACTGATGTATAGAAATGCAATTGATTTATGGGTATTGATTTTATACCCTGCTACTTTGCTGAAATCATTTATTAATTCTAGAAGTTTTCTGGTAGAATTTTTTGGATCCTCTAAGTATAGAATCATGTTATCTGCAAATAATGATAGTTTGAGTTCTTCTTTCCTGATATATATCCCTTTAATTTCTTTCATCTGTCTAATTGCTCTGGCTAGTGTTTCAAGGACTATGTTGAATAGCAGTGGTGAGAGAGGGCATCCCTGTCTTGTTCCCGTTTTCAGAGGGAATGATTCCAATTTTTCTCCATTTAGGATGATGTTGGCCTTGGGTTTAGCATAGATAGCTTTTATAAAGTTGAGGTATGTTCCTACTATCCCAAGTTTTTCTAGTGTTTTGGGCATAAAAATGTGTTGTATTTTGTCAAATGCCTTCTCTGAATCAATTGACAAAATTGTATGATTCTTATCTTTAAGTCTACTGATGTTATGTATTACGTTAATTGATTTCCGTATGTTGAACCAACCTTGCATCCCTGGGATGAACCCCACTTCATCATGGTGCACTATTTTTTTGATATGTTTTTGTATGCGATTTGCCAGAATTTTATTGAGAATTTTTGCATCTATGTTCACAGGGATATTGGTCTGAAGTTTTCTTTCTTTGATGTGTCTCTGTCTGGTTTTGGAATCAGGGTGATACTTGCCTCATAGGATGAGTTTGGAAGGGTTCCCTCCTTTTCTATTTCATGAAATAGTTTGAGGAGAATTGGTATTAATTCTTTGTTGAAGGTCTTGTAGAATTCAACTGAGAATCCTTCTGGACCTGGGCTTTTCTTGGTTGGAAGGCTCTTGATGGCGTCTTTTATTTCCTTGCTTGAAACTGATCTGTTTAAGTTGTGTATGTCTTCTTGGTTCAGTTTGGGTAGGTCATATGCCTCTAGAAATTTGTCGTTGTCTTCAGGGTTTTCTATTTTACTGGAGTCTAAATTTTCAAAATAGTCTCTAATTATTCTCTGTATTTTAGTAGTGTCTGTCGTGATATTTCCTTTTTCATCACAAATGTTAGTAATTTGGGTTTTCTCCTTCCTCCTTTTCATTAGGGTGGCTAAGGGTTTGTCAATTTTGTTTATTTTTTTCAAAGAACCAGCTTTTTGTTTTGTCAATTTTTTGAATTGTTTTTTTTGTTTCAATTTCATTGATTTCAGTCCTAATTTTGATTATTTCCTGTCTTCTACTTCTTTTGGTGTTAATTTGTTCTTCCTTTTCTAAGGCTTTGAGACAAAGAGTCAATTCATTTATTTGTTGACTTTTACTTCTTCTAATGAATGAGTTTAGTGCTATGAACTTTTCTCTTAGCACTGCCTTCATGGCCTCCCAGAGATTTGAATATGTTGTATCAGAGTTTCCATTTGCCTCTAAGAATTTTTTTATCTCTTCCTTGATGTCTTCTGTTATCCATGCATCATTCAATAGCATATTATTTAGTTTCCAGGTGATGGAGTAGTTTCTGTTTTTTAATCTGTCATTGATTTGTAATTTTATTCCATTGTGGTCAGATAGGATGCAGGGTAGAATCTCTGTTTTTTTGTATTTGCTAAGACTGGCTTTGTGACATAACATATGATCTATTTTGGAAAAGAATCCATGTACAGTTGAGAAAAAAGTGCATTCGCTCATTGATGGATGGAACACTCTATATGTGTCTGTTAAGTCTAAATTATTGATAGTTTCATTGAGGTCTATGGTTTCTTTATTAAGTTTTTGTTTGGAAGATCTATCTAATGGTGAGAGAGTTGTGTTAAAGTCTCCAGGTGTTGTGGTCTGTTTGATTCTTGTACTTGAGAAGGATTTGTTTGATATACATAGAAGCCCCATTATTTGGGGCATAGATATTTATGATTGTTATGTCTTGTTGATGTATGATTCCCTTAAGAAGTATGAAATGACCTTCCTTATCTCTTTTCACCATCTTTGGTTTGAAGTCCACTTTTATTTGATATGAGGATGGAAACTCCTGCTTATTTGAGGGATCCGTGTGAGTGATATGTTTTTTCCCACCCTTTCACTTTCAGTCTGTGGATGTCTTTTCCTGTGAGATGAGTCTCTTGAAGACAGCATATTATTGGGTCTTTTTTTAAAATTCAGTCTGTCAGTCTATGTCTTTTAATTGGTGCATTTAGGCCATTTACCTTCAGGGCTATTATTGAGATATGATTTGTAATTCCAGACATTTTGGTTTGTTTTTGGTTTTTACCTTGAGTTGTTTTCTCTTTTGAATGGTCTTTCCTTTAGTGTAGTTCCTCTCTTTGTAAATTTTCATTGTTGGTTATCATTTCCTTCTCATGTAATATTTTGCCAAGAATGCTATGTAGTGCAAGGTTTCTTGCTGTGAATTCTTTTAACTTTTGTTTATCATGGAAGGTTCTTATTTTGTCATCAAATCTGAAGCTCAGTTTTGCTGGGTAGGATTCTTGGTTGGCATCCATTGTCTTTCAGGGCTTGGAATATGTTATTCCATGATCTCCTGGCTTTTAGGGTCTGGGTTGAAAAATCTGCTGAGATCTGAATTGGTCTCCCCTTGTATGTAATCTGGTTCCTGTCTTGCGGCCTTTAAAATTCTATCCTTATTCTGTATGTTGGGCATTTTCATTGTAATGTGACTTGGTGTAGATCTGTTGAAATTTTGTATGTTTGGTGTCCTGTAAGCCTCTTGTATTTGATTTTCTATTTCATTTTTCATATTTGGGAAATTTTCTGATATTATTTCATTAAAGAGATTGTGCATTCCTTTGATTTGAAATTCTGTGCCTTTTTCTATCCCAATAAATCTTAGATTTGGTCTTTTGATGCTGTCTCATATTTCTTGTATGTTCTGTTCATGATTGTTTTCACCATCTTCAATGTATGGTCAAGTGATTTTCAAGATTGTATATCTTGTCTTCATTATCTGAGGTTCTGTCTTCCAGGTGATCTAGTATGCTGGTGATGCTTTGTATTGAGTTTTTAATTTGGTTGATTGTTTCCTTCATTTCAAGAATTTCTGATTGGTTTTTTTCACGATCTCTAGCTCTTTCTTAAAGTAATGTTTTGCTACTTATAATTGCTCTCTTATCTCTTTGTTAGAATGATCAATGGTTGCCTTTATTTGCTCTCCTATTTCTTTATTGGATTGATCAATTTTTGCCTGTAATTGTTCAATTATGTCATTCTTTAGTTCCCTGATCATTTTAATTATGTAGATTCTGAATTCTTTCTCTGAAATTTCATCAACTGTGCTGTCAATGGATTCTGTTACAGTGGTATCCAGGTTTATTTGGGGCACTTTCTTCCCTTGTTTTTTCATGTTGATTGTGTATCTTCCTTTCTTGAAATACCAATCTGAGGTATTGTAGCTTCTATCCTGTAATCTTGTATTGACACTCCAAATTACCTGTGTTTCACCTTGGAGCTACTTCTGTTCCCCCAGTGTCCCCAGATGGGCACTACTGCCACTAAGGTTGGTGGTGGAGGTAGTGGATGTACCTCTAGAGGGCAGTGGGAATGGCCTTGGCTGGGCTCCTGAGGCAGCCCCTGAGGGCTGTTTTGCCCCTCTCTTATACTCTGCTGGTGAACAGGAACTCTGGAGCGGAACTGGAGGCGGGCCCAGGTCTCACTTAAGCATGGTCACAAGCAGGAGAGTCTGTGTGCAACCCTTACAGTGAGTGTGAGCTCCCCTGAGGCTGGAGGCTAGCAGGTTCTGCTCTGCCTTCAACTGGGCACCCCTGGCATTCCCTATGGGTGGTTTTGGGTCTTCTGTCTCACCTGACCACAGGAACTCTGGAGCGGAACAGAGGCGGGCCCAGAGCGTACTTGGGTGGGGCCTCTTCACGCTGAGATCTCTGCAGGGAACTCTTACCCTGGGTGTGCCTTCCTCTCTGGCTCATAGCTATCAGTCTCTGGTCAACCTTTAATTGGACACCCGGGGAGTTTCCTGAGGGTGGATTTGGCCCTCTGAGGCTTCTGCTGGTCTGTAGGAATTCTGGAGTGGAATTGAGGCGGGCCCAGGTCGCCCTTGGGTGGGACTGCCTTATGCTGGTGTCTCTGGAGTGACTCTTGCCCTGAATTTGGGCTCCCCAGTGGCTAGAGGTAGCAGTCCCTGGTCTGCCTTTGGCTGGACAACTGAGGAGTTTCCTGAGGGCGGCTCTGGGCCCTCTGCGGCTCCTGCTGGTCCACAGAAACTCTGGAGCAGAACTGAGGCAGGCCCAGGCTGCCCTTGGGCAGAGCTGTCTCACTCTAGGGTCTCTGAGGGGACTCTTACCCTGAATTTGGGCTCCCCAGTGGCTATCAGCTAGCAGTCCCTGGTCTCCAGTTGGCTGGACACCCGTGGAGTTTCCTGAGGGCGGATCTGGGCTCTCTGTAGCTCCTGCCGGACCCCAGGAACTCTGGAGCCTGTATTCCTATTTCTAAGCTCATGGGTAGTAGCAATTTTCAAAACTAGAGATTCCAAATACTTTGAAAAATTCTAATAACTCCTTGATACACTTTATGTTGATGTTCCTGTGTTTACTTCCATTTGCTGCCTGTTTCAGTTTAGATATGAGGCATCCCCCAATAGCACTAACTTCAATGGTCTAATTGAGTTGCTGTTAGAGGCAGGTGAGTGATGGCTGGAGGAGGTGGGTCACCCTGTAATCGTTAATCTTCCCTAAAGATTCTTCCCCTTTCTTTCTTTGCTTCCCAGTCACCACAAGGTGCTCTTCCATCATGCCTTTCTGCCTTGATGTTCTGCCTTACCTTGGGCCTAGAGCACTGGACTTGGCTAACCACAGACTAAACCTTTGAATCCAGGAACCCAGATAAACTTTTTCTCCTCTAATTTTTTCTGGTCAGGTATTTTGGGCATGATGATGCAAAGCTAACATACAAATGGTACCAAAATGTGGGCTTGTGGCTATGACTAACCTGACTATGTGGTTGAGGAACCTTTGGAACTGATTTACAAGAGGAGTTTGGAAAAATTTGGAGATGTAGGCTAGAGAAGACTTAGAAGTTGTAAGCTTCATGGGTGATTCAGAAGACCAGAATGCAGATAGGAATACAAACAGTAAAGACTGTGCCCAGGAGGTTTTGAAGTGGGACACAAATTCTATTAGGAATTGGAGTAAAAGACATTCATGTTATATTGTGGCAAAGAAGTTGTCTACATTTTGCCCATGTCCTGATATGTGTGAGGCCAAATTTTAGAGTAATGGAGGAATTAATATGGCATAGGAAATTTCAAGGCAACAAAGCATTTGAGCAATGGCATGGATTTTGCTGGCAGCTTTTAGCCATGTTTTCTGTGATAATCAGGAGCAAATAGCAGAAACTCAGGATTTCAAAAACTTGTAATTTGACCAGAAAAGCACTTGTCAAAGTGGGGATAAGGAAAGTGGTTGTTGAAAATATCACCACCACTAAAAAGAAGTTAAGTACTCTGCACAAAGACAATAAGAAAGATGGCTTGAGGGCAACTCAGAAATTTCCAGGTTTACCTCAGAAATTTGTAGAGGGGCTGGGGTTATGGCGCAGTGGTAGCGTGCTCGCCTAGCATGCGTGAGGCACTGGGTTCGATCCTCAGCACCACATAAAAATAAAATAAAGATATTCTGTCCATCTACAACTAAAAAAATAAATAAATATTTTTTTAAAAAAAGAAATTTGTAGAAGTGAAAAATCATTTAAGAGATCTTGGGAGCACCCTGTCAGGAAGGCAGGTAGAAAATTGTTTCCCCAGAATTTGTTTCACTGTGGTTAGCCACCCAGGCACTTAGGGTCACTGCAGCCATGGTCCAAGGAAACCTGGCTATTGCTCGATCTGGTGGCAGATCTTGGCATCATCCATGTTGTGCTGGTTCTGCAGGAATACAGGTTGCTGTAGTTAGGGGGTTATAAAGGTTTCCTCTGAGATTTCAAAGGAAGGCCTGGGAGGCCAGGCAAAGTTTGGCAGGATTTGACAGTGATGCAAAACTGACTAACATACTGCCCAAGGACCAGCAGTTCCCATTTTGGCATTTAAGCACAAGAGTTAATATTTGTGCAGGTGCTTCAGCATCATGTTCTGGGGAGACATGGGCAAGCTGGCCACCACTATGGGTCTTGGCCATACACCCAGGTAGAGCACCACCTTTTTTCTGGGACTGTGACCACAAGTAGCCACTTCTGTTGCTGCTATTTCTGACATGAATCAAGGCCCAGGTCATGCCTCTGCCAACCCCTCAATCTGTGGTACCCTACATGCCTGGAGGCTCCTCATGTGTGCTGAGCACCCAGGCCAGCTATGAGGGCCAGCAGCTTACTGTGTCCAGCACAGCTGCTGCTGGATCATGATTTTGTGTGCTCGCTGCAAACAGAGTAGATCTTCTTTGTTCACATGCTTACTCAAAGAAAGAATTGTTAAGAATTCTACAGTGGAGGCAGCACACCATTAAACCAGAGTGGCCTTTCTAAGTGAGAGCCTGTGTAATGGCGCTAATGGACTGAACCAACCTCCAAGGCACAAAGCTAGCCCCCATTTTACCTTAAATTTAGAAAAACAAATATCTACTGTAAAAAATATAGGCTGGATTGGTGACATTCAAACTTTTAAGAAATCAGAACCACAGTAAAAAGTGCATTAGAACATTGTATATTGTGACTCAGAATTTACATACACCTATATGTGTCTGAAACAAGCTTCCTGAAACACGACTTGTAATTAATACATGAATGCTCCTCTAGTATTTTCTGTCAGTTTTTTTCCTAAGGTTTTAACCACCCACTCAGTTGATTTCACAACCTGTTAATCAGTTGTGACCTGCAGTTTGGAAAATGCTGGGCTCAATGGTGGTTCAAGTCAATAGCTTGATGATAATAGTCTGCAATTTTGTACTTTAAAACTTTGAAATACAGTCCATTATCTAACTGAATAATCTTATTCAAAAGCAGTTGATTAAAAGGATAGTTATAAAACAGGAGGGAAGTGTTTTGTGAGGCACCACAGGGCTCTATACTCATCCCCGCCTGGTTGAACATTTTTGTCAGTGACTTGGATGAACACACGTTTTATTCCCATTCAATACATTGATTGAGTACAAGTTTTATACTGAATCTTGTTTTCTGGCTGGGGTTGCTCACAATCAGATGAGCCCAAACATGTTAATCAGTTTGATAAGATTAAAGGTGACAGAGGCCAACATCTGCACAGACAGGAGTATCTTGGCAGGGGTACACTTTTGGCAATGCAGACCAGTCTGTCGTGGGGACTTTGAGGGCCATGCCCCAAAATATGAATTATACAGTCAAAATATGGAGAAAACCAGTCTCCACATGCTTTTGCTCATCCCTGACACATAGACCACAGTGCCCAGCAAGACAACTAATGACAATTATTTGACTTGACAAATAACTTAGGAGACGCAGGAAAGATTTAATGTAAAAAGAATCCCATTTCTTTCTTGGTTTCTCCATTTTTTTATATCATATTTTATACCTAATTTTTTTCCTGTTCATGATGGTAGTTTTAGGTGATAACTTCACTGAGGAATAGGTGCTCAGATATTTTGTTGAACAATGTTCTGGGTATTTCTGCACAGGTGTTTTTGGATGAGATTAATGTTCAAATCAGTAGACTAAGTAAAGTAAATTAGATTCATTAATGTGAGTGGGCCATATCCAATTAGTTGAAGGTCTGAAGAGACCAAAAATGCTGACCCTCTCCCAAACAAAGAATGCCTTCAAACTAGAATGTCAACCTTTCCTACATATCAAACCTGTGGCCTTTGGATTGGAACAACACTGTCGACTCTCCTGGGTCTTCAGAGTGCTTCACTTTTACAGATGTTGGGACTCATTATGAGCCAATTCCTTATATTCTCCCTCACTCTCAAAATATTGGTTTTGTTTTCCTGGTACACTTCGACTAATATACTGTTATTAAATAAAACTTTTAATTAAAGTTATTTTAATCTTCTTTTTATTATAAAGGCAATGTAACTTCATTGAAAACAAGTGGAAAGTACCAAAAAAGAAAGGAAAGGAGGAAGGAAGGAAGGATGAGAGGGAGAAGACAAAAGAAGAAGGGCAGAAAATAATAAAATCCATAATCCTACCAATGTTAGTTACCGCCCCCACGATAAACGTGGTGCACACTCATCTAGATCTTTGTACAGATGAATATATTTTTGTGTGTATTTAATATTGTGAAAATAGAATTATAATTTATACTTGAAAACAGTTTTACTTTTCCACTTAATTATATATTTTCCAACCTGTTTCTATGTCAGTAAATCTGCATCTTCTTTTTATGGCTAAGTAATAGTCCATAATTTATTGTTCAATTCTGTGTTGTTGTTCAAATCATTTCCAACATTTAAAAAATACAAACATCCTTATAGCTATTCTTTGTACATATCTATTATTTATTTGAGGTAAATTCCCAGAGTGGAATTTCTTGGATATAATTCACATTCTTAATACATTTTTCCCTTTTAGAGAAGGGGTATGAATTGTCTTCCAGAGAATGCCCCAATTTACACTTCTGCCAATATGGTATGGGTGCCTAACAGACTTTCTTAACATGTAATATCCATCTACAAAAAATGCAAACTAAGAGAAGATATGTGACAGAATAGAAGATTCCTCTAAGTCTAACTGCTTCATCTTGAAACTGCCAGCCTGAACATTAACAGAAATAGAGATGGGCCCAGCTTACAATGGTTTGACTTACAAATTTTCAGCATTAGGATGGTATGAAAGTGATACACATTCAGGAGCAGCCACATTTTGAATTGTGAATTTTGATCTTTTCTTTTGAGCTAGCAATATGCAGTTAGATCCTCTTCTGTGTGGTGCTGGGCAGTGGTAGGAGCTCCATGTCAGTATAGAAACAACCACACTCTAGTGTTCCGTGTTGCTAAGCTGTGATGTTGGGTGGGTTAGGTAAGCTCAAAGCATTTTGACTTACCATATTTCCTCCCTCCCTCCCTCCCTCCCTTCCTTCCTGACTTCCTTCCTTCCTTTTCTTCTTTCCTTCCTTCCTTCCTTCCTTCCTTTTCTTCTTTCCTTCCTTCCTTTCTTTCCTTCAATTGGGGATGGAATCCAGGGGATGCTCTACCACTGAGCTACATCCTCAGCCCTCTTCGTTTTTATTTTGAAACAGAGTCTTGCTAAATTCCCAAGGCTGGCCTGGAACTTGCATCCTCTTGCCTCAGCCTCCCAAGTTGCTGGGATTACAGGTATGTGCTACCACCCCTGTAGCTTGTTTTACCATAATTTCAATTTAGGTGTAACCTCTTCAAAAGTTAAGGAGATTTGTAAGTAAAAGGTGTTTCATTTAAGTTTGTAAAAATAATTGCTTTATATTCAGGATACAAAAAGCCCTCTGTTGTTCTGGTTTTATTGCTGAATAACATACCTCAATGTTTAAAGGCATAAAAGCACATTATTGTTTGCTCACAAATTTGCAATTTGGGCAGGGCCTAGTGGAGACAGGTCATCTCTGCACACTCAGCACATGAGCCAGATCAAATTGTAGGGGCTGCCATCATCTGCAGGCTCACATGTGACATGTCTGGAGGATGGTGGCTGGTGGAGAAACTTCACCCAGGTCAGTCAGAACACCTATATGTGACCTCTGCATGTGGTTACCTGTCGTCCTCATAGCATGATGGTTGGCTCTAAGGACAAGGGTCTCAGGTGGACACTCCATCACATTTATGACTCAGCCTTAGAAATCAGGTAGTGCTGCTTCTGCCCTCACCACAGGTTTGCTGGGATTGAAGGGAAGAGAATATAAACCCCTGCGTTAATCTGTTTTCTTCTGCTAATAACAAAAGACTACAGAATAGGTAAGCGATGAAGAAAAGAGGTTTAGTTTGGCTCAGAGTTCTGGTCCAAGATCCAGGAGTAGTGTCTGGTGATGGCTGTCTCATTGGCAGAGTCCTGAGCTAACAGAGAGTCACATGGCAAGAGACTGGGATGTGTGTGTGTTTTAGTCTCTCTCTCTCTTCTTACAGAGCCACCAGGATTCAATCATGGAGACTCCTTCCTAATGGTCTTGTCTAATCCTAATCACCCCTCAAAGGCCAACCTCCTCATCTCATAATGGGGATTAAATTTCAATACATGACACTCAAACCACATTCAAACCATGGCAACTCCTCACCTCTTTATAGGGGAGTGTCACCCCCAAATCTGAAGAAAACCATGTGCAATGGAATATATTGGAGCCACTGTCTTTGAAAAATAACCTTCACATTTTGCAAAGAAGTATGAGTTCTTTATATATCTTCTATGCCTAATATAATTTATTTATTTATTTGTTTGTTTGTTTATTTATTTATTTATTTATTTTTGGTGGTGGTGCTGAGGATTGAATCCATGGCTTTGTGCATGCAAGGTGAGCACTCTACCAACTGAACTATATCCCTGGCCCTTCCTAATACAATCTTAAATTTCAATGTGTTATATGTACCTGAATGTAAGAAGCATTTATTCTCCTCTAAAATTATCCCTCCAAGGAAGTGCCCTTATTTAAGTCTTTTGTACAACAGGATATTTTATTAATACTTGTGTAAGACATATTTAGCTTGAAACAAATTCAATATTTGCTTGTTTGGGAATGCTTTCAGAAGTCATATGGTAAAATCAGTGAAATGAAAGAGTAAAAATTTTTAAAGTTTTAATCCTTGTTCTTGGAATGTGATTTCACAGCCAGAGTAAATATTCTAGGCCACTACAATTAAGCATGTTAAAGATACATTGAAAAGTCAAACAACATGCAGTAGATAGAAAAACAGAGTAAGTGAGGGAAATATACTCCTCTAATGTTAGAAGCAGGCACCTGTGGATTGGGGCAAGATTTCCAGTATCAGAAGCAAACATTTATGTCAAACAGTTTGAATAGAATTGAATATGATGTCCTCTAGAAACTCCGTAAGATGATTAAAATCAACTTAAATAACAAAAATCAATGATACTAAAAAGAGATAAAAAGTTTGAATAAAATTATTTCATGAAATGTAAGGCAAAAGAAGTATTCCTAAATTAACAGATTATTTTATAGAATATGTAATTAAAATGCAGATGTGATACAAAATTTATAAATTAATATTATTAATAAAGAGGACTGAGGATGATATTACCTATCATTACATAAATATTTTCATTTCATTTCAATATGCACTTTATATTTTCAAAATATTATTATTAAAAGAATTTTTAAAAATTTCTGAAATATTTTTAGTTTACTTGGCTTTTTTATTCTTGACTTTATTCAGTAGTTGAATTTTTATTTTATTTTATTTTATTTTATTTTATTTTATTTTTTGGTACTGAGGATTGAACTCAGGGGCACTCGACCACTGAGCCACATCCCCAGCCCTATTTTGTGTTTTATGTAGAGACAGGGTCTCACTGAGTTGCTTAGCGCCTCGCAGTTGCTGAGGCTGGCTTTGAACTCGCAATTCTCTTGTCTCAGCCTTCCTAAGTGCTGGGATTATAGGCTTGTGCCACTGCACCGGGCTAGTAGTTGAATGATTTTAAATATTCCAAATAGTTTAAGAGCAACCAAATATTTATCTCGACTAATGTCATTTTTGTATCTCTAGTGTCTGAGGTATACATACATATTTTTTAAAGTAAATGGATTTTCTCTCTTCTATCCTCTCTGCTATTTTGAAATCAATCTGTAGGGCCAAAGGGAGATGTAAATTAAAACCAGCACCTACTTTTGAGTACTTGCTTCATAGGGTTCCCCCCAACATAACACACACACACACACACACACACACACACACACAAAGAGAGAGAGAGAGATTTAAAATGCAGAAAGAGAAAAAATGCAAAATAATGTCCACAAAGCTTTTGAGTATCACATACTATAGAAAAAAGAGGACATAAATTATAAATATTATGACAACCTTTTGGGGCTCAGGCCAAACTCTGCCAGGTCATCCCTTACCTGAAGTGTTGTAGGAACAGATGAGGCAAGACACTAGACAGAAACAGAAAGCAGCTTTATTTGACTGCAGTCAGTTCAGAGGGTACAGCTTTTGTTGTAATCAATTAATTCCCCTGGACCCTGAGTTCAGGCAGTTTCAGAACTTTATACCCAGCATGTAAGCATGTAAGGGGAGGGGCTCAGAAGTTCACAGTCTGCAGAAGCTCACACAAAAGCAGCTTTTTCTTTCACTGTTTTGGGCAAGTTAACACTTCAAGGACAGCACCTGAGAAGGGGAGAGCTTCTTTCCTTTCTTTCCTCCCCCTGCCAGCTGTTACCATGGAGCCCAATTAGTTACATCTTCTCTTGTCTTTGAAATTAACATTTCTGTGAAGCTCAGGCCCAAGGCCAGAGGTCTTGTTAAAGGATCTGTCTTTCCTACCACACTTTGCATTTGCAAATACACTTCTATAAAATATTATATTGTCTCTATACTAGATAGTCCATAAATGTTTGTGAAAAAACTAGTAAAGGGGCATTCAGCACCTGGAGTGCTGATCTCTTTCAGGCTGGTGGCCAAGTAAGATAGAGCAATAGGAAATAGCAAGTTTCATTGAACTCTTTTGCAGAGACTCTTTTGCTGATAGTCCTAAGATCAATTATGGTGCAGATTTCTGGAGAAGCTTAATTAAGATTTTCTGTGAAGAAGGGAGTGCCACTACAGAAGGAAATACTCTGAGGGACTCAATCACATAGGCCAGACCAAGGAACACATTTATGTGGCTTCCTGAACTGGGCTGTTTTGAGTGACAGACTCTTAAGGTAGCAGGTTGCCTGTCCACCTGACATGACCATTGTGCTGTTGGATTTAGCTCATGTTTCAGTGATCTCAGAAGATTTCTTGCTTGCTTTCTTGCACTTCAAAGTCTGTCTAGGGCAGGGCCACAGTTTCTAGTCCCATGCTGTTAATACAGGAGAAAGGGCATCTCACAATCTTCAGGTGAGAAGCCCAAATTTCAGGCACCATCTGACAGATAATACTGACCAACACTAAGTGTGGAAGAGACTTCAAAGTCTGAAATGTTATCAATCTTCTGGGATTTTTCTTTTTAAATCTATGAAGGAAAACTTTTTTTTTTTTTTTTTTTGGACTCAGGGGCACTCAACTACTGAGCTACATCCCCAGCCCTTTTTTGTATTTTTTTATTTAGGGACAGGGTCTCACTGAGTTGCTTAGCACCTCACTGTTACTGCTTAGCACCTTACTGTTACTAAGGCTGGCTTTGAACTCTCTATCCTCCTGCCTCAGCCTCCCCAGCCACTGGGATTACAGGTGTGCATCACTGGATTATTTGTTATTCAATTAATAATGACTTCCCATGATTTTTTTCCCTTACAAATTCAAGCACTTAAACAACTCTTTATTACCAAGATATTGAACAGAGGGGAGTGTGAACTTGGGGAAAAGAAGAATGTTTCTCTGAATGGCAAAATAGATGTGGGTTTCTATAGTTTGATAATCTCTACAAGCATAGAAATTTAGTTTGCTTGTTAAGAAGTTTTGCTTCATAGAACATACTTTGAGATGTTCCTTCTAAGAAAAGAAAAAAAAAAAAAAACTTTCACCTGGTAAAAAGAGAGTGAGTTCCATATAAGATTATTGCTGGGAGAGAGTTTGGTGTGTGTGTTGATAATTTGGCAATGGTGCAACCACAAAGATGGCTCCTAAATCATTGTCTAGCAACGTATTCTTGATATTTGTATGCATGTGTGTATGTGTACATAAAAGTGTATGATCTATATGCAACATATATATGTTTATTACCTTTCAAGCTGCAAATAAATATACAAAAAATGTATATAAGGAGAAAGTCAATGATATTATTTGTAATGTTTACTAATTCACCATTATGAACAGTTTGGGGTGAATAATCTCATATATTGGTTGTTTCTTAAACAAAAATTTACAGTTGTTTCTTAAACAAAAATTTACAGAAAACCATCCCTAACCTGGCCAATATATAGAGCTCTATCTGCTCCTTTTCATTTACATGATATGCATGGTAGGGCCTGTACTGTATTTGAAGATTATTTATGTTTTTTTTTTTTTCCTTTTGAGCAGTGCTTTAAGAGATATTTTGGAGGGCTGGAGTTTCAGTTCAGTGGTAGAGTGCTTGCCTAGTACGTGCGAGGCACTGGGTTGGATCCTCAGCACCACATAAAAAAAATATAAACAAATAAAATGCAGTTATTGTATCCATTCACAATTAAAATATTTAAAAAAGAAATATTTTTGTAGCCACATCCTCATTATATTCTGTTGTAGTATAAACCCCTAAGATGGACTTCTGAGACAAAGCAATACCTGTTACTAATTTTACTAGAGAATGCCTTTCTGGAAATGCGTTAGCCATGCTTATCCTCATCTGCATTGTTTTTAAGCACTGATTTCTTTACCCCTCAGCCCCACTGGTTGGTTTAGATCATTGTGTTCAATGTAGTGGCCATTAGCTATATGTTGACTAGTGAGCACTTGAAATGTTGGCCTGAATGGAGATATACTATAAAGTACTCACCAGATTTCAGTCTCAGGATGAGAAAAAAGGTAAACTATCTCAATAGTATTTACATTGATTACATGTGAAAATACTATTTTAGATCTATTAAGTTAAACAAAATTGATTACTAAAATTAGTTTTACCTATTTTTCTTTTTTTTAAAAAAAGTAACTTCTAGAGAATTTTAAAATCGCATATATGATTCATTTCTGTGGCTTGCATTGTATTTCTGTTGAATAGCAGAGCTATAGGTATTTAAATTTGTTGCCAGATGATATCAAATCACTGTCCTGAATAGAATTTTTGCTTTATTTTGATTAAATTTTGAGTAGGTACTATATGTCCACAGCACAATTTAAAAGGAGGAAAAGGGATCAAAAATGCCCACAATGATTTTCTGTGACTGGTGTGAAAAATTCCAAAAGCTTAGTGGCTCAAAATAACACAAATTTATTCTCTTACAGAAGTTCAGAAGTCCAAAAAGAGTCAGATGGGGCTAAAATTCAGGTGTCAGCAGGACCTTCCACAGGCTCTAGGAGAGAATGACTATCCTTACTATTTCCCAGGTTCTGGAGGTGGTTGGCCCTCCTTGGTTGGTAGCCCTCACCCCATTCCATCGTTAAGGCCATCAGTAACAGGTCAAATCACTCTGACCACTGCCATATCTCTTTCTCTGACTCTGGCTCCTCTCTTCCACTTTTTAAAAAACAGTTTTTTAAATGCTCTGATTTACATACACTATAGAACTCACCTATTTCAGTATACATATCAATGGGTTTTAGTATACTGTACAGACACTCCTTGACTTCCAATGGGATTGTGTCCCAATAAACTGTTCATCATAAGCTGAAAATACATCATAAGTGAAAAATGCTTTACTACACCTAACTTACTGAACATCCTAGTTTAGCAACATGGTATGCTGCGGAGGATCTGCAGTTGTTTCCCCGTATGATCATAGGGCTGACTGGAAGGTTCAACTCATTGCTGCTAGACAGCATCACAAGAGTATCATGCTGTATATTGTAATATAGGAAAAGACCAAAATCCAAAAATCAAGTAGTTTTTACTAACAGCTTATCACTTTTGCCCATTGTACAGTCAAAAATCATCACTTGGGGACTTTGTGAATATACAGAATTGTTCACCATCACAATCAATTTTAGGACATTTTTATTACTTCCCAAAGAAGCCCAGTACTCCTAGTCATTACTGCCACGACAAGTCCTGAATCGTTCCTCACCCTCGACACCCACAGATCTGCTTTCTGTCTGTATACATTTGTCTATCCTGGATGCTCCATATAAATGGAACCATTCAATATGTGGTCCTTTGCAACCCAGCTTCTTCCACCTGATGTTTTTGAGATTCATCTGTTTTCTAGCATGTATCAGGCCTCCATTTCCTGTAGTTGTCAAATAGCATCCCATTTTATCCCTCTTTTACCTTTAAAGACCCTTGCAATTACATTGGGCCCACCCAGATGGTTCGGGATAATCCCTCTGTATTAAAGTCAGTTGACAGACAAACTTAATTCCATCTCTAATCTTAATTCCCTCTTGCCATGTAACCTGTCATATTCATGGTTCTGAAGATTGAGATGAGGACAGACCCCTTTGCAGAGAGACATTATTATGCCTACACAGTGCCCAACTCCCAGGAGTGCCATTCATAGCAGAACATAAGTACCTCTCTCCCCATAGACAGTTCCCAATGTCTTTTGTATCTTTACAAGATATTTGATACACATGTAAACACATAAACATATGTACACACACATACAGTTTCTTCAAATACCAATAGTAGCATTTACATAATATATATACTGTATATATGCTGTCTTGCACCTTGTTTAAAATTATTAAATTCATCTTGCAGATTGTATTAGTTTCCTAGGGCTGCTGTAACAAATTACCACAAACTGGGTGTTTAAAAACACAGAAATACATTTTTTTCATATTTCTGCAGGCAGCAGTACAAAATTCAGGGATTGTCAGGGCCACCCGTCCTGCAGAGGCTCTAGAGAAGATTCTGTTTCCTGCCTCTTCTGTTCTCTGGTGGCTCCGGGTGTTCCTTGGCCTTAGATGCACCACTCCAGTTGCAGTCTCTGTCTTCACATGGCCTTCCCCTCTGTGTCCGTGCCTTCTCCTCTGTCTCTCATAAGGACATTTGCCATTGGATCTAGCACAACCAGATAGGCTTGCTGGGAGTCCTGTTTTGGTTTACATGCATCACATTCTCCATCTTAAACCTCTCTCCTCTCGAGATCTTTAACTTAATTACAGCTGCCAAAACCGTTTTCATGTTCATGTTTCCGCTGTAAGGGCAGAGTTGTGTCTTTTTGAAGGCTTCCATCCAACCCACTAGAGATCCCTCCATATAAACACAATGTAGCATGATCTTATTCTTTGAAACAGCTACATCGATTTCCTAGTAAGAATATACCATTTATAAATAAGCATCCTATTCATGGACAATTAATTTGTTCCATTTATGGCTTTTCTTTGGGATTTGTCGTCGAAGTATTTTGCAATGGCCTACAAAATTTCATAAAGGTGTAAATTAAAAAAAAAAAAAAAAAGAGGCAGAGGATCCTTCAGTGTGACAGGTGGGTAGAAATGCCCAGGAATATTAGGAAGTTCCCAGTGCACCTGCTGCATCTCCCTGGAGTTTATCTCCTGGCAAGGAAGCAGCCATGTCTGGAAATATTTCATCAGGATTCTTCTCAGGCTCGTGAGGGAGCCCAAAGTCACTCTCTGACCAGGGAATAGGATAAATCCTTTGTTGGAGCTTTCCTGTCATTCTTAACCACTTTAGGGGTCATAAGCTTGCCTAAGTATGAAGTAATGTATTGCGCTGAGGGTCCTGGGAGAAGGGTGTGCAGGCAGCCAGGTATGCTGGTGTTTAGGAGCAACCTCTTTGGGGAGGACAAATGTCCTGGAGCCTGTTTGCTAGTAAAACTAGTACTTGCTGGTGTGATAACCCCCTCTGTAACTGTGGGGCACTCCGCCTTGCGAAAGGCATCATTTGATCAACTCCTAGTCTGCATGGGACTTCAAGGGCTGCATTTCATGCCCATTTCTTTATTCCTTTACAAATTGTGCTACTGAGACTTTTACATTCAAGTGAGCCGTCATTGGGTGCAGTCACCTCTCCCTCTTTCCTGAACACACACACACCTTTTAAAAGAAATCATGGCAGGCAAACTTGGGCTATTATGTTTCTCGGGTAAGTCTTTTGAATAGAATCTGAGGTGAGAGGCAGCCTGCTTCCAGTGGCTTCCAGCCCAGAAGCAGGTCAGACAGATTATATTACACAAAGGCATAATTCAGGTAGGGCTCCCTAACAAGGGCATATTGTATCATTGTCACCTTGTTGGGAGTCCTATTAATGATTTATATGCACCATGTCCTCCCTTTAAGCATGTATGTTCCTGTGGGCAGGAACAACCTGAGTGAGGATTTCTCCTAACCATATGTGCTGAGTGAATTTGAAGGAGACCTTAAAACTTGGGTGCAAAAGGTTCCCTCCCCTTCCCCACCTCTCATTCCTCCCCACTCCTTGTCCTCTCCCTGGAGTCATAGGCTGACTTCTCATGTGACTCCAAGACTTCAGGCCCCCCTTGAGGCTCAGGGCTAGAGACAGGGGACTGAGCATCTCAAACCCAACAGTCAGTCTCCTCTCCCACACCCACGGTGGCTACTTGGTGTGACTTCTAGCACCTTGAGAGCTGGGATGGATCATATTATACTCTACAGATTGCACAGTGAGACAATGTCTAATTCTGCCTGCTGCCCTCAGGAGAACTCAAGTAAGCTGCCTTCCTAAACATGGAGGAACAATCCCCTGCCCCCTTGGCTGCATTAGGAAACTCTAATACTAATAGAATGCAAGCTCACAGCAATGACTGTTCACTCATGTGTCTGGCCCAGGGCTAGGTCCTTTATGGGAATTTTTCCAATCAACCTTCACAAGAATCTGATGAGGTGGTACTATGATTAACAGAGTTTATGCAGAGAAAGAAGCTTAAAGCACACTGAGATCAAGAAATATGCCCAAGGCTATATCTTAAAAAGGGAAAACTTCAGGGTGATGCTCATGGGAGAAAGTAGGGATAGGAGAGGTGGGGCTGGGATCACCATAAGTGTCCCTGGTATCATTGATGCCCCACACTTCACATTAGCTCAACTAATCCTATTTGGGCTAAATTGACAAGGGCCTGAGGGAGGAGGCAGGTGAAAGAGTAGGTCCTAAATTGGGGATGAGGGGCCCTTTCTTTGATTAAGTTCTTAGTATGAGGGTGAAGTGATACCATACCACAGGCTCTATTCCCAAGAGGCTGGACAGCTCAGCAAGTTTTGCAAAATGTAGGAGTGACCGTTGATCTATTGTTTGCAACAGGCTATTATTATTGGGGACAATATTTTCTTTATCAGAATCTTCTCTTGATCTTGTCTGAAAAGACCTTTTGTCAATGTTAAGGCTGACCCAAGACCTTTTCATTTTGAAACCATGCTGGTCCTATTCTCTTAGAAGTCAGTAGTGTCAAAATCACCTTCCCTAGTCCTTCCTGGGAAGAGATATGGTGTTAATGAAGGCTAGTCAACTATTATTTGCACAGGGCCTCCTGGGGGACTCCCAAGTACTCTTCCCATAATCATTTATCTCCTTCAAGTGTTATCCACTACTTATGGCAATGACTGGAACCATTAATAGTCAGCTAAGTGCTTATGTAATGTGCTTCTTGGGTCAGGACTAGGACATTTGTATATGTATAGAAACGTCTATATTGTGTGAGCCTAGGGGAGCTGGGAAAGTCCTCTGTTCCTAAATAATTCATCACTCCTGAGGATCACTAATGCTTCTAGGATCTTGCTGTTAAATTCAATGCTCGGGTTAAGCATTTTTCTCTCCAAGTCTTTTATCAGCTAAGACTGGTTGCATGCAACAGAACTCCAACTTTAATAGTTTAGTCAAGATGTATGATTGTTTATCCATAACAGTTATAACTAGGGCAGAAATGAGTATCAGCTTGTCCCACAATCCTTCTAGCCTTTCTCATAAACATTTTTTTTGTATATGGCTGCTTCTCTCCCACCTGCCACATCTGCATACCAGGTAAAAGGGGAAAGAACAGGAACAACAGAGCTCAGGGTCAGCCTGTTATCTGTTTTCAGGGAAGCAGTGGCCTTCCTAAATTGTCCTGTTCTCTCTCATACCCACTTCCAGCAGAGAGAAAGTTTGAAAGGGTCAATATTTTGAGCCAGGCACATAGCTTTCCTAGACAAAGTTGGGGGTTCTCTTACTAAGCCAAGAAGAGAGATTGGCTCCGAAGTAGGGAATTATCAATATCTGCTACATCATCTCTTAGGAATGTGTTTGGGCAAGTTAGCTTCTTATGTCATTAATATCATAATATAAATTGTGGTGCAGTGGAAAGATACTGCATTGTGTTTTCCCTCAACTAAAGGCAACATAGACATTGGACTCTGTAGAGAAAAGGGAACAAATTAGAAATAGAGGACTACAACTTTCTCTTCTGCACAAATTTGCTTGGGGCAATAGCCTTCTTATAGAATGCTACTGAACTTCCTCTAATCTCGATTCCTGTCCTCAGCATTTATGACATTTTGGACTGGATGATTTTTCAATGTGGGGGCTATCTTGTGCATTATAGAACTTTTATCCTATTCTCTACCCATAATATGCTGGTAGCACTATCCCCTCTCTCTGTTGTAATGACCCAAACTGCATCCAGACATTACCAAGTTGCTGCCAGTTGAGAATCACTGTTCTAGTCTACAACCCTGAAGACTGCTGACAGAACCCACATCTTTTCCTGATTTGAAGCGAGAAGTGTGGAATTTACCTGCTTACTAGCTGTGAACCTTGGGCAGTTGGGACAGTAGTAGGAGTACTTTACAACAAAGTGAGTACTGCACCTCTGCACAGCAGCAGGGCTAGGCTCCTACTAGCTTAGCCCAGATGACACCTGCCACACAGCTTTCTCAGTCTCTGTATTCCAATCCCAGAATCCCATGAGCAGAACTCAGGGTATCCAGAGCAAGCTTGTGCCAAAGGAGAGTTGCCAGATTCAGCAAATAAAAATCCAGGATGGACAGAATCAGAATTTCAGATAAATGACTTTTTAGTATAAGTTCCCCACAATCCTAAATGGAAGCAATGTGTTCACATTTTCAGCATGGATGATTCCTGGGATCAGCTTTCATTGCCAGATTTCATGGCAGTTCATGCAGTCCAGCAAGTACTTCCTGTTCCTATCAGTATGCCGGTGGCCAAAAGCTCTGACTGTAAGTCGTCAGACAGGGAGTCTGTGCCCTTGCCCTGACCTTGAACCCCAGGTGGTGCCAAACAAAGTCACCAGGCATTTCCACGACAATGCTCACTTCTGCACCTTCAGATTTTGAATGCATCCAGGCCTTTTCGTTTTCCCTGAGTAAGCGATCCTCACAGCAGCAGTGGCTTTCTTACAGGGCTGACTGCTGCTCCTTGTTCTCCATATCTGGGTGGCACAGGGAGCATGTGTCCTGGGTAAGGGGCAGGATTGTGTTACCAGAGTAAACCCAGATCAGTGCCAGACTCCAGGGTCCAGCTGCCAGCAATGAAAAAGAAGGGTATTTTCTTTTTCTAAGTGGAAGCATTGGCATTCCACCTGGAAATGCTCTCATGAAAATAGAAAGAAGTCTAGTTGGTGAGGAAGAGGATCAGGGGGAGTAGGGAGGGAGGGGAAAAGGAGGTACTGGGGAATGAAATTAATAAAATTATGTTATATGCATGTATGAATATGTCACAATGAATCCCACTGCTATGTATAATTATAATACAATTAAATAAAAAAGCATTTCCAAGTTTGCCCCATGATGATTAGAATCCCCGGGATACTGTAGAGGAAAAATGTTTGTGATCCATATATCACAGAGCTATCTGACACTCACACTGCACATAAGCCTGTAAAAGTCTGGAGAAACCCTACATTAAAGAAGCCTAAATCAAATTTTCCCAAAGTTACCTAACTGGGAGTCTTCTGCATGCTTAATAAGTTATCAGAATATACCTGGATATTCATTGCCCATGCAGATAACCCATACAGAATCAGATTATCTGATAAATGTTTATTATACACATATATATGATGCTGGTTCAAATGCTCGAGATTTATGTTTTTCTTTAGCCTTTGTAGTTCTTAAATCAATTGTAAATAAGTAATTATAATTATTTTCTCACTAAATTATTTTATTAATTATAATTATTTTCTCACTTAAATCAATTGTAAATAAGTAATTAATTATAATTATTTTATAATTATAAATTGACTCTGTCAAAGCTCCATGAAGGCAGGGACAATGGCTCTCTTAGTCACTCTTCTATAGACTAGTTGAACAGAGAGAGCGATGCACAGTCTTTGTCCTCTGAAAATTTCCCATTTAGTGCAGTGGCTCTCACTGGATTGCACAGCACACTCATAGGAGAAAATGTTTGAGAATACAGGTGTCTGACTCCTACCTCTGGAAGTGATGTGAAAAGATGGAGAGATAGAGCTCAAAAGCAAAAGCTTTGGACTGAGACAATGCCTGACTCTTCAGGGAACATGCATTCACCACACTTCAGTTAGATTTTGATTAGATTACTTTTTGAGGTGGGTTACTGGAGATGAACTCAGGGGCACTTGGCCACTAAGCCACATCCCCAGTCTTATTTTGTATTTTATTTAGACACAGAGTAACACTGACATAGCCTCACTTTTGCTGAGATTGGCTTTGAACTCATGATCCTCCTGCTGCAGCCACCCCAGTTGGGATTACCAGGGTGTGCCACTACACCCAGTTAGATTAATTTGATTTTTATTTATTTATTTTATTTTTTGTGGTACTAGGGATTGAACCCAGGGGTACCCTACCCCTGAACTACATCCTCAGTCCACCTTTTTCTTTTTTAAAATTTTGAGATAGAGTCTTGCTCAATTGCCCAGGTTGGCTTTGAACATGCAATCCTCTTGCCTCAATCTCCCAAGTAGCTGAGATTACAGATGTGCACCACCATACCCATCTAGATTCCTTTCATAAGTTTGTCTACACAGGCCAGCATCTGGACCTATGCTGTGCCCTAAGAGGCCTCAGGAGAGAAGCTACTTGACTTGCAAGCTAGGTCTCACCAGAGCTTTGCAAACTTTTCTTTTCAAAGGACAAGAATACATCTTAATTAAAGCAAAAAACAAAGATTCCTAGAACATGTTGGTGTGGTGGAGATGGAGAAAGATCTCCCACTCCCAGAAGGCACTTAACTTCCCTTTTTGAAACAGAACCTATGTTCCAAAGGTACAGTTTGGCTCTCACTTCCCTATTTCTCCATAAATTCCCACTCCTCACACATTCTTTTCTCAGGAGTGTTCTAGATGATTTTTCAGAGCACACTTTTAGTTCTTCGTTTTTCTTGCCAACCCAAGGTAGGTTTTTGTTCTCCTGGGTCTGCCCCTCATTTTAATTGGAAGCAAACCATCTGCCTGGGGAGAATTTTCCAGGCCATGTAGACACACACACACAAACACACACACACACACACACACACACACACCTGTATGTATATATTTTTTACACTAAATTTTAATGGGTATGCATAACTTCTTTGTTCATTGATGTGCCCATGCCATTATGCAAGTACATTCATCAATGTACTGAAACTCTATGCACTATTGTTAGCTTACCTTGGCTTCTGAGTCTTTGTTCTCAATAGTAGCCCCCTTCCTTGGAAAAGATTAATTCTTATTTATACCCATTCCTTTCTAACACAATTATAAAAAATTTAAAAATGAAATAGACTTGTGGAAGTTTCCAGAAAGCCCAAAGTACAGTACTCTAGCAATAGTACAATATTCTACTTCAGAATTTGGAGCAAGCACTTGATAGAGAGTAAAAGATTTTTCCGTATAGCACACTTGATTCAACTGCTCTTATTATATTGAACATGAAAATAATTCTGGCTGTGTTATGTGGGTCCTTCTTCTTCCTATGTCAGTGTTCTCTCAACCTTTAGGATGTACCAGGTACTATCTCTGGTTAGGGGACCCGAACCTCTGGTCAACTGACAAACTCTACTGACAGTCATCATGGCACCTTGTAACTTAATCCCAGCAGCATTTACCTGTCTGTAGTAACAGACTGGCCACTTCCTGCAGACACAGTGCATTTTGTTTGGGATTGTTTAGGAGGTCTCTTCTGTCCTGGTTAAGATTCACACTCCTGCTTCCTTTTCTCCTGGGCACTACCACACAGGAGATGCCAACTCCAGGCACACTGATCTCTAAACTCTTCATTCTTGGACAACTTCTAAGGAACACCTGATCTCATGGGAATTTATTGGTCATTTTAAAGACATATTAGCTTTGAATTTAAGGTATTTTACAATGCCAGAACTGATATAGCACAGTCAGTGCTAACATGGGACAAGCAATCTGCTACTGCTTTTCTATTTTAAATTTCACTGATTTCTGCTCAATTATTTCTTGCTATCTTCTTACTTTGGGTTTAATTTGTTTTTTCCTAGTTTCAAGGCAGAAGACTTGATTAATGATTTTAGAACTTTGTTTCTACTATGAGTATTTTTGTGCTATACATTTCCCTCTAAGTAGTGCTTTACCCATATCCCATAAATTTTGGTGTTCCTTTTTACTTAACTTTGTTAAGAACATTTTTCATTTCCCTTAAGAATCCTCTTTGAGCTCTAGATAATTTAGAAATGTGTTGCATTATTTCCAAATATTTGTGAATTTCCCAAGTTATCTGTTTTTGATTTTTGATTCAATTCTGTCATGGTCAGAGAATGTACTTTGGATGACTTTCTAGCCATTTAAATTTGTTATGGTTTGTTTTATGGCCCAGAATATGGCTTCTGGATGAATAATCCACGTACACTTGGGGAAAAAATTCTCCTGTTGTTAGGGGCAGTATTCTATGAATGTCAATTTGGTCAAGTTGGTGAATAATATTTTTGAAGTCTTTATTCTTATAGGCTATTTGCCTCCTATTGTATAAATTGCTGAGAGAGGAATGTTGAAGTCTCCAGGTTTAATGGTCAATTTGTCTTTTAATTTATGTCTGTCTGATTCAAGCATTTTGATGCTCAGGTGTTAGGTACATTCAAATTGTCTTTTTTTCATAACTAACCTCTTTATCATTATTCAATGATCCTAAATACCAGAGATAGGAGAGTTCTTTCCTTAGCCCAGTTGCAATGAACTGTCAGTGTTTGTTGCCTCCTCCCTCACAGTAGTTTAAAGATTTTGTTTCTATAGCATAAGAATCTGGGCAAAGTCTTAAATCTTTCTCACAGTGGTTTCTCTCCCAGGGATGATTTCCCAAAACTGTCATCAGTCTTTTCTGTAAGTGCCATCTGAGGCCAGTAGAGACGAGCATATGTGAAATCCCTTATGTATATGGTTTTAGGATGCTATACTGTCTCATTAGCCCCTACTGGGTATGTTACTCAGTTTCCCATTACCATAATAAAATCCCTGAGATAACTGAATTAAAAAGAGGAAATGTTTATTTTGGCTCATAGGTGTGGAGATTTTGGTCTGTAATTGGTTGGCCCATTGTTTGGGGGCCTGTGTTAAGGAGCATGTGGCTGAGGAAGACCTCACCTTATGGCTGAAAGCAAAAGAGTTTGAGGTATTAATATCCCCTTTAAGGCACACCCCTAATGATCAGAGGACCTCCCATTAGGCCCCACCTCTTTAAGGTTCCACCATCTCCCAATCATGCCATGGGCTAGGGAGCTGATTCCTTCTTAGGAATAGGCATTTGACTGCATCAGCTCTTGCTAGGCAAGTGCTCATATCCATCTCTTTTTACAACCACTTGTCTTCCTTAGATATTCATTTAGTTGGATGCCTTGTAATTAATTTATAAAAAGATTAATCAGATTAATTTATAAAAAAGTGATGAATATGCAATTTCCTGGATTTTGTTGTCATGAGACTGAGAACTTTTTCAGCTTTCCTTATCCCATACATAAACTGAACGTATGGAATGTATTATTTTATTGAATACTTTTCTCCTTTCCAAAAAGGAATTTAAGATAGCGATCCTGAGAATATCTTTTCAGAACTCAGCCTAATATATCCACTTCCTTGCTCTAAATACTGGAGTTAGGGGCATTCTGAAGGGAGAGAAAGAAGAAAAAATAAAATAGGTAGCAATCGAATTCCCTGCTTAGCAATTTTTTCTCCACTTGATAGAGGTTGAATGGGACAGAATCAATATTTCTCTTCAAAACAATAGGTTTGAGCTAGAAAATCTAGACACTATCTGGAGGCCAGAGAAAAATGGAAGAAATCCTTAGCCACTATGAACTGAAATGAAAATTCTGTCAAAATCTCTTTAAGGAATTCCAAAATTGGGGAGAATAATTAATAGCACATGCTTTATCTTCCTTCTCTCCTCATTCTCAACCCCCACCCAGTGCAACCAGAGCCCAAATCCACCACTCTCGTGGGAGAAGGCCTTGAGTCAGGTCATAAATGGAAGATGAAACATTGTCCCCTCCTGCCATTTGCCTCTATTAAATGGTGGCATCCACCCTTTGGCCCGGTTTGCATCACAACACACATCATTGGCTCGCTTTGACCCTGACACCATTTTATAGGCTTAATAATAATAAATCCATGTCTTGAAATAGTTTCCCAGATTACAGCAATCTATCAAAATTCAGGGAGCCCAAGACCATTAATGTCATCAGCAGTGATGCAGCACCCCGGGAATCCATCTAAATCAGCTGTTACGACGGAAAATACACAGTAAGAGCCTCAAGACAGAGGGAATAGAACGAGAGCATAAATTGCGATTCTATTTTTATCAGCCATCAAGGGATGATTTTCTTGGGAAGGTTTTGTCTATTCCTGGTAGAAAATGAAACTGGGACTTGCTGATTCCTACTTCAAATTACGAATTGTGAAGATTTTGCTGGCCCTGGGATTATATATAAACATTTAAATGCAGTCTATAGCAGCCTGCAACCTTAAGCACTGGGGACTTTTCTTTCAAAACTCCCCAGTGAACTAAGTCAGATGCTATACTTGGCCTCCGTTGGAGACAGCCCCCATTGCTCACACATTCCCTCTGTCCAGACGAATCCTAAAGGAATGCTCAAATGAGAAGGACACGTAGCCATGTGGATGTCCCAGACCTCCCCCATACTGGAGGCTTATGGTTAATCACTAACACTCTCAGGAATGAAGGTGAGAGGAGAGTGGAGGTTTTCCCCTTAGGCCTTAATTTGAATATTTCTATGACTTGTAAAACTTATTTCTTGAAGACAGTATGGTGTAGTGAAAGAAACTGAGATTTACTAGTCAGGATAACTGATTTCTAGTCCTTTGCTAGTAAATCGTGTGACCTTGGGCAAGTCATCTCACCTTTATGGATCTTATTTCCCTGTCTTTATAATGCACTATTTGCTCTATATTGGGCATTCCAAATCAGTGATCTATGGGCTAAATCCAGATGTAGTTATTGTTTGTTTTTTCCTTACACTGTATGTATGTGTAAATGTGTGTGTGTATGTGTGTGTGCCCACTAAAGAATGACTTAAACATTAGTGAATGTTACATACAAACTACCATTTCATCTGGAAAACTGAGGCAGTGATAACACAGGACCATATCCAAACAGAGCAGTAATGATACTTCTGGGTAATGGGTGCCCTTCCCATAGAACCTGCACACTTCTCCAGGACTAGAATCCCCACATACTGTCCTACTTGCCCCTGCCCCTAGGACTCCCTTAAATTAACTCCCAGGTCCCTGTGAGCACAGGTATTGGCAACTCCTGGACTAGGTTATCTACATAAAGAGTAATATTTAACTTTTGTCAATAAAGGAGAATTTATGTTAAAAGACTTTTTAAATGAAGTCTATTAAAAAATACAGTGGAAAGTGGAAGTCTCAAATAATTATGTATTGTCTGGATCCCACATTTTCATTCTTCTCTGCAAGCAATCAATATAAGTCCAAAAGGAAAAGGTCAATAACTAACTTCTGACTTCTCCATTTACAGTAGAAAAATAAGAACTATTTTATTTTTATAGCTTCTTCCATTTTAAACTCCTTCTACACATACTAAAATGCCTCATCATGAGCCTAGAGAAATAAGAAACTCAGAATTTGGAACTTTTCACTAAACATAAGTTCTTGAGTCAATAAGACTGTGGTTCTGCCCCACAGGCCTTGGACCACACACATCTCACTCTTCTTCCTCCACTGGTAACATTTGCTGTCTAAATAGTACTCCATGTCCTCTGCCTACTGGATGGCCTATCTGGCTGCTTCATGTGTTGATATTTCTGCCCTGAGCATAAACTCCTTGAGAGCAAGGATCAGATATAAATAATACTTTTGTAACTTCTCCTCCAAGTTCAGTGCCAAGCAGAGTCTAGAATCATCCCACGTGGTCACTAAACACTTATAAAGAGGAACTGACCTAGGCTGGGATTGTAGCTCAATGGTAGAGCGCTTGCCTCACACACCTGAGGCACTGGGTTCGATCTTCAGCACCGCATAAAAATAAATAAATAAAATAAAGATATTGTGTCCATCTAAAACCAAAAAATTTTTTTTTAAAAAAAGAGGAACTTTCAATGAACAG
>CM053405.1:48371715-48393149 GCA_028644305.1 Xerus rutilus | reverse complement strand
GTGCATATAAAGATGTTTAATATGAAGAATGTAATCTGCTTATAATTTTGTGCAAAATTAGAAAAATTATGATTGTAACAATTTTTTTCTATTTGCCTCAACAAATGTTTTCAGTGAATAGTGTGTACAGCTTCTGATAATTTGTTTTTTTCTGTTATGTTTGCCAACATGTATTAAAATGCAACTTTTGGGAAAAAAATAAAATAATAAAAAAAATAAAAATAAAAAAAAAATAAAAGGAAGAATTTTAGCTTAAAAAAAATAAAATAAAAAAAATAAAATAAAATAAACCTAAAGTCTTATAATAAAAAAAAAAAAAAAAAAAAAAAAAAAAGAGGAACTGACCTGCGTCTACAGTGAGAATGTTCCTTAAGAGGAGTGAGCTAAATCCAGGGCTCTTGGCATAAACCCATCCAAACTCAAGATGAAGGTGCCTTGACTATTGTCAGGTTTTGTGATTCCAGGTCCCCGTGTAGGCAATCAAAGCCAGAACCCTGGAGACTAACTGTGCAATGGATGATCCATGCAGCTGGACCTGCTGGGTTATTTCACTGATCTCTGTGGCTAAGTTGTCTCTACCAAGGAAGTCCCATCACCCTTATCCCTTTCTTCCCCCTCAAAGCTTCCCCTTTCTCTGTCTTCACCATGGATTAATAATAGCAGTATGCATGGAATGTCCATTAAATAAATGCACATAAAGTTAAATCATCTGCCCTTTTCTCTCCTCTGTCACCTTAACCATTGTCTCAAATGGAACTTGCAACACTTCGTGCCTTTTCTGATTAAGAGAAAGATTGAATCCGTAGCAGAGAGTGGTGACCTTGACAATGTTAAATAATTTAATATGCCATGAGGTGCCAGGCCTCTGTCTGTTGGGTTCATTTGCAATCATTGCTGGTTCTGTTTTCTCTGAACAATATGGCTGTTGAGTAGGACCAAGGAGGTGGTCGTCTATGCAGCAAGCTGCTAAAGGAGCTTTTCAATTTTGTTTTTAATAGGAAAATAAAATCATTTACTGTATCAGCATAAGCTTTTCGGACAAACCAAATCATTCTATGGTCCGTGGCTCTTTTATTATGATTGGAATCATGTCACTAGATACACACATAGTAAAATGCTGCCTTGTAGGTCTGGGAAAACAGGCAAAAAAATTGGGTTCTCCAAAGTTTCACCGAAGGTGAGGGTTATAGCTCAGTGGTAGAGTACTTGCCTAGTGCATGTGAGGCCCTGAGTTCGATCCCCAGAATTGAAAAAAATAATAGTAATAAAATAAAAATTAACAAATTAAAAACAATATTTCACTAAATATCACTTTCTTGAGACAATGAATGGTGGGAGTTGTAGAAAAAAAGCAGTCTCAACTTGGCCAGGAAGGAAGTGAAGTTATAGGAGACTTTTTGGTGGGAAAAAGAAAAATGAATATTTGGATAACATGCAGCCTACTTCTCCACCTTGAGGGACCAGGTCATAGTACCTGGCCCATTTCTGTTCCTTGAAATTACACTGGACACAAGCTCTTCACTTGGGCTTGAAATCAGGCACACTTGATTTTGCACCTGGGCTCTCCCACTTACTAGGTGACCTTGGGCAAATTACTTAATCCTTCTGGAGTCTCTATAGGAATTAAATGAGATCATGCTTGTAAAGTGCTTCTCACAGTGTCTGGCTCAGAGCCAGTGGTCAATAAATGGAGCCGTGATTAGTATCATTATTATTATTGGGCTTGGTCCTTGGTGCTTTAATTATCTGCCCGCCCCACCCCATCAGTGTCTTTCTGCCTTCCTGAACAGCCTTCTCTCTGTGCCCAGGTTTCGCTGCTGGGCCACTGCCAGCTTCTCCCCTCTTCAAGCAGTGAGGGAATGGTGTTGTCTTCCTTTCTCTGAATTGTAAACAGAAAACCTCTAGGCACTTTCACATTCCTGGAAGCAGAGCCGTAATCTAACAACAGGCTGTCTCTGAGCTGTGGGCACCCAGAATCTGGGGGCACATGGCAGAGCCCAACCTTTAGGAACTCTTTGGACCACCCGGGTGGGAAATTCCAGATCTCTAAGCTCTGCCTCCCAGGAGTCCCCAGCAGTTTGGGGGAAATTGTGGCACAATGACTCTTTATTCTTGTCCAGAAACATACTATTAAGGCTTTCTATAAAACCTCCAAGCACCTGCCAGCATCCCTTGGACACAGGGCTCCAGATGACCTTACTGACATAGTTGTCTCCTGATGGCCAATCAAAGCTGTTCACAGCCTGATGATGGAAGATATTTATAAATTCTCTTGTTGTTGTTGAAGTTTGAATCAGCAACATTAAAAACCAAGTCTTCACATATGAGTATGAATTGAGCTCTTGAAACTTTAGCCAGAGCAATCAGGCAAGAGAAGGAAATTAAAAGGGTACAATTAGGAAAAGAAAAAGTCAAATTATCTCTGTTTGATGATGACATGATCCTATCTCTAGAAGATCCACAAAAACTCAGAATACTTCTAAAGCTGATTTTTTTTAAAAACTTCACCAAATAGGAGAAAAGATCAACAAACAAAAATCAATAGCTTTCCTATACTCCAGTAGTGAATCTGCTGAGAAATAAATCAAGGAACCATCTCACTCACAATAACCTAAAAATAAAACAAAACAAAACTTAGAATAAATCTAGTCAAAGAGAAGAAAGACTATAAAACCATAAAACACTAAGAAAATAAATTGAAGAAGGCCTTAGAAGAAGGAAAGACCTCCCACATTCTTGGATAGGCAGAATTAATATTGTCAAAATAGCCATACTATCAAAAGCATCATACAGATTCAATGCAATCCCCATTAAAATATAAATTATATCTTCAAAGAATTAGAAAATAAAACAGTTCTAAAATTTATATGGAAGAATATGAGACCCAGAATAGCCCAAGCAATACTGAGTAAGAAAAGCAACATTGGACTTTTCTTTAAAAAATAAAAATCAAAGGATCTTGCAGTATTGGGCCAGCATAGGCTATTGTAGAATAGTAACACTAAATGTTTAATAGCAAATAGAGTGCTCAACTTACAAACATTCCTCTATAGTAACTCCCTGGCCCACTAAATATCTGAGATTGGACTGGGGATTACTTTCATCACAAATTATAACATCTGAAAACCGGAGAATCCCTAAAATTAACTAGTCCAAAAAAATGAGCCCCAGAGATATGAAAAGCCATGCCTAAAGTTCACAGAAAATCTGTAGTAAAAGAGAAGCTCTGGTTTCTTAGCTCATATAAGGAACTAAGGATTCCAGGATCCCATACTCTCTTCACATCTGGAAAGAAATAGCCTGGGAATTCCAGCTTAGGGGTCCTCTATCAATCCTCTGCCAGTTCTGAGGAAGAAAACCAAGGATCTCATAGAACCAATCAGCCCATACTCTCTCTCCTATTCCTGTAAGGACCCAGAATTCCTCCCATTCATATTATATCACAACATTCATCTTTGAAGTAGCACACATCACTGTGTTATGTCATTTGGAGTGACAACACATTATTGAGAAAATGTACCAGCCAGAATTGTTCAGTCAGTGAGCACTTTACCTCTGTCACTACAAACAAAGCACAGAGAATGTACTCCAGACAATTTTGGGTGGAGACTGGAGTTGTAGGAGATAGTTGGTGGAATGGAAAGGACATAAATTGTGAGTTGAGCCCTATGTAATTAAAGGCTCTCTTGTGCTCAATTTCCACACGCTGTAAAATGAGACATGTGACATAATGATATCTGACCAGCCTCAGAAGTCCACGAGTACACCAAAAGAAAGGTCCAGAGCAATGATTGCTGCTTCTCTTGAAGAGCACTGCAAGAGAGCCTGGTGAAGACTGAAAACTGCATTCTAGGACCTGTGAGCTGAGGCCCAAGGTGGCTTGCCAGTGGGAAATTGCAAAACAAAACAAAACAAAACAAAATATATATGTATGTATATATATGTGTGTGTGTGTATATATATGTACATATATATGTGTGTGTGTATATATATATATATATATACATATATATATTTGCAGAGGCAGGAGAACATTAGGAACATAAGGAATAATTAAGAAATGCAATGCACCCTGATCTAGCAAGCAATATAAGAATATTGCTCATTTTGAGAGTACTGTAGTCCAGTTCTCTCCTCTGATGGCACAATGGGCATGACATTAGAAGAGGGGCTTTCAGAAGTAAGTTCCACACTTGGAATCTGGGCAAGTTCAACAGTCATAACTGCTGTGCTCCTCATAACTGGCTTAGTTTTGATGTGCGCAACCTGTTGTAGCAAGTTTTCAGTCTTCAAAAGTAGTCATGAGAGGGCTGGGGATATAGCTCGGTTGGTAGAGTGCTTCTCTCACATGCACAAAGCCCTGGGTTCAATCCCCAGCACCATAAGAAAAAAAAAAAAAAGTCATGAGAAAATTATAAGGCAATAGCTAAACTTAACAGTTAAAAAATAAGAAGAACACTGTGGATAGATCTGCCATTTTTGAAGTGGGATATAAATGGTTACCAGAGAGTTATAACTGGTCAGGAAGCCTGCTAGTGTACACTGAATAGACACATCAGTTTCCCAGGGATTCCGCTGTTCATACGAATGTATGTGTGTGCATGTGTGTGTATAGGTGTGTGTCTGTGTGTCTGGCTGGACAAGGAGGTCAGCAAGAATGGGAGAAGAGAGGAAAGGCACATACTTGGCCATCATGCCTTCAGACACATCTTGGCCCAGAGCTGAGTGGCAACACCTGAGACCTTGTGTGTCTTCTGCCTCAATATCCATACAAATGCTAGGTCAAAATCCTGCCTTTCTGTGGGTGCACTTGTTTCTGCTTTAAGCTAATAGACACATGTTGTTGCATACTTTGGTACAAAAATGGTGAATCATATCCACCGTTCTTTGGACATTCTTTTTCCAAAGACTGAATACTCTTGGGATGAGCTTTGAGCATGGTTTCAGTACTCTGTTACACTTGCCATCCTATGTTGGCCACTTAGGTCTTCAGAGTCAATGTGGTTCATCAAAGCTCACTCAATTCACTGGATATCCTGGCTCAAGCATTGGATTTATAATATACCCAGGGTATATCTCTCAAGCAGACTTCGCATCTGGCTCCTTGACAGAGCTCCTTTTCAGAGAACTCAATCCTCAAATAACCTCCTGTAAAGTCAACTCCCCCAGTGCTAGGATCCTGCTTAAGTTGTTATCACAAATTTTAACCAACCTGAGAGATCATTACCACTATCTGCTTTTAGAAACCTCCATCCCTAAAACTTTTCTAGGCTCATGAGACTTTTCATTTTAAGCATATTTAGAGGGACAAAAAAAAAGTTCTACAGATTTCCTTATAAACCTGTTCTGGCACTGAGCACCCTTCACATCTAATGTACTCTTGGACTCCAGGGAGAACAGTTTGCCATAGTCTTATTAGTATTAATCATTTATGTGCTTTTTGATGCTATTGGGAATGTTTCTGTGGTCTTTTGTTCATAGAAGCCAGTGATTGAGTCAATGACATCTGTAGGAGAGAGAATTCTGTTTCCTAGGAACCACTCGGAGATGTAGGAACTAAAAGAAATACCATAATTCTTGCCTTCAAGGACCTTTAAATTCCACTGGGGCAAAGGTGCATGCATATACTTAAATCAAGAGCTGGACACCTCTGAGTACCCCTTAATTTTAACCTGGAAATGAAGGAATTTGAGAAGTTTTACAATGTGGCCTGTGGTAGAGTAGGAGTCATTCTGACAAATCACACTAGAGTTCATCCAACCATTTCCTTTAAACCACTCTTAAGTGAACTGGTTATAGTTATGATATAGATGTTTATAAACCAAATTAAACAACACTGGGTACATAGCTTATTCCATGTTCACTACAATGCAAACTCCAGGAGGGCAGAGCTTTTTTCCTCTTTGATTCACTGAGTATCCTAGTGCCTACAACAGTGCCTGGAACAACAGGGGCATCCCATAACTAGTTACTGAAGGAAGAATTTGGGATGGAGGTTTAACATAGAGTTTTACTTTCTGAGGCTGTTGATAGCCTGGTTCAATATCTTTTCTAACTGAAAAAAAAAAAAGGGACAGCAGTCTTTTTTTTCTCATGTAGTTCTGTAAATGAGAAAATATCAAACTAGCCCCACATATAACCCCTTCCCAACCAAAGATCTTACCTTTTATTGCCCTTTATATTGTTTTCTGTTTGAGAAGCATTTGTATCTGTACATTAAGTTATTTTGCCCCTTACCGTGACTTCTTAACTGGGTGATCGACTTTAATGTGCAGTCCTATCAAATGCTTTTTGAAATTTTAGGTGAATATAACCTTAAGCTTTTTTGTTTTCTTTTTTGTCTCCTCTAACAGTAATTCCTCTAAAAAAATAAATCCAAAACAAACCCAACAAGTTCTTTCAAGCTGGGCCTGCCTTCACATATCCACAATGACTACCTCTTATCAGACTCTGTTCCCGCAAATCCTTTTGCAATTCCACAGTCCAAACGGCTGCGAGTGTTTTCTTAGCCAATCTGATACACAACCTCTTCTCCTTCTAACAGTTTGGTAATAAAATGTGTTGGGCTTAGCATTCACTCCTGTCTAATTCTTGGCCTTTCCACCTTTCTTTGCAATTGGCTGGAAGGCTCATTAGCTGGAACCCAGCCCTATTGTGTGAAGCCAGGGGCAAGATTTCTCTCTTGAATGAAGATATGATCTTTGCCAGAATAACTAAGTTTTGCTTATTTCCAAAGGTAAGAATTTATAACTGCTTTTTGGGCAGCAGTTAGGACGAGGGTCTGGGAATTGGGAGGAGGCAGGACCTAGTGAGCTGCTGCCATTTGGAATGTATCAAGATCATCCCTGCTTCCCTTCCACTTTCTCAGTCTCTTCTCTCACATGTCCCTCCTCCACATTCCCGGAGTCTACAGTAATAATCTTCATCCTGGTTGAAGTTAAGTGGTGTTTTGAAGTCAAGGAAATTTGGTTTTGAACTCTGACCTTGGATAGTATCCTTCACCTCTCTAAGGCTGTTTCCTTACCTGTCAAATAGAGGTGATAATATTTTCTTGAAAGTGCTGTTGAGAGGATTACATGAGATAATGAACGTAAAGGGCTGGATTCTTAGGAGACATTAAATAAAGAATTTCTATTGCAGTATCCTCTCTTTACTCAAGTCTATATTCTACAGGAATAACAACAGCATTTATTTATAAAGTCCTTATTATGTGTGAGCCGCTGTTCTAACTGCTCTGCATGTTTTAACTCATTAAATCCCAACTACTGTTGTTCATCATGATCATTCCCTACCGACTTTCCCAATTCTTCTTAGGCTTGCCTTTTTTTCCATTATTTTCTTTTTAAAAAGCTCTCTCTCTAAACTTCTGTGGAGATATCTGCATTTGAAAACAACAATAAAAAAAAACAGAACAAGAAAATAAGCTGCACTTGCTCAGGTCAAGATAATTTTCCCAGGGTGCTCTTATCCAGGGCACGTGGCCATGTCACTGCATTCTAGAGCAGTGGTTCTCAGCCGTAGCTGCACTTGACAATCACCTGGGGAGATTTTCCAAGTCTCTGTATCCAGGCCATAAGCCCAGACTTATTAAATCAGAGTCCCTGGAGGTGAGATCAGGTACTACATCTCAAAATTTAATGTGCATTGAGTATTACCTGAAGGTCTCATCAAAAGATAGAATCTGCCTCTGACTAGACCCTAAAAGAGACAGATGCCACAGTCTAAAGAGGTTGTGGTGAGAAGCAGACCCTACTTACTTGCTGCTCAGTGGCCTCCTACTAATCCAGCCACAGACTCTCTCTTGACTACATTCTGTCCTCTGTCAGCCTGGAATAGAGTGATTGTGCTTAAATCCCAGGTCATACAGTAATACGATCAGTGGAAGAAAAAGATGGCAGCTCACACATGTAGTAAACCCAAATATTTTACTTAGGAAATTCATCCAGAACCCAGGGTTCAAGGATCAAGGATAAGCTACCACCAAATGCCTGGAGGCATCTTAAAATAGGAGCATTTCTCAGTCTGTTTATTTCTAAATCATTGACTATTCTTTATGGGACCCTTAAAAATAGCCCATGGGGGAGTAGTGAATTCTACTTTTGTGTCTGTCACCTTCCTGCAGCAATTCATTCCAAGATTGCCCTTCATCTGACCTCTTAACTGAATTCAACAATGACCACTCAGCCCACTTTCTCTGTGGCTCTATATCTGGTGTGGGTAGCCATGGTGTTCTTGAACTTCCTACATGGGCAAATCTGTTTGTAAGAATTCTTGAGTCATTTAAATCCTGTGGTAGGAAGCAAAACTAAATATCCCCTAGGAAAATTCTGGAAGAACATGATCCCCACCACCACCACCACCACCTCAGCTTCTTTATTTATAATAATAAAGAGGCTAGATAGTCAGCTGATCCCTGAGGGCTCTTCCACAAAACCTGTCTCTATGTATCTTGAGCTGGGATCAAGATATCAGTCATCTTTCAAAGATGAAACTTTGAGAAACCATGACTGAGAGAGTAATAATAATTTCGCAAATGTATATTGTTCTCTTCTCTCTTAAATCAACATCATCCTTAAAGATGACAAAGAAGTCTTCTAGATATAAAAATGGTTCTCCTGTGGCACAGTTGCCAATAATCCGAGGAGTCTTCATGAATAGGGAATTCAAATTGGAGAAAGACTCTAATTCCAGTCCTAATTCTTCAATAGAGGTGTCCAAAAAGGAAGAAAATCATATTTTTATAAGTGAAATTATTTTTCTCTTTATTTAGAACTTGGAGGTCCCCAACAGTTCTAATTAGGTAAAACTAAAAAAGAAAAAAGCAACAGTCTTAAGAAAAAAAATCATGCTATATGTCAACAATACTACCTATTGTCCTCTCATTTATATAGTTTAAAGGTGGCTGAAAACTAATTCCTTCCTCTCTTTCTTCTGTGTACCAGAAGAGCAGCAGCTGTGAGGAACATTTGCTCTTGGATGAATCTAGACTGTCTGGAGGAGCTAAGATTTAAGTCCCCTCTTCTGTCATTTTCCTAGTACCCAGGTTGATTTCAGCTGGGTGCATGTTTAATCTTGTTCAAAATTGAGCTCATCAAATGAACCTGGAAAAGATGGAAAATGCTGGGAACTCAACTCTTATTTATTTTGGAAGCAAAGGGCCATGGAATTCCAATTTTCATGGTAGGGAGGCAAATCTATATAGTGTTGTAACACCATAGTTGTGAGTGCAGAGAAGAAAGAAGAGGTCTTTCTGCCAGTCTAGCCCCTGAATCGAATCCTGAATCAGCCTGCAGTCATTGCACAGGCTGAGCTGTGTGATAACAGCAGCTACATTGGTTCTTTTTAGAAGACACACAATAGACACTTAATAAGTACTTATTGACTTGCTTTTGAAGACTTTATTATGTAAGTGCAGCTGCTTTCTAAAACAAACCCTTTATAATTAGCTAGCAATAAGTACAGCATTTTTCTGACACCCCAATTTTTAGCAGTCTTTCCACTGTCTCAGAACCTACCCCTCCATACTCCATTTCTTCATGGTCAACAACATCATTGAAATGAACAACATTGATTTGCCAGTCATGTATTTATTTGCTTTATTTCTTTTTTGACTTGCTTTATTTCTGTTTTGTTTCTACATTCAGGGGTCAAATTCAGAGTCAATGATTAGGAAATTCTATGCCTATAAACCTCAAAAAATATAATTGATTTTATTCTGCTTATATGTTAGGAGTATTGCTCAAGCTTTTTAGGTTTCAGTTATCTTTTTCTCAAAATAAAGATAATAAAATATTCTAATGTGGTATTGGTAAAGTGTGTTTGGGGGGTGGTACCCATAGATATACATGCTAACCTCATAATGTAATACATACTTTGGTTCAAAAATTTGGAAGGATTATTGTAAGATCCTAATTCATTCTATGTATCCAGTTAAATTGCATTAGGACAGAGTGGAAAGAAAAAGCCACCTAAAATGTACATGAATCGTCTGGAAAAAGAACCCAAACCAACCTTCCCAGTCCTGATGGTCAGAAAAGTCTTTATATCTCAGCCCCGCCTGCCATTGAAGTCCTTTCCTATTTGCTGGGTCTTCTGGGGGAGAGGGTGGTTATGAGTGACTGTCTCCCTGCTCCAGTTTATAATTAGGCCCTTTCACAAAAGCCCTTCTCTTTTCTATGCAATTGCAACCCATCCCCATGTTCCTTCCAGGTATGGCTCATTTCCAAAATCTTCCCTCACTTTTGCTCTCTACTTCCCTGCCCCATCCTAGCTGGCTCTGCCCCACCTCCTCAGTGGATCCCAGATATGGAACCTAGTAAGCAAATAAAGTTTCAATAGACTGGTGATGAGGACTCCCTGGTGACTCTCAGAACCCTCCAAATAGGCTGCTGGGCAGGAGGGAGGGAAATAAAATTATCTTAGGAGACCTTTTCATTGTTTCTTATTGAAAAATAGAACCAAAATGTAAAATTCATACTATTCTCCAAAATATTGATCTTACATGAACATGTACCTGCATGTACCAATAGTGTGAAAGGAATTGAAATATTTGACCCATCCAAAACCAAAAAAACAAAAGAAAATCTCCCACATAGATCAGCCTGCAGCCTTCCCCTTGCACCCCCAACCCATCACCAAATCAAACTTCTTAATTTGCTTCTGCCACCCCACCCTCGTCCATGTGAATGCTGTGTTTATTTGAATGTGCAATGGTTCTCTTTCTGTTTTTATTGTCTATGCCAAAGACAACAAATGCAAATGGTGAGGTATAATTAGGATTAGGGGAGCCCACATAAAGACTAGCATAGCATTCAGGTTAACTGCCAATGGGATAGTCCCCAAACAACCACAGAGAGGCAAGCACCTTCCAACAGCTGTGCAGGCCATAAATAAAGCTTTCTTGACTTTAATGCATGTGAAGTCTCAACTATAAATGTTACATTAACATCTTTTTGCATAACCCATGAGAGAAAAGTTGTTCGTCTAAGAACTTTGTCCTTTTGTGGCTTATACCTAAGGCGCATGGAACCAGACTTTGACTTAAAAGTTTTGAAAGCCCTTAGAATTGAGCAATTTCTTGGAATATTGGGGTAACAGCAAAAGAAGAGGAGGGGTGGAGGGCCTGGTGGTTAGGCAAAGGGCCAAGAGAGAAGTTTCCCAGAGACTGTTGGATCTCTTCTCCACTCTGCTGGAAATATCATCTCTTCATTGAATTTATCCATGATATTAGCTGTTATTTTCCCAAGTAAAGTTTTAAAAGCTTACAGACAGGACATTGCTTTCAAGCATAGGAGAGCATTGCTTTAAAGCTGAGATATGCGTGGCTTGTTCTTATACAAATTAAAGCAGGAAAAAATATGTAGGGAAGGCAAAGTTGGCTCTTTGGCCAGAAGGTTGCTCCAACACTCATGACGATACAGACAGGTAGATCTATCACTTTAATTTAAAAATGAAAATCCTTTTAGAAAACTGGCAGACATTCAGAGCTGGCCAAATGGATTTGAAAGAACTGTGATTTCTCCTGCTGTCAGCTGGCTCTGGGGGAGTTGCTGCTGGCAGGCCCACTCACAAGGATCTGCAGTGGAGTCACCTGTGGACCATCACTCTTGACACTGAAAGAAGAAAGTGGTGAAGTTGAGAAGAGAATTAAAAATAATCACATATGTACACGAAGTTGCTGCAATTAATATATGTTACTTGCATTGCCCCAGTAATCTTTTTAAGACAGATATTATTCTGGACTTGATAGTGTATTTGTTTTCTACTGCTGCTGTAACAAGTTACTGCAAATTTAGCAACTTAAAACAACACAAAATTATTATGGTTCTGTAGGAGTCTGACACCAGTTTCATTAGGCTAAATGAAAGCTTCAGAACTGTGCTCCCTTGTGGAGGCTGTCAGACAGACTAGGCTTTTCCAGCTCTTAGAGGCCACTCCCCATCCTCAGCTTGTGGCCCCTGCCTCTATCTTCAAAGCCAGCAAAGGTTGGTTGAGTTTTTCTCACACCACATCACTCTGACCTTTTCTACCTTTCTCTGCCATTGGTAAGGACCTTGATAATTGCCCTGTGCCCCAGGGATAATTGGGTAATTGCCCATCTCGAGGTCAGCTGACAAGCAACCATAAGCATCTGTAACCCTGATACTTGTTTGCCTTATAACCTAACATATTTAGTTTTCAGAGGTTAGGATGTAAATATCTTTGGGGAGTGGGGGCACTATTCTTTCACAGATAGAAAAGGTGAGAAGCGGAAGAACAGAGGGGTTAAGAAACTTACCTAGTGCCATACAACCTGGTAGTATCGGGAATAAGACTAGCTTTGAGTCAAAGCTTGATCTGAAAATAAGAAGAGATGTATGGAGAAAGGGAGTAGAAAGAAATAAAAGTGAGGGAAGCTGGATGTGGTGGCACACACTTCTAATCCCAAAGGCTGGGGAGATTGAGGCAGGATGATAACAAGTTCGAGGCCAGCCTCAGCAAATTAGAGAGGTCCTTAATAACTAGTGAGACCCTGCCTCAAAATAAATAGATAGATAGTAGATAGATAGATAGCTCAATAGTAAAGCATCTCTGGATTCAATCCCTCACTCATACCAAAAAGAAAAAAGAAAAAAAGTGAGTGGAAATTTTCCTACTATAGAGGAAATAGACTCTTTGTAATAAATGCACCCTTGGTTCTGAGTCCATCAAAAATGGAGGAATGTGTGATTTGACAACTTGCCTTTGTTAACTATTTCCTTTGTTCCCCAATTCAACCTGTAAATAGTTGGCATAAATCACAGTTCACCAAATAACTTTGGCCTCACTTATAATACTGGTCCTTTGGGTGTCATAACACACACTAGGGCGTTGAGACTGACCCCATAATAGACCACACACAGCCATAGGAACCCACTATGAATGTGTTCATGTGTGTACACACATCCCTACACCAAAACCAGGCCAAGATGCAAACTCAGCAAGTAGACTCATTCCATATAATCCTATAGGGGAGGAGATGAATGAAGAGATGGAAGGTACGGGGGGGGCAAAGCAAGATTAACGTCAAATAGACTTTTTCTAACAGGAAAACAATGAGCCATCCACCAATGAGACCCTGGTCAAGAACTTTCAAGCAGGTGCTGGAGGACCTGACCTCACCATTTAAAGCTATTTTGTGTCTACGTTCATTTAGGACTCTTGCCTCTTACTTGTTGACAAGGCATATTCAACAAAGGAATAAAACAAAGGGTCAGCTGTTCTGTGACAGGTATTTCCTACAGATCCTCCTCCTACTCAAGTGGAATCACAAAATTTTAAAGGGAAATTTGAGATCACCTCATTCAACTCTCCCCATATCCAGATAAGACAAATGAGCTTCAGGATGACCAAGGGACCCAATCAGTCACACAACTGATTTTGGCAGAGTCACATCTAGCATTGAGTCTAGGCTCTGAAGTCAGACTAGCAGGCAAAAGCCACATGAAATTTATGCCAACATCCCCTTAGGAGGGCTCCACGCTGGACACTGACACACACTTTCTTGGAAAATCCAGCACAAACAGTGTTTCCTTCATTACTGGAAAAGATGACTTTTTCTTTAGTACATATCAGGGGTCAGGTTAAATGAAAAATACATGTCTTTAACTGTGAAACCCACATGTGGTACAGGAAGATGCTCCCTCCGTCAAAGGCACCTGGGAACTGAAGTTAAAGCAAGATTGGTAGGTACACATCCCCTCACCCTCACATTAGCACTGGAGCCATCCCAGAGCAGGCAAATTCATTCTGGGAGATTTTCAGTCATTGTGTGATACAGTGGACAGAACCCTTAGGATCAAGCAAAACATAACAATCTGCCTTTTTCAGACTTGCTGCAGTGGCTTATAAAAGACTGAACAAGTAAGATGACTTTCTCACCTGGCCTTAGGGGCCTTCACTGAACAATAGGTCTCTTGGGAATCATCAGGTCTGGATTGTCGGGAAGGTGAGTCAGACTGGGAAGCAGGATGTCTTTGAGCATGTGCATGAGATTCTTTGGCGATGTCCAAGTCTTCTCCTTCTTATTACCTTTATCAGATTATGTGAACAGATGTGTGGTTTTCAAAAGATCCCAAACCTTGAGTTGTGGTGAAAACTCTTTTGCATGCAAATGAAATTGTCAGGTCCAGTGTTGACATTCAAGTTCTTGTTCTGTCCCATTCTAAAAAATGTTTAAACGTTATGAGAGTCTCAGCACTTGTTGTGAAAGGATTATCAGTTTATGTTTCTCTAGCTTTTAATTCACTATCTCCAGGTGACAAGACCTAATTCATCATGCTGGCAGAGCTAACTGCTTTTTCCCAGAGTAGAACTCAAGGACTTCTAAGTAAAAGAAGACCATCCTTCTAGGACTGATTGCATCCCAAAAGCTGCCTCAGTAGTAAAGATAGGCAGGGAATGACCTTAGAGGGCCAGCAAAAAGGGAACGTAATAGGACTGCTAGAGGGAATTTAATGGGATCCTATTGGAAATCAAGGGTCATGGTGTCACTTATTCTAAGGGTATCACATCAGCTAAAACAGATTCCAAATGTAGCAGAGTCCCCAGATGAATGGAGAGACTGTTCTTTGAGGAGCAGAGATAAGCTGGCAACCCAGCAGCTGTGGGTGTGTGAGTTCATTCAATGCTTGGGCCTCCCATTATGATTCAGTTGCTCTGCAGGATTGTTTTCTGCCTGCTAAGGGCATGAGTGCATGAGGAAAGCTGCCTCCTTCTCCATAAAGGACTAGTGGGAGGATGGCCCTTCATCAGATCAGAAGGTAAGGGGGCTTAGAATCTTAGGGAGCCCACCCATCCCTGACAGACATCAGAAGTTATGGCTACCTCTCCTAAAGGGATGGGCAACCTCGATGGAAAACAGGAAATTATAAGGGCTCTATTACAAATTTTAAAAGGGAACTTCTATATGATTCAACAATTCCACTTCTGGATATATACTGCAGGACTTGAAAGAAGGATCTCAAAGACCTCTCTGTGCTCCCAGGCTCATAGCAGCATTGTGAACAAAAGCTAAGAGTTGGAAGTAACTCCACTGTCCATCAACAGATGATAAATGTGGAACATACACATGATGGAATATTATTCAGCTTTAGAAGGGAAGGGAATTCTGATAAGCTACCACCTGAACGAGTCTTGAAAACCTACTAAGCGAAATAAAACAGTCACAAAAAGATAGATTCTGTATGAGTTCACTTATTCAAGGTACCTCAAGTAGTCAAATTGAAAGAAACAGTGGAATGGTGATTACCAGCAGCAGGAGTCGTAATGGGAGCTGTTGTTTAATGGACAGAGTTCCAGTTTCAAAAGAGGAAAACAATCTGGAGATCAGTTGCACAGCAACGTCAATGTATTTAATGCCATTGAACCATACATACATGTGGTTAAGACAGTAAATTTTATGGTTTTTTTCACCAAAATTAAAAATAACATTACAAAAATTAAATTGACTTTTAAAGAGCTGGGAAACATAACAGCAAGAAAACAAACAACAACAACAAGCCCTGATTTTCATAATTTAATGAGACCAACTTCCCTTTTGTTTTCCTGATAGAGAAGACTTGGGGAATATGGGTGCATAAATATTCTTTGGAGTGCTTGCCCTAAGGTGGTAGGTATACTTAGGTTACTCTGGAAGCCAGCCAGCCAGCATCTAAGAATTATAGTAGTTTATCTACAAATGTTGCATGCCTCCCTTGGTGGGGAAAAAAATGAATGAATGACTAAGTAAAATAAAAGGTGATTCAAAACTTTCTGGCCTATTTCCAGGATCAAGGCTGAGGAACCATGCTAAAGTACCCACCCAGAGTCACACTCCACACCTACACACTTCTCTGTTGCTGCTGCGAGCTGTCTAGGATGTCTGGGAAAGCTGGCATGTGAATGAATGGACACAAGGGATGTATGAAACAGTCTTCCTTCCTCCCTCCTTCCCTTCCTTCCTTCGTTCCCTCCTCCTCCTCTTCTTCCTCCTTCTTCTTCTTCTTGGTGCTGGGGATTGAGCCTAAGGGTATCTAACCACTGAGTTACATCCCAGCCTAGTTTATTTTATTTTTATTTTGAGACAGGTTCTTGCAAAATTGCTGAGGTTGTCCTTGAACTTGAGATCCTCCTGCCTCAGCCTCCCAAATCACTGGGATTACAGGCATGCACTACTGTGCCCAGCATGAACCACTTTTTCTATTTAGCTTGGAAAGTATAGGTAGCTCCAGCTTCACTGTCTCTAGGGCACCTGTCCTGCCCCTCTCAGACTGTGTGTGCTTACAGTGTTCTATGCATGCTCATATCTCAGTATTTCTCATGCTGTGTTGTAATTACTTGGTATATCTCTTACCTCCATCTCAACCCTGTCTGTGAATTCCTTGAGAGCAAAGAGGTTTTGACTACCAAAACAATGCCTAGAATATGGTGATAATGACATCAGAGCGAGGATGGACTTTTTGGACAACTACTCATGTATATGAATTAATTCAGGTCATATTCTGGCCCCGGTGTTGGCTTCATGCTCAGAATTTCTTTGAGTTCCACCTTCAGCTTCCATGACTTGCCTCATTTCAGTAATCACCCATCCTTTCCCTAAATCTGCATGTGTAGTTTGTGTTTGTTTTGGTTATACATGTCCTTATTAATCATGTGTGGGTGTCCATGCCTCCATTATCTTCTGAACTTCTCAAGGACAAAGCAATACAGTCTTTGCATCCAATACAGTCTTTGCATCTTCCCAAAGCACTGCACATTGAGACACCAAGTTTATAAGCCATTGCTGTTGGAGGAGTGTCAGCATGATGAACTGAGGTTGACACCTGCGTGTCCTGCCAGGACCTCAAAAGATAGCTCATCATCTTTTCTCCATAGACCAGCTCATTTTTCTGAATTCTTTGAGAGGTGGTTGTTTATGTGGCTTTGTTTTTGAGAAAAGGCGCTTTTCTCAATGGCATTATGTCATAGTCAAAGACTCTTGGCTCTCAAGGAACTCTTTGACTGGTGGGCAAGACATATACCAAATTATTAAAGTAGAGCATGCAAAATGCTGAGATATGAGTAGGTGCTGAATAGTATAGGAGCACCTTGCAGCCTGGGAGGGGCAGGAAAGGTGCCCCAGAGAGGACAAAGCTGGAGCTGTACTTTTGCTTTTAAAGCAAAATAGATATAGTCTCCCACTTCTTTTTTTTTATAATTGTTTTTAGTTGTAGATGGATGCAATATCTTTATTTTATTTATTTTTATGTGGTGCTGAGGATGGAACCCAGTGACTCACGCATGTGAGGCAAGCATCTACCACTGAGCTACAGCCCCAGCCCTCCCACTTCTTAACACTTAAAGTCTTACTGTGATTCATGACTCTGACTTTGTTCATACTTACCGTATCTTGCATATACCTACAATTTAGGCGTTGACTGCTTTTGATTATTTTCACACAATATTCCAAATGACCCTTCCCTTCTCACTCCCATTATCATTTCCTCATAGCAACGGACACCTAGACCAGGGGATTTGTATGCCAATTTCTATCTGTTGGTGCGTAGAGCAGAATTTTGAAAAGACTCTGAGGCCTTGTCTAAAAGCTACAGAAAGTTTTCATCTAATAGCAGTATGTGTCATGGATCTTGGAGAGAGGAGTTGTGAACCAAATGCTGAGATTCTGCCATCTCTGACCAAGAAAAATGCAATAATCTTGTTTTTTTCCCTTATTCCTCTTTTAATCCATCTTATATAGTGACCCAAAGTTGACACTTGATATGGCACTATGACATCTTGCCTCCTAGAACAATATATGACAGCCCATTGCACCCCAGCATCTGTCAAGCCTCAGCTTTGTCACTCCTCAAAGCAGGAGTCCCTGAAGCCTTCCACCTCTGGCTCATTCATGCCTGGGAGCTGAGCTGGTCTAGATTAAGACTGGAAATCTATCAGTTGTCCCAACCCCTCCAGATGTGGGGCCTGGAGTTTATCTTGTCTGCCCATAGACTTGGCATTTGCTCTGCCTCCAATAAGCCCTGAGTGCCAACTGAACTTCCAGGTCACAAAACTTTCTTTTTTTCATTTCTTCCTCTCCATATACTCAGGCATACTGACCTCTGGATGGGTCTAAGCTTCTGCCACAGGTCACCTGTCTGCTCTTGCATTTGTGCTTTGAACATACCTGGCTTGTTGCTTGTGCTCCTAGAAACTTAAGACTTGCTAGATTCCTTACTCCTGGTCCAGGCTGGGTTCTGGACATATATGTGTGATTTGGTCTGAACAACATTGAGGCTTATAGAAATCTATTAGAGGGCTGCATCCATCAAACTAATCTTTTCCCTAGTATTATCACAGCCTAATCCTTACACAAGGCTGGCACATGCTCTGGACCACTGTATGGGACCAGTCAGTTCAGCCTATAGAAGTCAACCATTTCCCTACTCCCCTGGCTCAGATTCTATTCTTTTCCCAACAGACCCAGCATATTCTGTGCTTGAGATGAGTAATAACAAAGGTCTCATTTATTGAGCTTGCTACATGCCAGGAGCTTGGATAAGTGCTCTGTACACCTCACCTCACTGTATCTTCACAATGACCCTAGACGGCATGTACAATATCATGCCCATTTTACACAGGAAAGAAAGCAAGACTTGGAGAGGTTAAACAATTAGCTTTGCATTCACCCATATAGTAAGAAGGGCTGGAATTTTAACTTACAGTATCTGAATCTAGAGTTTATGTTTTTAATCACTATTCCGGAGATTAATAGCCCATGGTAGAATTCTGGCCATAGTTGTGTTTGGTCACTAGATATATATTTTTTAATGATGGCCAACTGAAAACTCAGAAGATACCACATAAAAATTTAGATTTATGACTTCTCCTTACAAAATGGAAAGGTCCGGCAGTGTAGTTTCCACACCCTATAAGGCAAAAATCAAAGAAGCTCCATGTTTTTCCTTTCTGTGGGGCATGAGCACTACAGTTCTCTGTATTCACTATCCCCTCTGCACTAGTTCTCAATGATACCATAGACCCAAATCATTGCAGATGGCTGGGCCCTAGCCCAGAGTTTCTGATTCAGTAGGTCTGGGTAGGGCCTGAAAATTCACCTTATTACAGTACAAGTGTCAGGTGTCATTTCTTATAATATTAGTGCCATCACTATTTTGACATTCAGTTCACCCTTCTACCCACCCTTTTCTGTTCATACTGCCTATAAACATTTGGGTTTGCAACTCAGCTGCTGTGTTATACTAGCATCAAGGAATTCAGGGCTCTTCTATCTCTTCCTAAATTCCTGTTAATCTCTGACATGAGCCTTAAATCAAATCTGGATTTCTTATCATCCTGACTTCTTCTTTCAATTAAAAAAAATAATGTGACCACTTTATTCAATTTCACAAAGGCAAGAGAAGACTTTAAGAGAACCAAAGCAAGCATGTTGCAATAGCTTCTTCCCTGGAGCTGGAAGGGGCCCACAGAAAAGAGGCATTTCCTATACAAAAAAGATAAGAGGTTCTACTAGCATAATCCTTTGGTGGCTCTAAAAGTCACAGAATTCACTTGCAACTACTTCACCATTCTGTTCTTCCGGTATCACTTACTGTGTAGTCTCAGCCAAGCTGTCTTCTCTGGTTAAAGAAAGTCTAATTATTTCAGGAGATATGTATTGGGCAATTGTCTAGAAAACATAATGTATCAATTCAAAAAAAAAGTTCATTTGGCTTTGCTCCACCGAGGATGTCCTGTTACCATCTTTAGGGACAGTCTCATCGTCACAGATTAAAAATGCTCTTCCTAATTAGCCTAGGTAGAAATAACTCTCTTCTCTCAGAACTTAAATTATAGCCATTTCCATGACACTCATCCCCATGCTTTCTTTTTTTTTTTTTTTTTTTTTGGTACTGGGGATTGAACTCTGGGGTACTCGACCACCGAGCCATATCCCCAGCCCTATTTTGTGTTTTTATGTAGAGACAGGGTCTCACTGAGTTGCTTAGCACCTCACCATTGCTGAGGCTGGCTTTGAAATCGCGATTCTCCTGTCTCAGCCTCCCTAAGTGCTGGGATTATAGGCTTGAGCCACCGAGCCCGGCTCCCATGCTTTCTTGAAATATAAAATTATCTGTTCCCATGTCTCCCCTAAGAGATTATGAGGCTTTTGTTGTTGTTGTTGTTTTGTTTGTTTTAGCCTAAAATGGGATCTAAACAACTTTGCAGACTTCATGATGCTCAGTATTATGCTTCGGTTTCAGGTAGTACCTGGGTCAGTCTTAATGTTTAGATAAATGGCAGGATTGGAGCGCAAAGTCATAAAAAGGCAAAGAGCAGAGCAGAGGTTAAGAGACTTGGGACCACCTGAGTTCTCTGTGATTAACTCAGGTATAGCAAAAATAGAAGCAGAAAATAATGATCTGTCATGAAAAACTGCAAGAATAACACCATCTATAATGTGAGTGCCGAACTATGTGGTGGTAACTATAAGAGAAATAAATACATGTTAAAAAAGGAGCTGGATGTGATGGTATACAACTGTAATCCAGCGACTCAGGAGGCTGAGGCAGAAGGATCACAAGTTCAAAGCCAGCCTCAGCAGCTTAGTGAGGTCCTAAGCAACTTAGTGAGACCTTGTTTCAAAACAAAAAAAAAAGGGGGCCTGGGGACATAGCTCAGTGGTTGAGTGACCCTGAGTTCAATCCCTGGTACCAAAACAAGCACACAAAATAAAACAAAACATCAGAGAAGGCTGGAATAAGTAGAGAAACTGTGTAGAGCTGCTGAGATAAATCACACATATCTGAACCAGATATTTGAGTAGTGTAGTGTTCCAATTTTCTGCTGCCAAGGTCACAAAGATATTCTCTTTTGTTACCTTTTATTTTGTATTTTATTCAATTTTTTGAAATTTATTGATAGTTCCACTATGGCTCAGCATATAGCCAATTTTAATGAGTAGTCTAAATTTATTGACAAGTGTTCATTCTGCAATTAATTCATCCATTGGGTTAAATACACTAACTTGTTTTTGAAATCTACCATATATCTTCACTGATACTTCAAATTACTAGTTATTTTATTACAAGAGTTGAGAATTTGCTATTTCTACATTTAGATGTATCAAATATCCATGTATATAATATTCCATGTCATTAATACAAATTTATTTCTTTTAATATTTTTCTTCATTTTAAGTCTACTTTAACTGATAAAATTATAGCTACTGGATTATTTGTTTTGTATTAAATTGTTTATCTTTTCCTCTTTATTTCCTTTCAAACTTTCTCTGTCCTTATAAATAGAGTGCCTTATAAGCAAAATTTAATTGTAAGTTAATCCATAATTATTGCCAATTTATTGGAACATTTAGCCATTCAATTCAATGTATAATTTTGTTAAAATTGATGATTATACCCTTTTTTATTTTCTTATATGTTGTTCCTTTTGAATTAATC
>CM053405.1:48159464-48371615 GCA_028644305.1 Xerus rutilus | reverse complement strand
TTTGGTACTGGGGATTGAACTCAGGGGTACTCGACCACTGAGCCACATCCCCAGCCCTATTTTGTGTTTTATGTAGAGACAGGGTCTCACTGAGTTGCTTAGCACCTCGCCATTGCTGAGGCTGGCTTTGAACTCACGATTCTCCTGTCTCAGCCTCCCTAAGTGCTGGGATTACAGGCTTGAGCCACTGCGCCCGGCTTGAATTAATCATTTTTATTCTTCCATTTTGTCTTTTGTTATTTTGTAATTCCTTATTCTTTTAACTTTTTGTTTTAATTATTACCCTAGAGATTATAACAATGTTTTTGAATTATTTCAGGCTAATATAAACTAGAATACTGACTATATCCTGGACAATGTAAAGATCTTCCAACACCCTAGCCCTATTTATTCCCTTCCTGCCTTTTATGCTATTTTCTTTGCCAAGCCACTATTGTTGTTTTACACAGTTAATATCCACTGAGATTCACCTGGGTTTTTAACCTATTAGAGTATTCTTCATTCCTGCTTATATCACTATTCTTCCATCTGGCATCATTTTCTTCTTCCAGGAGAAACCTTTTTGATAAATCTTTTGATGTAGGTAGACTGGTGGTTAATCCTCTTGATTTTTGTCTTAAATGTCCTTGTATCATCTTAACTTTTGAAGAATATTTTTGCTCGGTATAGAACTTAAGATTATTAGCTGTTTCGTTTAATACTTTAGAAAATATATCGTTATATCCTATTTTATATTGTGCCTTTGAAGATAATAGCATCTTTTCCTTTTTTTCTCCTATTGCTTTAAAGAGTTTGTCTGTATCTGTGTGTGTGTGTGTGTGTGTGTGTGTGTGTGTCCCTCTCTTCCTGTTTCTCCCTTCCTCTCTCTTGTGTTTTATTACAACGTGCCTTCCAGTAGTTTTCTTTGTATATTCTTTGCATGGGAATCATAGGACTTCTTAAATATGTGATTGGATGTTTCTTTAAATCTAGGAAAAAAATTGGTAAATATCTCCTAAACCATTCCTTCTGCCTCATTCTCCCATTTCTTTCTAAAATTTCGATTACTTATGCGATACCTTTCAATATGTCCCATACACCTCTTCTTCTTTTCTCCTGCATTTTAATTTTTTTTATTTCTCTGTGTTAATTGGTATGTTTTCTACTGAATTTTCTTCCAGTTCACCAGTATTCTCTTTGGCTATGTTAATACCCATTCATTGAATTTTAATTTTGATTATTATCTTTCTTGGTCTTATAACTTTATGGACTCTTATTCTCTGGTGAAATTTTCCATCATTTCATATACATTTTTGAATGTATATGAAATGATAGCTCCAAGAGCTATCAGACAGTGAGTTGTGTCTAGTGTATATTTTTTCTTTTAGCATTGTATTTCAGTTGTCTCTTTCTTTCTGGTGTGTCTAATGACGTTTTTTTACTGGCATGCCTATTTTATTGCATTCTGAAAATTATATATAAAAAATTGCATAAGGCATGAATGGCATTAACTTCCTACAGAGGGAATTTATTTACAGATAGAATTCCTAGGGAGAGAATTTATCTTAGGCAGAGATAGTCTAGAATATCACATCAATCCAGGCAAGGCCCTTCTTTGGGCTTTTTGAAGTCTGGCTAATTTAGTCTGTTTTACTCTTGGGCATAGTCCCTTAAGGATCTGGATTGAAAGTGCATAGTATTCTTTGGGACCACTCTCCCTGGCAGCCTCTGAACAAGCTTTCATATCCCCATGCACTGTGAGACTGTCAAAATTTCTGCTTAGCTTTTTAGCCTCTTAGAAGGCTTCTGCTTAGCTTGCCAACTCTTGCCCTGAAGACGTACTAATAATCAGCTTGGGAACCAGCAAATGTTTCAATGGGAGAGTGAGTGAAAAATGTCAGATTTACTTCTCTGTGCCTCTTTCTGGTTTCTTGGTATATGCCTTTCTTGTTTGCTCTGGATTCCAACTTTTTCTCTCTCCAGCTCAGTGAGATTGAAGCAATTATTATGCTATAGTATTTGCTGTTCAGCAAATATTTTGAGAGGAAAAGATGCTTCAGTGAGTGAAGAACTAGTGTCAATTCATTTCCCTTTATTTCTAGTTTGGTCTTTGAAGTCCTGGCTATTTTGGTTGCTGTCCTATTCCTTCAAAGAACTGTACTTTCTGGTCCTAAATTTTATCTAATTATATATTCCCAAGGCAGGGTTAATCTGATACATGCTATTTTATCATAGCTAGAAGTGCAAGTCTCTTATATGTAATATTTTAATACATTTAAAAGAAAGTATTCATATATTTCTTATAAATTAGAAACAAATTATAATTATTATCTAACTGGATCAAAAGGTTGGGAGAGGGCAAGTGGGAGAGGGCACCTTTTAAGGATAATATGTGCCAATACATATCGATGATAATTGATCCACAGTCCTTCAACATAATCTTCTTGCCTTGATGCAGATAAATGATATCATTTGCTCAACTAAAGCTCTTTTGATAATAAAACCTTTTCAATACTTTCACTTTTTAAAAATTTTGGACCATTCCATCTGACTCTATAAAATATGTCAAATCACATTTTACCTTGATGCTCAGCCACAGTTATCAATAGCAAAAAATAAACTTGGAATTATTTTTTTTATAAATTCCTGATGAGATTATTTTTGTCAAATTTTAATTTTTCTTCTATATCCCATGCAGTTGATAGTAGTTAAGACTATTAACTTATAATTAATCATTTAGATATTTTATGATAGTCTTTAATAATTCTATAACTACATATTTATTTTTATTTAGTCAATTAATAGAAACTCCACTCTCCAGAGTGGCTAAATATACAGGAACATGTATATTTTATACACTGGTCTGGTTTTCTATATGTCGTTAAAGACATATAAAAATAATTCAGAATTTTGCTTTCCATTTATAATTTTTATATAATAACTCCACTTCAAAATATTTGTAATATGCAAATAATCATACATGTGCAAAAACATATAAATAGAAGTTTGTTTTTCATGTCAGACGGGTAATGTGCTGACGCGGTAGCAAGGTTCAGAGGTAAGCACGTCTCTCACAGCAGCGTGAACACCCAATCATCACGCTTATGAACCAAAGAGGATCTATAAATAGACATATATTTTTAAGCCTTGTTTATAAGAGCAAAATATTTGCAACAGTATTAAATAACTTGAAACATCCAACAACAGGGCATTGTGTTATGAAAGCAAGACATCCATGAGATTGCATTTTATGCCTCCGTTTACAAATATTATTTTAGAAGAATATTTAGTGACAGTAGTTTAACAATCATTTTAAAGAACCACCTGGAGTTTGAACTGTTGGGCTAGGACAAGGGTAAGAGGAAACTTCACTATTTAGGTGATTTAGAAAAACACCTTGAAGGCTTTGTTTTACTTTAAAAGTCATGACCTTCCTTGTAGACATAGTCCAGGGAAAAAATGTTTAGGCAAAGAAGAGTTCTATTCCATTGCTTTAGAAAGCAAAGGAATTTGGGAGTGGGCTTTGGCAACTCCCTCATAGGAGTGAGAAGGAGTTTAGATGAATACTGGAAGAGCAGAGGGGTTTCAGTGGCTGGATGGCCAGTGTTAATCATCCTATGGTGGGAGGGGCTTCAGAACTTCAGGATGCAAGTCTAACATTAAATGTTATGTTGTTTTCTATGCTGGATGAGAATAGCATGCAGTTTGTTCGACTGTTAACCTAAGTATCATAAACAAACTACAAATAAAATACTGTGGTTCTGATATTAACTCTTAGTCTTCCCCAGTCCAATAGTGAGAGCCCAAGAAGGCAAGCTATGGCTTCAAAAGCCGTCTCAGCCCTGGTCTGGCTTGCTTCCTGTTCTTTCATCCTTCTCATTGTCTGACCTTCTTTCCTTTCCCCATTTGTATTCTTTATGGCCTCATGGAATTTCCCTATTCAAAGATTTTTTAACACCAATTACAGAGAACTCTGTTTCATCTGCCAACATTTAAGCTCCATGACATGTAGTATTTTGCTGTGAATGTTTTCTCTCTTTACTTTTTCTTTCTCTTTTTTTTTTTTTTTTTTAACTTGTGCTTTGGCTTTTGCCTGGAGGGAACAACTTCCAACTTAAATCTATCCCCAGAAAAGTCTCCTTCAGGAGTTGATAACTGTTTCTGGTGTAGTTCCATGGCACATTCCCCTGCCTGCGGTCTTTCATGCAGGTCTTGCTGTTGTCTTCTTTCTAGAGTCTCCTTTCCCACCTGGCCTTCTCTATTCCTGGTTATATTTCTGCTGTAGTCACTACAGATGCTGTTCCTGGTAAGCCTTAGCCTTTCTTTCCTCTGAAAGCTCTCAGCTGCTGCCCGGATCTGACAGAGGCTGCTGGAAAATGTCAATGATGAAAGTCCATAGACACATGCAAAGACGCACGCTTAGAAGGAATGTTATATCTTTTTCCTTTTATCCTTTGTTGTAAAACATTAGTCACTCACCACCACCATCACCACTTTGTTTTCAAATAAGAATGTTTTATTTAACATACACAGACAGTGTCTTTGCTAACTGAATTCTTTTGAGTTGAAAGTGAAGTTCAATGCATTACATCATGTCAGTATTTGATCCCATTACGTTCTTTATTTCGGGGTTTTTTTTTTTTTTGGTTGTAATTTTAGTGGATTTCACTTTATTTCTTTTAACGATTTTATCATCAACCTCCTGATTACGATTCTGCAGGCTGACCTGCTTTTTAGCTCTCTCTTTAAATGTAGCTCAGATACATCCCCAGGTTCCCAAACTACAAACCAGAGTAAATATCCTGTAACTGGTAATGCACTTCAGAAAAATCAATTGTTATATAAAGGGCAGTTTCTCCTGAGAACTCCATTTGAATGGGATCTGAATATTCATTTCTTAAGATATGAATTGCCTTACCTCAGTAATTTTAGCACATTGCCTGGGCAGCAGTCTATATCCAACACTTTTGACATGTTATTCCTGTGAGATTTTTCAATAGTAGAAGCTGTCACTATCAAGCAAAAGGAAGATTTGTAAATTGCTTCTGTTTGGGGAGGGGCCATATCTGCTAGTCACTGGTGTTTAATACATCAAATTAGGTTTCTAAGTTTCAGGTATTATATTTGAGCTTAATATTGCCTTCGAGCAGGTTTTCTAACATAGGAAGGCATAAAATGTTTTGAATAGACTGCTAATGAAGAGTTAGAGAATGTATTATGCTTTAGTGAGAATGAACTTGTCCCTAATAATAAAAAAGTATTTATTAGACAATAGACATTGGGCTGGGTCCTGGGAACAGAACCAGCTACATAATTTCCAGGACCCAAATGCAAAATGAGAATATGGTGCTCCTTGTTAAAAACAAAGAGTTAAAAAAAAAAAAAAAAAAAGAATTCCAAACCAGGGTGTTCAGTGAAGTACAGGACCATTCCAAGTCCTGGGAATCTGTGACCACACAGGTCATGCCCATTAAGCAGGCCAGATCTGGGAATGTGGTTGTGAAATCCCTGGCCTCAAGGGATCAAGTAAGAGAGAACCAGACTAGTCCCTAGGAGGGAAGAAAAATGCCCTAGAATCCATTTATGCAGATTCCACAGGCAGTCCCATGACTGAAATATACAGTTTACAATTAAGTAAATATAAATGCTGATAGATATCTGAGCTTTGAATCTTTCTCTCTTTTTAATTGTTAAACAGAAGCCACAGATGCAAAACTGCCAGAGGCGATATTCCCCTTCTCCCAGCCAGTCAAATTAGCCTTTCTCACTTTCAGGCAATTTTCTCTACACAATGGATTCAGTTTTAAAATCTTGCTTGAAAGCCTTGAGGGCGTCATTATCTCCTTTCCTCAATTACCTGGGCTTGGAGAGCAAGGTGGTCTCCAGAAGCTTGGTGATTGGCAGGGCTATATTTCCTCCTGCTCTATCTACCAGGTGTGTTTTCTAATTGAGCCCAGACTTTATGTGATGGTTAACTTTGGGGAAGGCCCCTCAAGGGATCCATGTGAGCCAGCACCATCCAGTCCACTGGAGGCTCAGATGAAAAATGAAAAGGTAGAAGTAAAGTCTCTCTCCCTTTCCCCTTGGACCTTTGTCCTCAGACTGGGGGCCATGCCATCTGCTTCCTTGGTTCTGAGGCTTCCGGACTTGGACTGAGCCTGCTCCTGGCTTCTCTGATTTTCCGACTTGCAGATGGCCCATCATCTTCTCAGCCTGTAAGCCAATTTCCCTAATGGACTTCTCCTCATATATCCTATTTCCATGCTCGGAGAAACCCTGGCTGGTACACTTGATGAGAAGTTGTAGAAAGAGAGCACAAAGTGAACAGTGAGGCCTTCTGTGATGGTGCAGGTCAGTGTCCAGCCCCACCTCTGCTTCTGCGGGGGATTCACTATGAGGGAAATAAGAATCACAGGGCAAGTACAAGGGATGAGTTGCCTCCGTCTCTGGAAGTCACAGGAACCAGCCTTGTTATAAACCAGCCTTATTACATCATCCTTGCTCTGAGCCAGGTGTTGTTCCAGCCTCCATCACTGTAGTTACTTTTTACTAATACTCTCACTGCACTCATTTTCACAGGGAAAACAAGCTCAACAAGGGAAGGTAGCCAGGATGCAAATCCAGGTATTTTGGTCTCTGGTGCCTGGACTCTTCACCTCCACACAACTCCTTGCCTTCTCTGTTGGAGGATCTGGGTGTGTGTAGGTTAAAACCATCATATGGACTGAGGCCCCAGCTCATTGTGCAAATAAGCCCACTTTGTCCTTTGTTCCCCAATACAGAATTCACTCCAGATAAGACTTTGAAGGAAGAGGTGTTCGTTGTCTTGGTCCCTCAGCTGAGAAGTTAAGGAGCTGAGCTTCATCTGCAAAGTGGAGTAAGAGCCAGAAGCACTAGGTGTAAGGAGGAGATAAGCTGGTCCTGATGGCAGAAGCTGGCTAGGAGCTCCTGAGGAGCCTTCTCAGAGAACCGGGGAGATAACATAGGTGGTGGCCATGGCTGAGGACATAAGGTGGCCATGCTTAAATGCCCAACAGGCTGCCTAAGTGTGCTCAGAGTGCCAGAGAGATTGTGATGGATTCAGCTTTGAGGAATTTATCCAGAATTTAGAAATCTGGAAATCCAAAATGAATTCATATCAGTTTCAGCAGAAATGGATTTTGTGCTTGTGTTTGATGGTTTTGTATAATGTTTACTATGAATGATGTGGGCTATGATGGATAGCAAAACCTTATCAATGCCTATGACCGCTAATGGTCTTAACCTGTTTTGGAACACCATGAGGCTCTTTCTACCCTATCACCATTCATCACAGTTGAGTCCCTCCACAGACTGTCCTGGTGCCTAAAATTCCACAATGGAGTTCTCATTTTGGAAAGGTAAGAACTTTTGCTAATACTTCTAGCATGCTAATCATCTCTCATTCATTAACCAAACTTAGGGGATGATAACAGACACCCAAAATTTCAAGATCAAAGATAAGGGCCTAGGGAAATATGACCTCAAAATGGGAAAGATACTAAATTAGGACAGGAAATGGCATGTGCCTTCCTATTAACTAGAGTTGGTCCTGTTCATATTTTAAGTCATTTCCCTTCTCTAGTTTAAATATCTTTCTCTTAATTCCTTGAACTGTACCTGTGAACTCTCCCCTTACCTCCATGTGAAACTCAGGGCCCAGCTGAATGTAGACTTGATTCTGTGTCTAACCTGCCTTTCCTCCCACATACCAAATCCCCTCAAAGGCGCCTCTGCACATATTAAAAGATACTTTGTGGAGGATACAGAAAATCTCTTGGGTACAATGGGATTATACCAAAATGATAATAACAATGTTTCCTATACTAATTTATTCATTAAGAACTTGGCATATAGTCATTCACTTAATTTTCACAAAAAATTATATGAAATGGATGGACACTCTCATATCCCTATTTATTTCCCCAGATAGGGAAGCTGAACTCTCATTATTCATTACCTCACTCTCCTTCCATGCTCCCAAACAGGCTTCAGCTTTAAAACATGGTTTCATATTCATGATCTTATCAGTTCCTCATGTAATCCTACTGGGGATGAATTATTAAGCCCATTTTAAAGATAAGGACACTGAGCCTCTGAAGTTTAAGACTTATCCTTCTTTGTAAGGTACTTTTTGAGTTTTGTTATAGCACAACTGAATCATCTGTTGTGAAGAACTGTTTTCTACTGAAGTGAGAAAGGCTAGCCCCCTGGGAGCAGAGAAAAAAAGGCATTAAAATGGACTCCATTTGCGCGACCTTCAGTATTGTACCTTGCCTCACAGAAAACCCACATACGTGTTTTTTGAATTGAATTGAATCCAGTTCTTTGGTATGCACTTTCCTCCTGAACAAACTAATGCCAATTCAAAAGTAAAAAACACAGCCTGCTTTCTAAAACACTTAGGCTTTTGCAAGACTTAAGGTCCTTCAGACTCCTATAATTACCCTCACTTTATTGCTACATACCAATTTAGTGTCCAAATTGAAAAATGGAATAAATGTTTACCAGAAACCCATTTACTTGTCAACTTCAACAATGAGTCTGGGATGAGAAACAATATTCTCTGAGCTGAAGGGTGTAATTTTACCACCCAATGCCATTGTCAATGTTGCATCAATTGAAAATCAATAAATTTCAATCAGTTCCCTAGATCCTATTGCCTTAACCTTTGGGTGGCAAAAGGGCTCTTTCTGTTCCTGACAGCTGTGGGCCTAGTACAGTTTTGCTTTTTCCATATAATCAGCAAAGTTCAAACTGCTTCCTGATTGAAGCAAATTGCTCAGCAACTCCTGGAAAATGATTGGAAATTGTTTTCCAGTTTCCAACAATGACCACGGGAAGTGAATGCGATTGTAGGCCAGGCTCTCAGCATCTCTGCAGGCCCTTGTTGTTCTTTTCTTGTTTTTCCTGTTTCATTATTTTTATTTTTCCTGTGTTTATTGTGGCAATCTGAAGTTCTGTGGACCACTATATCCTCCTCCAAGAGACAGGGTGGCCTCCAGTTGGAATTTGCGTCAGCAGAGACTTTGCATTGCAAACACCAAAGAATCCACTGTCCCCAGCCTTGTCCCCAGCCCCTACTGCTCCAGAAGACTTCAAAATCCCACTAAAGACTCCTGGTCAAGTTCAGGTGGGCTTCTCCTTACACTAGCTAACTCCTGGCATAGTCAGTTCTTTCATCTGTCTACCCCTATGTGTATTATTTTGCCAAATTTCCTCCTGTTGAAAGCGCTCTGCATGGTTTTTCAGAATAATCTTTTAATTGTATTCTAAAATATGGTTTTTTTTTATAGGAACTTGGGAAGAAAGGGAGGAGTTAAATGTGCAGGCTCAAATTGCCATCTTAGAACGGAAGTCTTGACATTCTTTTCAAAAACAATTACTAATACAATTTATAGTCCTGTTTATGGCGTAAGAGTAAAAAGCCCATGAAAATGCTCAGCACTGTAGGAAATGAATGGTTTATTAAGCTGTTGACTGTGCTCTAATCCGGGCTTCAGAATGATTAACTAACAAATCCATCATCTAGGGGAAAGCTGGCTTGGCAGAGATTAATTCTTAAACTATTCTTATTTGGGGCATTGTTGTTTGGTTTCTATTTGGGAGAACTTCCAGAATTGTTTAAAAGCATTGTGTGTGTGTGTGTGTGTGTGTGTGTGTGTGTGTGTGTGTGTGTGTGTTTTAAATTAAAATAGAAATAACCTGTTTTTTATATGGTTCTTGATATACTCCATATATTCTAGTTGATTTTGATCACTTTAATGGTGAAAAATACCAGAATTCTAACAGGGTTTCTAAAGGTATTTCATCTGGACCAAAAGGGAAAGCAGGTGTATCAGTTAGGATTTGATTGATAGCAGGTACCAAAAAAAACCATGTTAACTTAAGATCAAAGGGGGAATTTATTATAAGGCTATAGTGGGGATTGGGGGAGTCTTCCAGAATCTCAAATGCAGGTGAGACTAGGGAAGGATTTCAGTAACAATATATTCAGCTGTCAATCACAGAAAACTAGATATAATGGACTTCTCCCCTGTTCAAGTAAGTGGAAGTCCAGAGGTATGGAGAGCTCGTAGGTTGGTTTGCTATAGCAAGTCAATGATGTTATCAAGGGTCTTTCACCTCTCCACTTGATTTTCACAAAACCTGCTTGATCTTTGTGCTACTTCCCTTGGTCACAAGAGAGCTATCAACAATTCATAAGGTTACATCTTTCTGTCTTTCTTTGCCTGGATTCCCAGAGTCTGAGGCAAAAAATAATGTGTTAACATTATATTAGGGACAAGGATGTGATTTGAGATGCAGAAGGAAAAAGAAGAATGCAGTCAGAAAAGAGGAGAGAGCATACACAACAGGCCGCCTTTAGAAAGTTTGTACAAGCTACTGTGTCTTGGGACCATGCATGCTGGTGGGGAAATGGAGAATTTATCCACCAAAACTTTTGGTTCCTGAATCCCCATTAATCGGAGTCATTCCCATGGAACCCAACTCCCCTTGCTTCCTGGTTATGGCCACAGGCTTCTCCAGGAACCTGCTGGGAAAGCCAGAGCCCCCATAGGAGCAGGGAGGACAGTATGTAGGTATAGTGATCTCTCTTCCAGCTTCTCTATCTTTGGCCACAGCAGTGGCAACAATAGCGACCTGGATCCAGAAGCTTGGGAACAGCACGACTGTGGCTGGCTCCATGCTGGTTTACAAGCAAAGCAAATGCTCAGATAATGGATGGCACATAAACTGAGTCCAATTCATCATTTCTATCCTGGATGATGCTTCTTTCAGAAGCTTCCCCTTCTCTCTTTCTCGAATCCTCCAATAATCATCTTACTCCACTTCCTTGGTTCTACCCGGTGTCCCCATCCATCTCTAAACCAATACCTGTGCCAAGGGAATAGGATTATGATAAATGTGGGCTGTCATTTATTCATTTCCAAGGGCTACTTGGGTAGCTGTGAATATTAGAGTGAAAACTGAAGCAGTTTCCAAAAGAAGAATGAATAAATGTTGAAAAGACAACAGTGTCCACTTCAAGAAAATGCTTGGGGAGCTAGGGGTGTGACTCAGTGGTAGAGTGCTTACCTAGAATGCTAGAAGTCTTGGGTTCCATCCCCAGAAGTGAAAAAAAGAAAAATAAAAAAAATTTTAAAACTGAGAGCTGGGAATGCAGCTCATTGGTACAGTGCTTGTCTAAATGTATAAGGTCCTAGGTTCAATCCATAGTACCACCAAAAAAAAAAAAAAAACAAAAACAAAAAAAAACTGGCACTTAGTGATAGGTTTACTAAGATATAAAAATAGTAATAGTGTCAAGCACCACTTGCAGTCTCCCTCCTGTGTTTCAGTTCTGCACTGCTTAGAAAACTCTGTTTCTCCTCTCTACTCATCTGTTTGATTTCTCTCATTCTAAAGGCCTTCTTTGATGCTGACAGCGTATACTGTGACCTGGAATAGCATGACAGTTTAATTGTTTCAAATCTAGCCACACTCAAAGAGACTGACTCTTTCCTTTGGATCTAATTGATTCAACTTGATTCACATCTTCTCCTAGATCAACCCAACTGCAATCAGTGGGAAGGACAGCTGGAAGGGAGGGCTCACATAAGAATGTTTAGTAGAAGCTCAATCCAACAAGAGCCATGTGGAGGGTGGAAGTGTATTTAGAGAACAAAATAATATTTATAACATTCCTTGAGAATGCCATTTTTATATATGTTAAGGATCAATAAGTTAAACTGTGCATTGGCTCCAACATTGCCTCTGACCGTATATAAACTTTCCAAGTACTAACCACACATGGCCACATTGGTCTGTTGCTGGGCAATATCCCCTTCAGTTGCTGTTACATCTATTTTCATATCAAGGTTGGTGATAAAGCTTCCACCTCATTCCTGAAGGTATTTAACTTGAAATTCAGATTGTTGAAGTTTCACTACTTCTTGGAATATCCAGGAAATTACTCAGTCTGAGTAGCCAGTCCCCTATGTAAATGCAGACATGTCACCTTAAAAGCAGTATTTCAGTGAGGTCTGGTGGCACATGCCTGTAATCCCAGCAGCTCTGGAGATTGAGGCAGGAGGATCACAAGTTCAAGACCAGCCTCAGCAACTTAGCAAGAACTTGTCTCAAAACAAAAAAAATAAAAAGGGCTGGGGATGTAGCTTTACCACTAAGCTGTGAATATTAGTGTTCCTCTGAGTTCCATTCCCAGTATGAGAAGGCCCAGAGTGGGGATGAAGTGGTGCTGGAAATATAGCTCAGAGGTAGAGCACTTTCTGAGCATACCTGAGGCCCTGGGTTCAATCCCCAATTCTACAGAAGAAAAGTCAGCATATTCCACTGGTTAAGTGCATAGTCAACTACTACTTGCCAGATAAACAGGTGAGCTGATTAGTGCCCCTACACCACCAGTTCTGAAACTTCCAGCCAAACACACTCTTGAGATTTGTCATTTTCATGTTGGAATAGTAATTGCATATGCTAACATAAAGGGGCAAGAAAGTAATGACTGCCCATCAAAGACACCAGGTGGAAGCAAAAAATAGTCCTGAGGACAGATCTAAGAATAGAGAAATGAAAAAGAAATGAGAGTGTCTTTCAATACATAAGTGGGTAGTATCTTAGTCTATTTTGTCTTGCTATAGCAGAATACCACAAAGTGAGTAATTTATAGAGAAGAAATGTCTTACAGCTCTGGAGTCTAGTAAATCCAAAATTAAGGGACCTACATCTGGTGAAGGCCTTCTTGCTGATCATCTCAGATCACTGCTGGAAGGATTTTGGATCCTGCTGGTTGCCAGAAAGAATAATGCACAAGTCCACACTTACTACAATGTCATTATTGTGCTTCTTATTACTTTACCTATCTTTCAAAGGCTGAGAATGCTTCACAATATGTAATCTCTATTCTCGGTGTTCCTGTGAGATAGGCAGTTAAAAGAAATGGGGAACTCTTAGCACATCTGAACAATACTAAGCCCTTCTTCATAGTGTTACCTTAAGAAAACATGATGATGTCAGTAGCCAGATCTGTGCCCTCCCCCACACAATGCAGACTAAGCTTCTGTGCATGGGTGAGAAAGCATCTTATGAGCTGAATGCTAATTAGGAAAACTATTGAGAAAATGAGAGTAACATCCTGCAAATTAAAGGCAGTCAAAATGTGAAAGGAAATTAAATCTTCATTTTTTTTTTTTAGAGAAGAGAGGCAATTTTTCTCAGTAACATTTTGGCCCTTTTTCCCCTTTACTTGCTCCCAGTCCATGCATCCCCTTCCCTTTTCTTGGACCCTCATTCAGATTTCCTGAATGAAGTTGATACTCCTTCAAACAGCTGTGTGGCTTCTGTAGTTGTGTCTTTAAAATACGGACATGGCTTCTAGGCATCTGTGATGACTCAGTGAGTTCAAAGTCTAGCCATTGTGTTGGTATAGCAGCTCACCCCTTCTTGTGGTACAAACCCTGCCTGATGTCCAGGGTGCCTGGTAGAGCTCTGGTCAGGCAGTCATTTCATCCAATAAGATATGCAAAGGAAGGTCAGTCAAGTGACATGGCATCAGATTATTTGTCTGAAGGTTCTTAATGAATGAGAAAGGGTTGCTTTAAGAGGCCCTTCTTTTTCTTCCCCATGGGACACTGGAGGGACAGTGTTACCACTTTGCTTAGTATAATTCCAACTCGTAACCCAGGTTGCTCCTTTTTAAGCTGTGTGGTTAGGCTTAGCCAAGGTTTGATGAGGTGGCTTAGCTTCGTGCTTCCTAAACTTTAACCCTCATACATATCACCCTGGACCCTGTTAACATGCAGATTTGGATTCAGTAGGTCTGGGGTGGGGGATGACAGCTCTGCATTCCTAACAGATGCTGGTGTTCCATGTTCCACACCTTGACTAACAGGAGCCTCGCTAATCATACCAGCATACCATTTTACCAACCTGCTGCCATTAGCAGATGGGAGAACAGCATTAAGTGTTCCTCTGGATTTTTCCAACCTTGTGACTTCCATAACAGGGAAGGAAAATGAAACTACCACTGATGGAGCTCTGTGATGCCCAGGCATGAAGCCTAGCTGCCACCATTTATTCCAATTATTTGTTGATGAGAATCTAAGCAACTTGAATAAGAAAGCAATAAAATAAAACTTCATTTGTATATCCTCCCCTTTCAGACATGAGTGGTTTAGTGTTGCTAAGGCAACTCGACAGGCCCAAGATGTCAAATTGAAGAGGAGAGGGTATCAAGAGAGACTAGGAACTTAAAGTGCACTTCTAGAAACCCCCAACACTAAAAAACCTGCCCCAAATAGAGATGTGCTAATGCAAATTAGCAGCCACCATGGTTCCCAGGGTGGAGAAATAGATTGGAAACCTGTCTGGTGACTCACCAACCTCCACAGTTGCCAGGAGTTCTCTCTAACTCTAGTCAGACAAAGAGTTACTGCAAACTTTCTCTCAAGGTTATTCTGGTTTCAAGGAAGGAGCTGTCTGAAGGTTCTAATGAACAATTAGAATGTGTCAGTTGTTCATTCAGAACAATTTGCCAGGTTCTAATGAACCAACCAGGGTCAAGTGGCTACACCTATGCTGTGTCTCATGGGATGGCCTTTCTGCAGTCGGGAGAAACACTGGTCCCTCCTCTTTCTGGCCCAAGTTGCATGCATAGAGGAATATGAGTGGTGGGGCTGAGGTTCTCCAAGGCCAGGTAGGGACCCATTTGCCTGGGATGCTTTGCTGTTTATCCAAGTGAGTGAGGCCCTACAGTGTGAAATGTGCATATCGCAAGCATGACAGTGCCTGTGTGCCAGAATCCCAGGTTGTTTTCTGTTGGAAGCAGAATCCTTGCAAATTTTCTTAGCTGCAAATGCCACTAGCATTCATCTGGAAAAATGTCCCCTCTATATACACTCGTACTTTTTTGTCCTTCCTTGACCATTTTCACTCACACAGCTGTATATTCCAAGGTGGAGGCCCTGCTGACTGAAGAAACAAAGAATAGATGATTATAGATGGTGTTTAATGGTTGTCAGGTCTTCTGAAATGTTTGCTTCATGGGGATGTATTGCCAAACACCAAGATCTTGGCCTAGAACTATCAACAGAACAGAAATATCTGTTTGGAGTGTTGAAAGGAATAGCATACGAGAGAATTATCAGTGTTGGCTGACAACATGCTCTGAAGCTCCACTATGGGTGTGACATTCTGTTAGGAGCATGAGAAATAACAAGGTTTATACCTCAAATCTTTATTATCTGATGTGGAATAGAAGTTGCATATCCTGGCTTATTAAATAATAGGCTCTGCCATAATAGGAGCTATGTGGGAGGGAATGGGGAAGGGAAGGGAAGACTTTCCCTCTACACTCTAAGAATTCTATAAACTGAGTTTATGGAAGAAAGTGATCACAGGTGGATTGTGTGCATAAGGGCATCATGAGAAAGAAAAGAGAGCACCCCAAAGCCCATCAAGATCCAATAACTTCTGTACCCTCTTCAAGGGAAGGGGTATATAGATACATCAAACCATTTATTCGAATGGTTTTGGAGAAAACTGAGTGGAGCCTTGAAAGGATGGATGATCCTGGTGATGGTCTGTCTGTGTATGGTCTCAACCTCCAGTCTCTTTCCCGTGGTATGAGTTAATCTCCCCTGGTCAATGAGATTCCTGGTGTTATGGTTTAGATAGGAAGTATCTTCCAAAAACTCGTATGAGACAAGGCAAAAGGTTTGGAGGTGAAATGATTGGGTTATGAGAGCCTTAACTTAATCAGTGAATTAATCCACTGATAGGGATTCACTGAGTGGTAACTGAAGATAGGTAGGGTATGGCTGGAGGAAGTGGGTCATTGGAGGTGTGCTTTTGGTGTATATATTTTGTTCTTGGTGAGTGGAGTATTTCTCTCCCTCTTTCCGTGTGTGTGTGTGTGTGTGTGTGTGTGTGTGTGTGCGTGTGTGTATGTGTGTGTGTCCCTTCCTAGTGGCCATGTCCTGACTTGCTGTCTTCCATGATATGCTGCCTCACCTCAAACCCAGAGCTGTAGAGTCAGCTGTCTATGGACTAAGGCCTCTAAAATTGAGTGATAAATAAACTTTTCCACCTCTAAAATTGTTCTTGTTGGGTCTTTGGGTCACAACAGTAAAAAAGATGACTAAAACAGAAATTTGTACTGAGAAGTGGGGACATTGCTATTACTAACCTGACCATTTGGTTCAGAAGTTTTTGGAACTTTTTGGAATTTGTAGGAGGAATTTTGAAAAATTTAGAGATGCAAGCTGGAAAAGCTTTAGATTATTGTAAGCAGAGCTTAATGGACAATTCAGGTGGGGATTCAAAAGACCAAAATACCGATAGGACTGCAGACAGTAAAGACAAGGTTCATGAAGTTTCAGAGGAGAAGGAAGACTCTATTAGAAATTGGACTATAGAGCATTCATTTACATTTGGGCTAAGAAATTGTATGCATTTTACCCATGTCCTGAGATTTTCTGTGAGGTCCAATTTAAAGGTGATGGACTTCTTTATTTTTTTTTGGTACTGGAGATTGAACTCAGGGACACTCCACCACTGAGCCACATCCCCAGCCCGATTTTGTGTTTTATGTAGAGACAGGGTCTCACTGAGTTGCTTAGCGCCTCACCATTGCTGAGGCTGGCTTTGAACTCGCGATTCTCCTGTCTCAGCCTCCCTAAGTGCTGGGATTATAGGCTTGCGCCACCGCGCTCCGTGGTGATGGACTTCTTAATCTGACATAATAAATTTCTCAGCAGCATAGTATTCATGAGGTGACATGGATATTGCTGCAGCCTTTTAGCTAGGTTTATTGTAATAATCAAGAGCAGAAAGTAAAGCAGAAAAATTTGAAAATCTTGCAGTTTGGACAGAAAACTGTGAGTATCTGGGGCAAAGGAATGTGTGGTTGCTAAAGATATTACAACCACTAAAGAAGCACTAAAGACTTTACCCAGAGACAATAGGAAAGATGGCTTGAGGGCATCTCAGGAATTGGTAAGACAACACTCCCCTCAGCTCAAGGGTATAAGTAGAAATTCTCTGGAACAGAGACAAGTGGCAGACCCCGCTTGCACAGGAGGACCTAGGAAGTTGTTTTACCATGTTCAGCTACCCAGGCACTCAGAGGATGCTGCAGTCATGGTCCCTGGAGATTTGGCTACTGCTAGAGATGGAGGCAGACCTTGGTGGCAACCAAGGTGCTAGTTCTGCAGGAATGCAGGATTCTGGATTTAGGATGTCATTGAGGCTTCTACCAAGATTTCAGAGGAAGACCTGGGAGCTAGGCAAAGATCAGCAGGGTCAGAGTCCCTGCAGGCAGCTCCTGAGAGAGTGATGTGTGAATATGTGAGAAGGAAGCCAAAGCTGCAGTGGAGACCCCCCAAGATTAAGAAATGCCAGTAATGTGGGATGTCTGTCAAGGAAAGCTGTACAGATCCAGCACCGATAAGCCAAGAAAAATGCCATGTGTACTACAACCAGCAGAGTCATAAGGGTGGAGCTACACAAACCCTTTGGAGAGAACATGATGATGCCATGTGCTCCAGATGCTAGACATGGAACTACAGGACTTGTTTGCCCAGCTGGATTTCCATCTTGCTTTGGTCCCATCCCTTCTTTCGATGCCCCTATTTTTCACATGGAAATGTTTACTTTGCTCCTTTATGTATTGTATATGTGTAATTTGCTTTTAATTTTTACAGGAGCTGACACTGAGATTGCCTTGAGTCTCAAAGGAGACTTTGTATTTGGACTTTTGGGCAATGCTAAAACTGTTAAGACCATGAGGATTCCTGAAAATGGACTAAATGTATTTTGCACTGTGAGATGAGCGTAAGTGTATGGGGGGGGGGGATGGAGTGGAATGTTGCAGTTTAGATATGAGATGTCTCACAAAAGCTCATGTGTGAGGCAAAAAGGTTTAGAGGTGAAATGATTGGGTTATGAGAGCCTCAACCCAACCAGTGAATTAATCACCTGATAGGGATTAACTGAGTGGTAACTGGTACGTAGGGTATGACTGAAGGAGGGAGGTGGGTCATTAGGGGTCTGCCTTTGGGTTATATATTTTATCCCTGGTGAGTACAGTCTTTCCTTTCTCTCTCTCTCTTCTCTCTCTCTCTCTCTCTCTCTCTCTCTCTCTTTCTCTCTGCTTTGCTTCCTGGTGCCATGTTCCCAGCTGCTTTTCTCTGCTACAGTCTTCTGCCATAATGTTCTTCCTCCCTTTGGCCCAGAAGAATGGAGTCAACCATCAAAGGACTGAGACCTCTGAAACTATGAGCCCCCAAATAACTTTTTCCTCCTTTATGTTGTTCTTATCAGGTCTCTTTGGTCACAGCAGGATAAAGGCTAGCTAAGACACCATTCATGACAACTGGATTTCTTTTGCCTCTGCCTTGGCAGGTAAGGGGAATGCAAAGAAATCCCCTCCCTACTGTTCCCCAAGTACCCTCGGTTTGAAGTCTTCAGGACACCAGTGAGGCATACTTTAGGGTGACATCTCCTAGACAGCTTCAAAGTAAATATGTAGGGCATATTAGAGTTTATGAAGAACTTTCATATAAATTACTTTATTTAATTAATTACAACTAGCTATGAGGTAAAAATAATATCTGTATTTTCTAGATGGGAAAAATGAATCTCAGGTTAAATTTTCACAATTAAATAGGGAACTAGAAGTGGAATTGGGATTAAGCTCAGGCATTGGGGTCTTTTCTCCTCATCATTAACGCCTAGGGTCACCTAAGCTCCTCTGGAGTTAGGGAGGAAAGGGAGAGCCCCTCTTCTTAGGGCTTTTACTGGGAGAATCCTGAGTGCATGCATCTGGAGTCTTTTCATGTCCCCTCATTTTCCAAAGGGCAGAGTTTTCTAAAAAAAAGCTTAGGACTTTTGACCCCCTTTATCACCAAAAATAAAGAACCCATACCTCTGGCCACCAAGGACTTCTTGGCTTAGCACTCCTCACTTCCCTTGTTTAAAGGAAAAGAATGGGTTTCTTGGTGTGCATGGAGTGAACCACACAAGAAGAGGCTTACGTTATATGTTGCACTGGGGCCATTTTTACCAGTCATAATATTGTAAAAATCTTTCTTCTCCTAAGTCAGTTTAGTGAGGGCTGCCTTTCCTGATCAGCTGTCCAAAAGCATTCCAGATAAGGGATTGTGTTTTATTTTTCCTTGTGGTTCTAGCTCCTCATAGACAATTAAGGTATTAGGGAAAAGACTTAGTGTTAGTACTTTATCAGAAAGTGTCTTCTAGGATTCTCTTCTGTAGAGAAACAAACTTACAGAGCATGGATTGTACACTACCTTTGGGACTTCAGTGGCAGAGGTTGGCCCCTGAGCAACAAAGGCAGCTTTCTCAGAAATGCTTAGCCACAACACTTCCCTAGAGTCTCATTACCTCCCTCCTCTTGCCCAGCCTCAGTTTGGTTAATCCCTTCAGACTCTGGACCAAGAGAGGATCACGGATGGAACTTCCTGCGTGGCCCCTGTCCAAGAAGTGCTGAGTCTAAAGACCTGAGTGGAGCCTAGCTATGTTCAGTTTTAAAGGTACCCAAGGTGAATGTGACTCAGATAGCCCCATATCATAGCTTGAGAGAGCAGTGTATTGAAGAGGTTGCCTATAGCTGGGCACAGTGGCACATGCCTGTAATCTTAGAGACTTGGGAGGCTGAGGCAGGAGCATGGCAAGTTCAAACTCAACTGCAGCAGCCTAGTGAGGACCTAGGTAACTTCAAGAGACCCTGTCTCAAAATAAAAAATGAAAGGGGAGGAAGGAAGCAAGCGAGCCTGTAGAGTAGTGGGTACCATTTCTGGGGGACCTCAAATTTGAGTCATGCCTAGTCTAGTGACACTACTTTGATAGGGAATCAATTGCTGGATTAAACCAGGACCATTCTATGCTTATATGAGGCTTTTGGTCCATCCCAGAGTCATAATGCCTGGCCTGGGACACAACAGGCCTTCTCTAGTTAAAGGTGATAACATATTCATCTTCTCCCCCACACTACCACTCCATTTACTAGCTTCTAATAGCAGCATTTTATTGGGTACTTTCTATCTTTCAGCCATTGTTTTGGATCTTTCCCATGAGCCAGTGAATCCACAAGGTAAATCTTTGAGGTGACTTCCCTATTAGAGATGATAAAATTGAGATCCAAAGAGGTTCAGAAATTTATCTAGATGCAGCATGAACATGGCTGAGTTGGGACATGCACCCATGCAACCTAGTTGCTCACATCATCTATTCTACTACCCCTCTATTACCCCCTGCTGTGTTCTCTTGTCTAGATCACAGAGATCTGGGATTGAGAAGCAAGGCCACTCAGGGAGGCTTCGTTCTACCTGAAGATGTTTTGTCCTTCACCATGACTGCATTTCCATCCTCTGATCTGACTGGAATCTTTTCCTTCCTTGGACATGTGTTCAAAGGATTAAAATAAAGGCTGAGTGAGAAGTCTGGTGAGGAGGATAGGAGGCAGAGCACTTAGGAGCAGAGTTAGATATACCTGCCTGTCTGCCACGAAATTTGCCCTTTACCCTGTATCCCAACCTGACCTCGGTGGAGCACAGGCAGCCCCTTGCCAGGGCCAACCAGGGCAAGGTTCAGTGAGAACACAAGAACAGACCACCTCAGGGGCATGTTGGTTTTGGCAGAATCTCATCCATGTCACCCTGTATGTAACATTTGTTCCTGTATCTAAGTAAAAATGAAAAAAGAGAGCAGGAAGGATCAACTGTAAAGGTAGCAGTAATTATGAAATTGTGCAGACTTTTTGGGACTGACCCAAAGGCTTGCTATTTGTTCTATATAGTAAATTAGTAAATTTATAAACAGATCAAAATAAGTATATTTTAGATTAATATCTTAGTATGTTTTTTTCCTACCAAATTGAAAACACACAGAACAAAGAGATTGAATTAGCCATACTAGATTCCCATCTTCCTTCTACCACTAAGTTAAGCAAGTTACTTAATCTCAGGGCCTCAGTTTCTCAAGATTTAATTATGGACAATATCTTCTTCTTAAGATTAAGATGTGAGAATTAGAAATAATGTATGCAGGGGAGGCTCTCAATAAGTGATAGCTAATATTAGAACTACTATAACTCATTTTCAAAGTTACTGGAATGTCTGCAGATGAACCTAATTGTATGAATGGTCTTTAGGATTTGAAAAATAATGATAGTTTTGATTGTTATGTTTTTGCCTCTGTGAGCTCAAAACACTACATGTAAATAGCAATTCTGCATCTGATATTCCATTGATCCTTATAACAATCCTGAAGCATAAAACAAGTAGCATTTTCTTCCTATTAAAACATAATAATGTTAGAGATTAGTGAGTTTAAATGGTTTACTCTCACAGTTTATAAAGAATGGACACATGTACCTGTCTTCTGAAGCTAAAGTCAGCACTACTTCTACCTGATTACTCAAGACTTTGTCATTTATCTTCAAAGTGCCCAGTGAAAATACATATTTGATTATTAGAATTGAATCTAATATTTTTCCATTCAATTATTAGAAAATTAAATCCCGAAGTTGGAAAGAGATTTTACTTAGATCACACAGAAAATAAGCAAGAGGAAAGGGTTTTTTTAAAGGAGGCTTTTAGTATATAACAAATTAAGATGCCCAAGGAAATCATGCAAAGGCACAGGCTCTGCTACTTGCTAGCTGTGCCAGGGTGAAGTTTCTCAAGTCCCCAGGTTCTAAAATGAGAATAACAGTATCGACTTCATATTGTCACTATGGTGACTAAACTAGATAATAGATTTGCAACTCGAAAATAAATGCTTGTTAGATGTGGGCTTCCTTCAAATTGTGTACTAACTTGACAAATAAGTGCTTGGCAAAGCTTGGTAACTAAAACCCCAATGTCATGAAGTCTGCTCATACCCATGAACCAGGAACGGTGGGTACTTGGCAGGTGTGGCCAAGCATCTCAGTAGTTCTCCACCTCAGCTATCCTAAAGCGGAACTGTTCCTACAAGGGGCACTGAGAGTCCTTTGGACTTAGTAGGGAGCTTGATCCCCTCTATAAGTGTTTGCCAGCAAGTGTGCTACTGCGATCTCAGTGTTGGAGTAGCTTGTCTGCTCTGGATGACTTGAAGTGAAAACTAATAGATGTACAAGCACTAAAGTTCAAGCTTAATGTGAACACATGTTTGCCTAAGAACAAGGCTGGAACCATTACCTCCCAGTAGGAAGGCCACTGAGTCTCTGTGAAATGATCACAAACTTACCTGCTATGCTGCCGAGGGCAACAATGAGTTCTGTGTCTCATGACCAATTGTTGAAGCCTCATTTCTCTGACCCAATTTGAATTCCACCTGTATGTTGGAGTGATTCTCAAAAGTGGGGGCAGAGATCCATTTTATTCCAAGGAGGCAAGCGCTTCCCACCTTGTGCTCATTTCTTATTAAAAGACAAGGTAACTGGAGAGACTAAACAGTTTTAGCTCCCTCTGTCCATGTGTGTGCAAGTTCTGAAACTAAGCATAAAAGAGTACTGTTGCATAATTGTCTTCTATAGGACCATGCTCTAGAGCACACTCAGGATCAACTCATTAGCAGAATTACTTTCTCAAGTCCTGGTTGTGTCTGTGCTTCTCAACTTGGGCTCATTAACAAGTTCTATGGGTTTGGCCCTGACGTTTTAGCTTGTAGAGTTCCATTACTTGCAATGCCCTGCTCAGCTTTTCCTGGTGAGAAAATGCCCAGTTGTTTGTGTTTGGCCTTGATTTATGATGTTCTAATTCAATGTCTGTATTTGAGGTAAGAATGGCAGGCAGTCAAGTGATGGCCAACTTGGGATCACCTTGACCCCAGAAAGGATATATGGGCAGTATGTGCCTTTTTCTCTTACCTTCTTTGTGCTTGGTCTCCTTCCCCATTGTTCACAGGACTATGGCATGTGCCCTCCTTTACCATCCAGTAGTCCCTCACATCTCCTAAGAGGTCTCCATAGCTCACTCCTCCTCCTGAAGGGCCATCATATCTAAGTCCTTCTATGTCCTGAGAGGAGAGTACCCCACAATGTATTAGTTTCCTCTTGCTGCTGTGACAATGAAGTAAACTTAGTGGTTTAAAACAACATATATTTATTATTCCACAACTCTGTAGACAGAAGTCTCACAGAGGTCTCTTTCACTGGGCTAAATTCAAGGTGTCAGTAGAGTTACATACCTTCTGGAGGCTCCAAGGAAAAACTTATTTCCTTGTCTTTTCCAGCTTCTACAGGCCATCCACATTCCATGGCTTGTGGTCCCCACCTTCCATCTTCAAAGCCAGCAAGGTCAGGTGAGTCCTTTTGATACTGCTGTCTCTGGTTCCCTCTTCTGCCTCTCTTTTCAACTTACAATGACACTTGTGCTTATGTTGATCTCACCTGCATAGTCCAGAGTAATATCTTCATCTCAAAGTCAGCACGTTAGCAACCTTAATTCCACCTGCAAACTTAAAGGGGAACCTTTGCCATGTAACCTAACCTAACCACAGGTTCTGGAGATTAGGCTGTAGATACTTTTTTTTTCTTTTTTACATTTTTATTTGTTCTTTTTAGATATACATGACAGTGAAATGTATTTTGACATATTATACACACATGGAGTGTAACTTCCCATTCTCGTGGTTGTATATGGTGTGGAGTTACACTGGTCATGTATTCATATACAAAAAATAAGAAAGTTATGTCCAATACTTCTACTGTCTTTCCTATTCCCATTCCCCTTCCTTTGGACAACCATTATTTTGTCCACCACCAAAGTCACCCTTTTTTCATGTAGCAGAAGTTGTACAGGAGCATTGCTGAAAGCAGTTCCTGGTCACATGCTGGACTTAGAGCAGCCTTGCCCATTGAACTGTCTCCTTCTGGTCATTGATAAACGTTCATGATCAGCCTCCCTTGGCAACCTTCCCAGGCATGTGGTCTGAATCAGCTTCCAGGGATCCTGATATCCTTTCCCTTTCAGCTGACATATGCTCTGTGTAATCACCCTATGACCAACTCAGTAAACTCCACCCTGAATGTACATTTCACTTTGGGGCAAACATGACTGGACAACTCCTGAGGCTTTAAACACCTGATCACTTAGTTTGCTCCAGGCAGACTGTCAGCCCTAGGCTTAGTTATCTCTGAAGTGATAAAATAAGCTTCCCTCACCAGCCCCAGGAAGTCATAGGGCCTAGGACCAACTATCAAAGCACTTACTTATCTGGTCACAGCCCTGACCTAAAAATGGACATATGACCCCAGCCCCATGTGGCAGGGACAGTGATACACATCAACCATTCTAGTTATCTTGCAGTTAGAAAGGGCCCTATGGCTAGTTCTGGTCAATAAACAGAAAAGGGAGAGTTGTTGGTCATTTATGAACCAAAGTAGTGAAAAACCCATGCCTAATGCTACAGCCTTTTTCTTCTGCTGCTGTAGCAATAAAGAAAATATTGTTCTAGATGGTGTAGCTAAATAATGTTGGCATGTCCATCATCCCAGGTCTCTGATGACCAATGATACACATTGCTCGTATAATATGAGCAAAAAGTATACTTGAGTGTTAAGCCTTAGATTTGGGTTTGTTATCACAGCATAACTGACTGATCTTGACAAACATGTCAGCCCAGTAACAGAGCTTCCTGAGACTTCCCAGAGCTCTCTGGAGAGAGTTTCCCTCCCTCTTTCTTTGGCACTGCAAGTCATAAAGGAATTTTATATTTGGAACTTCCAACAGCCATCTTGCTATACCATGAGGAAAAGATCTCTCTGAAAATGAAGTTTTTCAGAAGCAAGTAGTACCAAGAAATATAAAGAATCCTGCTGACCACATTGGAATTCTAGAATATATTTGAGCACAAATGCTGCTTGATCCTTTCAATCTCTCAGTTATGTTAGAAAGAATTTCCCACTTTTGCTTAAGTTAATCCGAATTGTGCTCTGCTCTCTGCAAAGTCCTTACAAGCATGGCCATTTCTTTTGACTGACTCATGTGACAACCTAGAAATATCTTTTCTTTGTAGACTCCTTCCCATGGAAAGCAAGACTTGTGCAAATCAGAATTGGGCCCTTAACCCAATTTTCTGCCCCTAGAGATGATAATTCCTCTATATTATCTATATGTTTGACCCCTACTAAAGTGTAATTACAGTCCCTTTTTTCATTTGCTGGGAAGGAACAGTGCATTAACAAACTGCCAAGCACAGGGACTTCAACATGCTCCTATTTGACTTCACCACCAAATCACTAAAGGCAAAACTCCAATAGTAATCAAAAAGAAAATAAAGATAAAGTGAATATTTATGATCTTGGCTTGCAGAAATGAACAATACAGAGAAAATAGCTCTGCCCTCCACTGTAATACTCTCTCCAAGCATTGATTTGCCTTTTTGCATTTCCCAAATATGAGTTTGGGCCTTTGGGAAAATACACCAAAGGCTTTGTAGTCTCCTCCCCCGACCCCTAGATGATGAATGTGCATTGACTCATCCACAGTCTCTCTTTTATTACCTGCATGAACTAGAAAGGAGGCTTGAAAAGAGGTTAGAGTCAGTGGCCAACATAACAGGGCCACTGAGGGGTCAAACCACCAACATTGACCTCAGCTCCATGATTTAGCCAACCATGCCAAATTCTGACGAGCTTTCTAGGATGGGCTGAACCACACTTTGATGTGACCTGAGCTGACTCCAAACACATCCAAACACATCCAAACACATGATGTCTTAAGAGCCCTCTGAATTGACCAAGAGAAATCTCCAAACTTAGAAATGGCCAGTGGTCTGGAGGTGGCCAACTCAAAATTTCTTCCATTTTGACCACAACTGTGAGTCAGTGGATAAAACCAAGTCTTTGCCAAGCGGCCTTTGGGGACTAAAGGATTCAGCAATATCTGTAAGAAGAACGGCACTTTACTGAGCACAGAGGGCTCAAATTTTCAAAAAGCCCATTCTTTACTGATCGCTTCTATTTAGCAAGGATGCATGTACATTCCTGTGTGAATATGTATTGTTGACCTGAGAATCATCATCAGACACTTGGGAATCTCATTTTCTTAGTCTTAATGGCCTCTGGTGAGGAGTCCTCAAAAAATTTCCCCACACAACTGACCAAAGCCAGAATACATTAACACCTGTTCCAAAGGAATTTAGTTTTCCATTTTAAGTATTACTAACAGAGGTTCTGCCTAAATAGTACCTGACTTGGATGAAAAGAAGTAGGATGCTATTGACAGTATTTCCTTAAGGTATATTTCTCATTATTCTTGACAAGTATAATGTTAATGCAACATTTATTAGTTGACAGGGTGATGGCTTCTCTGTATATCCACTTAGAGAATGCTAGAATTCTCTCCATTAACTAGTCTACATGTTCAAATCCTCTCTGTAACACTTGCCACTAAGACTCTTCCAACCTTATATATCACTCTTTTTTTTTAAATATTTTTTAGTTGTAGGTGGACACAATGTCTTTACTGATTTATTTTATGTGGTGCTGAGGATCGAACCCAGTGCCTCACGCATGCGAGGCAAGCGCTCTCCCACTGAGCCACAATCACAGCCCCGTATGTCACTCTTTCTAGAGACAGTCTGCAGCAAATATGACCACTGTCCCAACACCTGGCATATCACCTCCATCCACCTCTGATTTTAGCCACAGCCCAGACCAGACTTGCTTCAAGCTGATGGTTTCTCACATCAATGACTTGGTGCTACATATATTTTCACATCTGCTTAAGACCTTTTTCTAAGCTGCTTATTGTGCCCAGGGGCAGCCTGGAATTGGGGTGGAAGCTTAAGTAGGAGGACAACCCTCAATCAATGAGGAAGCCTACTATTATAGTTTAGATGTGAGGTGTCCCCCAGACGCTCATGTGTGAGATAAGGCAAAAAGGTTTAGAGGTAAAATGATTGGGTTATGAGACCCTTAACCCAATCAGTGAATCAATCCCCTGATGGGATTAACTGAGTGGTAACTGAAGGCTGGTAGGGTGTGGCTGGGAGAGATGGGTCATTGGGAGTGTGGCTTTGGTTATATATTTTATATCTGTCAATGGAGTCTCTCTCTGTTTCCTGATCATCATGTGAGCTGCTTCCCTTCACCATATTCTTCTACCATGATGTTCTGCCTCACCTCAAACCCCATGGAATGGAGCTGGCTGTCCATGGACTGAGACCTCCAAAACCAGCAGCCTTCAAATAAACTTTGTTTTGGTTGGGTCTTTTAATTACAATAGCAAAAAAGCTGATTACAACACCTACCCTCCTTCAGGTGGCTTTCTGCAAGATTCTCTGGATAATGCACATTAATATTGGCTCCTCTTCCTTTCCTGCCTTATTCTTTCAACCCTTCTTTGTAATTACTTAGGATGACCTCCCAAATGAACAGTTTGCATTCAAACTCTGATCCCAGATTCTAACTTTGAGGGAATCCAAACTAAAACACAATGTATTCTGTTGTAGTGGGGAAGAATGTGGACTTTGGAAATATATTGCTTGACTTTAGTTATGTGACCCTGGGCAAGTTTCTTAGACCTCTTTTTGCCTTAGTTTTTTCAGCTATAAAATCGGGAGAATAACATTACCTACATTATTACAGCAGTCATTATCTAGGAACTTTTGCCTATGGTGAGATGAAATCTTTCACCTTATATTTTGTCCTTTGGACAAAAATGACCAAGAGCTTCAGGTCACACCAATTCAATTGTTTAGAGACAGAGGATTGAGAAGGTGAGTTAGATTTTACTAGATTTTCTTAAATCACTTGCCAAGTCACTTCTTTGGGCCTGGTTTTGTCTCAGGCACAAAGGCCATCACAAACCAAAAATTCTTGCCCTCTTGAGAACATTGGGGCAAAACACAATGATGAGACAGACAAATTATTTTAATAATACCTATAAGGAAATAGCAGTTAATTGTTATAAAAATGCTACTTAAAAAGGATTCCATGCAATAATGTTTACCTTTTTTATTCTTTTCTTTTTAGAAGCAGGGTTATAAGTATCACAATACAATATCTAGCCTCCTGACAACCTGGGTTTATTACTGTAAATGTTCTCCTCCTGACATCTGCCTCCCTTTCATATAGAACCTAACTCTATGTTTCAATTTCATTTGCAAGTATAGAAAGGAAGTGATAAAAATCAGAGATTGAGAGGCCACAATGGTTATTTTCTGGGGTTACTAGGTAGCACATTGTGTGCATGACAAGGAATACAAGGGAAAAAATACTACATTGAAATGTAAGGCGCCTATTCTCCCTCCCTTCCTCTCTCCCACTCCTTCCCACACCTGTCCAACACTCACCTTGGAAGGCCTCTGCTCAAGGCATGGTCCATGCACCAGCAGCATCAGCATCACCAGGGAGCAGTGGATCCCCAGAACCTCAGATCCTGCTGCAGACCTTCCGATTAGGAGTCTCCATTTTAGCAGGCTCTCCGAGTGCTTCTCATGTGCATTACCATTTGAGCAGCTCTGTTAAGGAAGGAAGATCACTTACTTGCTGAGCCAGCTACCAGTCCCCAACTCCTTGTGACTGGGATGATTGCCCACATCATCCCACATTGTGCCCCACCATAGCTGAAGGCAGAAATGAAGAGGAACTCAAACTGTTTTCCCATGGGGGCAGTAAGAAAAGGAAGAGAACTGGTACATTAAGGGGTAACAAGACAGAAAGAAAGGGGGAGAATAGAGACAGCAGGCACCTGGGACACTGAGGTGAGACATGCATATGCTGTGGCTGCAATTTACCTTTTGTTCTTTCTTTTCAGCTGCTTTAAGAGACCTTCAGGAAAACTTCCTTTAAAAATATTTAATAACCTTTTTATGTCTTCTCTAGATTTAAAAAAAAAGAAAGCATTATTGATAAAGCTGATGTCCCTTATATTCTACTCCCTGGTCCTTGAATGCCCATCTGTCTGTTTATACACTTATACTATGTGCTTATTGCTAAATAATATATTGTTTTATGTTTTTGAATCCACATAAGTGTTATAAGCCATAAATCATATTTTATAACTTATAATTTTAAATTCATCCATATCAAGAAAGACAGATCAAGTTTATTCTTTTTTTATCTCATTCTTAAAATTGGGGTTAAAAAAACATCATTTACCATTTTAACCATTTTTATGTGTACAATTCCATGGCATTAAGTACATTTATTATATCTTATAACCACAACACTCTCTGCATCTAGAAAGTTTACATCTCTCAAACAGAAACTGAACCTATCAAGCAGAAACTCCTCCTCACCCCCGTGTTGTAGCCCCTGGTAGCTCTATCTATTTTACCTTCTGTCTTAGCTTATATATATATTTTTAAATTGCTATATTGTATTACTCAATAAATACTATAGTATTATCTAGTCCTCTATTGGGCTAAGTTATTGTATTTGTTTTCTATTATTAACTGAACCAATTACTACAACCTGAGTGGCTTAAGCAATACGAATTTATTATCTTACAGTTCTGTAGTTCCAAAGTCTGTTACAGGTCTCACTGGGCCTTGATTTTATCACAGTATCAAGGGGGCAACATTCCTTTCAAGACACTCCAGGAAATAATTCTTTTGGGGGAGTTTTCAGGCTTCTAGAGGCTGTTGCTGTTGCTTGGTCCCTTTCTTCCATCCTCAAAGCCAACAACATAGTGCCTCTGGCTTGGCTTCCATTGTCACATCTATTTCTCTGACTCTCTTGTTTAGCTTCCCTTGTTCACTTTTAAGGACCCCTATGATTACATTGGCCCTAACAGATACTCTTCCTAAAGTTACTAAGGTCAGCTAAGTAGTAACTTTGATTCCATCAGCAGCTGTATTACCTCTTTGCCATGTATGTGCCTTAACATATTCACAGCTCTGGGATTAGAATGTGGATCTTTGGGGCAGTAATTATTTTGCCTATCACAGTTATTCCACAATGCCCCTTTTGGTACATATAAATCTTAACGCTCATGTGTGAGAGCTCTCTGGGCAAGCAATACATCCCCAGTAGAATTTTCTCTTCCTCCTTTGTTGTTCAAGGTCTTTTGGGAGTCAGATTTGTCTTCTTGTGGATTTCAACGCTTGTGATTCTGATCCCCAGAGAGCCCAGCTTTATTACTCAGGTTAACATGAATGGAAGAGTCGAGTTCTACCTTCCAGACCTGGCCCTTGTGCTTACTCCCTCATAAGCTCCTACTTTGGAAGCTTTATGGTCTGTTATGATAACTAAAGGAGCCCTGCAAATTCCACAAAAGAACGGGGAGGAATTTGAAGCAGAACTGTTTAGGCCTTGTGCTGAAAGAACTGCCTCTAGGATAAGGGAAACCTAAATGTCACGTTAGGTTTTAAAGATTGGCTGAAGCAAAGAGGTGACCCTGATAACTGGCCCCAAATAAGCCTGGGGGTGCTCAAGCACAAGGTATGCAATGTGAGAAAGATCATGCGCACCCAAGGTGCTTTCCACTTTGGAGCTGACATATTACAAAGATGCTACTGTTGATCAAAATACTTTTGGAATTTCATTAAAATCCCAAAGCACATTCTTTGGACTGTCATCAGAGAAGGGAAATCTTCGTCTTTAGAGGAAAGGTTTAATTTGAAGGTAATGAAAGTACCAGTTAAATCTTATTTTTTTAAAAAAATGAAGTTATCAGCTGGATAAAATATTTTTGGATTAAAAATATGACTAAAACTCATTTTCTTATGTGGCCCTAGAGCCATGTGATCACCCAGCTTAGCCACCCAAGACTGGAGGTTTGTGTGGCTACACCAATTTGTCAATAGTGCCCACTATTGGGGTCATTCTCAAAGTGCATCAGTTTCTGTGATAAATTCTTATGCTCTGTCTTGAAAGCAATTCCAAAAAGGTGGAGACAATATGTTTGCTTTTTTTTTTTTTTTGCTACCAGGGATTGAACCCAGGGGCGCTTAACCACCAAGCCACATCCCTAGCCCATTTGATATTTTATTTAGAGACTGGGTTTGATGGGTTTGGGAGGGCCTTGCTAAATTGCTGACGCTGGCTTTGAATTGGTGATGCTTCTACCTCAGCCTCCCAAGCAGCTGGGACTACAGATATACACCACCAAGCCTGGCTATATGTTTGGTTTTTAAAAATGTTCGACAAGTCCACCCTCTACACTTTTCTTGACTTTATTCTAAAGTCGTGAACATACAGACTGCAGGCAATGGACCTGTGGGATGACGGTGACTGGCAGCAGACAGACCTCCTCTCTTTTCACACTGACAGGATGAATCTTTATCACTTTCCCCCAGCATATTGTCCTTAATATTATTCACAGTAACCAGATTTTATTTCAGTAATAATGTGAGGTAGAAAATAAAGGTCCTGGGTTCTGCAGTCCCACAGGATTGGCCTTGACTGGAGGCATGGTTTTCTTTTGGGGGCCAGAACAGCGCCTGAAGGGGTAGGTTGATCTCTGATATAATGAGATCATATTACTATATGATTATATTACTATATTGAGGGAGATGTAAGAACAGAATGTGAGGACTACCACTCAAAAGAGGGCAGATTATTCCAATGCATGGCCAATAACTTAATTCCATACACACTCTATCTTCCTTCTTGTAATGGGTGAAGTTGTTCATACATATGATGTTAGTCATTATCATAATGTACTTTCCCGAAAGCTGGAGAGGGCAAAAACACTTCTCGGGGACTTGTGACTTTTGATGTAGCATTATAAAATTCTATTAGAAACATGAAGAAATAATACTGACACTTCAGACTATTTTGGGCTAAAGAATGTAAATAGACTGTGTTTCAAATAGAAACATCTCCAACCTTCCGATAACAAAAATAACAATTTTGCAACAGACTGTGTATCTGGAGGTTCTGGCCACAAAGAATTTCAGAGTGGAATCACAAGTGATAGTGATGAAATACAGAATCAAAATAACACAGTTTTCACTATTTTTAGAACTCTTCTTGTAAGAAGATCAGCGTCATGAAAATGCTTGATCATTTTCCCAAGTCTGACTCTCTTTGAGAAAGTAGAATAGACAGGACTGGGGCAGAACAGGTAGAAAAATCAATAATTACTTGATGAAGAAATATTTCTTGGGTGACTACTGTGTGTAGGGCATAGCACAGTGGTTAAGCACATAGACATTAGATCCGCCCTCTCCAGCACTTACCACCCTCAGCCATGCTGGTTTCCTAACATAATATACCCCACTAATCCTAGGATATGCCTTATAGATTTATGGTGAAAATTAATTCATTTAAAGCACTTACCAGTGCAGTTTTCCCTTGATATCCACAGGAGATTGGTTCCAGGATCCCTTCAGATGGCAAAATCCATGGATGCTCAATTCCTTAATATAAAATGGCATAGTATTTGTATATAACATAATATATCTTCCCATACACTTTAAATTATCTCTAGATAACTTAGTCTCTTATATAATGTAAATGTTATGTCAGTAGTTATACCACATTGTGTAGGGAAAAATGATAAGGAGAAAAGTCTGCACATGTTCAGTACAGATGCAATAATTTTTAAAAAATATTTTTGATCTGCAAGTGGTTGAATCCACAGATGCAGAGCCCACAGATATGGGAGGGTCAACTGTAAGTGGCATAGAACAAACACTCAAATACCACAGTTAGGGGAAATGGTACGTCTACTGATAAAACTATAACTGTCAAAATAAGGCAGCATGCAATAAGGAGGAAATGGTAGCTATGGCAGAGTAAGGAGTGATTATTATTGACAGGAGTGGAAGAACAGCTCACAGGAGTTTGGCCAGTCTTGACACATTGGGAGGAGGACAGGCAGTTGCAGAGACCATATCAGTGAAGCCAGGAGGTAGTACACTAGGCTAATGTGAGAAGGGGATGCAGTTAATAAGCCTTTCTGGCTGGAGTAGAGGGTTTACTCACGGGAGAAGTGAGAGGAAGTGATGCAGAACTGGTTTGGGGTTAGTTTGCAATAAGCTTAGATTTTAGCCAATGAAGGCTTTTTGGACAAGCTGATGTATTAGTAGACAAGGTGTTATTGGAAGCATCATTGGGAAGAAACCAGCCAGCTTGGAAGAAGAGGGTCTGTGCCACGACTATAACCTGTACTGAGGCTTTTCACTTGGACATGAATCAAGTGTGAAGGTCTGGACGAGGGGAGGGGAGCTGAAAAGGAACTCTCCAGTGCGTTCAGCCAGACATGAGTGCATTCTGCTTCACTTTATTAACTGATGCCAGGAGGGGCTCAGCAGGACAAAAACCAAGGTGGAACCCAAGGTGCAGCCCAAGATTGCTAGAAAGGAGACTTTAATAAGATGACCAGTGCCTTCATTTTCTTTTTGTGTTACTAAACAATATGCTCAGAGAAAATTCTTATTCATCACAAAGCAATATTTGGTACCTACCTATGCTGAAGATATTCTGAAGAAAAACTAAAACAGTGTTCTAACATCCTTAAAGATCTCATAATTGTAATGGAGAGATGGGTGAAGAGAGTTTGGGAGAGGGACTAGGAGGAGGAAGGCCAAATACATGTCCTTTGGTTATTTGATAAGTATCAAGTTATGTGGATGGAAGGGTGCTACTGAAGGTTGAAAGAGATTCCTAATAGGCTCCAGTGGTTATAGAAGACTGTCTTGATTCTTTGTCTTATTATAAATCAAGATGTTTCTATTTTTAGATAGAAATAAATAAATTTTAGAATAAAATAAAATTTTATTTATTTATTTTATTTATTTCTTCAGAGAGAAATAAATTTTTAGGATAAAATAAAATTCGAAGCCAGGAACAGTGGTGCACACCTATAATCCTAGCGACTCAGGAGGCTGAGGCAGGAGGATCGCAAGTTGGAGACCAATCTTAGCAAAGACTTAGTGAGACCCTATCTCAAAAATTTAAAAAATACTAAAAAAGAGCTGGGGATGTGGCTCAATAGTTAAGTGACCCTGGGTTCGATTCTTGGTACCAAAAAACAAAAAAATAAAATAAAATTTGATAATGTTATTCATAATTTTGATTTTATGCAAAATCCCATCTAGGTCTTAGATGTGAATGAGCAAGGATATTTAATAATAATAAATGGCATGTATCAAATTTTCTGAGCCAAGTCTGATGATCAGCTCTGTTAATCCTTACAAATTCTATTAAATAAGTATAGTATTATTATCATTATTTTCAAAAGAGGAAAGAAGCTTAGGGAGAGTCTACTTCATTCCTCAAAAGGTCAGCTTTACGGTAAGCCTTATTAACTGCCCCATGATCAGATGCTGACCTATGATCTCTTTCTTTGTCGCCATTTCTAACACTCTTTTGAGACTGATATTTGGGTACTTGGAATCATCAGGTGTTTGGTACTTCAGTTCCAGCTGAGATGGACCTGGCGGTGGTGGTGTCATGCCACGGCCATCCCAGGTTGAAGATGACCTGTGTCGCTCAAGCTCCACTAACAGCCCCTGCTGCCAGCACCTGCCCCGTTGCTTCCAGTGCTGGCCACTGCTCTGCCAAGGAATATCTCTGTGGTGTCAGGACGCTGCAGGTTAAGGATGATGAGGGATTTGGGTCTTCTTGGGTGTGCGTTCTCAGGCCCTCAGTCACTGTCAAATTAAGGCCCTTGGCAGGTCTTTGTAGTTCAGTCACTTTCAGCACTTTTATTACTAGCTGTATGATCTGGATAAGCTATTCAACTCTCTAAACATTAGCTTCCCTACCTGTACTATTAGAATATTAATAGTACCTACTTCTTAGGGTTATGAAATTAAATGAGTGAATATAAAGCACTTAGAAGAATGCCTTGTGTATAGTAAATCCATGTTTGTTTACTGTTGTCTCTAGAACTTCTCAAGTGTTCATGGGGATATTGAGGACCAGTCAAACCACAACTTAGAAATGATAAATAATTGTATGTAAGAGCAAATTGCAACAAGATTACAGAACAAGACTGACAAGTGGCTATCTACAAGTAAAGTACCATCATGTTATTGAACTGTAACTTGGACTTCTTGATCTATTAGAAAATAGAGCAAAAGGGAGAATGGACAGGGTTGCAAGGAGAGAACAAGATATGATTTGTGGATCAGTTGAGCTGTCACAGGTGCTGATCAAAGTGAAGTTGGAGGACCACATGGGTACTAGGTAGTATAAAAAATGTTAACTCTTGCATCCTACTGATTCAGAAGCCCTAGGAATCCATTTCTTTTTCCCTTTTCTTTTTTCCAACAAGTACCCTAGATGATGGTTAAGTGCTTGAAAGTCTGATTACCATCCATCCAAGGACTGCAAAAGAGCATCCCACTAGAGTCACAGTGGACTCACGGGTAGAGAAAAACAAGCCTGAGCGTGGAGGTTTCACAAAATGATTTCAATCCTAGGCCTCCAGGATGTCAATGAACCAGAGAAATAGTAAGGAACTGACTCTGAGAAACATTTAAATTGAGTAAAGAACATTTATCATCTTGGGATCCATCCTAATCTGATACCAACTCTGTAAGACACCTAGCAACAAGGAGTAGGGGGTTTTAACAGCAATTGAATCATAATGGCAAAGTCCACTTTCCTTTTGAAACCCACTCCCTTAATAGCAAGAATTACAAAAAGCAGTAATACTGTCTTCCTGACACTGGAAGCCAAATGAAGCCCTGAAGCCAAAGATATGGATGTAAAAGCCAATGGAAGATTACTAAATAACTTTAGCAAAACAGTGCAAGACAAAACCCAAGGATCCCCAGAAGATGAACTGGATTAAGCCAATTCACTGGTAGGACTGTAGAGTAAGGCACCAAAATTGAAAGAGAGGATGGTCAACAGCTACACAAAAATCACTTAGGTCCCCCTGTTATACCTTCATCCTCTGTGGTCTGGAGAAATATACTTTCAGGAGGAATAACTTAACCTTCCCATCCCCTTTTTCAGGAAACTCTTGGAGGATGTACTGACCAAAACAGGAGATAAGCTAAGGAAGAGGAAGACAGGGATTTGAGGAAACAGGAGATCACAAAGGAAGGAGGTGAAGGGAAATCCCAGGATGATGGCAAAGGGAAGTCCCCTCACAACAGCTGTGTGGCAAAAATAAAGAGCAAGCATCTCAAAGTGGAGAACAGAAGGCTCTGGAGAGAATGTCTCCAGAAAAAGATATTAAAACTTACACTTACCTGCTGAGTTTGAAGATGTGAAAATTTGTATGGAAAGCTGTTGTATACAACCATATGAAGACATGGCATAGATTAATAAAACCCTAAGCAAATAAAAATTAGGTAATGATTAACTCCAGGAACAACAAAAAGTAGTATAAAATAGGAAATGTAAATCATCTATTCCACTTGACTTTGAAGTGAACTTTCATCAAAGATAATGAAAATGCTGAATGTAAATTTAACCAAAAAGTATAATTATACTGAAGAAATATAAGAGCTAAAGCAGCCATATATTGTACTAAATATTAAATAGTGGTAAATACCTAAAGTCACATCTTGGAGAATTGAAAGTAGATGTCTTGGAGGAGGGGTCAGTGAACGTGTGTGTGTTTTGGAACCTGCTTTTTCTTTTAATTTGAAATTCTACAGTTTTATTATGAATTTTCTTAAAGCAGAATGTCATACTTTCAAGTGTGTTGATTCTGGAGAAACACTGATGGAATTCAAATTCTAATGCCACCGCTGACAAGCTCTGTGACCCTGGGAAAGTTTCCGATGCTCTGTGTAGCATCAGTACAATGAAGATGGCACAACTGTCCTCCACTCCTGGGGTGTGCTGAGAGTTAACTGATAATCCTAATAAAACACTTAGTTTGGAGTCTGGCATGTAGGAAGCATTCAGTAATTACGTGCATGTATTACTTTGGTAAGAAAACAATAAATTAAAAGAAAACAGGTAGATCAAGCAGAGGTGCCTCACAGGGCAGCTTTTGGGAAGTTTTCTACCCACGCTAACCTTGAAACTGTACAGTGGTTGCCATGCCCAGAAAAGGACACCAAATGACTTGTTCCTGTGAACTGAAAGGGAGAGAAGAATAGTGTGTGTGTGTGTGTGTGTGTGTGTGTGTGTGTGTGTTTGAGAGAGAGTAAAGCTTCCTGATTAAAGTCATTATAAAAAGCAGATTTATTGGGCTGGGGGTAAAACTCAGTGGTAGAGAGCACTTGCCTAAGCATGTGTAAGGCCCTAGTTTCCATCCCCAGCACTGGAAAAAACAAAAAAAAAAGGTCTCTTGCACTAATGTCTTATCACTAGCTCACCTCTCTAAGGTGTCTGTACTGCAAAAATATTTCCCCTTCCAGCCCTGCATCTTTGAGGATAGGAAGGACAGTCTGGGGATTTCTCCTGATGAATCAGAACAGTTTTGTTCCTTTCTTTCGGTGGGTGGGTGGCGGGCGGTGTATGAATTAACAGACCTGAGGTTTCCCGCAGCCCTGTCCTTCCTCTCATCTAGACGAGGAAAATGACAAGTTCAGATTGGATAGACTAAGCTCACTCAGGTTGCTTTCCTGACTGCTGCTAAATCAAAACAGCTAATTGGTACCTTTTTCAGCTCACTCTAGGTGCAATTGGCTGAAAATCAACCATAATAGCTGATACAGCTGGAACCTGATTTTGTTTCTCCTGGAGAGGGATGTCTGCAGGGCTCCTATTAGGAGCAAATAGCATATGCTGACTCACTGTTCTGGACTTTGTCAGGCCAGCACCCCACTAAAGGCTGCCCTCCTGAGACCCACTGAATGCCAAGTGTCTGGAGTACAGCTTCTCTTTTTACCCCTGGGGAAGAGAGGTTCATTGATGTCCCTGTAATGCCATGCCTTCACAAAACTGTACCCAGCATGGGCCCCTGGGATGTTGAAGCATTCCTCACTTCCTCCTGCCTGGATGGGGAACCTTTAGGTCTCCTCCATTCCTCCCCATCCCAGTTGTTCACTTAGTCTGGCTTGACACCCTCTGAGCACTTGCTTGGAACCTAAATGGGTAAATTCTTTCTTATCTGTTCTCTATTTAATGTTCTATTAGGTTCAGTGATGTGTCTTAAATCGTGAATTCCCAAAGGGTAAAGGATTGCATTTTTTTTGCAATTCTCTTTGTAGTGATCAACACAGAAATGCGATGGTCTGCATGTTTGTGTCTTTTCAAAATTCATGTTGAAAACAAATCTCCATTATGGACAGTATTAAGAAGTGAGGGCTTTTAAGAAGTGATTAGGTCATGAGGGTCCACACTTGTGCATTAAATTAGCCTTATAAGAGAGGCTTGAGGGACTTCGTTTTCCTCTTCTACCCTGTGAGGACTCATATAAGGCACCATCTACGTGGATTATCAGTCACTGAATCTGCTGGTACCTTGATCTTGGACTTTCTAGCCTCGGGAACTGTAAGTTACAACTTTGGCTATTTATAAAGTACTCGGTCTGAGATAGTTTGCTATAGCAGCTCAGATGGACTAAGGCAAGTAGTGTTTCCATAGCTGCTTTTGTAAGTGAGGAAGAAGCAAAAAACTTTAAAGCTCATGCAGTGTTTGGAAAAGTCAAAGATTTGGGCAAGATAACAAGAAGGTCAACTTCAGGAACCAAACAGCATATTGCAGAGTGAAGTGCGTGAAGAGTATCTTATTCATAAGGAGTCCAGAGCTACAGGACTTGTTGGCAGGACAAGTGAGGCTTGGCCACTCACTGACCTTGGATGAGTCACATGTGCTGTGGTCTTTTGGTTTCCACATTTAAAAATGATAATAATAAGCTATAGAAGGGTGAGATAAGGCTGTGGAATGCTTCAGAGAGCCTCCAAGAAAGGAGAGCTTAAATCTGTGGTACTGTCGTTTGGTCAATGTGAGTGAGTGAGGGCGGAGAAAAAGTGATTAACTCTAAAGTCATTAGAGGTGGGGGGAATGTGTTGGTTCAGCCAGGAAACAGGAGCTGGTATAATGGCATGTCTGTTTCAAAGGATAAAAGACATTAGGCCAATAACTAAGCATATAGGCCATTATATAAATTATGGCATTTGCAGTCGGGGAGAGTCATTCAGCTACCATGGCCTTTCAGGACCTCCTGGATCAAGTTGGTTGTCTGGGGAGATTCTAGGTAATTCAGAGGGCTTTTCTTCTTACCTATAATGCTATGGCACACATTCATATGACATTGGAGAATTTCACTGCAATCATCCTTGGTCATCGCTGCTGGGTACACATCCTTAACAATGATATTATCTCTGATAATGGCACTGGGTCCCTCAGCCAAGATGCCCTTCTGAGGATCTCCATCCCACTAGACTCAACCTGAGGCTAGAGAAGTGTTGTCACTTTACCCACAATGGCAGCTCCTTACTCTGAATGGGATCTTCTCAAACATGAGTGAGCTGGACATGGAGCCCTGCATGGATGGCTGGGTATATGACCAAAGCTCCTCCTTCTCCACCACCGTGACTGAGGCAACAGGCTTCCTTTCCACTCATGAGTACTCGACCTGGGTGTGTAGAAACAATGAAAATACTGAACATGCTTTATGCCTTAAAAAAAAAAGGGACAGTAATTTAGTACATCTCCATACAATTTGCATTCCCATCAACAAAGTAGTTTGAGTTACTATTATCAGTAGTCTGCAATTTATAGTGTTGTGGTTTCATGGAAAGACAGACAACCCAGCATTCTGTCCCAGACACCCAGCAATCCTTTTCACTTTTAATGATGCTTCCTGACATTCTTGACACCTTCTGCAACTGGGAAATTCTCTTTGATTCTCAGAGAAGCAGCCTTCCCACTTCACAGCCCCTTCACTTTCAGAAAAGTTTCTCCACCTTTCTTAAATGTCTGGAGTTCTTTCCACCCCTCTATAACTAGGCCATCAAGTTCACTGATAAACATTTACCATGATCAGGAAGCAGCTTGAAATTCAGATACCTCTAGGTAGGTATAAAACATATCAAAGCATTTACTGAATGCAGTAAATTTCAAAGTGTAGGCAGAAGTTTTCACCCTGGTTAGAACCACCTGGAAACATCTTTTGAAAAAATAACCAATGCTGAGACGCAACCTCAGCCAATTCTAAAGATCTCCACAAGTAAGTTTTCTGTGAACTCATAGGTGCAGAGCCTTGGTGCTCGATCTCAAAACCAGAGCAATAGCAACACCAGGGAAGTTCGCAGAGGGGCCAGGTCTCAGGCCACACCTGGACTGTTGAATCAAATCAAAGATTAACAAGACCATAGGTGTTTCATAAACATGTTAAAGTTTAAGGCATGTGGGTATTTTCAGATGGAACAGTGGTTCTCAAACTTTAACCAAGAATCAGAATTACCTGGATGGCTCAGACTATAGATTGCTGGGTGTGCCCCAGAGTTGCTGATTTCAGTAGAGTCCAGGAATTTTATTTTCTTACAAGTTCCCAGGGAATGGTGTTCAGAGAACCACTTGTGTAGAACATTAGAGAATAGGAGAGACTTTTAAGGAAGCATCAATTCTTTCAGGGCTAAAACCTGAAAGCCTAACACCTCCTGGATTATCCATTGTACCCTCAAAACTTCAGGGCCACCCTAAAAATATGCCTTTAGCCAGTCAGGGAGATTGTCTTGTAAGCACCTTGGGCAGCATCAATGAGGCTTCCCTTTTACAGTCCCTCAGAATCCCTCAATCTTTGGAAGGTTTTCTTGGGAGCAGAAAGTCGAAGCCTAACTTTTCCTGAGGCTGAAGGGAGTGGGAATGAACTTCACACATCTGCGGTATACCTTAGCCTTTTAAAAGATTCTTCTTTCCCTGCTCCCTCTTTTTCCACTTAGAGTCCTAGATGAATCACCCATAGCTTGCACTTAACTAGCACCTGCTATCTGAGGCAATTTCTTTGAATACTTCACTGATGCATACTCTGTCCTGAGTATAACAGCAGGGGAGGGTTTTATTCACTTCATTTTGTGGATGGGCATCTGAGGCTAATTGACCTGCCCAGTTACTTAGCAGTTTGATGCTAAGACCTGGTCACTATCCATGGATGCCCATGGGGCTTTTCAACAAAAAACAATCCATTCAGGTTTGCTTGCTTCAGCTGTGCAGGGGAAAAGTGCTACTGAGGCAAGTGGAAGAAGATTAGCCTGGGATACAGGGAAGAATGGGCGGTATCTACATCCTGCCTTGCAGGCCAGGGTCCTCTGCTGCTCCTGGAGGTGGCCCAGCAACTCTGTGAAGAGGGTATAGTTAGGGCTAAGGCCCAGAGAAAGTGTGTGGGGAAACCAGGACAGGGATAGGGGCTGTGATGATGGGGGAATAAGGACCCAAGGGCATGCCCCAGCCCAGTGCCTGTGTGGCAAAAGGTAGGCAATTGAAGATTTCACTGACCATGTAGTCTCTTTTCCCTTCATCTATTGTTCCTCAAAGTGCTACCTATGGTTGTTCTCTAAGGATATTTGGGAGAGTAAAGGCTCCCTCCACCACTCCCAGCTGCACAAAAGAGTTGAATATGGTACATTGACCTGGTCCTCATTTTATTATTTTATTTTTCGGTATAGGGGATTGAACTCAGAGGCACTTAGACACTAATTCTCATCCCCAGCCATTTTTTATATTTTATTTAGAGACAGGGTCTCAATGAATTGCTTAGTGCCTCAATAAGTTGCTGAGGCTGGCTTTGAACTCGTGATTCTCCTGCCTCAGCATCCCAAGGTGCTGGGATTACAGGCATGTGCCACCATGCCTCACTCTAGTTCTCCTTATTCCCATCTTATTTGTTTTGTCCACCTCCCTTCTCCTATCTGATGGCCAGTTGCTCCCTCCTGTTTCCCAAGAGTGGGCTTTATTTTTCTTGGGTTGGCCTGATGCAGCTGTCTTCCAGGTTCACATGGCCAGTACAACTTTCGATAAGTGTGTCATCACTGAGTAATGGAAGCCCGTGTGACTCTTCCTTCATGGTGACTATTTCCTCCCCAGAGATGTTTTCTCTGTGTGATTGTTTTAGCAATGGCTAACATTTACTGGGAATTTTCTGTGTGTCAGGCACTGTGCTAAGCTCTTTATGTAGTTATTTTCCCATCATTTTATCCTCCTTACATTAGGTAGCATATAAAGTCACCATTTTATCGATGAAGAAACTGAGTCACAGAGAGACAAAGTGAGAGTCTGTAGTGCAATGTATTGTGTCCCAGAATCCCTTAGTTGATTCCCATTAAAGAGATCTCCAGGATAGGATACTCCAAACCACTGATGAAGTTGATTCCCAAACTGAGCTTCAGGTCAAGGGTGGGAGAAGAGACAGTGTTCTGAGATATCTGTTAGCAAGCTGAGATTACAGGTGAGGCCTCGTGTAGAAAAGGGGCACAAGTTACAGAGCTTCGTTCCTGGCTCTGCCATCAGCCCTGGGGGTGTCTCTTCATTCTCAGTACTTGTTTTCTTCAGCTCTAAAGTGCAGCGGTTGAGCTATATTACTTCCAAGAATTTTTCCAACTACAATTATGTAATTATCCAAAGGCAATAGATTCTAGAAAAGCAGAAACACCCTTTCAGGTGACCAAGGTGCTTGGCCCCAACATATGTTAGCAAGTTAATCCTGGCCATGTTACTTTCTTTCTCTGATCTGTGTGCTTTCATCTGTAGTGTAGACTGTTATACCTGTTCTTCCTATTTTACATACAGTGGTTATAAGGATCAACTGAGATAATAAATACTAAGATAATGAGCATACTAGAGGCTTAAAGTTAGTGGCCTAAAATAACCATAGATATTATGTCACATAGTTTCAGAAGGTCAGGAATTTGGGGGCATTGAGCTAAGTGGTTCAAGTTCAAGGATGCCCAAGAGACTGCAGTCATCTGAGGCTTAATTAGGGCTGAAAGATCGACTTCTAAGATGGTGAGCAGGCTGATGCTGGGTTCTGGCGGGAGGTCTTAGTTCTGCACCAGATGGACCTCTCCAAAGGACAGCTTTAGTGTTCTTAGGGTTTGTAGCAAGCTTCCTTCAGAGAAGTCCTCCCCTAGGTTACATATGTCACCCCGCTTCAATGTGGAAGGGACTACATGGGAACATGAATACCAGAAGTCAAGAATTACGAGGTGCCATCTGTAAGCTGTGACTGAAGGTGTCATTAGACTTATATTCTGAAAATATTGCTAGAAGCTAGAACTACCTGCTAGCTTAGGTGATGACTTTGGCTAAAATTCAGTCTGTTGCCCAGCCCAGCAACTCTTTCTGTGCTCTGAACTTAGGACTCCAAAATGCATTTTCCAAGGTCATTTGGGAGAGCAGGGGTGAGGACAGAGGAGTGAAGACAACAGGAGAGAGAAAACCAGGAAGCTTCATGGGCACTTAAAATAGCAGTCAGGATTGGCAAAGAAGCTCCAAACAGCCCCACCCCCACCCCCAGGAGCATTCAGCCATTAGTTTTATGGTCAGCCCTCCGCTGTTCCTGCTTTAAGACAGAGGTAGTAACAGCGTCAACTTTAGTAAATAGTTTCATATTTCCACCCTAGCAGACCTTTAATTGGTCTTGCCAACAAAAAGCAAATGAAAGCTTGACTTCCTGTGCCTTTTCCTGCACGCTCTCTGTAAGGGGGTCAGCCATCATGGAAATGGTTAGGAACAGTGGCCAAAGCAAAGTGTTAGGCTCAGCAACCTCCCTTCTGCTGTGTGCATGGTGGTTTTTTTAAAAACCCATAGTAGTGAAATACAATCAGATCTCAATGGGATTTCTCGAAGATTTTCTTTCCTTATGTACCTCAATCAAGATTTTTATCAAATAAAGTATCAGAAAAGAACAATCCTTGTGTGTCTATAGTATATATTTTATACTTAAAGGAGTTCAGTTTTACAGTTATTTATATTATACCACAATGTGACATAATGATGAGAATGGTGAGGGGCACATAAGGAATATATGACAATGTTTTGTCATATATTCCTTATGTGACAAAACATTCCAGAAATAGTTCCAAAAGATGCTACAATGAGAATTTGGCAGATACTATTGACTGGCTGACTCAGTGGCCATTCTGGTACCTTCTCCCTTTCCACCTCCTACTATAGATGCAGAAGAAGTGAAGGTATTTGCTTTTCTGGCCTCACTGGCTACATAATCTAGTCCTGGCTAATGATGTGTTTCATCAACTGGAGGGGTTTGCAAAAGTTTCCTTTACCTTATTAAAGGGACAGGTATGAGGAGGGCTCATTGGCTCTGCTTCTCCCCTTCCTTCATACCTTCAATGTGAATGTGATGGCTGGAGTGAGGCTCTCCTGCGGCCACTGTGTCAACAAATTCCATAGCCGAGCAAAGCATGAAGGGAACGGCAGTCTTAGATGGCATTGGCATGCTTCCAAACCAGGTCTAGCAACTGCCTACCTCTGGACGTTTAGTAAGTATTTATTTAAGCCACTTTTAGGTGGCTGTTTTCTCTTGTTTGTAGACTATTAACCAATGTTGAGATAGACTTTAAGATTAGAGGGTAAATGCACTAAAAGATCAGGTTGAGGTGAATTCAGTGACAGTTGGGACAGCTGGCAAGAAGAATAGGGGTCAGTGGAGAAAGCTTCAAGGAATAGAAACTTAGCAGATGGAATGAGGAATGGAGTTCCAGAACAAGTACCCCAATAATCTCTATTATTTGTTGTACTGAATCCATATCACCAAGGACGTGGTTGTTACATGTCACTGTTCCCTAAGAAGGGATACATGGCTCTGGGAATCTTGTGTAACTGGCAGCACAATGCTGTCTATCAGAGCAAGGACTCCAACATAATGTGGACCTTGCTTTGGGTCTTAGTTCCACCACAAATAGCTGCATAACTTTGATCAATTTGTATAACCTCTTTAAGATTCAGCTTCCTCATCTGTAAATTGGGACAATAAAAATTAAACTATATGTAAAATATGCAGTACTTGATACATAATAATCATTCAATAACACCAGAGTTATTGTGATTAGATACTAATTATTTTGTCCATCTCTCATGACACATTAGGGATGCCTGCTTAACTGTAGGATCCAATTGCTCCACCTATCAAAAGGAAATAGCCTCTCTCAAAGGTCTTTACATGTTAATGAAGATCCTTGAGAAAATGTTTTCTTTCAATCAAATTTGGAGTATGTAAATAACTTCTAGTTAGTTTTTATGTTTAGGTCCTTTACATAAACTTTGGAGCTAAAATTCTAAGATTTTTCTGCAGCAAGATACATGAATTATGTAAGGCAACATGATTTACAACTTTCAGCAATGACCTTTGGACTCTGAAGGTTTCAGAGCTGCCCTTGTCTGGAGTAAACTGGTTTAGATTTTAGAAAGTTCTAAAGAAGTTTGAACCTCAAGGCACACTCTGGAGAACTCAAGGGCATGAAACTGTGTCTTTTGGGGAGATCTTTTGGTATTGCACTATCTTAACCATTAGCAAAGGAAGTCGGGTAACTGCGAACGTTGAGGTAGGACAAAGATGAAATGTCAAGAAGTAATGTAGAAACTGCCATCTGAATGTGATTTTGACCTCTTGAAAATTCCCCTATAGTTATCTAGATAGTGGTTCTGCACATAGGCACTCAGGCCCTCTGAGGCTCACAGGAGCAGATGCCCACACTCCCATACCTTCTGGCTTCCATCAAAACCTCTCCCGTCCTTTACTCTTAGTATCTCCTACAAGCTTTTCTGACACTCCCACTTAAAAGTTACCACTCCTATGCTCCTTTAGACTTTAGCTTTTAACTTTTCAGAATTCCCTAAGCGTTCCATGCTGTCTGAGGAAAAATACAGATAAGACAAAGGAAAAAATAATGTAATCTTATTAACTAAAAATAACCAAGTAGACTTCTAAAACTTTACAGAAAACTATTTTATAAAAATATCTCTGTATAAGGTATAGATGAATACATTCATGTTTAACAAAATTATATTGTATTTGTTTGATTAAAAGTATATAAAATTATGAATACATAAATATGACTACCTTTACATCTTGACGAATAGGATTTGGAAATATAATTGCTAGTGATATCTTTCAGATTTCTATTATACCATTATTCAATAAATTGTTTAGATTAATTCTAAAATAAAAAGAGCATCTATAAGCAACTTTGCTCATACATATTTACACACTTGCTCAATTATTCATCCATTCTCTCTGATAACTCAAGATTACCACTTGAATTTTTTTTTTTTTTTTTTTTTTGGTACTATGGATTGAACTCGAGGCACTTGACCACTGAGCCACATCCCCAGCCCTGTTTTATATTTTATTTAGAGACAGGGTCTTACTGAGTTGCTTAGCACCTTGCTTTTGCTGAGGCTGGCTTTGAACTTGAAATCCTCCTGTCTCAGCCTCCTGAGCTGCTGGGATTACAAGTGTGTGCCACTGTGCCTGGCCCGCCATTTGAAATTTTTAATCTGAATTTATCATTGCATTATGTACACATATATTCTCATTCAATTATTATTTTGTCATTCTTGCTATTTTTTTTCACAGATATGTTAACATCAGCTCCTTGGATATAACTCTGTTTTCACTGTCCTCCACTTGTTTTTCATTTTTATTGCAACTTCTCCCTACTTATGCTCTTTCTTTTGATTTCATTTGGCCATAGGATTTTTTTTGAGCAATTTTCAGAAAAGGTAAATAGTAGTCATTTTCAGGCATTATGTTCTTAAATTTCTCTTATCTGCAAACACTAAAAATTATAGCTGTTGTATAACATAGTTGGTATAATCCTTTTTCTGTTGATAAGTGCTATGAATACAAATTGTTATTGACCTCGTTTTTTTGAAAGTTTATTAGTATTCTATTGTTCTTGTTTGGTTACTGATAAAGTAGATATTTTTTGAGACCTAGAAAAGTAACCAGGCTCTTACCCTTGATACTGCCTCCCTACTGCTCTCCCTCATGTAGTGCTGAGGATTGCATCCAGGGCCTCATGAATGCTAAGCACACTCTGCTGAGCTATATCCCCAGCCCTGGACTCCTACTTATTATTTTATATTGCTGGGGTGCTCTTTATTTAGTCTAATTAGTTATACATGACAGTAGAATGCATTTTGACACATCATACATAAATGGAATATAACTTCTCATTCTTCCGGTTGTACATGATGTAGAGTTATACCAGTCTTGTAATCATATAGGCACATAGGGTAATAATGTCCAATTCATTCTACTATTCTTCTTACCCCCATACCCCCTCCTCTCCTTTCACTCTCTTCTTTCTAATCCAAAGTATAGCAGCTCAATTCACAATAGCTAAACTGTGGAAGCAACCTAGATGCCCTTTGATAGATGAATGGATAAAGAAACTGGTATATATACACAATGGAATATTACTCAGCAATAAAAGAGAATAAAATTATGGCATTTGCAGGTAAATGGATGGAGTTAGAGAATATCATGCTAAGTGAAGTAAGCCAATCTCAAAAAACCAAATGCCAAATATTCTCTCTGATAAGTGGATGCTAATCCATAATGTGAGGGAGGACATGGGAAGAATGGAGGAAATTTGGTCACAGGGGTGGGAGGGGGGAAGGGAGCATGGGGACAGTAAAGATGGTGGAATATGATGGACATCATAGCCCTAGCTTTATGTATTACTGCATGTATGCTGTGATTCTACATCACATACAAGCAGAGAAATGAAAGGTTGTGCTCCATCTGTGTATAATGAATCAAAATGCACGCTGCTATTATGTATACCTAAGTAGAATAAATAAATAAAATTAAGAAAAGAAGCCTTTTTTTTTAATTCAAAATACCTCTATTCTTCCCTAGCTCCCCCCTTTATTGTGAATTAGCATCTGCATATCAGAGAAAATATTCAGCCTTTGGTTCTCTGGGATTGGCTTATTTCACTTAGCATAATATTTCAATTTTGTTTTGGGGTCCTCTTAATACATGTGGGCTCCAATCCTTTTTCAGCTAGAGGAAATTTTCTGTTATTTCCTTAGCACTTCTCTGCCTGCTCTGTTTGTTCCTGGAATTTTTAGTATACATGTAATACTTCTCTTCAATCTGTTCTCTAGGTCTTCTAACTTTATTTAGCATGATCATCTTTTTTCTCTGTTCTTTACAAAGTTGTTATTAGCATGTATTAATTGTGCATATTAATGAGGTTCAATGTAATATTTCCATACCTGCATATAGCATGCACTGAGCAAATCTAACCTCCCTTTTTCCACACTCCCCCTGCACGCCCTTTCCAATCTCTAGTAGTCATTATTTTACTTTTAGGTCAACGTATTTTAGCTTTCACATGTGAGAGAGAACATGCAGTATTTGTCTTTGTGTCTGACTTCTCAACATACTGTCCTCTATTTCTATCCATTTTGCTTCAGATGACAGATTTTCATTCTTTATGGCTGAATGATACTCCATTGTGTATGTATACCACATTTTCTTTATCCGTTCATCTGCTGCTAGATACCTAAGGTCTGATTCCCTATCATGGTTATTGTGAATAGTGCTGCAATAAACATGGGCATGCAGGCATCTCTCTGATGTGCTGATTTCATTCCTTTGGATATATACCCAGAAATGGGATAGATGAATCATATGGTAGATCTATTTTTAGTTTTTTGAGGAGACTTCATACTGTTCTCCACAACGGCTATACTAATTTATATTTCTACCAATAGCATATAAGAATTTCTTTTTCTCCATATCCTTGCCAGTAGTTTTTTTCTTTGTTGTTGTGCTGGGGATTAAACTCAGGCCTCACCATGCTAGGTAAATGCTCTATCGCTGAGCTATGCCTTCAGCCCATTTTTTAATAATAGCCATTCTAACTAGGATGAGGCATTTTATCACAGTTTTGATGTGCATTTCCCTGATGGCTAATGATACATAGCATTTTTTATGTATTTGTTGGTTTTCATATTTCTTCATTTGAGAAGTATCTATTTAGATAATTTGCCCATTTTTTAAATTGGATTACTTTTTTGTTATTTGAATTCTTTACATATTCTGGATATTAACCCTTAGATGAGTAGTTGGCCAATATTTTCTACCATTTTGTCTGTTTCTTTACACACTGTTGATTGTTTCCTTTTCTGCTCAGCTGCTTTTTAGTTTGATGTAATATCATTGGTCAATTTTTGCTTTTGTTTCCTGTGCTTTTGGAGTCCTATTCAGAAAACAATTGCCTATAGTGTTTTCTTCTAGCTTCAGAGTTTTAAGTCTTACATTAAAGTCTTTGGTCCATTTTTTAGTTGATTTTTGTAAACAGTGGGATGGGTCAAGCTTCAGTCTCCTGCATACGAATATCCAGTTTTTCCAACACCATTTATTGAAGAGACTGTCCTTATCTAAAGTATGTTTTTGGTGCCTTTGTTGAAAATCAGTTGGCTGTAGATACATGGGTTTGTTTCTGGAATCTCTGGTCCATTGGTCTATGTGTCTGCTTTTATACCAATACTCTTGCTGTTTTGTCTACTATGGCTCTGTAGTATGTCCTGAAATCAGATATGGTGATGCCTCCGGTTTTGGTATTTTTGCTCGAGATTGCTTTGTCTATTTGGGATCTTTTGTGCTTCCATATAAATTTTAGGGTGGTTTTTTTCTAGTTCTGTGAAGAATGTCATTGATATTTTGATGAAGATTGCATTGAATTTGTAGATCATTTTGTATACTATGGACATTTTAACAATAAGATGTCTTTTCATCTTTTTGTGTCTTCTTCAGTTTCATCAGTGTCTTGTAATTTTCATTGTACAGATCTTTCACTTCTTTGGTTAATTTTATTCCTAGGTATTTTATTTTTCTGGAAGTATTGTGAATTGAATTTCTTGTATAAACCCTACTTGTATAATTTCCTATTGATATATAGAAAAGCTACTGTGGTTTTTGTATTTTTGTATCCTGCTATTTTCTAGAATTCATTTAACAGCTCTAATGGTCTTTTGGTGGTCTTTAGGTTTTTCTCTAGAATCAGATCATCTTTGAACAGGTATAATTTGACTTACTATTTAAATTCCTTTTCTTTCCCTAGCCTAATTGCTTTGATTAAGACTTTGAGCTATGAGAGTGGACACCCTTGTCTTGTTCCTAATCTTAGAAGAAATGTTTTCAGCCTTTTCCCCACTTGGTATGATGTTGGCTATGTTTGTCACATATAGTCTTTAGTATGTTGAAGTACAATTCTTCCATACCTTATTTGTTCAAAGCTCTCATTATGTAGGGAAGTTAGATTTTTTTCAAATGCTTTTTAAGCATCTATTGAAATGATAGATTTTTTTTACCCTTCATTCCATTAATGTGAGATATTATATTTATTGGTTGTGTATGTTGAACCATCCTTGCATACTTAGAATGAAACCAACTTGGTCATGATGAATGATTTTTCTGATGGGTTGTTGAATTCCATTTAGTAGTATTTTGTTAAGAATTTTTGCTTCTATGTTCATCAGGAATATTGGTTGATAGTTTCCTTTTTCTGTTGTCAGTTTTTGGTAACAGGGTAAGGCTGGCCTCAGAGAATGAGTTTGGAATGGTTTCTTTCCTTTTAATTAACATTAGGTCTTCTTTAAAAGTTTAGTAAGATTCAACAGTGATATCATGCAGTCTTGAGCTTTTCTTTGTTGGGAGACTTTTTATTACTGATCACTTGCATTATTTATTTTTGGTCTGTTCAGATTTTTTATGTCATCTGGGCTTCTTTTTAGTAAGTTATATGTCCAGATATTTATCCATTTCTTTTAGGTTTTTCCAGTTTCTTAACACATAAATTTTCTTTTTCTTTTCTTTTTTTTAAAATTGTTTTAGTTGTAGATGGACACAATATCTTTATTTTATTTATTTCTTTTTATGTGGTGCTGAGGATTGAACCCAGTGCCTCATGCATGAGAGGCAAATGCTCTGCCACTGAGCTACAATCCCAGCCCCTTAACATAAATTTTCATAGTGGTCCCTAATTAGCCTTTATATTTCTGTGGTATTGGTTGTAATGTTTCCTTTTTCATTTCTGGTTTTATTTATTTGGATTCTTTTTTTGGTTAGCCAAATTAAAGGTTTATTTTTTATGTTTTCAAAAAACAACTATTTTATTGATTTTTTTTTTAGTCTTTATTTCTCTTCATGCTATGACTTTTTTTTTCTTTCCTTTCTGCTAATTTTGCGTTTGATTTGTTTTCTAAATCCTTCAGATACATCATTAGGTTGTTTATTTAAAAACATTTTTTTTCTTTTGATGTAGATACTTATTATTTGAACTTCCTTTTAGTATTGCTTTTGCTCCATCCCAGTTTGTTTCAGTATATTGTCTTTACATTTCACTTGTCTTGAGAAGTTTTTAAACTTTCCCCTTTTTATTTCTTTGACCCACTGTTTGTGCAAAAGTGTATTGTTCAGTCCCCATATATTTGTATAATTTCTGCATTTTCATGTTGTTGACTTCCAGGTTTATTCTATTGAATCAGAAAAGATACAGGGTATGATTTCAGTTATTTTGAATTTGATAAGATAGGTTTTGTGACCTAATATATAGTCTGTTCTTGAGAAAGTTCCGTATGCTGATGAAAAGAATGTGTATTCTGCAGCTGCTGGATAAAATGTTCTGTAAATATCTAAGTTAATTTGGTCTCTATTTGTTTAACTCTCTTTCTTTGTTGATTTCTTTTTTGATGATCTGGATGATCTGTCTATTGATGAAAGTGGGTGTTGAAGCTCCACATTGTTATCATATTGAATTCTTCCTTTAGGTCTAATAGTATTTGTTTTATAAAATTGGGTGCTCCAACATTTAGCTTCATATATCTTTATGATCATTATATCTTATTGAGTTGATCCTTTGATCATTAGATAGTGACCTTCTTCATCTCTTTTTACAGTTTTTGTTTTAATGTCATTTTGTCAGATATCAGTATAGCTACTGCTGCTCACTCCAAGTTCCCATCACCTTGGAATATCATTTTACATCCTTTTATGTTCAGTCTGTGTGAATTTTTTCTGGTGAGGTGAGTTTCTTGTAGGTAGCATATAGTTTTTGGATTTTTGTCCATTCATCCAGCCCATGTCTTTTCTTTCTTGTCCTTCTATATAAAAGGTTATTAGTAAGTTAGGTTGTAATCCTGTCTGTTTGATTTTCTTCTAGCTGTTTTGAATATTCTTTGTTTTTCCTCTTATTCATCTTTGTGGTTGATGATTTACTATACCGATAGTGTTTGATTCTTTTCAATTTTTTTTGTGAATCTACTCTGCTAGTGGAATTTTTACTTTCACATGCTTTCATGATGGTAGTTATGGTTCACTTCTGCGTGTAGGACTCCCTTAAGCATCTTTTGTGAGACTTGATTGGTGGTCATAAATTCCTTGTTTCCACTTGTGTTGGAAGAAATTTATTTCCCCATTTCTGAAGAATAGCTTTCCTTTCTAGGTATAGTGTTCTTGGTTGGCAGTTACTTTTGTCTTAGGATTTGGAATGTATCATTCCATTCCTTCCTCACTTGGTGCTTTTCTCTTGAAGACTTCATAGTTTTTGTCTTCAACTATACTATGCCATGGTAAATATCCTTTCTGGTCATTTCTATTTGGGTTCTATCAGTCTCCTGCACATGGATGTTCATATCATTCCCAAATTAGAGAAGTTTTCTATGCCATTAATGTTTTTCTCCTCATCTTTAGATGTTCTGAAAATATGGATGTTTAATGGGTCCCAAAGGTCTTGAAAGTTCTCACCATTTTATTTTCTTTCCTTTTATACTTCTATCTCAATGGGATATTTTAAAAGACATGTTTTTAAGTTCAGATTATTTGTTCTCCCTGATCTAGTCTGTTGCAGCTACCGAATATATTTTTGTGAGCTTGAATATGACTTTGTGAGCTCTTCATTTCTAAGATTTAGGTTTGGTTCTTTTTCAAAATTTCTCTTTCCTGAATTTTTCAATCATATTCTACATTGTCCTTTTGCTTTCATTTAACTGTCTGTTCCCTTAGATCTCATTGAGCTTTTTAATAATCATTCTTTTAAATTTTTTTATCAGGCATTCATCCATACTGATTTCTTTGGCCTCTATTGTTAAAATGTTATGTTCTTTTTGGAGGCATTATGTTACCATGTTTTTTCGTGTATCTTGTGATCCTACAATGAAATTGGTGTATCTGGTGGATCCAGTATCTTTACCACTTTTATTGGGTGGACTTAGCAGCTTTCTACTGAAAATGTGTCCTCGAGTATTGATTTATTATGAAATGTTAGCTTTATTTCCATCTGGGCACTGTGGTATAGTCTTTCTGTAGCTTCTTTGGCTATGATTAATGACTTTGGACAGTGTATACTGTGTTAGAGTCAAAGCAACACTGTATCTGCAGTCTATTTGAGCTGTTCAGTCAGGTGTCAAACAGACAGCAGTGATCCTGGGGTGCTCATTGTGTGGCTACCCCTACAAGGGAGTGGTGGCACCCATCAGGCAATGGGGGTTTCTTCAGACAAGATTGATGCTAGCTCTGCTACTATCAAGGGCCTCTAACACTGGTAGCCCCAGCAGTAGTGAGGGGTCTGAAGCACTTGTCTTTCAACCAGACAGTGGTGCGGGCCCACAGGCTGCACAGGGAGAGGTGGTGGCAGGAACCAAGGTATTCTCTCTCTCTGTGGCACTCATAAGGCATCCACGCAGCAGTGCATGATCAGACAAGGTGTGGGAATGGGGTGGTTGTGGGAACCACATAGGTGGGGTGACATCAGGACTGTGGTGTTCCTCTTGCTGATTCAGTAGTAGTGCCTGCCCAGGAGCAAGACATCTTGGCCAGAGTTGGGCAAAGTTTTGTTTATCCCCATTCCCTTATGCTAGCTCTGTGTGCCTGAGATTGAGAACTCAGAGTTGCTTGAGAATCACTGAGCATGCCACTGTGGGCAGGGCAGCAGCAGGGACTGCGGTGTCCCCTCCATGCTCTGTTCAGTAACAAGGACCTGAGTACTGCACAGGTCGGGGTGGGGGTGGGAACTTCATGGGAACCTGCCTTCAGTCCTTATACTGTCATGAGTCCACAGGTGACTGACCACACCCTAGGTGTCAGAGAGCAAACACCCTAATCTCCTACTTTTTGAAGGCACTACCCTCTGTTCCCTGCTGTCTGACAAATCCCATCCCCTACAGTGCAGACACCCAGCAGTTTAGGTCTACAGCACATTGCTGGGCCAAATTGAGTTCACAAAACAGCTTCCCCCCAACTCACTGCAGCAGAATATCTGTGGAGTCCCAAAAATGGAATATGAAGGGATTTTGCCCTCTGCTCCAAACTCGGACCATAGTTTAGCTATAGCACCTTGGGTGTTTACTAGGCGATGAAGTGAGACCCTTTTCTAAAGCAAGGCTACTGTGAAGATTCCAGGTTACTTATCTAAATGGGCTACAAAGCTGTCAGGATCATGAAACTTTTTACAGTAGCTAGGATTCCTAGCATCAGCATTGATAGAGTTTTCTGGGACTTCTTTCTTCCTGCAAAGGGGAGACTCACCCTCCCCCAGCTATAAGCTTTGGGTGGCAGTTGCCAAGATATTTTATTTCTTTCTATATTGTTGTGCCAGGTTTCTGAATTTTACAAGGTTCCAAACTCTCTTTAGCTGATTCCCTTTGTTCTGCAGTGTTCTGTCATGGTCACTCACCTCAAAAAGCAGTTCTGTGCCTGAGACTTTGGCTCTTTGTGAGCGAAGAGGTGAGTGCTGGGGGTGTCTCTTCAGCCATCTTGGATCTTCCCTCTCTCTGTTCTGAGAGGGTATTTTGAATTTGTTCTTACTAGTTTATATAGTACCCAATTTGCTTTTTACTGACAACACTCCAATTTAAAATTTATTAATAGTATATTCCATTTCATAGCAATTAGGCCTAAGCCCAAAGAAATAACTTTTCATAAATACAAATTTCTCCCAAATTTCATAGTGAACCTCCCTCCCCCAATTTCCTGGAGTCAGTTCATTTTACGATTTTCTGCTCTAATTTTGTAGACACGTCCCCTTCCTCCTAGTTACTATAACATTCCCATACCTGGTGATCGGCTGTAAAAATATCTGCATTTGGAAGCCTGTGTGACATAGTGCTGGCATTATGTAGGTCTCTGTTCAAATATTTTAGTCATAGATATGGAGATGGGCGTGAAGTTATGTAGTTTTTTTTTTTTAATATAAAGGTTGTAATTACAAAAATATTAAAATTTTAGCTATCTAAAATTTGATTTTTAGGCTAGGGGACCACTTTTTTCCCCCTGTGATGGGATAAAACAGCTCTTCTGAAAAGCATGATCATTGCTTCAATGTGTTAAGTTTCCCATGCCTCCTAATCAATTTTGTTAAGCCCAATGTGGGGCTACTTGTGCTGTTCTTAGCAATCGTCCTTCCAAGTAGAAGCTGAATTGGAGGTCACAGCCAGTCAGTGCATGACATCTGATGCATCCCCAAAGTTTCCTTCAGCTTAGTATTCGACCACTTCCAGCTGCCCTTAGTGTACTGGTGCTGACTCAGATCAACTCATGAGCCAATTGCCACATTTTTGAGTTATTTTATAAGCTAGTTGTAATACATAGTTATTAAAAAGGAAATGACATGAACTTAAAATCCAACAAATTATAATTATAGGTATCTTTACAAATCAAAAAATTACAAACTTGTAATCAAATACTCAAAACTCATCACTTCCTACTTGTTTTACTACACTTTATTGTCAATATTCTCAAAGTAGTTTTTCATTGGTTGTGTCTGTATGGTGGCAGTACCATATATGGGCATGTAACTGTGCATCTCTTCCAGGTATTGAATGACCTGTGGAAGAGCCAGTGGTTCCTGCTGGCCTACTCTTACCTCAGGCCTCAATTTCTTTAAATTGGGTGAAGAGGAGAGAAGGGCTGGGCAGTTCTGTTAAGAATTTACAACCTCCAGTCAGAATGGCAATTATCAAGAACACAAGTAACAATACATTTGGGCAAAGATGTGGGGAAAAAGTATACTCATACGTTGCTGGTGGGACTGCAAATTGGTGCAACCTCTCTGGAAAGCAGTATGGAGAGTCCTCAGAAAACTTGGAATGGAACCACCATTTGACCGAGTTATCTCACTCCTCGGCATACACCCAAAAGACTTAAAATTGGTATACTATAGTGATGCAGCCACATCAATGTTTATAGAAGCTCAATTCACAATAGCTAAGCTATGGAAACAACTTAAGTGCCTTTCAAGAGATGAATGGATAAAGAAAATATAGTAAATATACACAATAGAATATTACTTAGCCATAAAAAGAAATGACTTTTGCTGGTAAATGGATGGAACTGGAGACTATCATGCTAAGTGAAATAAGCCAATCCCCAAAACCAAAGGCCAAATGTTCTCTGATATGTGGATATTAACTCACAACAAGAGAGGGGAAGAGGGAAGAATAGAAGTTTGTGAATTAGATAAAGAGGAACGAAGGGAAGGGAGGAGGAAAGAGGAAAAAGAATGAATCTGACATAAGTTTCTTATGTTCGTATTTGAATACACCACCAGTGAAACTCCAGATCATTTACAACCATTAGAATGGAATCCTAATTAGAATAAGTTATTCTACATTGTTCATACTCCACATATGTATAATATATCAAATTACACTTTACTGTCAGGTATATCTAAAAAGAACAAATTAAAAAATGTTCAAAGAAAAAAGAAACCAAGAATTTACAACCAAGTGCTTCCCAGGGACACTTTCCCTCCAAATGCCTTTAATCATAGGCTGATCAAAACTTTCTTGCACCCTATCCTATGCTCATAAATTTTTGTAGGAATTCCTCAAAAGTTCTACATACTAATAGCAACCTCTCCCTTTAGGAATAAATTCAGAAAACTTGGACTTTTGTGGATGTTACTAGAATGTACCATTGAACTCTATCTTTGAGAGATGACATTAAAAAGGGGTGAGGGGAGACTTGACAGTGTAGCTCAGTGGTTGAGCACTTGCCCAGCATTTGTGAGGCCCTGGGTTTAGTCCTCAGCACTGGAAAAACAAAACAAAACAAAAATATAAACAAACAACAAGAAACAGTAGAAATAAAGTAGGGCAAGTATTTTCCGTGGGAGAGTGGCGAACAAAAGTTAGTGCCATATTTTCTCAAAATAAAAGCCAGGCATTAGACCAAGCTGTCTGGAGAAGAATGTGCAGAGTCCAGCCTGCCATGGCTTTGAGACTTGGCACTGCCAGAAATGTCACAGGACTTCTTGAAAAGTTGCATTAACTTTTACTGTTACATGCCAAAACTAACATTAGGTGGCAGGAGGTTCACCACTGAGCGTCTGGCCTGTGACAGTCAAGCATATGAGCAGTGGTTCCTGATTTTGTTGGCCTTTCCTTCTGCAAAACTTGCAGAGTGGCTTTCCTGGGCATATTGAAGTGAGTGAAACCCAGAGGGTGCTAGGAAATGGACAAGGTGTCCCTTGAGCATGGTTTTAGAGGCAAGCCACTGTATATTCTGTCCAGAAAAGTATTCAGTTTCTGCCACAGTTGAATAAGAATGTACTGTGTCAGGAATATGTCTAGAGAAAGTTTTTCATCAAGAAAATTGCTTAAGGGGCACTATCATTTACAAAGATTACTTTGACAGATTCCTCTCAGTATTGGGGAGGGGAAATATTTATCTCACAATGAACTAAATGGTTCCTCTTAGGGAGGATTAGGACTAGGAAACACCTGTGTGGTTCTTTTTTTTTTTTGGCCTGCCTGATAGGAAGGTCCATTTTACTTCAATTATTGGAAATTTCCATAGATATAAGTTATTTTTACTTTTAAAAACTCTTCCCTTTCTCTCTACCTTAACTACTTGTTTTATGTCTTTTGTTTTGGCCATATTAAGCACTTATGTTTAACAAATGAAATAATTATGGTTTTAGAAAATTTAATAGAACAGCCATCCATGCATGGGCCAGTGATTTTTCTTTCAGTGTGTTAGACTACAGTAATCCAATGTTGCATATCTAACATCCAGTAAAGGTAAAATAATAAAATAATGTTCTGGAAGTAGGTAAAGGTATGACTAATTATAAACATTTTTATATTAATTTTAAATTAAGAGATTTTTCATTGATGTACCATATATCTGGCCCTATGCTAATGACTATAATAAGTCAAACGTGGTAGAATCTAATTAGATTGGGGAATCTAATTTTATTAGTTGTCAAGTTTCAACAACCATGCTTGTTGTCTTCATTTACCAGATTCCAGTCATGTTCCAGGTGCCTTCTATATTATATCTTATTTAATCCCCACCTCCATTTAGTAGGTCAGGTTTCCTATTAAATTGATACTTAGGTAATTTTAATGTGCAGCCAGGGTTGAGAATTCTCATCCAAAATAAAAGGAACAGGTACAACTGTGTGCAGATCACATGCAATGTTCCAAGGCCAGGAGCTAAGTGAAGCCTTGGTATCTGTCCCTGAATAGGGAGGACAGGGGCCTGCTAGAGCTGAGGAGTATGATGTCAGCTGTCTGTACCACTTGCAGCATGGGAACCACAGATAGGGACATTCACTTCTAGGAGAGACCTCATGATGGAGAGGGTGCCTTGTACATATCACCTGAAAAGTGATGGTGTTCAAGAGAGGAGTGGTCTAACCTGGGCAACACAAGTGCCCATGAAGGATGGGAGTAGCAACCATCAGGAGTACAGAGCCCATTTCTCTAGACCAGGTAACATTTAAAATATCATCTCCTCTCTGAAGCTTTGCCTCTCTCCTTTTCCCTCTGGCCTCTTGAGGCTTACTGCTCAGTACTATTATGTCCCTATAATGGTAGATGGCAGTTCTTTGGGTTTTCTGTCACTAGGAGACTGACATCTTTGAAGGCAGCCAGTTGGTTTCTTTATCATTAGACTTTCAGAGGTAAGTACAGTGTCCTACACACAGTAGGTGCTCAATAAAGTTTTGTTGACTGAATCAATAAGCTAACATTGAACACCCTACTCTCGTGGGTCCAAAGAAACAGATCACTACTGTCAGCAGCTCTTAAGAACTCCAAACCATGTGGCATAGGACCTCTCTTTAGATGATAATAAAGATGAAATAAAGTGACTGGCACATTTTTTTTTCACTGTGATAAAGTTATTCTTATTTTTTGGTTTGTGAGTGCTTGGACTATAAATCATTTAGCTCTGAAATGAAAACTCTATAAATAAATTGTTTCCAGTGGGCTAGTCATAGAGCGGGTGGTATATTTTCTAGTCAAAACCATAATTTTAATGAGCCATCCTGGTGATGAATGAAGTTATCTTGTAACTTTGTCCTTAATGCAATGAGCAGTAGTAATTGGAGGGTGAGTGTCCTGTTCTTGTATTAGAGGCCAAACCTTTACACGTGCCCAGCCAGGTAAAGCTTTAGAATGTCTTCTATAACAAGTTAAGCCTGAGGTCATGCTTGAGACGGTTGTGACTGAGTGCTGCAGAGAGACGGGAATTTCTACATTTCCTTCGCAAAAGCAAAATGCAGATAAGCATGTTGGTGATTACTCACTTATCCTTTTTTCTTCCTTCCAGAAGCATCTCAGCAGTTTTCTGTTGAGCTGATTTATGACATCAATACCAAGCTAGAGATTAAAAAGTGCTGTATTTGAGAAGATAATCTGAAGTTTGGATAGTGAACAATCAATTATATCTATTTACACTTAAGATAATCACAACAGGATTCTCATTTCTAGATAGACTTTTTAATGAACAAGTTCAGACAAAAAGGTTTTTTTAATGGGCTGATACCATCTCGGGTCTTAACAGACTATATTTACCCACCACCTGCTACGCCCCAGAGAATTTGGTAGGCCACATTCTCTTAGTGCCTTGTGCTCTAGACAGACGGTGAAAGGGTCATTTCCAAATACAGTCCCCTCCACACTGTCGAGAACTCGGGGGCCAGTTTCCATTCACCTGATGGGGAGCTTTTAAGGTGTCAGCAGGACAACTTGACTCCACTTGGCTAAAGCTTTCACCTGGCCTTCTCACTGACAAAGGACCTGTGCTCAGTCAGCTGCAGAGTGAGCTGCAGTCACCAGACCCCCTAGTGATGGGTTAGAACTATGGCCAAATTGTAAACCAAGCATGGGGGTGGGGGATGGAGTAGGTTTGTCCACTACACCAAATCACAGCATGTGCTCTAGACGGAGTCTTGAGACTGTCTAGGCCCAGATTTTGATTTTACAGATAAGGCACTGGAGGCCTGGACAGATGACAATAGTTGGCCAAGTTCCCACAGCTGGTTAGGGACTGAAACAAGGCCAGGCTGGGTGTTCTAAATTGCAAATCAGTCTATTTCTTTTGTAGAATGTGTATTATGAACATACATTAGATCATAAAGTAACGTGTTACTCAGTGATGAAGCTTTTTAATTAAAATGCTAGAAGTATTATTTCAATAATCCGATGACCTAAAGCAGTGTTCTTCAAAGTTTAGTATGTATGAAGATCACCTGGAGGGTTCCTTGAACTAGGTTGCTGGCCTCTTTTACTAGGTGAGGGATGGAGGCTGTGAATTTGCATTTGAAGGAGTTACCAGGTGGTGCTAATGCTAGAGCTAGTCTGGGGACTGCACTTTGGGAACAGTGGTCTGAAGCTTATGAGAATTCCTGCTATTCCTCATGTCCACCTGTGCACTGTCTACCAATTGAGAGTTACATGGTTAGCTCCCCAGTAGGAAGAGTTACCAGTGAACTTTTCTTTGAACTCCAGGGTACATTTTCCAATGGACGTCTGTTATATTCTGGTACTGGGGTAAAGAGTTTGGCTTGAGTCAAATGCCCTAGGTGCTCTGCTCTGTGCTCTGCATGACCTTAAGTCATTTTACACCGAAGCTTCAGTTTTCTCACCTAAAATGAGGATAATGTCTTCTAACTTGTATAATTGTGGGAATATTGAATCAGGTAAGAGATATGAGAATTTTAATGGATAATAATCACTTGGTGTATCAATCAGAAACCAGTCAGGAGAAGAGAAATTATAGTCATGTGCTGCTTGATATTGTTTCAGTCAACTATGCATCACATGTAGGATGGTGGGCCCACAGGATTATAATGAAACTGAAAACTTCCTACTGCCTAGTGACATCAAGCACAGTATATTAGCTACTTGATACTGGTACAAACCTACTGTGCTGTCAGTTGTATACAAATATAGCACACAATTATGTGTAGTATGTAATACTTGATACTGATAATAAGCTACTGGTTCATGTAGTTACCATACATAACCTTATAGCCTTTTTATAATGGTTAAAGTTTACTCCTGCTTATAAAAAAAAATTTACTATGCAACAGGATGCCATGTTATACCAACAGTAGCCTCCTGTACCTCATGTTCACTGTACTAGTTGACTGCCCTGCTTGGCTTGATTGAATTTCCTGTTCTTTTGTTCATCCTGACCCAAGGAGCAGTGTGCTGTATCACATACAAGCGCCCTGAAGCCTAGGTATATAGTAGGCTATGCGTCTAGGCTATGCATCTAGCTCCACAGTGTTCTCCCAAAGACAAAATCACTTTTCTCATGTCATTAAGTGATTCATGATTACACTCTAGCTCTTACAGAGAACATTAAATGAAAAGAACTGCTCAGATGATGGAAGCATTCAGAAACCAAAACGGGGATGATGAGAGAAACCAGAGCTTTAGCAACAGCATAGAGCTGGAACCACTGCTTGAGAGAGCAAAGACAGGAGGCAACACTGCCAGAATCTCACCTGAGACCTTGGGCACAGGGGTTGCTCAAATTGGAAAGAGGGTTTATCCAGCAGGAACGGCTACAGTGGAGGAGACCCATTTGCTAGAAGCCAGAGGGCAAAATATCTGGGGAATATAGTTCTGTGCTACCACACAGAACAGGAGAAAGGCAAGAAGAGTCTCAGCTACCACCATGTTTAACCCATGCTAGTCAATTACAGTAATTATTTGTGTGTCCCCACCTCTGTTCCTAGACCATGTCTTTCACACATCAAAGATCCTCACTGTGCCTGTGTGTAAAGAATGCCATATATGAACAAGGTAGCATGGTCATAAGTTTTTTCAGCATTAAAAACCAAGGCAAAAGTTGTTTCCCGGTAGAAGCTATTGCTTGACTAGGTGACAGTGTAAAACCTGCATTTAGAGTGTACCTTAGCTAGTTTATATCACTGTCACACCACAGTGTACTGTCCTCGCACTGTGTTCAAAATGTGCAGATTATACAAGAGACAAAACCAGAGGCTATCAAAGTCCAGTTACCAGAGGATGACTGTCGAGGTTTGCAGATGAATGGTGGAGGGGAAAGGTGGAAGAACAGGGCACTCTTGTTTTTGTGTAGCAAGAATCTACCTTGAAATGAAACATAGAAGTATTTCTTTTCCTTATTAAGAATATAGTGAAATTGCCCAGCACGGTGGCATACATCTGTAAATCCAGCAGCTCGGGAGGCTGAGGCAGGAGGATTGTGAGTTCAAAGCCACCCTCAGCAACTTAGCTAGGCCATAACCAACTCAGTGAGACCTTGTATTTAAATAAAATATAAAAAAAGGCTGGGGATGTGCCTCAGTGGTAAAGTGTCCCTGGGTTCAATCTCTAGTACCAAAAATAAAAATAAAAAATAGTGAAATTATGGAAATAACATCGAGAACATTCCCGTGGCTGCTTAGTTTCCTCACTTTATAAAAATGAGATAATGGAATAAAAGGGGCAGGTAGGAGTCAATGGAAACTAAATCAAGAGAGAGAGCTGCCTGGAGAGAGATCTCTTAGATGACAACTGAAATTTCAAACCCAAACTTAAGTTTCAAAACAACCTTTATTCTTTTTGAAGACCTAATACAATGCATCAAAGCAACTTAAAACAAGACATAGCTCCATTGAAACTATAACTTGAACAAAATGTCAAGGAGGCACACTCCCCCCACCCACCCACCCTAGGTGCCTTGTAAAGGCAAAATTACAACTGACCATGACATCCTCCCTCTCGTCAAAAGACCAACTTTATTTTAACAAGGTCATATAAACAGATTTGTAAAAACATCGAACAGATTGTAGCTTTAAAAAATACACACATATAAATGAGATATTTTTGTTTTGCCTTTTTTTTTTTTCCCCTCTTTTAAATAGCAGCATCCTGGGCAGCTAATGCTATCTCATGGTGACAAGTTTAATGTTAAGTTGGATCGTCTTTCCAATTAACCCAATTCCATTCCCTCATTCCCTCCCCACCCATTATGCTAGTATTTTGTATAACTAGATTTTTAAAAAATAATTTGGCATTTTGGGGAACTTTGTCCCATGTGAGGCATTGTGCTTTAAACTGCCCCTTCCTTAAATGATCCTAAATTCAAACAGATAGCAGAGTCTGCCTTCCAACTGACTTGGATACCATGCATAGCAAAAGCATTTGTTAAAACCGGCAGAACTTTTCTCCCAATAAGGAACATCATCAGTAGGACTTCCCAAACACATTACTAGGTCATAACCAGCTATATGACAAAGCAATTGGTTCCCCACAGTGACAGCTCACATAAACACACTTTGACTTGACACACTGAAAATAAGGATTTCCAAGATAAGTCATCTAGACCTGCTCCCTAAAAGGAGTAACTTCTAAAAACAACAAAGCAAAGAATTATGAACTTCTCACTTCACTTGCCAACAATTTTCACCTTTTATAAGACAAAACAAAGCAACCTCAAAGGAAAAAACAACCCATACACATATACAAAAACTGCACTAGACATTTGCTTGTTATGTACTTGAACTCAATGACTGTGGATCTGTCTTGGCTGAAAGGTGTACTGGAAACAGTCCATGCACATATACATATATACATATACCCAGGGCCGTGACATTGTCAAATGTTGCCAACACGTGCCTTTTGCCTTTTCACATGGTTTTGATCACTCTTGTATGGAATATGAGGTCCCAATGATCCCACTTCTATAAACTTATCAGAGCCTCTTTTTAGCCTAGTTTCTGGCCTTGACTTTAGGATGTTACATTGGGTGGGAAAAATGGATGCATGGATAAAATCACATAGCAGGAACGGCTCTGTTGTCTCCCTTCATACTCGTGAGCCAGAAAATGTTAGGAGATGACTGAACCCACAGAGCACTGATGGCCAAACATCCACAAGGATAAATTTGGTGTGTATGCTACCTTGTGATCAAAAAGGCATTTGGCGGAATAGGTCTGATGTAACTTGCTGCCACGCAGAATACTGAATCTTGCCTTCTGTTCAACGAAGAATCTATCGCACTTCTGCTTGTGAGACAGAAAAACGAAGCAACTGTCTAAACAGCATGTCATTTTGCAGTGTTGAAGCAAAAAACACTGTAGCTTTTAATGAAACATCCGACCTCAGATGTATTTTAGTAATTAAAGTTATTTGTATTTAATAGCATACATGATGTGCTACCAAAAAACAAAAAAACAAAACCCCCAAAACCCCACAAATCTAGTTTATAAACTACTTGTAAGTAACAAACTTCTACGTGATGCAGCAGGATACCACCACTGGAAGTTTTAAAGCAAAGACAGACTAAAACCAAGGAATCATAAATTGTCTGGCAATGAGAGGGAGATGGTCAGATCAGAAGAATCAAGTTCGAGGGCAGCAGTCTGACCGAAGACAGACTTTTGCTCTCAAGTGATAAGTAGCTTCATGTAAAGAAGAAAAATACATTCTACAGAGGATTAACTCAGCTGCTAGACTGATTCTTCCAGAAGATTTTTTCAAAGGAACATGAAAACAAAATACCCTCACCTTAGTATTTGAAGGAAAGAGAACTGAACTCGTGGGTAAATCTTTTATCAAGAAAGGGAAACAAACTGTAAAATTCTATTTGAATCCAACAGGGTAGCGACCATGATCATCCTCAGTCTTCACCCCTTCTGCCATAGGTAAAATTCCTGCCGAACATAACAGCTTTTGCATATGTAAATCAGGGAGGGAGACTCTCACCCTCACCTCAAATTGGAAAGATGATACCACCAAACTCTTCTTTCCCCACCCTCAAGTACAACACACAATTATTGGGATGAATGAGAAGGACTGTCATATGGATTCCTGGGATGACCACGACTTGAACGAGCTCCACACAGCCCAGAGTAGCAACCGGATGCCTGTGTCTACTTGCTTTATGTTTGAAATTGAATAGAAAGCTAGGAAAATAACAAGTATCCGACAGAAATGATTTTCTCAGGTCATGCTTTTTCTAAAATGAACATTTGTTGGTGGTCACGACTAATCTAATGTTAAAAGGAGAGAGAAAAAAAAAAGACTTTTTCTAAATGCATGGATTATACCTTGAAACCAGTGTGCTAAACCAAGGAGGGGAGCACTGTTCCAGGAAGCCCAAAAGGAACTCTCGGTATTTCCTTCATCAGAACTGAAATACCTGACCAGCTGCACTACATTCGAGTTACAGTAGGTGTGTAATTATCATTAATTGAGAACAACTACCAAGTCAAAGTGGGAAAAGACTGAAGTAGAAGCAACTTCACTTTGCAGTTATTCGCCACTTCTCTGAAATCGTGAGAAAGTGCATACCACCCCTCCCTCCACCCTGCCTGTTACAGCCCTTGGCTATATCACCCCTCCCTAGATTCAAGAAGTCCACAATTCGTTATGAAACAAACATTGCCAGGTACCGTATTTTAAGTCTTATAACAATATTGTTGGACTCAGCAATACTTTGTCATATTCATACATCTTTTTTTTTTTTTATTGAATAAAGCAGCTTTGAAGCTTATCAGGCACTGCCCAACAAAACCTTTAGTCCAAAAAAATCTGTTATGAACTTTTTAACCTTGGGCTAACAGCCAAGTACTCTGTACAAGAAAAACTGTAAAATTATTTCATAGTTTTAATTCTGAAGCCATTATTTTTAAACTGGCGTTCTGTACATTTCTTCTTTTAAAAAAGGATAAGAATAACAAAAGGAATATTAACAAAAATCAGACAACAATATTTTCAAGCAACAAAAACTGGGATGAGGGAAGCTTATTCTGAAGGTATATTTTTAAACTGATAACAACTGAATGAAAATTAAGAATTGCATAGCGCTGTGCATTTAGCCTTCAGCAAAACAAAAAAAGAAGCTATTTGGTTTTGATACAAATCCATCTATCTGATAGTTAGTCATCCAATATTATGTACATATTTTATATACCGAATGTCATTTTAAGTCCTGTTTTCCACGCTCCGTTTTTCTGTTGGTAGGTTGTCTTTGTCTTGACAAGTTTAAACAAAACACTTTATGGCACTTTGCTACAACAGATTTCCCCTTGAACACACATGAACTTTCTCCCAAAGTGCCCCTCGTGAGCAAAGTGCCTTTCTGCTACATATCGTTCGGTTGTTAAGAAATGAAATAATCCACAGTGCGATGCATCTGGGCCCACCGTGCACAGCGACACCCAGGCTAAACCAGGCTGGACCCAGCATTCTCTGGCGTGGACTCTTCAGCCCTGTTTACCTTCTGGTCTCCAAAGTCCCAACTTGTAGCTGGTAAAGCTTCAGAAAGCATTAACAAGCACCATGGTTAAAGGCCTCTTTGTCCCTGCACGCAGAGATTTTTGCATTTCTTTTTCTCTTGTGGTGTGTGTGTGGCTTTTAAATTAAACCAAAAACAAAAAAAAAGAAAAAAGAAAAGGATAGCAGTCTGGGTTAGAAACATCTGATCATCCTGCAGCTCTAGGCTGCGAGTGTTCCCCTACTTCTTTTTTGTCCAAGAAAGCTCTAGTCCCATCTGAAGACAGACAACTTCCTTTCCGGCAGCTCAATTCACAGGTCAGGCTGGAGAGGAGCCCTTTGCTTTCCAGAGGCCTCAGGGTGGCTGTACGTTAGGAACAGGATCAGAGGGTAGCGCTTCATCGCCTCTGCTGTGCATATACCGGGTATGCTAGTGTGACATTGAGGGAGTCGTTGTGCTGCACGAGGGAGGTGTGTTGGTAATGTAGCACCAGTTCCTTCAGGGAGCTGTACAGGTTATAGGGCTCCGCAAAGCCATAGCCAGTTGCTGTTTTGTTGATGACACAATGCTTGACTTCACCATCCACCCTGGAGAGGAGAGAAAACAACTGCCTTTCAAGTTTGCCCAGGACAATTCACAGCCCTACAAGGGCATCTTTAATAAAGTTATCATCCTGAAAGAGCACATGACATGGGCAGAGGAAAATTCCAAGTGACTGAAGGCTGGATGACTTGAGTAGGAGCAAGCTCTTGGGCTAGCTTCACCGAGCTGCTGTATTTTCATCTTTAAAATGGCTTAACAGACAAGAGTAACATGTATGTAACCGGCTGAGATGGTGTGTGCAAGGCATCGGATAGAATGCCTGGCGTGTGCGGTAAGCAGGAGCAAAGAGCCGCTCTCAGCCATTGTGACAGCCAGTGCCGCCCCGCCACAGCAGCACTCTCTCCAGTCACAACTGCAAACCGGGATTCCTCTTTGCAGCCCTCCTCGAAAGGTCTACACAACTCTCCACCTCTGCATCTACTCTGTATTCTCCTATTCTCTGGTCCTACTCAAAGTTCTCACTGTTTCATTCCTGGAGGAATAAGAGTTCTGCATTTAAACAGAAGTCAGTCTTAGAGTACAAGGTACTTGAGAACCTTTCCCTACTAGAGGACATTTACTTCTCTTACATGGTGATGCCAGTGATCCAAAACTCACTCTTCAAAGGACTCCACAAAATAGTAAGAAATAAGTGGGGAAGGGGCAGCATGGATACAGGCCATCTGGTGAAACTAGGTCTCAAAGCCAGACAGTGAAGAGGTCCTTCCTCTTGTGGCTCTGACCTGATCCAGAAGGGACATTTTATCTATAGGAGGTGTTCTTATATTAATTACCTCAGATTCTAACTATATTAGCCTTCAGAGACAAAAAAAAAAAAAAAAAAAAAAACCATGGGGCAGGCATTGCTACTTCCATTTTAAAGATGAGAAAAGACTTAAAGATGTCTCATGATTCATTTGTTGCCAAATTAGAACCCAAACCTCAATCTTCCAAATAAAGGGCAGGTTTCTTTGTTATACCTTTTTTTGGGGAGGGTTACTAGGGATTGAACACAGGGGTGCTTTACCACTGTGCTACATCCCTAGCGCCTTTTTTTTAAAAAATATTTATTTTTTAGTTGTAGGTGGACAGAATGTCTTTATTTTATTTTTGTGTGGTGCTAAGAATCGAACCCAGTGCCTCACGCGTGCTACGCGAACACGCTACCACTGCGCCAGAATCCCAGCCCCCCTAGCGCCTTTTTAAAACTGGTTTGAGACAGGGTCTTGGTAATTTGCTAAAGCTGGCCTCAAATTTGTGATCCTCGTGCCTCAGCCTCCTGAGTTGCTGGGATTACAGGCATGCATCATCACACCTGGCTATTAGAACTTTTAGAACTTCTTAATAGATACTTCTGGTTAGACTTTGATATTATGTCTGTTTTATTTCCTTTTCTACATTACTGCACTATAAGATTGGAGGCTAGAACTTTTTCAGATCCTTACCCCTAATCAATCAATGAAACATATAAAGTAGTTTCCCAGAGATACATACACTACAGAGCAGGCGTAGCAGCCCTGCTTACTGCTCTCCCGGACAAGAAAAGTGCCATCTCGCTTTCCTCGCAATAGGTTTTCAGCTTTGTTTCGGTTGCTGCTTCCAACATTCCACGTCTTCTCATCGTGGTGGGGCAAATCCTCATCATCTTCCACCAGAGAATATTGGCTAAGCAGATGGGAGAGAAGGTTTCTGAATAAAAACAGTGCAGGAACCCCCAGCATGTCTCCCTGTGTCCCCTCAGGGCCCTCTTATCACTTCCACCTTGTTCTGTTTGACTCCAAGTCAGAACAGCCATCATGGGGCTAGCTCAACTCTGCTTCTCCAATCTAAGTTTTCTTCTCAACGTTTAACCTGCAATGCCATCCCACGGGACACAGTTAGCAATAAATACTATCTCTGTCTCCAAGTCAGCAACCACACTAAGGTACCTAGGCAGAGGGAAAGCTATTGAACTATCTTGTTTATCTAGTTTAGATCAGGAAATTAATAAACTAGGAAGACAGCCAGTTTTCAAATAATTTAAACCAAACATACACTTAACCTCCAAAATATACTAAACATACTTGGTTTTTTATCTCTAAATGTATTTTTTATCTCTAAATGTTCTGAAAATTTTTTTGGATTTTTCAGATGCTCAGGGACATCATTATGGACACAGGGTCATTTTACACAACTATGAGTAAAAATAAATCCAAGCCCTCCTTAGTTAAATGTTCATTTTAAAAATTCTGGATAATGACATGGAGTTTATAATTTTTTTCCTATGAGATCTTCCAAACTCAGTAAAACTCCTCATTTGTTAGGAAGACGAAGTGCATTATGCATCTTCCTAAAATGAGGACAACCTTTTGCTCTCCCTTCTGAGTGACGAGCTACTTACTCTTCAGTGTTCTCGTTCCCCAGCCACTCGTTCAGCTTCTTTTGCCGGACACCTTTTTGAGTCAACCACCTGAAAAAGAGTTTTGAAAAGAAAATGCATTCATAATTCATCCTTAACCTTAGCAATCACCAATCATCCCCTTCCAGGGTTCTGTTTCAAACACTTACATCAAGTACTGGTCCCTGGTCTTTCTCAGTTGAATGAGGTCTGGCTTGATGCTGTTCATACGTTTGTCAATCTCACGATACTCAGCTGCCTGCTTCTTCAAGTCTTCCTCCAACCTTCTTCTACTGTCAATAATTTCACTGATGCGAGACTTTAGCTTATCATAATTATGCATAATCCTGTAAGGCAAGAGCAATGCTATCTGTAATTGCTTGGATATATCATACACGTTCCCCCAAGTTTATGAAAAAGTTTCATTATTGCTTCCTAGAAGTTTTCCTCTGGCAAAGAATGTTTTTCCGTCATTTAAAAAATTACCCAAAGCACAGAAAGTGAGATCATCAGTTTAATCAGTTGCAAAAGATTTTGGTTATTTCTAGAACGATGGGAAAAGCTCATAGTTCACCCACCTCTGTATTTCTTTTTCATTGCCTTCACGTTTAAACTTTTCTATGTATTCTTTACTGTACCGCTCTTGGGTTTGGCACTGTTCTTCAAATATTTTTATGGTTTCATTAAATGCTTCAATAGCTGTTCTTTTCATTTGGATTTCCTGAAAGAAAAATTTAGAAGACAATGTCATATATTTCATAGAACAACTTTTTACTACAAGATAGTACCAGCATATTTGACCTGTATCATCATATAACTTGGAAGCAGAGTTGTTCTAGGGTATCACAGAGGTTGGTTCCAGGACCTCTCCCAGATAACAAGGTCTGTGGATGCTCATGTCCCTTATATAAAACATAATATTCACAAAGAATCTGTGTATCTTCTCCTTTAAAAGCTAAACTATCTCTACATTACATGTATCTGATACAATGTAAATGTTACATAAATAATTATTGTATGATATTGTTTATAGAATAGTGACAAGGGAGAAAAAAAAAAAAAAACCTGTACATGTTCTGACAGATTCAGGACCCATGGATATATAGGGCCAAAGGTACTATGTTAGCAGGTTGGGATGTAAATTTAAAAAAACACACTAATAGAGTTTCAGAGAGGCACACATCTCCTTTGGAGAATTTTCCCAATCTCTGGAAAATGATTACAGCTTCCGTCTTTTTAAGCCATGCCAGTTCACAGTATCCAGGCTGCCTTCTCTCTCTGGCAGTTCCAGATGCTCCAGGGCCCAGAGAGGCTCCAGTCTCTAGAAAAACCCTTCGGGGGAAATGTACCCCCTTCTTTTGGCCACAGGGCATGTGAATGTGAAACTTCCAAATTCAACAGAATTTTCCAGTCTAGAATTAAGTCAAATCAATTTAAAACTATAGTAACCCCTTCAGTTATCGTCATCTCAATTTATTAATCTGATAATTATTGGTTTGATAGGGTTAGAAGTCCTACGCTGGGATAATCAACAATGACTCACAAATAAGTGACCTCCCTCCTACTTCATTCCCCAATCACAGCCTTTCTTATTCTTTTTTTTGAAGCTGTCCAGATTTTACAAAAACTTACCTGGGAAGTACGGGTATATTCTTCATATAATCTATCATATTCCCGACTTTTTTCTTGAAATTGAGTGTTATATTCATGTAATTTTTTCCCCACAGCTTCAATATTATCTTCTTTGACAACTTGATCCTAAAAGGATTGGGGGTTAGAGAAAAAAAATGAATTTAGTTATTAAGGTATTTAATCAAATTACCACTGTTTAAAGATTTTTCCCCCATGTTACCAATTTTGTTATTTGATTAAACAATTTTGTGATCCAGGTATAAAGCTTTTCAAAACTGATTCTATGTCATTCATGTGTTTTAAAATTTTCTATAAATTTGAAAATATCTTGTCTCCATATTATGATAATATGAGGAATTCAGTTTTGATTACCTGTTGGTATTTGGATACTGGATAAAGTAATTTCACATCCAGTTTGGGATTGTACTGAGCTAGAGATTCATTCCGGTAGTGGTTTATTAGTTCAACCACAGAATTGAAGGTTAATGGGTCAGAGAAGCCATATTTTCCATCTCGGTGAAATATTTTGATTAATTTGTTATTTCCTCCTTTCCTATAAACACAAAAGAAAAATAATAGTATTAAAATTTTGTAATAAAGGAAATATGTTTGCATGTCACAAACACCCCAACTGCAGCTGCATTCTGAGACTCACCTTAGTGTAAGAGTATAATCGCCGTGCATTTTAGTGGAGGCATCTCGTACCAAAAAGGTTCCATCTGCTGTATCTCGAAGTTTTTCATTCACTTCTTCCCTGGAATAAACAGAATACAGGACAATGCTTATCTTGAGAATTCAGTGACCACAGCTGTACATTCTTTCTTTCTTTCTTTCTTTTTTTTATATTTTTTTAGTTGTAGATGGACACAATGTCTTTATTTTATTGCTTTGTATGTGGTGCTGAGGATCGAACCCAGGGCCTCACGCATGCGAGGCAAGCGCTCTACCGCTGAGCTACAATCCCAGCCCTGTACACTCTTTCTTAATAGCCACTTTTTTTTTTTTTTTGGTGGTACTGGGGATCGAACCCAGGGCCTTGTGCCTGCTAGGCAAATGTTCAGCCCTAATAGACTATATTTTAGAGCAGGTTTAGGTTCATGGCAAAACTGGGCAGCAAGTACAGACAATTCCCATATTCCAACCCCTTGTAGATTTACATTTAGATGTTATGTTTCTAGAGTTTACTAATCCCATATTTGTTTATAAGGACATGTTAATTCCAATGTCATTAAAAATAGGTGCATGAGGGGTAGGGGGTGAAACTCAGTGGTAGAGCATTTGTTTAGCATTTGCAAGGCCCTGGGTTTGATGCCCAGTATCCCCCCCCCTGCCCCCCACACAAAAGAGTATGTCTGTACTACAAAGTTTCCACCTATTTTTTAATGTCTCTGACAAACCAGTACAGAAATGATTCTTAAAAGGTTTCCTTCCAACCCTCTCTACTCCCCAAAAAAGCTAACTGAAAAGAAAAAAAAAAGACATTTTATGTTACTGTGTTTAAGACAATAATAAGAATGATTACAGTTCTGCTCAACAGAGAATGATTCTACATTTTGCCTTGAGGCAGTGCCATGTCACCTTGGTGCTTTCCTGACATCTCTGTCAATAATGAAACTTCCCGGTTATTAACTTCCTGTGGCATGGAGCACCCACAGTGCTCTAGCGCCCAGTGACTTTTTTTGGTCGTCTTTGGAAAAGAACCAACTACGCTTCATGCTTATGTTGGAGGATATCCTAAAAATGGAACTTAGCAAGCTGGTGCTTTTCTTTCTCTTTATCTAAAACCCTGTATCTACTGACAACGAAGAGTTCTGGGGCCTTACCTCGAGATCTCTCCCCAGTACCATTCAGCATCCTGTAAGGAAATATTGTTGTTCATACCGTTGTTGGCTGCAGTGGTTGGTTTGGGCGGTTTAGGAGGCAGTGCTGCAAGTGAAAGAGAAAGGAAAAGTTGTTTGCAATTCCAACTCCAGCTGAACACTTAAAATTAGACCTATTATTTTTTCTCAAAGAAACATTTCCATTACAACAAAGAAAAAAGAAATTGGACATCTACCCTGGTAATTCACAATTCCATACACGATGGAAGAGAGTTAAAGAAAAATCTTACAGAGTGTGGCTCAAAAAGAAACGAAACTGAAAAGGAGAAGAGGGAGACTGACAGGCACAGAGAGAGAATCTAGAGATGAACAAATAAATGAGGCTGGCCATGTGAATAAGTTTCAGAGTAAATCCAGAGTCATGAAATTTTCTACTTCTAGATATTAGCTATATTAAAGTTATATGCCTAGTCAAAGCCATCTAAAGTAAGGAACTATGAATATGAGCAGCAGGAGTAACATGACTTGGCTTTAATTTTTCTCTTACTTAATTACAAAAGACAAATTTGGTCTTCCACAATGCTATTGTAGTAATAAAAAAGCTCATTTATAGCAGTGTGATTTAAGAGGAAGAACTGGGTTTCTCTAAACTTAGTATTTCAGGTACTGTTCTGCCAAAAGCCACTTTAAGAAACTCCTCTGTGACCTAAATCTCCTTAGTATTCATGTGAATATTCTGCTGGATAAATTGTGCTCTATATGCCAGGTCTGGTTAAAAGTCCTATCCCCCTTCCTCAATGTCAAATCAGTATTCATATATGAACTGGTGACAAATAAAAGACTGCAGTGTTAGTTGGGGGGCACTAACATTGGAACAAAACAATTTAGGAAACAATAAATCTAGGATTTTTAGCTAAATTTAAAGGCATAAGTTTTAAAGCACTGTTAATTTATGTAAAATATATTTCAGATGTTTATCAAGAATATTTTATAAAACCGGGACTAAATAATGAAAAGTCACCTTTTTTTCATGTAGTATCTTAATAAGAAAGAGAACAAGCAGTCTCTACATCTGACTTAGAGTAGTTTCTCAACAGTTTCATTGAGAACTGAGTTGTAATCACTGCCATATTTTACGTGCTTTCTAAAGTACCAAGTGTTATCACAGCAAAGTACCACACTGTTCTCAACCACTGTCGACAGAGAAAAGCAACACAAAGGATGCATCCTTTTAATTAAAGAAACAATATACTCCCACTAGCAAAGGATTACAATAAACAAAAGACACCAGTAAAAAAGTAGAATCTAATTCAGATCCATTCAAGTAAGAATCAGCATTTTCCCCACACAGCCTGAGCTGCTTCCTTCCACAGCAGTCAAACAATCTGTTTAATTTTTAAATTATAACCGAACTAATTTTTATAAATGGAACAAATACATAAAAATAGCAATCTAAAGAGGATCTGTTATGGCAGCTTCCAAAAAATTAAAAAGCCACAAATTTAACTGACTCTCTCCATTAATACTGCAGTATTACCTGGTGGATCCATTTCTATATAAAACATCAAGTCTGTGCCACAGTTTATATCTGTCTTGGCATATTCTAAATCCAGGTCTTCCATATTCCAAACAGTGTTGTACATTTGTGCGAGAGTTTCCTTGGCTGAGCTCAGTTATAAGAAAAGAGTCCGGCTTTCTTTGTAATGGTGTCTTGGAATTCATTTTAAAACCTATAAGGGGCTGCACTGTAACCTATTACATCACACACCCCAGCCAATCAAGTCAGAAAAATGTCACCAGACCACTCCTGCTTCATCAGTTCTCCTCTATGCCAGCCTTCATACAGTCCCAGCCTCGCCAAGGACCTACAAGGAACAGAACTGCCATGTACATATGCTCAGCCTTCCCAAAGGTGTTTAATTTGACTGTTCTCCTCCAGCAGTGAGTTTCTAATTCCTTTTTTATTACTCCTTGCAGCATGGTACGCTCCGCTGTTGGCAGGTTGACAACAGCTGATATGCTGCCGCTCGTAGCTTTTTCCCCCCAGTGCATCTGTGTTTATAGATAGCCTGGTCACTCTTTCGTGCAAAAATCTTACAAAGGCATCAAAAGGGTATCCTTAAGCTATACTTTACAGTCCTTAAAGATCACCCATATATATTAAAAGCAGAAAGGACCAAGACTAGCTTTTTAATTTGAGTCCTCTGTAATTGGCTGAAAGCTTAGAACCCACTCATCAATCTACTATGTTAAAAAGGGCAATTAAAAGAAAATGCAGACAAAATTTTCTCCTCTATCAAACATTCCAAAGTTAAAAATGAGACTGTATAGAACAATGAAAATTCTGCATTTTACTGTATAAATGAAGATGCTTACTGTTTGCAGACATAATAAATATAATTGTCAACATTATTTATTAATGATAATTTTAATGTTACTATCTAACCAAACTGGGAAAGGATGCTTCTTCCAAAAAGAAGCCATGTGTCAGAATGTGGAGTTGAAGTAAAGTGATCTTTCCAAAGTATTCCACTGATGAACCCATCTTTAGTGCAAGCTACTTGAAGGGGAGGGTGATGTAATCTTTCTTTCCTTCTTTTTTCTCCCCTTCTAGATCAAATGCCTCACTCAAATATTTCTTCTTAGCAGTATTTAAAGAAACCAATTTTCCTACAAATCTAATAATTAATTTTGGTTCTTCAAAAAATCATTCTGCATGTAATTCTGTCACCCCCACTGGAGCTTAATGGACATCCCCACTGTGACCCAATCACTTTTGACATTTACTATATGTGTGTGTGAGGGAAACCTCCCCACAATGTAAATGTGGCTCATTAAAAAAACTATAGTGGGGCTTTGTGATCTGTGTACATATGTATGTCACAAATTTCTGTGACAATTTAAAGAACACAGAAGCCCTTAAAATTTAGATTCAGACTTTCTATCAAAGTTGAAATCATTCAAGTAAAAATGGCCAAAATGATAAAAAGTGATTGTGGTGGGGTATGTCCTTGGTTAGGATTCAGGGGAAAAAGAAATTGTAGTTTAATAAAAATGTTGACCCTCCCCCAAAAGTAAGGAGATAAGTCCTCTGAGCAGTGTGGTCCTGTAAGTCACCCCAGAGGGCCACCCATGCATTTGGAAGCACTTGGTGCAAGCCTGTCGGGTGGCTAGATCCCAGGTGGCAAATGGACCCCAGAAGCAGGGAAGGGAGACAGGTGATTTTCCATGGTCTCTGCATGCCCTGGGCTGGCACCACTTCCCGCTGAGCACCTTGTAATTAATTACCTCTTCCCGAACTTCCAACCTAAACCCCATCTTTCCCTCATACTGTCCCCCTGCAGGACTTGAGGCAGCGTCTCCCCTAACCTTCCATCTGTCTTCCTCAGGCAGCGCTTTGCACGAACATGCACACTCCACGCACACCCACCCTGAGACAAATTACAGAGAGGAACCATTCGCAGATACAAAGCCACAGTGCAGAGAAGTGCACAAATGAAAGGCAACTTACTTTGCAGGTTATGCATTTCAACGGTTGCCCTTTGAAATGCCTGTATCCGACAATGAAAAAAAAAAATCCAAAAAGCTGTTCTTCCACCAAGTGGGCCAACCCCCGGTGTCTCCCCCCGCCTGCTCCAGGCGGGTAGTGCTCCAGCCCGGCACCACGAGTGCGCGCAGAGGTGGGGGCGCCGCGGGACCCTCTGTTCACACAGCCTGGCTGGGCTGCGCTGTGCCTGTCCCTCCGCCCCACGCCCCGCCCGCCTGGCCCAGCGAGTCCGGCCCCAGCAACGCTTCCCTGCAGCCGCTCACCGCCAGCTCCCCATTGAGAAGCCAACTGGATCGCGCTACTGTACAGGGGAGGGAAAGAGCCCAGGCGCTCGCACGTCTCTCTCAGATAAAGATCGCAGCTTCATGATTAACTTGGGCAGGTTCAAATATTTGCTGAGCCAGGGATTTCAGGAGGGGGAGGGGAGCCCAAGTCAAAGTCAAAGTTGTCATGGGCTGACAAGTGGCCAGTGCAAGACCAACTCGCTCATTTTCGCCGAGGAAATGAGAAGACCATTGTAAGGGGGCTGAAAATAGTCTACCAGGCTGCGGTGGCGGAGCGCGCAGGCAGGCTGATTCGCTCTCCAGGCTCAAGTAGCCGCCAGTGAAGCCAGGCACTATGCGCAGCCAAACACAGGAAGTGGCTGAGCTAGTTCAGCAAAAAATAGAATCAAAGCCTCGCTTGTAAAGGCCTGAACCTCTCACCACAGCCCAGAACACAGAGCCTCGCTCGTGTCCACCTCCTCCCCCACTTGCACAAACTGCCCCGCAGGTGTAACAGGAAAGTCCTTCTAGAGCAGCTCGGGCTGGGAGCACATCACACAATTGCTCACAGTAGTGGGAGGGGATCCTCAGGAAGAAGACTTAGAACTCCACAGGGTACCATACTTCACGACCACAAGGCATTAAGAAGAAGAAGAAGAAGAAGAAGAAAATACTGTGGGTACTTTTATGAGATCAACTTCATCTGATGTTGAAACAGCCATATGATTTTCTAATAATTAAAAGGTGTGCCTGCATTAGGTTTGTGTGCTGGCTACATGGAGCAAAGAAAGAGGGCAGAAAAGGGTATGCTATTTCTAGTGGCTTTTTGTCGTTTATTTGGCATAGTTGCAATGAACCAGACTTAGCATTGTTGGCTATTCTTTAAAGAATTAATTTTTTTTCCTACAAAATTTCCTGTTGCATCAACATAGATCATTCTGTTATCCTGAAAGCTAACACAATGCAAAAATCACAGAATCACCAGGCTTTAAAATCGGAGAGCAATTTAGATATCACTTCAAACAATTCCTTGCATGCTACAGAATAAATAACCCAGACTCCTAATGTTTGGTCCTAAACGTTTTTCTTTGCCCTCAGCCTCAGTTCCTTGCTTTCCTCTGCTAGAGAAAGTAAAGGGTGACAAGTGAAATTGAAGTTAATTTCTTTTAAGCTGCATGCAAAAAAAAAATTCACACCTCTAACGAAACTCTGACTTTTCCTGTTTTCTATTTTCAGCTTACTTAAATATGGGTTCTGTCAATAATACCCTCATACTCTGTATGGGAAGGTGATCCTGGAGTCCTACAAAGTGGTAAAGGAGATGCAGGTGATGACATCAAGTCCACATAGGTCACCAGCAGGAATCAAAAGACTCACTCAAAATACCTGGCAAGTGCTGCTAATCCACATGAAAATGACTTTACAATGTTCTTTTGGTGCAAGTGATAGAATATTGAAAACCTTTACCAATAGAAAAGTCTATAAGTGAATCTGCCAATTGTCAGGGATATAGGGCTAGTTCAGAGAATACTCTTGCATTCTGAGCTACATAATCTTGCCCTACTTTAAAAAATAGCCCTCCTGAAGCTGAAAACATCAGCACATCAGCTTTTTAAGCATACCTGTTTGAATTCAAATGATGTACTATGAAAAAATCTCCTAAATGGTAAGTCCAACAGTATATTTTCTATTTTAGGAGAAGATTATCCACTGGAAAATAGTATAACTTCTAGTTACAGAAAGAAAGTCTTAGATTTGGAAACTTTGCTTTAAACAAATATCTCACAATATGTATAATCATCAACTACGAGGTTCTACTACAGTACTGAAAGTGTGAGTGCAATCTTTTCCCATCGAATTTTGGTCTTTGAAGACTCATGCTCTTTATTTGCTTAAAAAGGGAGCCCTCTGCTGGCACAACAGAGTAACATGCTTGGGAGAAAACTATTAACTTCCTCTATAGTTGGTGCTTCTCACACTACATCCAAAATGTCATACAAATAAGTATAATTGTATATCTGTCATTTAATCCATATGCTTCACTAATAAAAGCACATCTGTCAAAACACTTGGGAAATAATTTTCATGTGGTTGCTAAGCTCTTTTAGGAAAATTGTGTTTTAATGAAAGCATTTATCTGGGACCTCAAAGACCCATCCGCATTGGAAATCTTAGCACATGTAATTAAAAACTAATTTTTTGCTTGATTTCTTAAAAAAACAATGTGCGTCCCCTTCCCTTTCCTTAGTATTTTGTAAAAATCATTTCAGTAGCAAAAATAGGCGATGATTTCAGTTTTCAGCAGATTCAACCTCGTCAAGAAAATGTCACTTGATCATTAAAACATGTTAAAGTTATAGACTGGGCACTGTCTCTCAGATGTGCAAGTCACCATCAAGTAACAAATGCCACAAAGGGCTTTCAACCTGGAAAGCTTCTTAGAGGTTTTTGTGGGCCATTATTAATGGACAAAAGATCATTAAAAAGCCAGCGGTCAAAAAAACAAAACAAACTCAAACATGATCTACAAGGTATCTGAAGAGGCAGGTCCATTGCCTAGCAGAATAAAAACTCTTTCCCTGCTATTTCCCCTCTGGTCCTGTCCCTTAAGAAAATGGGGCACTGTGAAAAAAACCAACAGAACATGCCCCTCAACACATGCACACTGAAGTGCTCACATGTCTTTCTCAGAGCACAAATAAAACTCTTTTTTGATAAAACTTAGAGTGGCTTGCCTCTGTTTATTCCTACCCGTCTTAATGCGTGAATTTTTTTTTCAAGGTTTCATTTCTACCTCTAATGTCAGACCACATTTTAAACCCAATAAAAAAAATAAATCAGAGAAAAGTATAACTCTTTTTTGAAGTCATTTCCCTGTACCTTAGAGCTTGCTTTAGTCTTGGTTGAAAACCAAGCCCAGAGCATTTAAAACAAGATTTATGAATCAGGCTCTTCAGGATGAATGTTTTGCAATGTGTTGGTGGTTAAAAATTAACTTTGACAGGTGTAGAAGGGCATGGGGGAGAAAGAGTCATTTATTTTCTACTCTAGGCTTGAGGGTGCAATATTAAACTTCAATTATGCTACATTAATATTTCTGAATATATCCATGAAATCTGAAATATGTAAATAAACTTATAATGGGTGGCATTCAAAGGCACCCTGTTTTTACTTTAGTTGCCCTATAGAAATCTATATTAGCTATCTAAGTAGGGTAGCTATAACACATAATGATTCCAGAAAACTTGCTATTCAGCTTTAAATATATCTAATACTTTTTTTTTTTGGTACCAGGGAATGAACTCAGGGGCGCTTAACCACTGAGCCATACCCCCAGCCCTTTTTTGTATTTTATTTAGAGACAGAATCTCACTGAGTTGCTTAGGGCCTCACTAAGTTGCTGAGGCTGGCTTTGAACTTGCCACTCTCCTGCTTCAGCCTTCCAAGCCTCTGGGATTGCAGGCATTAAAACTTTTATTAACAAAGGAAACAGCAAACTATCAACAAAGTTCTGAAAACTTCCTTTGTGTGTATCACTTTTGCAAACCTTAGTTTCTCTCTATAAAAGAATCCTTCCTTCACAGTGTTGCTGCATACATTAAATGAGTTGGTGTCTGAAAGTTTATCAAAAAATAAAACTTAATATATTTAGATGACTATTATGCCAGACCCAGATCTAGGCTAGAATTAGATCAAAAAGAAAAAAATCAACCTTTGTCCTTGCCCTGCAGAAATGTAGTTGAATAGGTGGATGGCACTATTTGGGGACACTATGTACAATTGTACATTTTGTGCATTGTGCAAAGGCACCTGGGCAATGTGACAGGGGAGTGGCACTGAAATTGAGGCCACTTCACTCAGCAAGCCACATACAGGACAAGGCATCATACGAAGGCATCTTCCTCACTCCAAGCAATGCATCCAGCAAGGCTACAATCACCCAGAGTATCTCTTTCAGATCCGCATTAAAACCCTATCTGTGAACATGGAGTCAACGGGGAGAACAGCGAGACAGAATTCAGATATCCAGAAAGACGGTTTGAAGAATTAGAGCTGCAGAATGAGCCTCACTTTGGCAGGGTCTTCTTTTATTTTTTTTTTAATTGGTTCTTTTTAGTTATATATGACAGTAGAATTCGTTTTGATATAACTATACAAGCATGGATTATATCTTATCCTACTTCAGACCCCAGTCCCTCTCCTTCTCTTCCTTACTCTTTTCCTCTATTGATCTTTCTTGGCAGGGTCTTAACAGCTAGAGTTGACACAATAGAGTCTTGGTAATTGTCAGCTCATTTAATCCTCACAATAACCTGAGGCAAGAGGTCTTATTCCCATTTTGCAGTCTAGAAAAGCTGAATGAGTTGAGAAGCAGGTAAGCAGCAGACGTGAGCTTCAAATCCAGATCTAGGCAAATGAGAAGTTCTGGCTTCTTTCTACTGCACATCGGACAGAGTGATGTAAAGCCTTACCCAGAAAGCTACCATCATTGCCTTCTGCCTCTTTGCTATATGTGACCTGTAGGAATGCACTTCACATATTTTTAGCTTTTCGTCTGCTGGAAACCTCAGAGGACTTTCTGGACACTGAAAGCAGCCTCATTGCTTTCAAAGGTTCTGGAAACCCAAGCAGCAGGGGACAGGCTGGAGGGGGTGGGGGAGATGACTTCTCTCATTCTCTGTAGGCTTTAGTATCTTCATGCTCCAAATGGCAGAGTGGGACAATGCTTTCAACTCCAAAATGATGTTTTTTTATGATACTGTCACTTAAAATACAGTCATGTATTGCAAAATCAGGGATACATCCTGAGAAATGCATCATTAGGGAATTTCAAGGTTGTACCAACATCAAAGAGTGTGTTTACACAAACCTATATTGTATAGCCCACTACATACCCAGGTTAGATGACACAGCCACCACCACATACACGACCAATATTGATCAAAACATCCTTATGTGGCACATGACTATATTTACTGCTTTTGTAAGATATAAAGCCATTATTTTTGTATTTCACAATTCTCTTAAACCTTTCAAGTCTACAAATCAAAATGCCATTTCTCCTTACCCTTCTCAAATTGTACCTCTCTCTCAAGGTCTAATTCAAGTCATATTTCTTCCATGAGCTTTTTCCATCTACTCAATTACCTTAAAAAGTCACCAACTATATCTCCAAAGTTCAGTATTTAGTTAGGTACTATGTGCTTGTGAATCTATTTAAATTTTTTTAAAAAATTTATTATTATTATTATTTAGTTGTAGATGAACATAATGTCTTTATTTTATTGCTTTGTATGTGGTGCTGAGGATCGAACCCAGGGCCTCACGCATGTGAGGCAAGCGCTCTACCACTGAGCCATAATCCCAGCCCCGAATCTATTTAAATTAATAACTGTGTCTTAAACATCATCAGCTTTATCATTTCAAGTTCTACCTGGTAAAAACCAGAAATTATGTCTTTTGGGCCTGTAATAAACACATGCTTTTCACCCCCTTTAAATAGCATTCAGGTACTCATTTCTATGCACAGTAACAAAGTTATTACAAATGACTGATTTATGACCATTCACTGGAGATGTGCCGGTGCTGTGCTTCCAAAGCTCTCTGCTACTAGCATATGCTGGAGTAATGATGAAGGACTCTGGTTAAGACGTTGCAGACCTGACAAATCATTTCTTTACCTCAGGATGCCCTGTCAATCATTTGTGCTGGAGTCATTCCCCAATACAAAGGGATTCAGGGTGAGGGCATTTTTCCCTGGCATGTGGGGAGTGCGATGTTTCCATGAGTGAGAGACACTGAAGCATCCATTTAATTCCAAGGGGCCTAGACAATTTTCAGAGTGGCTAAGAGATATCACACAAAGGGGAAAATGGCTTAGACTAGGTTTTAAAAATTACTTGGATTTAATTTTTTTTGAAGAGGATGTATGAATATTGGGATGATCCAGTAAATGTTCAAGGCTTTGTCGTTCTTTAGCAGAGCTGATGGAACTAATCCTCCTTTGAAAGTGGCATACCAGTTTTTAAGTAGAGGAACATAGGGTCCTTTGACAATCAAGCAGCTTTAAAGGTACATTATGAACATGGTTGCTGATAAACTTTTACTTTGGTGGAATTAGACTAAGACTGATAAAAGACACTTAAGCAGTTCATGCCAGCCAGACTAATCAAACTCCACTACTGATTCCACTATACTTTGTATAGTACAAGCTCTCAAAGACTCTATGTGACAAATTCATTTGTAGGTATCTGGCAAGTCCTGTCTGGCTTTGCGATTCCACATGTCCCCCTGATCAGAGTGGCAGAAAGTCACTAAGAAGACCAGGACAACCCCTAGCCCTTCACTGTAAGCAGGGCCCTGCTTTCTCTCTCTAATATACACTTCAATGCTGGTCAGGAGGGAGTGGAAGGTCCTTGCTCAGCTCTTTGGCTCAGGAGCCTGCCTATTCTTGCAGGTCCTCTTCTTTCCCAGCCTATGTGATTCATCTAGGGGTGGATAGTGAATAAGGGCTCAAGTGCCATGATCCATGCTTCACTCCCGTTCTTTCCTACTAAGCCTGAAGTCAGCCTCCGAACACCAACACAGAGCTTCCAAGATGACAAATGGCCCAAATCGTCACGAGATGAAACCTTTTGGCGCCCACTGGACAGAAGCCCAAGGGACCTGTTGACACTCTTCTTGGAGGCAGTTTTCCTACAATTCTGGGCATGTTAAACATTCTTCTTGCTGTGATTTGGATCATTGGAACAGAAGGCAAGCACAGTATCTACTAAACCTGATGTCTCTCACTTTTGTTACCATTGTTTTGGACCTATCCACAACAGAAGTCCTTCTCAACACCTACATTTCGAGTGATTATCTATCCCTCCCCATGTCCAATCCCTGCAGATGGGTTTTAAGCCCAGGCCCTTGCCTCTCTTGGGCTCTCCCAACCAGATGTGAATAATCAAACCTGGCTCTGCAATATCTGATAGAAAAGCACAACTTAACTCTATTGCATGACATTGGTGCCTGGGTCCCCAGGCCTGCACATACAAAGACAACCATAGTAATCTGTATGAATTACCTATAATGAATACTAAATTCATGGTGCTTCATTTAAATTCTATTTAGAAATCAAGACTACAGGCAACACTTTCTACTGGGCCTGAAACTTTATCTCACTTGTAGGTCTTTTATTGCTATTCTAAATGACCAGACTCCATTAGTGTACAGCAAAGTGAGGTTTCTTTGGACTCTCCATAGTTGGAAAAAAAAAAATCACTTTAAATACATAGCCTACATTTCCTGCTTTGTTAAATGGCTAATTGAATACCAGCCTGCTTTCAAAGAAGTGCCTGGCTTGCTCTAACTTGCCACAGTGAACACTGGGCTTTCATACTGCTTGTGCAATTGAAAATGTTTATTTTGACAGACATTTCTCAGCATATTCACTTCCAAAAATCACATTCCAGAATACTTTAAAATTATATAGTAATTATAAATCCTCTACTTTATAAGTATTAGAAAGAAAAACAAAAATGTCAACAACTAAAATGAACTCCATAAATTTATTCAACAACCAGAAGCCTAGAAGTTGGCGGGTCTAGGGAACTCACCCAACTCTCATCTAAAACCAAGAAAACTTATAATCTGCAAATGCTGAAATCTGGGTGTTTATCATATATACTACCATTCTGTTATTTTTTTCTGTGAATCACAAAGTAAAATATTACTGTGGATTGTAATTCTACCATACCAAAAATTTATGTTACTTCAGAGGAAGTCTAAAGACACTGCTTTTAAGGTTTAGAAACACACACACAGTGAGAGAATGTTGAATGTCACAAAGCCTTACCTGGTGCTGGCTGTCGTTCATTCCATTCAGTGGAAATTAAAATTTCTATAACTTTTATGAGGTGTTCAGTATTATCAGAGCTGCAAGAAAGAGAGTTTTGTTAGAAAACTTATCCCTAAAAACAAACTTGTTTTCATTCATATACATTCAAGTGATGTTTGTGGTAGAAACCTGCTCATGTTTATGAAGCAATCTCTTTAGAATACAGTTAATGATGGATCACTTTAGGACTACCCTTCTCACCCCCAAGTTCATGACTCTCTTTTTCACTTACCTGGCTGCTGGGAATCTAAAAAGCATAGGGCTGAAAATTTCAGAGAGCACTCTTGCATTCAAGAGATTTTTGCTGGAGGTTTGAGAGAGCTTGAAGAAATGTTTTAGCAAATACTGAAGCGTAAGCCAATACTGATGAGGTATGTTAGGCGATCTAATAAGCTTCTTTAACAGCTGGATATATTCTTCGGAGCTTTGTACTTCTGCAAGTTAGAAAAGAGAAAGAAAAAGAGTAAGACTATTTCTGGATCTCAGTGAATGCAGACCAAGACCATTTCTGTTCTTTCCTCTAGCTACAGAAAAAGTCGCTTAAAAAGTCTTCAGGAGAAGTGTATGGGACATTTGTTGTTCTTATTAGAAAATGAATTGTGAGAAAGAAAAAAAAATCTTAAGTCAAATAGAAATGCAAGAAATGCTTTGTGTAAAAACCCACAAGACGTTCAGGGTGTGATGGTTGAAACCTGCCCTCTATTGAGTGGCTTCAAGTGATTGGTTAATTCTGAGGAGCATCAGATAAGTATCACAAGTTTGACTTTGAAGGTTATGGACCACAATTTCCTGTCCCCAAAGCAGCGAATGGAGACTTAGTTCTATAACTGAGTCCTCGTTGTTCAATAAATATTGTTATGGGTACTCAGGAAAGATGGCCAAGAACATCCCCCGTCACTGTGTCCTTGTCCTGGGTCCCTGAATCTCACACTGGTATTTGGAATACCATGTCCTTCACAGATATAGTGATCTTTGTTAATACGGACCAAAGGTTAAGAATTAGCCAGTTCAACACGTGGACAGTCTTCTAAGCAAATGAGATTCTGGGTCTTCCATTGGATGCCCTGATAAGGAAGGGAATTCTTGGTGATAGTGAGGGGGAGAGGAGGCTTACTACTGATATTTCCTAAATACCATCTCCTTATATGCAGCACTTCCCAGAGTTTATAGCATATCCAGCTCCCAATGTACACTGAATAAGGTTTCAGAAGGGAAAACAAACCTTGGGCTAAAGAAATCATTTCACTGTAAACAGCTACCGGAATGACAGGATTTGGTAAGTCCAGGAGATAGCGTTTGAAAGCATCTGCTAGAACTTGCACATCGATCATATCCAAGTCCAAGGAAGCAGCATCTAGGAAAGAACCATTTTAAGAAATATTTCAGACATTTATCTGTCAGTTGGGCCAATTTTCCAAATGTGGGACTTAAATGTGACACAGGAAAGGAAGCAAAATGAGGGCAAATATAAGACATGGAATATTTATTAGCAGTATTTCTCAGAGGCCTTGCTCCTAAATTGGGGGTAGAACAATTTCTCTTTAAGTAGGTCTGCCCCACATGTTGTAAGCATTTAGCATTCTTGGCTCCTTGCCATGATACCAACATATTCCCAGACTTTGGGGCAATGAGAAAAAAAATAATGTCACTGTTATGGATGAATTATGTCCCTCCCAAATTCATGTGTTGAAGCCCAAATCCTAAGAATTTGGAAAGTGATTATATTAGGGGATAGAACCTTTAAGAGCTAGGTGACTTTTTTTTTTTTTTTTTAACAATGAAGCCATTGGAATAGGCCCTAGTCCAATCTGACTGGTATCTTTTTGAAAAGAGATTAAGATACACAGAAAAAGAGGGATGTATGCACAGGGAAAAGACCACATGAGAAGACAGTCATCTGAGAGCCAAGGAAAGAGCCCTCAGAAGAAAGTGAGCTTGCCTACACCTTTGTTTTGGATTTCCAGCCTCCAGAACTGTTTGAACTACATTTCTGTAGTTTAAGCCACCTAGTTTGTGGTGTTTTGCTACGACAGCCCTAGCAAACTGATATAACCCCACAACATACCCAAACATCCTCTGGAGGGTGGGTCTGCCTGATTGAGAATATCCTACCTAGGCAGGGTTAATCACAAGGAAATGTTTCCTAAAATCACAACAGCAAAATAAGTAATGCAAATTCCCAGATTTCCTCAGACTTGAACTGACATATACTGCATCTCAGAATTAATATAAATTTTACATTAACAAAGTGATAGATTAAATAATAAGATACTACAGAGTTTTAGCAGTCAATCAAGAAAATCCATAAAAATAATTTGAACAGTTTCAGAATGTTTCTCCCTAATGCTGATTATTACTAACCTAACCTGTGGGCATCAGACCATCTCTGAAAAAAGATAAGATGAGCATATCTGCCTAGTAGATCTCTCAGCTAGAAAAGAGGCCCAGCAATTCAATAAAGGGGTGATGCTAATCAAAAATGCTGTCCGAGCACTCACTGTGTATGGTGCTCCGAGTCCTTGGGATAGAAAAAGGCACTATGCCCAGCAGACAGCAGGTATGCAGGGAGTAGCATACACGGACATCTAAAAATGATGACAGGCATTTGGCCACTACTGAAGGATGCTCACTGGTAATGAAGGATAACTTGAGGCAAATTATCTAGGACTCAGGTACTCAACAGAGAAGTAGGCCAATGTCCAAAACACTACATTTTTATACAGCTTCCTTAATTTTAGAGTTAGGAGGACATTGGAAAGGAGCACTGCTGGAAGTAAAGACATTAGTTTTGGTAATCTGAAGCAAAGGGATGGGGTCTGAATTCTAATGCAGCTAGAAACAAGTAAGACATTACTGAAAAATAATGTAACTGGTGACTAGATTGGGCAGTAGCCTGAGAAAGATTGAGAATGTATGCAATTATCAAGGTGCCAGAGTGTTAGTGAGTAGAAGGTGGTGTCCTTGGAACCCTTGAACTAAGTATGATATTACAAAATCCCCCTAAGTTGAGACCAAGGCTATGAAGGTTCATTGGACACATCATTACCATAAGCCAAACTTGCCTCACTAAATAGGTGAATGTTAGGGAAGATAACTACACAGCACTACAAAATTCTAAGAAGAGTGAACTTGGTATAAAATGTGGCTAGGTTAGTTTGAGGAAAAGGTGAAGAGGTAAGAGCTGGGGGTGTGGCTCAGAGGCAGAGCGCTTGCCTAGCATGCTTAAGACCCTGGGTTCTGTACTCAGTACCTGAGGGGGAAAAAGAAGGTAAAGAGGCAAGGTGCTATATCCCTTAAATATCCTATAAAGAGTTAATCAGAGACACCTGACATCTCTAACAAGTGATGGAAGGGCTAAAGTAGGTCTTTGCATACAGAACCAACATTTAAAGTGTGCAAATACTAGTGTAATTAAATACTGTGCAATAAAACTGTATGTATATCATGACAAGAACTCTCCATAGTCACCAACTGCTTAGCAAGCTTCTAGCCCCCTGCATATGTCACCCCTATATGCTTCATTTAATATCTCTTTGACCAGCAAATTAATATTACTGAATTTGGTCAGCCTGAAAAATGTGTGAAGCCATTTAGCAATGGTGTATAAACATCAAGACTAAACATTCACATGTCCCTCTGTCAGACAGGGTTGCCCCGCTGTGCTCCTACAGTGCTGATGAGCCATGCCTCCATCCACACACCTGGCAAGCAGTATGGTGTGATGCAGGATGATGTGTCTCCCCTGTCAGACAGAGGGTTCTATAGGACAGGCGGGGGCTGTAGCTCTCACCTGCTCTTCCTTCATCCCTCAGTCCACACACAGAAATGTGTTAAGCATTTGTGGATGAACTACACAGATCTCAAAGTGATGTTAATTCCAAAGCCCTTTCCTATGATGTGTGATGTGTATCCCAAGGAGCTATTATAGTGTTTGAACAAAATTACCACACACAGGTCTTTGGCTAACTCACTCCATGTCAAATTCCACTAGAGTTGATGACAGTAGTATCATGTGTCATCATCATCATTGTTCATAATGTAACTTTTTAAAAGTTTCTTGGAGTTTCTGACTTCTAGGCTATGAGACTCCTTTTCTGCATTAAAACCATCCCAATGGCTCTTCCAAAAGCTACCCTAGCTATCCTACGACAGCTTTTGAAGAGTCATACAATCTTTACCAACACCTCACTCCACCCTTCCACTGGAAAGATGCCACCGCCCCACCTGATCTCTATCTAGGTTAGTGGTTCCCACTGCAAGTGAGGGTGGGGTAAGAGACATCTGGCAATGTCTAGACATTCTTGAAGGTCACAACTGGGGGAGTTTGGCACTCAGTGGGTGGAGACTGGGGAGGTAGCCAAACATCCTGTAATGCACCTGACAGTGTTCTCCACTCTTCTGACAAAGAATTATCCACCCTAACATGTCACCAGTGCTGAGATTAAGAGCTTGATTCCTGTTAAGAGGAACCAAAAAATGTCAGGAGAGAATTCATACCATTAAAACTCAAACGAAATAAGAACGGAAGAAACAATTCATGTTAAAGCGAAATAGTGGAGAAAGAAAAGAGAAAAGAAAAAAGAACAGAACCAGGGCTTTTGGAGCCAGGACAGTTTGAATATATGATACAGCTTCACCACTCAGCCACTGTGAAATGTTAGAGAACTTACCTACCTGAGGGTCAGCTTCCTTTTCTGGAAGTTAAAGTTACTAATGCTTATAAGGTTAGTGTGTGGATGAAATAAAGCAACTTGGTAGGTGTTAATAAAAGTAGGCTGCTGTCCCCTACATGTGTTCTTTTCAGATGCTAGGAATACATAAGGTTGATTTAAAGCTTTGAATTTTTAAAAAAATTTTTTTAATATATATATATTTTTAGTTGTAGATGGACACAGTGTCTTTATTTTATTGCTTTGTATGTGGTGCTGAGGATCGAACCCAGGGCCTTACGCATGCGAGGCAAGCACTCCACCGCTGAGCTACAATTCCAGCCCCAGCTATGAATTTTTTTTCAGATTTATCTCAGAGCTTTCTCCAGGATATTACAGTATTTTTATGTATTGAACAGTCTTTGAGCTGGGAACAGAATCAGCAAATCCACTTTCAAGTCTGGATAATGTTTACTTTTTGGGAGGAGGCGAGGGATTCAGTTTTTATAGCACAGAATCTAAATGAAGCCAGTTTTTCATATGTATGTCTTGATTTCAAAGGGGGAAGGAAAACTGCCTGTCAAAATACATTGTTGACGTGAATCTTGGTTGTTTACATCATCTCACGGTAGTGTGAATTTTTTTTTAAGCTAATGTGCATCATTTCGTATTGGTCACATTTAAAAACCTAACCACTATGTCTCAAATAACTTCCATTTCATCGGTTTCTGAGGTCTAAACATTTCCTGTGACTTTTAACACATTCATTTGACCAATTTTCTGACCAGAACATGTATCTATGTCAATTGGTTGAGGACAAAATTCAGTGTTTCCTTAATACACTGGTAATGTTGTTGGAAATACAGAAAAACAAGCCTTTTCATCTTGAATTTTCTGCCAAACAACTTGTAATGACCTAATTTGTGGGAAGTTTAGAGGGTATAGCAACAAAGAAGATTTGCACTATATGTGCAAGGCTGATTTCTAGGTACAAAGGGGAAATACAGTTTAAACAAAATTTTTTTTTTTCAAAACAATGTCAAAATATTTGTGCAATATATTTCAAGTAGAAATATTTATTGATAAAGCACTAGTCTCTGGCTGAATTTGTAGCTGGCTTAGTGGTAGAGTGCTTGCCTAGCTTGTGTGAAGCACTGGGTTTGATTCTCAGCACCACATATGAATAACTAAAATAAAGGTCCATCGATAACTAAAAAAATATTTTAAAAAAAGGAACTAGTTTCATTTTTTTCTCCAAGAAACATCTCTTCTAAGAATTTTCCTAAGTCAGCTCATTCTGAAGCAGCCTTGAATTTCAAATTCTCATTTACTAAATACCACATAGGCAGTCCTGTACAATTGTACTTCTGAAGGAGCTTCGTGTAGGACCGAGTTTTACTCTTTTTTGGCTCAAACATTTCAAATTCAGTTGAAATACTGTGAGATTGAAAAGTATTTTTCTAAAAAAGATAAATATACCATGAGGGAATAAAGGACTTGAGAGATTCTGGAAGTTGACATGAGAAAATTATCCATATAAATGACATCATGTAAACCAATTGTATAGTTTTTTTTCCTCTATGGCAAAGGAGGGGATAAGCAAATATAAAGCCACCACTTGGCTGAATTGGTGTCAATTGCCCAATGGTGCGCTGGCATTGGCTTGTCCTGGCTCATAGGCGCCAACTGTCCTCAATTCTCCCCAATTCCACATTCAGTGACATCACATTGGTTAGCTTGAGATCAACCAGAGTGGGGATATTTATGCCACAGAAATGGGCAGATGCTACAAACCAAGGCTTCTTTCCAGAGAGTTGATTTGCCAGTACGTGACTGAATAAAACAATCAATATCATTCTGTTACTTGATGTGTGTATGAAAAAATGAGCAAGCAAGAAAGGAAAAAAGCCAGCCAGCCAGCTAGCCAGATGAAGGTGGGGAGGAAAAGAAAAAAGCAAGCAGAATGAAAGGAAGAGGATATCAGAAGGGACACCCTCATATAAACACTGTCTAGCTGATCCAGATGGGTTTAATGTGGCCAACAGAAAGGTCAAGGAAAAATGGTAGATGTGCAGAGCCAGAGAAATCCCAAGGTCATTTCTCCTTTCTGTAATTCTTGCAGAATCCAGGGCCACGGCTATGACGATGGCCAACACGCCGGCAGGCAGGAGTACACACACACCCCGACTCAGGAGACAAACATCAAAGGTTCATACTGGTCTGTACTGTTAACACAATAGGGTGGAGGGAACTGTGCATGACTTGAGTTACCTTCAAACTTAGAACGTGGCATGGATTCAATGCAGCTTGTGTGTGTGCGTGTGCGCGCACGCGCATTACAGGAAGCAGCAAGGTGAGGCCTGTATTTCCCATTTGCATGTGTAGCCCTGTGACACTCACCACAATCAAGAAGCTGTCGTAATTCTGCAGGGTTGCTGGAGCTCTGTGTTCTGTATAGAGTCGAACATTCCAGACCTAGGACACAAAACAGACTATGTATGCCAAACACAGCTCTCTGGAGAACCTGTGAGGCTGCTGCCAGAGAGACATTCCAGTTTCCATGCAGTATCTATTCTAGATGTGTAACAACCATTCTTGGAAGTCAGCTCCTACTATTAATCTTATCTAGCATGTCAATAATTTTGGCAAAACCAGCTGGCTGCTAAGAAGCATCTTAATCATGTTTATTAAATTATGGAGAACATAAGAGTTTCCATACACTAAACTACACGTTAAACGAGAGTTAGAACTCACAGGCCAAAATTATTTCCCCACTACAGAGAACTAAATAGTGGAGGGTCTAGCAAAGTATTTACATATAGCAAGTAGTAAGAAATTTATTTAATAAATGTCCCAGAAAAACATATAAATTATAACATCCATGAAATAAGGGTCTGAACAAGTGAACTAACTCTGTCTAGCAGTCTGGTTACCTTTCTTTTCAATGGCTTCCACGAGCTTGATGAGGAGAGGAGGGGCGATGTCAGGAGGGGCAAATTGTTCTGCCAGATCTGGAAGGGTCAAAGCTGCACACAAACAAAATCACACCATTATATTTAATTTAGGGGAGTCAAACACATTAACCACAATGAAGAATATTTTAAATATAATTTAATTACATTTGACAGTAGCAAACTTAGGCCCAAGTAAGAGGGACTCCTATACCAAGCTGTACACTTTCAGGGCCAGGGGAAATACCCATTTCCTCTCTCCTAGGATATATTCAATCCTATGATTCCCAACCACATGACCTCTTAAGACCTCTTCCTTAGGGCCATTCTCCCCAGGACTCTTGAACCTTCCATGTTCAGAGATGCACCCCAGAATTCAGAGGTGGGCTGAGTCTGGGCAGGGGTCTAGGGCTGGACTGGAGTTTGGATGAGTAGAATAAGCCAGGGATGAGCTAAGCTCCAGCTCTCCCCATATCACCCTGCTCTGGAGCAGTACTCTGAGGAGCCCAAGAAATGTGAATTCAAACTGGCCTCCTGGTTATTAGGAAACACCCTTTCCCAGGTGGGGAAACAGCTGAGATTCTGTTGAATGTTAACATGATGTCTAACTAAAATATTTAGACTCAGGGTACTCGGGCCTCATTTTACACTCTCGTCCCAAATCCCACAAATGCAAGGGGTGGCTGCAAGCCAATACAAATGATCACTATCCACTTGACATCAGATTAAGTTCTTGTGTTATTACCGTCAGAGCCTTTATTTGCTTGCATATATTTTGGCCATTTAGTAGTTTAAGAACTATGAGGCTTTGATAAGCTATTTCTCCATGCTTTATTTGTATGTTCTATCAATTCTAATGACACAGAAAAATCTGAGTAAATGACATTCACAAACAAATTTTTATATTACACTGATAGCTGTATTATAACTCCAAAAATTTTTTAAGTAAAAATATTTTTTCTCAAAATATGCCAGAAGAGGGAGCTAAATATATTCACCTGAAATTTCTCAAACTACAAAATATGGGTGACAGTCTTGAAGAGTGCAACCTACTTATTAGCCACCTATAAATACCTTTAAACAAGTAAAATTCATCTTTTGCACTTTGATCTAGGAATAGTTCATATAATCTAAGGAAGACTAAATAGTTGCGATTTTGTTTCAGTGGATTTTAATGGTATAATTCTTTATTATACACCATATACCAGGTTAAGATGTCTAGTTAAGCCTATATTTCAAATACTAAGAGTTAAGGTTAGTTAAGAGTTAATGGCATGATGCAAAAATACAGTTGTGTTACTAAATTTTGACCTCAGAGAACTAAGAATGATTTAAGTAAATTATGTTGCAAATCCTAAACACTCTGGTTTAAGAACCTTAAAGATTGTACTATGTTCTATGATAGATGGACATGTATAATTTTACACCTATCTCTATCAGTCATTGCAACTACCCAGGATAAAAGGAAAAGAGCTAAATTATGACAGGAGGAAAACCCTGTAGCAGTGCTGTCTGGTAATACTTTTCTGTAATGATGGAAATATCTCTGTAGCTGTGCTCTTAATAAAGCAGCAACTAGCCATAGTGGCTACTAAGCACTTAAAAGGTAGCCATTATAAAATCCAAGAACTGAATTCTTAATTTTAATTGATTTAGATTGAAATAGCAACATGCAGCTGGTGACCACAATATCAGAGGGTACAGGCTGGTATCCTGCATAAGGGAAAAATTCATCAATGGCAGATGAAAGATTTCTGAGTCACTTTGTGCTACGAAGACCCACCAATATGAAGCCATTCCTGAGATGGGCATTCCTGAGAGGGCTAATCAATATTTGGACCCGAGGCCCTGAAAAATTCAACAGTTTCCTGGGTGACTTTAATTGACTGCAACATCACTCTAACACCTTTTGGTTAGAACATAAAGGCAGAACAGATAATGCCATTAATAGTCACCATGCAAAGATAAGTGGGAACCTTAGCTCTCCCATTTTTCCACCCCTGCCTAACTCTGATCATTGCCTGGAGAACATTATGGAATGCAGATTTCCAAGGACTGCACTACATTCCCAGAATTCAAAGTCCAGGAATGGGGCTAGAAGCTGTATGGAGTAATAAGTTTTAGGACATACTATTATTGATAAGAAAATCCATGCAGATGATTCCCCTGAAAAAAATCCATCAGTGGTTATCTCCAAGTTTCTAAATGTTAAAATGTGAATGTATCTGAAAAGCACTCAAAATACAAATGTCTTTAAAGTTTCAGTCTTTTTATTTAAAAGCACTATAAAATTAAAAATCACTCTAATATGAAAGTATATACCCTTTCATTTCCTCTGATAAACGATAAACCATTTCTGTTGGCCTAAGTGGATTTTTAGCTCACAAAAGGATCCTTTCCCACAAATACCTTTTTTATACTGAACAAAACAAACACTATCCTATCAACACATGTAACAGAAAAGAAATGTATAGGTAGGGAAATGGTATAGAGAAATGCTACTTAGTATGCACTTAGCTCTCTCAAACCAACAGGTCTGAGCACACCCCCAAATTCAGAAAACAGAAGATGAATTAGTGAATATACAACAGATATACCCACACAACACTCATGCAACTAACAGGCCGATTCTGCTTTCCTTTCTCTCATAAATGACACAAGCATTTTTTTTTAATGGAAAAAATTTCTACACGGGCACTGAAAAATGGAATTACTTAATAAAGGCTTATCTCCTTCCAGAATCTTATCAACATGATCATTTCTGCAGGCAAATATGAAAGTTAAATTAAATGATAATTAAAGATTCCATCTAATTATGATTGAAATGTGCACCTTACAGTTGTTTTAGTGCTGGGCTGGCAAATACTACATACAGGTTTCCACTCCTCTCTCTCTTCACTTGAACCGAAGAAATTTTTCTAAGCAAAAGCTGGGCTGGGGCTGTAGCTCAGTGGCAGAGCGCTTGCATAGCATGTATGAGACACTGGGTTCGATCCTTAGCACTACATAAAAATAAACAAAGGCATCTGTCCATCTACAACTACAAAAATTTTTCTAAAATAGCAGAAGTTTACTTTCCTTTATCCTTCCCATGGTTGTTTTTTTTTTGCTTTTTGTTTTTTTTTGGTCCATGCCAAAAACTTATCCTGAGCTACACAATAACATTGGTTTTACTTATACTGGAGTTATATGAAGTTTCTGAAATCACTGTGACAGCTACCAGGTAACTGTGAGGTCACTGGGAGTATTCCACATTGCCATCAGATTATCTAACAAAGAAAGTAAAAAAAAATTCATACTCATATGGAAGGAAGTGTAAGAGCTCCTTTTGTAATGTATTGATTGGATTTTTAATATTGAAAAAGCTTTATTGCTCAAAGGCATGAATCATTACAGCTAATCAAGACTCTAAAACAGGAGTTTGAAAAGGTAAAATTTACAAGAGACGATTAAGGGAAAAAAAAAACAATTCAAGGATTTCCTATTCCCTAATACAATGTCTGTGATTCAATCCACTTCCCCTCTGAAATATTTAGACATAGGGAATATGGAAGCCCTACCCAAGAAGTTTTCAGGTTCATATCACCAACTTTGGGCATCAGAATTAATTACCATCAAAACTCTAAAAGATATTCTAAAATAAAATATTAATTTTTACAACAATCCCAAAATCAACTATTCCTTTTATTCCATTATATACACAAGGTCAATATTTTTTCATAAATTTCATTTTAAGAGATTTCAATGGGAAATGGCAATTTTAGGAAATACCACACTTGGTAAGTTGTTCTTTGACAAGTTTGTGATAAAAAGCATCACATCATACAATTTGATAAACCAAAACATAATTGGAATAAAGAAAAATTTTAAATATAAAACACATAGGATGGAGTTGCCAAGTAAAACACAAATTAATAGGGCATAATCCTTCTAACATTTACAGGTAAATTCTCATTTGATTTCATCTTCCAGCATGATTTTAATACCTGAATGAGGACTGCATTTTGGTTTTGAAGGCAGCTGTAGCACACTATCGAAAACCTGGAGGACCAGGTCCACTCTTAAGAATCTGCTGGAATTTGTAGATCCCACTACTATAATCCAACCCCTTTTTTCCTCTTAACTGAGTCATTTTTCTTTTTCTTTTTTATCAAAAAAAAATCAGTATTGGGTAAGAAGAAAGAAACAAAGAAAGAAGAGCTGAAAGTCTGAAAGTGGTGAATCCAAGACATATTATTTTAAAGGAAAGGAGAAATCTTTTTCAACATTGACAAGGTCACTGAAGATCCAGGTGTGCCAGACTGTAGAAAGCACTCTGGTGACACATCAGAGGCTGCGCTTCCACTGATGCCTTCACCCCCTCCCCCCAACCCACCTACCCATCCTGGTGACAGCCAATCACATGCAACAGAAGAAAGCCTTCTTTTCAAACTTACGCCTTCCCAAACCACTATCATGGACAGGCCTCAACAGTCCTTGGGCACCAGCAGTGTGTGGGAGAGGGTGGCATTCTTTGCACTAAGCAGTGCCAACACCGCTGTGAAGTGCAAGATGAAACCAGCACACAGCTGCACCTTTGGAGGCGTTCTCCATTAAAAAGAGATATTTTAAAGTTAGTGCTGGCAGGGCCAAGTGGAAAGTTTAAGCTGAAATACTGGGACTCCAGAGGCAGCCCGAGCCAAGTATTTCATTCCTGATGGAAGCGGCTTGGAAGTGTGTGAAAAATTGCTACTTTCCTCCAAAAATGCAATATAAAATACACAGAAATTATATATGCAAACGTGGATCAATATTAAATCAAGATGTGAGTATGCCTACTAACTGCCACTGAATCAAAACCTTGTTTCTATCTGAAATAATGTTTCATGACTTCAAATGAAACATTCTGATGGGCAAAAGTTAAACAAATTCCAATTCTTTTCCTAAATAAACCTATAAACACATTTACAGTTTATACCTACATTAGTTAGTACCTGATTTTTAAACTTCTTAAGTACTATGGGCAACACTACCTTAAACACTAGCTGTGTACTTTGGTGCTAAAAAACAAAAACAAAGCAAAACTCCAACTATGGATCCTTATTTTTGGTACCCACTTGAAAATTGCTTGTGGGCTGGGATTGTGGCGCAGTGGTAGCGTGCTCGCCTAGCATGCGTGAGGCACTGGGTTCGATCCTCAGCACCACATAAAAATAAAATAAAGATATTCTGTCCACCCACAACTAAAAAAATAAATAAAATTAAAAAAAAAAGAAAGAAAGAAAATTGCTTGTATTAAAAGTACACAGGCTTGAAGCCAGAGGTCTGCATTTTAATCCTGGTGTTATTATAATGGGCAAGTTAATTAGCTTGGACCCCAGTTTTTCATCTATAAAATGAGAATTACATGAGAAAATAAGATTAAGTGAATAATATATGTATATATATAAGCATGGTAGGTATAGCATCCAGTGTGCAGATAGCATAGTCATTATTAATGTTAGAATTATTCATGTAATCTTGATTAATATTATTAAGAAGTTTTTGAAACACCTAACCACAATGGCAAATTTTAAGACAAAAACATTTATAGTTAAGACAGCAAGAGTCTGTCTTCTCAATACTTTTTAAAGATGGCAAATTAGAAGCAGATTTGATAGAATAGACGTTAACATTTTGCCTTTGTTCTACAAGTAAAACTCAATATCTTTTCAGAAGTCAACTCAAGTATCATTTTCAATTTAGCACACTTTTCCCCAGTAAGCACTGTGATACTAACCTCTTTGAGTTATTAGACTTCAGTTTTCTGAATGAGGAGGAAAAATGAAATTGGAATGATTATGTAATATATTAAACTTGGCAGAAAAACAAGGATTTTTTTGGAGGAGGAGGAGGAGGAGAGAGAAAAACATGGGCAACTGAAATGGGAGTAGAAAGAGTAGATGTGAAAATAAATCTTCAACCATAACTGCATTATTTTCAGAAATAACTAGCAGGAGGGAATTAAAGGAGTTGCCAACAGATTTCAATTTGAAGTCTGCAAATTTTTTCAAGTACCCAAAAGTACATAGTCTTTAATATCTCTAAGTTTATCTGCTGCCACTTATCTCTTCTGCTCCACAGCTTAAAAACAAATGACAGGAATGTGAGACTCTTGGTCCATTTTGTCTTATTTCAGACAACAGATTGGCATCAGAAACAAACGGCAGGCAAGGATCTTCTTATTAAGCATAAGCTGACATTACGGCTTCCCTTCTGATGGCCTCAGCTAAAGCCTTGGAGTAAAGAGATCAGGAAATGCAAGATTACACTTAATCTTTGACAGGCAGCCTAATTAACTATGATTCTTATCACCTAAATTGCAGTCTGATTTAAAGATGACAACTTACAGTGTTTAGCAAATTAAAATGCTGGGTGGGAGGTAAATGGGGAAGAAAGAGACTTCCCTCCCCTCTTCCTACCCAGAAAGATAGTTGAATCTGAACGATTTCAATAGTTGATGAGTGAAGAGGAGTTGCTCTTTTGGTCTGTTGGCTTAGAAAGATTTCATGTGATACCTGCCCCAAATGCCTAAGAAAGGACAAGGGAAAGAAGGGATGACCATACATCATACACACACTGTTGTGAATAAATGAACATTGTATCAACTAGAAGTGGCATCCTGGGGCTGGGGTTGTGGCGCAGTGGTGGCGTGCTCACGCGGGAGGCACTGGGTTCAATCCTCAGCACCACATAAAAATAAAATAAAGCTATTGTGTCCACCTACAACTAGAAAATAAATATTTTTTAAAAAAAAAGAAGAAGTGGCATCCCCACACTATTTTACAGACATGGTTTTATTTTTCATAGGAGATCAGAGATGTATAGCCTTAACTATCCTTGATTTACAAGCAAGGAGACTAAAACGAGAGAAATTAAGCCATTTGGCCATTATCACAAAGCTTGCAGAAATGAGTGCAGCATGGCTCTGTCCTCCATCTAATCACAATAGACGAGTCACAATCAAGGAAAGAAACCTATGACACATTTCCCAAAATTTCCTGCCTAGTTCTAATTTAAGGTCATTACAATAAAGGTGTTATTTACACAGAGATATATGCTGCTCATCCCATTCTGTAGGGGAAGAGCCATACTTCCTAATGGGTTCAAGCTGATATTAGTTTTCATATTCCCTTCCTCAAGTGTGAAAGTCAATACATTCTCCTTCACCACAAACTCCTTTACCTGTAGATAATCAACACTATAAAGAGCAAAGCAGTGGGAACCCCCGTGGGTAGCAGAAGGAGGTGGGGCACTCCAAGAGAACCACACAACCTCTAGCTGAGGGCGAACTTGCAGAGACGCTAACTTCTTTCCCACACATATTTAACCATGAATTTCAGAGTCAAACTTATAAAATATAATGTTATAAATGCTCAAACATAATAAAGTGGGGTTTTAAAATGTAACCAGAGAACACTGATGTCAAAAGCAATTGCAGGATCCCCTAATCGGGAGAAGGCTGGGATAAGGAGGAGAACTGGACACAAAGATATTGCTGGAGCCTGGACAGAGGAGTTGGATCCAGGCTGGAACCTCACTGACTGTGGTCAGCAGGCACTGGCTGACCAAGGAGACAGCTCGAGGAGAGAGAACTGCCAAAGAGGCAAACTGATCCAGCTAAACAGAACAGGCAGTTTTAAGACAGCTTGGATGAAAATCAGAGCAAAAAAGAAACACCAGATTCCATTCTAAATATCCACAGAGAGAGCTGGCTTTTTTTCTCTGTCATTTTTAAACATACCGAAAAGTTAAAAAGAACTGTTCAGTGAATGCTCATACGTCCCCCACCTTGATCCCACAACTCACATTTTGTCATAAACCTGATAGATATCTATCAATCTATCTTTTTAAATGTATTTCAAAGTAAGGCACAAAAGTCGGTTTCTATGGACTAAATCACGTCTCCCACACAAAGCCCTACCACCCAAAGTGATGTTATTTCAAGACAGAGCTTTTGGGAGATAACTGAGTTGAGATGAGTTTGGGACCCTGGTGATGGGACTAGTGCCCTCATAAGAAAAGACATCTTCCCATGTGAGGACCCAGCAAGAAAGTAACCACCTACAGGCCACAGAAAGAGGCCTCACCAGAACCCGACCATGCTCACACCCTGACCTCAGATGCAGCCAGCAGAAATGTGAGAAATATGTTTTTGAGATTGCAGCCACCCAGTCTATGCTAGGGTAAGCTGAATTAATGCATCAGTAACTATACCCAAAGATGAGGAAAACCTTATCCAGAAAGTCATTATCAAACACAAATTGCATAGGTATTTAGTAAAACTTTCTCTGCCTGTCAGATATTCCCAAGGGCAGAGGTTTAGGGTTGTGCTTCCAAAGCTTTCATGCATATATGAATAAGCCTAATTCAGAAGGCCTGGGATGGGGTGTGGCATCTTGCATTTCCAACAAGCTCCCAAGTAATGCCCAAGCTGATGGTTCTCAGACAACACTTTAAGCAGCATGGATTGAGGATGAGACTATCATCCACATAGAGAAAATCATTGTGGGAGACAGAATCTCAGTGATTCACCTTCATACTGATAACTTCTATCTGCATGCCTTGGGCTTCACAGGCTGATCTTGCATTGGACCCCAGTGATCAAACATTCAAACTTGTGTTGGACAGATGATGCTGCCTGAGTTGAGGGTTTAGCTGTCATAGTAAATTAGATCTGATATCCAACCTAATTAGGTAACAACAGAGAGAAGAGCTCTGTGCATCTGAGTACCACTATGTGAACCACAACCTGCCCAAGGTCCCACAGTATATTGCAGCCAAGGACTGGGTTCCTTAAATTTGGAGTGTGGTTTGGGAAGGAGGTAGAGAGAAATTATAAGTTACCTCTCCTCTTCCTGGTGGTTCCCATGTATTGAACACTTTGCACTGGAAACTATGCTCAGTACTTTAACTCATTTAATATGTATAACCTTGTGAGATTTAACTGCCCCCTTTTTACAGATGAGGAAACTGAGATTAAGAACAGTTAAACAGCTACCCTGAAGTTATGCTAGTGGTAAGAGTGGTAAAGCTGAGATTATAAGAAACAAATTGACCTTTAAGCCAACATTAATCACTCCATCAATCTAGTTTACCTCCTGAGACAGACATACCACATGAAAACACTCTGGAGATTACAAAGCCAGGAAGAGAGGTTGAAAAATCTTTTCAGGATGCCAGTGGAAAAGCATTTGGTGACAGTTACAAGCTATGGTGACAAGATAGGCATTTGTTCAACTTGAACTTGGACTGTCCGGCCAGCTTCTCGCCATCACCTCTGCTTTATCAGGATGGAGCTCTTGCCAGCCCACTCAGCCAGGCTAAATATTTTCAGGACAGCATTTATTAAATATTTTCTCATAAGGCTAAACTAAGCACATTCTTCCCCAAGGATGTAATGGGTTTTATTCATCTAAAAATAACCAGCCAACTTATCACTTCCAGCAAGGTACAACAGACTCTTTGGGTTAATCATCAGGCAGGGAAAGGACCCTGCAAATAATTTTTAAGACTATATATTTTGTGATTTATATTTCCAAGGATTCCAAAATAAAATCTTAATAAGATACACTTCATATAAGTGTATCTTATATGAAGTGTATCTCATCTTATATTAATCAGTTAAATAAGTATGTGAAAGGAGTTAAAGTGTCCCAGACTGAGGTGCCTGGGGGGCAGGGGTGGGGAGAAAAGATGGACTGGGAGTGGAACTAGGGAAAGTAAGAAAACAAAGAGAAAGAAAAGGGGCCTGGAAATACTAAACAATCCCCTCAGCTAATGCAGAAGTAATACATGAGAGAGCTTTTAGTCATCTTTTTCTAATTACCAAACTTTTAAAAAATCACCAATATAGGACTAAGGTATTTATATATAATACAGAGTACAATTTCAATATAAAAGTCCAACCTTTAACAATCATGTGAAGGGTTATAGTTTTAGAGAAATGATACAATATACTTTCACCACCTCAGACAGAGGTGATTAGTTCTGGTGGGCTAATAAATTCTCATATCTCACAAGATACCACAATCATCAGCAAAAGAACAGGAGGCTATTCACCTCTCAGCTAAGGAAATTAATGGACTTATTCTGGTTATGATTTTAAGAATTTTAAATGGGTCAATTTGGACCTTATGATTAAATTCTCAAAAAGCTCAGTATGATACACAGTTCTATGCTGTCAAAAGTAATTTGTGCCAGACCAATCTATTTTTTTTTTCTGAACTGTGATACACAGGAGGAGCTACAGATAGAACTGAAGCAAAATATTAAATATGCACAGATCATACCTGACCATGTCACACAAAAGACTGTCAGAAATGAGATGACAAACAGGTGATATTTCAGAAGCGGGCATATTCTAATCATTGCTTGAAAGTCAATAGGATAAAGTGCTTATTTCGATATGAACTAGAGCTAACTGGTGAAAGAAAAGGAGCAAGGGAAAGATTAAGCTGGACTCAGGGAACTATAAAATCGGTGATTCTAATCAACACTTCAGATTCTTGACGGAAGTATGCTGGTAACAACCTGAAGACAGAACACCGCTGAAACTTCCTGGCTGAAAGTGGGAACGGTGAGAAAGTGTTGGTTTTCAATAATGAAAATACCTGCAATGTTGTAAATGAAAAAGTGCCCATGACTCAGGCCATGGAGGACCCAGAGGTGAAAGCAATCATTATCCCTGCGGGGTCTTCCTTTTTGCATTATCAGCTCAGGGCTGCCTCTTTCCTAATGACAGTCACAATCTATGCTCCACTTCTCCGCTGGGTCACTCCTCTATTCAGTTGAACAGGAAGTGATAGGCCCTGAACCATAGGAGGGAGTTTTGTACATTTTGTTCTATCAGATCAGGTCTCAGTAACTTCATGAATTACGAGCTGTCAACTACTTTTTCATCTGCTATAGAATATGCTTCTTAGAAACTGTGGCTATAAATAAAACAACAGATGTTTTTTGTTGGCTCCAGTAGGAGCTTGGGTAATTTTTTTTAAAGGGGATTAAAGAATTAATCCAAAAGGCTATATTAGGTTTCCCCCTGTTGGTCATTTTTTGCATCAGCCACCTGACGACCCATTTGTTTTCCTTCATGAATTACTGTGTGGTGCCATTTAGTGTAACCTATAGAGAAACCAGGAAGAGATTTATAGCACAATTGCATCCTTTCTAGGACTTCTGTTTAAAACAAGTATGATGAAACACCTTACTTAGGCACAATTGTCATGGTGTCCATTTGGAAACCACGCAAAAGTCACTGTGCAATAGTAGCAAAAAATTAGACAATGGGTGAGGAATGTGTTGTAGATAGCTCTGCTAACAGGTTAGGTAACTTGGGACGAAACATCCAATATCTCTGGGACTCACTGTGTAGATCAGTGAAGTGGTCTAGCTATTTCTTAAATTCTGATTTGGAGAGGAAGTCAAGGAGAGCACATGGCCAATACAAAATTATTAAATGTACATGTTGTCATGAATTACTTTTAAAAAATAACTATCGTCTTCTTAGTCACCATGCCATTTCAACTCTGGCAAACAATTAGAGGATAACTGGAGTAGGCACCAAGCACAAATGACTTCCAATATGGCAGGGTGGGGTGAATAAAGTTCAATAAGTGGAACAATATCAGCATTTATTTATATGTCATCAGGCTACATTCACCAATAATTTCTAACCTGGGAGATGGGGGTCAAAGAAGAATTCCAACTTAGGTATAAATTTTCATTTGGCCAGAATCAACAGTAAATTCAAAAGGGCTGAAAAATTCCTCTGACCTCTGTAGTTGGACCTAAAGGAAGACAGCCAACCCTGTGTTCTTAAGTGCATTACACAGTCATCACAGCTACAAATCAGAGAATATGATTTTAATGGGTTTCTATGCATGATGATTTTGCAGGAAGGGAAGATCATGAGACAGAGCAATAGGAAGTTGGCCAGGTGAAGGATCGGGGGCACAGTCACTGACCTGGACACAACACTAGACACTTAGGGCCCTTTCTCCAGTCATGACAGCACATTAATATCATTTTGGAAATAGATAGTCAAGAGCTAAATAATGAAGTTAGTTAAAATTCTCTAGCCAAAGAACAGACCCAAGAAGTAGAGCTCAAGAATAGCCACATTTTTTGGGCTGGGATTGTGGCTCAGTGGTAGAGCGTTTGCCTAGCATGCGTGAGGCACTGGGTTCGATTCTCAGCACCACATATACATAAATAAAATAAAGGTCCATTGACAACTAAAAAAAAATTAAAAAAAAAAAAAAGAATAGCCACATTTTTTACTGGTCTATTTCTCTACTTAATGTATTTTACTAAGATATTCTATAGGATATTTAGAATATCTGATTTATGCCCACCAAATGAGGACAGAACCTGCCAGTCATGGTGACAGCAAACCCTCCTTGCTCTTGAAAATCACAATGTGAGACCAACTGTGTCCATAGTCCTACCTTGAACCAGCTGGCCATTAATGCAGAAAACACAGATACACACGAAATCAAACAAAATGCCTAACACAGTCATCAAGTAGAGTTTAGACCAGGAATTCAGAGACTTTCTGTGCTCTATCAATAGAGGGGTTCAAATGTAAACCACATATGTAATTTTACATTTTTCTTGCTGCCACATTACAAAGCTAAAAAAAAGAAAAATTTAACCTTTTAAACTTTTGTTTATCGTCCTATACATGCAAAATACTATCATTTCAATATATAATCAATAAAAAGCTTTAACTGGAAATTTTGCAGATTTCATTTCTGTTTTATTTCACACTCGTGGAATATCTCAACTCAGAGCAGCCATGTTCTAAGGACTCTGGTGGCATTCATGTGTGGCTGGTGAACCCCACACTAAGTGGCTCAGCTTTTAGGGTCTTCTGTTTTTCCTCAGTGTGTTCTGGTTATCTGGAGAATGTGTAAGCTTTGAAATCAAAATTACAAACACATGCAAGAGAGGAGATATATTCCTCCCTCTCAAGGGTCAATAAGAGTTCTGTGCTCTTGTCCTGTTTGCACATTGAGTAAGAACAGCTTGACCCCTCCTGTGAAGGCATTGAGCCCTAGTTGACTGATTGGGAGCTGAGGCCCCCACAGTGTCTGTCACATGCTAAGAACCTGCTCAAATGCAGAGAGTAGGGTCTCATAGTTCACTTCAGTGTCTGACTGGAGTCAGCATATTAGGCAAGCCTGTAAAATAGGCTCTTCAGAAATGGTGTGATTAATAACATTGGTGCATCTGATGGCTCTCCATCTGCTTCTGGCTCTCCTTAAAATGAGCATGCAGTGAGTCTGTGTGCCTCCTGTTTGAGACTGTCTGCTGACTGCAGATGACAGAAGGTCCAATTATCAGGGGAAGGCTGGCATCATTCAGCTATTAAGTCAAAAAACTCAAGGTCTGCTTAGGTTCACATCTGGACAATATGAGTTGCAATAATTTCATTTATAAAATTAGGGGTCATTAACATGTCCGATTTTGCCTACAAGACAAATGTGTGGAAGTTACAATAAAAAGAGTAGAGGTAGAAATGTCTTCCCAGCATAAGAAGCAGACACAGGCACCTTAGGGAGCCATCTTCCTTCTTGACAGGATAGTCTAACAGTGTATGCTTTGGTAGCACAGCATCCTCAAATCCAGCCTGTAGCACATTCTCTTTGTAGAACATGCAAGTGAAAGAAAAAAATAAAGAGAGAGAGAGAAAGAGAAAAGAGAGGGAAGGGGGGAGGGAGGGGAAGGGAAAGGGAGTTAGGAAGGAACGAAGGAAGGAAGGAAGGATGGAATGCATAAAAAAATTGCAGGATAATGAATGTGTTCACTTTTTAAACTATTTTTTCAACTGTGTTGGTTACAATACTAGGTGCTTCTGGGTGCAGACTCCAGCTATAAAGGGCTATGAAGGGGACCGGAGCTTTCAGTAATAATACCTCATGCTGTCAAACATTGTCTTTCTTGCTTTGGGTGCCTGTGCTGTCTGGGATCAAGCAGACAGCCTGTGAAGCTTCGACCCATCTCCTACTAGACATGGCTAAGCAGCAATGAGTTCCACAGCTCAAGTATCTTCTCCCAGTTTGCATCCAGAAGACAGAGTTTCTTTTAAGAAGGCAAGCTGCCATTGTTTGTCTCTGAATGTAAGGTGGTTTTTATTTTGTATTTTTTTCTGGGTGGCAGAAACTGGAAGTGGCAAACAGTTTCCAACTCAGATCATATAATAACATGATAAATGGCTAAAAGGCACCGAATCAAAATTTATTATTCAGGAAAGGCAACAAGAACACAGAATTATATTATCCACAAGCGAATCTCCTTTGGAAATGTCAGTTCCTGGGTAACAGATGCCATATGCAATAAATGTTTGAAAAGACAACTAAGAGAGAATTCGTATTATAGACATGGAATCTCCTTCAGAAATAAGATTTCTGGGTAAAAAAGAAAAGGCTATATACAGTGAATAAAAATGTGAATTAAGGTTCTCTCTGAAAATTGTTTAATAAAGGAAGGAGAACATATTTTTGCAGCATATAAGTGAAAGTATTAGCAGAACATAATACATTCTAGGTATAACCATCCCAACTGGCTGTCATGACTACATCATGCTAAAGGGGTGAAATGACCAACATAAAATCAGGAACACCAGCCTTATGTTAATGGGTTACACTTCCATGTTATCCATGAATTCCAGCTGGCTCCCTGCTACACAGGAGGCATTAGATTCGTGGGTTCAGGGAACTTCTTGGCAACTTCTAAGGAAGCAGCAGCTTCTATATTGTCCACCTGTCCAGGTTTCCTTATGAGTTACAAATCCCTGTACTTGCTCCTATAATTCAAAATACTAAAGGAAAAAAACAACAACAAAAGAAAAGCCCTATAAGATGTGGGAGTGAGCTGACTCTGGCTGAGTCCCTAGTTCCCACCTCAGACTGAACCATGCAGCATCCTGGGTCCCTGTGGAACAGAAAACAACTATGGCTAAGGAGGGCCCCATAAAGCACATCCACCCTACCTGAGGAGGATGTTCTGTACTGTAGGACAGGTACTACTTTACCGCCCACTGCCTACCTGCGCTTGCTAGGTCACAAAGCCCCAACTGGCAGATGAATGGACCAACATTCAACCCAGCCAGGCCCAGCAAAGCTGAAGAACATGAGACTTGTCAAGACCATCTGCATCATCCTGTCCAACCCTTTCCCCCAACTTGGCAATAATTTTCTTCTTTCATTATCCCCCTCCTCCCCTGCTGAGCATCCTCTCCTGTCTGAGACTGCTCAATGCCTTCAGTCTCTCTGGTTTTTCTTCATCCAAAAGCCAGCCTCTCTGGGGAAGGTCTGACAAATCAAATGACACTGATGTGGCAAAAAAAAAAAAAAAAAAAAAAAAAACAACGAAATGCAAAGGACCAGTGAAGCTTTATGTTTTACAATATCATGGGGATATGATGATTTTAACAGGGCCTCGAGCCAAACTCTTAACTGTAGAATTTCAGTTATAAACTTCCCGGAAAACAAATGCCCACGTATGTGGATCTTCAGAACTTCTTTAATGAATGGATCGTTGGACTGGGTCCAGTTAAGACCAAATCACTCCAGTCAACTCTGCACAGCCGAGACTAGAGATGGCTCAGGATGCCTAAACGTGATCATAGCTGGGGCTTCAAAGACCATCAACTTCATGCCACGATGAAAAAGAAGTGGAGCAATGATACCTTGATGTATGTAGCACTGAAAAGATTACCAAATGTGCATATGTAATCAAAAGAAAAACAACAATGACTTAAAGAGAAAAGCAGAGTGGAGTGGTTGGTTGTTTTCATTGAAGAACAGAAAAACATCTAGTTGGGGAAATTGAAGTTGCTTTGAACTCGGTGCTATTTTGCATCAACAGATACTTGGTTTTAAAGACTTCTGTGAATCCACCCTTATGAATTCAGGGTCTCACTCCTTGCAAGCAGGTGCTTCAGAGAAATAATAAAACCACACCACAAAGGCACTTGGCTACTCCACCCGCAAAACCCCGGCCTTTGTGGTTTGTGAAGGTGTTACTAGCATTTTCAAATGCAAGGACTTGCAGATCAAAGTCCCAAATAATCACTCCATCTTGGAAATTTTAGAACATATAATCCTCCAAATGGCATAAGAACATTATAATGACTCTGCATGTTATAATCTCTCCCCTACAATAACCATGAATGACAACAGAATTCCAGTGCTGAATAGGAGGTAGGCATTTCATACTGATAGCGGGTATCTTTCACTTTTACCCTTTGATTTCCTCCCTTTAGAAAAAGCACAACGAAGCTGAGTTAAACTGGTATGGTGAAATAATACTATGAAAGTAATGAGACTGAGACTTAAAATGAAAACAAAGATTTTTTCTTCAACCCCCATTACTAACCCATTTTTCCCAAGGACATTTTTCAGGGCATGACTTCAAATTAGTGCCTGACTTATTGGGTCATGAAGAAGTAGGTAACAAGTGACATTTGTTTACCCCATTGCTGAAGCAGGAGGCTACACTGGAGGCGGACCAGGTATAACACCATTTCTATACAGCTTTGTCAAGAATGAATACCTCCAAAGTCTCTGGAAAAGCCCTGAATTTACCATTTGCTCCTATACATACCAACTTCCCTTCATCAGTAAAAATGGGTTATTTTTCCACATCCATGGCATGAAAAAAACCTTTATCTGATAAAATTTTTGACAGGACTGAAAAAGAGTCCCTTGCAAATCAGGGACTGAAATGATCCTCCTTTGGTAATTTTAGAAAATCAGATGTTGCAAAACTTCATCACCCATTTAGAAGTCTCAGAAATTAAGGTCTAAAATGCTCTGGAGCAACCCAATGACTAAACATGTTCTAGGCCATTCCAGATTTAATCCCCTTGAAGGCTCCCTTCCCAGCAGATGCTACCTCAGAGCAGCATCTTGTCCATCCATGTCCTGACTGGTGTCAACTAGGGACAAAGGCAAGAGAAGGAATTGGAGGTTACCCAGTGGAAAAATTAGAAGATTCCAGAACCTTAGGAAGCCCTGATTTAATTTAAGATACTGCTTTATTTGCCTCATTGAAGGGAAGGGGGGAGACACTATTGATGCAATCTACTCCTCTGTATTATATAAAATTTTAAGACTTAAACATGATTATGGATATAAAACACAGCAAAGTACTTCCAAGGGTGTGTCTTCCCTTGAATCACATTAACATTGGAAAAATTAAGTTACAACTGCTAGCTGACCAAAACACTTATCAGTCCATTTACACCAGCTCCAAGAAAAAGAATGATTTAAATATTAAGTCAACATTCAGAATACATACTACAACCCTGTCCTTAGAATCCCAACACAGGGTCTTTTTCTTTTATTGGAAGCTTCACTAAACTAAAGTCTTTGTAAAAACAGCCCTTCTCAGGGGCTGAGGGTATAGATCAGTGGTAGAGTGTTTTTTTGCATAGCAAGCGTGAGGCCCTGGGGTTCAATCCCCAGCACTGGAAAAAGGGGGAAAAACGCTTTTGGTAAAGGTCTAAGATGAAAAGGACTTGAGAAGATGTTTCCTTTGGGAAGAGATTCCAATGTTCTACAGCATCATGCATCTTTTTCAGATTTTTTCTTTTGAGGGGATAAGAAATGGGAGTAGATGATCCCTACGGTGCTTTTTAAATCTACAATCCCATGACTCAAAATTCTTTTCAGCAAACTTTTGAATTTCTATTCTAGTGGATGACAGGAGAGGACGAGAGATGAGAACTAGCCATATAAGATAATAAAACACCTAAACAGATGACATTTAGGTTATAGATACAGAATCATTCATTTCTAAGGACTGTTTCCCCTGGTCCCACTCTAGATACAGTGATTGCCACAGATGAACAGGGAGTTCACAGAGGGACCATCAGAAGTTTGCTCCCTCACTGACTGATCAACTGATTTTATATTACATTGGCGTGTGAAAATTCACATTTATTGGCCACATTGATGACCAAGAGGCCAACATGTAAACATCACTCACAATGCTAGAAAGATTATTAAAATGCAAAAACCAAAATGAGATCCATGGGAAAATATAAAGAAGATACTGAATAGTCCTTTCTTGGAGTGGATATAGAAGGGCTCATGATTGGTCATTTTCATTCTTCTGAATGAATAAACTTTCCACCTGCTTAGTCAAGTGCTGAAAGAATACGACTACACCAAAGCACGTAGGCAGCATGTGTCTCATTTACCATAAAGATCCCTAATGAGGCAAATGGGTGCAGCTGGAACTAACTTGTACCAGATTTCACCAATCCCCCAACTCAAAGTAGATATTTGCAAACACCTCTAAAAGTCCCAGCTGCTTTCAATTAATAGCTCATGCTGGCAGCATCTTACCCAACTTACTAAAATACCATTTTATTTAAAATAGGATTCTGAGCATTTTCAATTAAGGACTAGATCCATTTATTTTCAAGTCAAATAAATAACCCAAAGATAAATTTAAGCTTGGCTCTTTTAAAAACAGTAATATTTTACGTTGAATGTGCTCCTGAGGCCAGAGGAAATGTTCTTTCCTTTCCTAAAATTTCTAGCCAAGTACTCACAAACCCAGTTTCTTCCCAAGAATATTTGTTTTTTTTTTTTTATTTCTCATACTCTAGTTTTAAAGGCTGGAACCTTTCACAAGACAGAATAATCCATTTGCTAGTTGGCTCTTTCTCCAAGTCCAACTTAGACCCTATGGGACATATAAATCTTTGTCTGAAATGCAGGATAAGTGTCATGAAACATACCAGGAAATTGTTAAACCACAGCTCGAAGTATAAATACAAAGATAGAGGTGAAATTTTCTTTAAAGTAAAACTGACAAGCAGGAATACCTCCAAACATTCATTCTTTAGCCAAAGTAACAACATGTTTGTTCAAGGAAAAAGCAGGCATAGTATGACTAATTTAAGGAGCATAAAAGATCAATATAGATAATTAGTATTTTTAGGAAGAAAGAACAAGGTAGATGAATTCACATTCACCATCAATTTCTTTTAGCCAAAGCCAGGCACGGTGGTATGTGTCTTTAATCCCATGGACTTGGGAGGCTCAGGTAGGAGGATGACAAGTTGGAGGCCAGCTGGCCTCAGCAATCTAGCAAGACCCTATCTCAAATGGTCTCAAAGATAAAAAAAAAGTGAAAGGGGCTGGGGATGTAGCTAAGTGGTAAAGAACCACTGGGTTCAATCCCCAGTACCAAAATAAAATAAAATAAAATAAAATTAAAAAAACCTTCAACCCAAACATATAATTAATTTTTTTCTGTCAAATACTGTTGCAGGGCTGGGAATAGAGTCAGTGGTATTTTCATAGAATATGCGAGGCCCTAGGTTCCATCCCCAGCACTTCTAAAAAGAAAAAAAAAATACTATGGCAGGAAGTATATGGATAAAAGCAGAGAGGTCATAAGCTGTGGGAGAAAAGGCAGAACAATGTATATTTCGTAACTACTGTGTTGTATAGCTATTCACCACTGGATGGCAGTGGGGTTTTACCTAGCAAAACTGCTAATAAGGTAGGATGGGTCATTCAAAATTTTCCCTAAATGCTGGGCCCCAAGGATTTTAGGGAAATAAAAGTATCTCTTCTTTACAAAAAATTGTACACTAGTATACAAAACAGATACAAAAGTATCTCTTCTCTATAAAAAATTGTTGTGTACAATGAATCAAAATGCATTCTGCTGTCATGTATGCCTAATTAGAATAAATAAATTTTTTAAAAAAAGGTTGAGAACCTTTGGCCTAAAATTATAACTCCTTGTTCTACTTATCAGTAAGTCCCTTGAAAATTACTAAACTACTATCAGAGTATGGAATGGGGGACTGAAACAAACTAGAAATTCTAAATAATTTTCAGGATTCTGAAATTTGGATGTGCGCACACACATGCACATGCGTGCACACGCGTGTGCACACACACACACCTGCAATTTACTATTGAAATATAATCATCTTGAGCCCAGTACAACAAATTGAAACCACGTTTTATTCTACTTTCTCTTGTTAACTTGATGGCTTCACCACACTTTTTTTTTAAATTTTTTTTTAGTTATTGATGGACCTTTATTTTATTTATTTGTATGTGGTGCTGAGAATCGAACCCAGCGCCTCATGCATGCTAGGCAAGCGTTCCACCACTGAGCCACAACCCCAGCCCTCACTGCACTTTTAAATGCTACATTCTCCCCTCCCTCTACATTGGCATCTAATCCTTTTTTTTTGGTGAAATCAGTAATCTCACCAGTGACAAGCTTTGCTTTCAGTTAGTACATCTGCCAACTTAAACGGCATCTCCCACAGCAATGGAATAATGAAAGACACATGTAGGCACTTGCCCTCATCTCATGCAAGCTCAAGTTTGCCTGAAATTGGGCCTATAATTCTGCTGATCCTCAGGTTCAAGATAGTGTGGCTAAGCAGGTCTAGAATGTGGCCCTTAGTTTAAACAGCAGAAAAGGGACCAATCTCTCTCATTCCCTTGAACTTCTGACCAGCCTCAGCTCCTCCTTAGTGGAGAGATGGGAGGATTGCTCAAACACTCTGCAGCCATGAGGTCTTCAGACATCAAGCAGTGGATTCTGCCACATTCATGCTAGTGAACTTGAGGAAGTGCTTTCCAAGCCCAAGCTCATGATCCAACCAGAGCATCTCAAGTTCAGTCTGCTTCTCCCGCACACATCCAGGAGCTCCCCCGACCTTGAACAGGGCAATCTATGAACTTCTGCCAGTGACAATAGTTTGTTCCTTTCTTCTCTCCCAGAATTCAGTGGATATCGAAAGACTATTTTATAACCTGCAAAGTCTGAAGAATGGAAAGGAATGACAAGATTGGAAAATTTGAAAGAAAGGAGTTGTAGTTCTAGTCCACCGAAAAACTTCCTGCCCTCTGCAGCTGGGTCTATCTTCAGGAGTCAGCGGCTGGCTGATCCAGGCGACAGGAACCGCTGTTTCGCCTCCACCTAGACTGACTTCAGCATGCTTTTATGTACTTCCTGTGTCAGTAAATAGTCATCTCAAGCACGACAAAGCCATCAGAGATGGCTGGGCTGCAGAGGTTATACAAAAAGCACAATGCCACTATGCATTATTAAACTACTGTATTCAAACCAACTCTAAAATCCAGGCATTTTTACTTCCAAAATAACAATGTCCGTTAATCACTGTACCATCTACCTTACATAATCTCCTTGGCAAAATCAATCAATCAATCAATCCCAGGATAGTCTAAGTAGGACTCCTTATCCGAAGGTGGAACCCACTGTACTCCACTGATTGTGAAGATAACTCTTTAATACCTAAGAGTTGATTGCTGTATTTGGAACTTAATCATTCCCCTCACTTCCCATGTCCCTTGGAGAAATCACAAGGCGGCAAGTGCAGAGCATTGGATTAATTTTAGTATGGGCATAAAAAGTAAACGTAGCCTTGCTTTAAAAGGAACTTTTTAATGATACAAAGTACATTTAATTTAGCCCAGAGGTGTTGCAAAGTGGGTTTTGAAATCTTATACCGAACTTAAAGAACTTCAAGAAAGCCAATTCAAAATCCTCAGGCAATACTGCTTTTAATACTGAAGGCTGGGGCCCCCTAAGCATAATCACAGAGCTAGGGCTGCCCTAGAGTGGATGATTGTTAACATTGGAAGCCTCCAGCTTACATATGGATTGTGTTTCCAAAGCTCATTTGTAAGTTGGCTATATAAAACTCTGAACACATTTTCCCTCAGAAATGTTATAAATGGTGGCTAGGTCTTCTGGTGAGAACACCAAAGTCCACTTCATCTGAGCGACTTTGACTACATTGGTGATGATTGCAAATAGGCATATTTCAATGATGCCATGAGTACATGAAATATACATTTTGGTAAACAAATTCAGAAATCGAACTCATTTATTATAGTTTCTATTCTACATCTAAGTATGTCAGGGCCAAAGGGAATAATCTAGCACTCTTCATATCTGATATCAGAGGCAAGAGAGCTGACAAGACTGGGAGGAATTTAAGAGGTGGGAGGCAACACAGGATGTGTGGCTATGCCAGGGAGCAACACACGGGTCTCCACTGCCTTCTCATGCTGGGGCCTGTCACCAAGATTCAGATCCTCTGGGAGACACCTGCCCTCCTCTTGCTTACCCTAATGACCTAAGGAAGGGGCTCTGAAACCCCACTCCCTACACCCCAGAGATTAGTGCAACCATGCAGGAGAGAGGAGCGTAAGGCAAAGGAAGATGCATCACCTTAGGAGTCAGGTGTCTCTGCCCAGTTCCCAGGGGACGGCGCTCACCCATCTCAGTGGCTCACTCAGCCCAGGCTCTTGGCTTCCCACCACTGGGGTTTGAGCTTTGTCCTCTTCATTTTTGTGACCCCAACATTCCGCCCAGCACTTGGCACAGTGGAAGCACACAAGTAACTGTGAATAGGGGCACCCAGGAAATTATCCCTGTTCCCTAGGTAACTTCTGAAGGTTAATGGTAGGAGGCCGGTGTTATTTCAGGTTTTCATTCACTCAACAAATTGCCTATCAACTGCCTTTTATGTGGGAAGGTGCATATGGTTGCTTGACTGAGAAAAGAGCTTTGTTAACTTCTTCCCCCAGCAGTTTCCACTCAGAGTACTTGAAACACTTAGTAAGCGATACCTATAAACACCCATTAAAATGCAGCTTTATGGGAAGTTAAATCATTATCAAAGTAGCATGGTAAAAAATACTGGGGCAAAAAAATTCCTAGAATGGCCTGTTGGCTGAACCTATGTTATCTGGGGAAAGAAATAGTTTATAGTTATGAAGTCCAACAGCCCAGTACAATATTCTCTTAAAATAAAAGTGGATTTAAATGCTTCACTAATATGTGTTTAAGTATTGGATTTTTGTAACAGAACCACTTAGTTCCAGGGTAGATAATTTGTCTGGAAGCATTTTAAAAGACTGATATATCTACTTTTATGCAAATACATTATAGAAAGACCAAGGCAAGATGCCACAATACAGATTGGATAAATGATAGAGATTTTTAAAAAGTAGTAAAAAGTTGGATAGCTGGGAAAAGTAGACATAAAAGAGGAATAAGAATTTCACCTGTGCTCAATTCAATTCTTCATTAATGGTAGGAACAAAAGCAACTGTAACAGGAAAATGACTTTGAATTTTAAATAATGAGTAAGCATATATTCCTTTTCCTAAAGGAAGGGACAAAAATAGAAGAGAAAGAAGGTATCATTACTGGTAAATGGGCAGGTCTTTACAGAAGGAAATTACACAGCTGGGTTGTAACAATGCATTTCAACTTTCCTACATAAAATGCGCATGTCTTAAATTTCTTGACAATACTCACAAGCTGCCTTTTCATCTTTATCTCATCTTTTCAAATTATGCTGCAATACCAGGGATAAGCCTAATACTGACGTTCACAAGAACCTTATGGAAAGTATAAATGTTTCACTTCCTTCAAAAAGTGTCTCTTGATTTATTATGGCCCCGCTCCAACCACTCTTCTGCCTGGCTTTTGCTTTTATTATGCTCTACTCATTTAAATTCACCAATATGTTGCTTTGTAACAGTTTATATTTTTTCACACATATATAGGTGTACTATGTAAAAACTGAAGCAAATAACATATGGGGCTCCCAGTTTCCCTTGTACGAACTCTTTCTTTAGCTCTCTATGACTTGGTTCCCAGTGGAGGGCAAATAAATGTTGCCAAATGAATTAACTGAACTTGTAATACCAAAAGAAGGTATCAAATGATTATTTGAGTAATACCTAACATAAAAAAGTATAAAATTCCAAATATGAACAGACACATAAGGGAAAAAATAAGGACACCATATGAGAACAAGGGTGATTTTATTTTTAAATTTATTAGGATTATCTAGCAACACTCATACACATATACACACATGCACACCACAGATGAAACACTAGTGTATGTAAATTTCAGTTTTTCTTAAGAGTTGCCAGTGTACATATTGGGGATGATGGTGATAAATGGATTTAAAATGATATATTACTAAAAGTAAAAAATTGCTACACTAGTGTTTTATATTTAAATCCAAGTCATCTTAATAACAGAATTATATATCAATCCAACAATAGAGGGAAAGCTGGTAAAAATAACATTTTCCCAGTTTGGAATCACATGAGAATTTTTAACAAAAAACTTTTCTTTTTTATCAAATATACCTTAGAAATCTTCAGCTACTCTAGGCAGATAACATCACTTAAGGTGGTGGTCTTTATATAGTGCCCATGATCTGGAACCAAGAGGCATCAAAGGCCAATGTCACCAAACCTGTCCCATTTTGGCCAGGTCAGAAATATTGGATTTCAAAGGCTAAAAGAACTAACCACAGAATTAGAAAATTGTTTTCAAATTCAATCATCAAAATGTTTTCAAATCAATCATCAAGCTTCCAAAATTTTTCCAATTAAAACTACATTTAATATATTCATTAAAATGGAATTCTGACAGTCTCAAAATTATGCTTATAAAAGAGACCATGAGAGCAACACAACTCCTCTCCTTAAATATCTATTAGAACTTAAAGAGACTGGTTATGATAAATTTAGACCATAGGCATAGGTTCCTAATCACATCATGTATTTTCAAATACGTTAGTCAATAGCATCATCAAAAGAATTCTACTCTAATCCACACACACAGGAAACTTTTAAGATAAGCAAGGATCTGTTAGTTTTAGTTCTTCCTTTTTACCAATAGGTGGCAATCTTTATTGCTAAGACTATTCAGGCAAAAGATTCAGAAAGACCGATTTTCTTCCCTTCTCTCAAACTTCAACATTTTTTCTTTTGCTAATGAGCTATTTTATAATTGTTTAGTAATCCTCAAGGTGAAATATTTGTAATTTATTAAGCTGTTTGTAATACTGGTTCTGTTAGGGGAAAAGTTGTCCTAAAAATCTCCCCCCAAAAAGGAACACATCAAATGGACATAACAAAAGAAAGTATCAGAGGGAGTCTGAACATAGTTTTGTCACTGTTACCTCCAAATGTGTGATATTAAGGTATAGTAAGTATATAAAACATCCATATAGCATACTAATGACTCTGGAATGGCACATCAAATGGCACGAGTAATGAAGAAATATATGCAAAAAGAATATAGGAGAGTCTACCAGGAAATACTTTCCAAAGAACAAGACTTATAAACACAAATGGAAACTCTGTTTCAAGAAACAAAACGTTACTCTTGCAGGCTTTCTGTCTGGGGCAACATGTACACCGCAGCTTGGCAAATGCATTGCCCCCCTCACTGAAACTGAAGAGCACACCCTTGTGTGTGTCTTAGGAAGAAATGGTCAGTATAACCAAGATTACCGTCCAATTCATGTATTTCTGCTGTAATTTAACTTCACTTCCTCTTTGCAAAGCCTCAAAGAAGAGAAAGAAGAGTTCATTACTATTCTCTATAAAACACTGGTTTGTGTACTTCTCAGCTGTTTAAACTGGCCATTAGTTTTCACTTCCTGTAGCTAAACAATTTCAATTCCTTTCATTTTTTTAGGTCTAAACACATCACTTAAACTCTAAGAAACAATTTTTGTATTTGTGTCCAATGTGCTTTTCCATTTTCAAATGTCACCCATAAAATACTGGATTTCTAATATTTTAATTGGAATATGCTAGACTTGGTTGTAACCATGATGTCTCCCTGAAATCCTCGGCTTGGCAGAGTGCCATCAATTTTATTTTACAGATGAGAAAACCAAGGTTAAGTATATTACTGTCTTTAGGTCATACAGCAAATTAGTCACAGCAATTAGGACTAATGGTTGGCCAAAGGCATCTCTGAGATGCTTGGCCTGTTCACAAATGCTCCACATAACCAAGAACAATGAAAAGGGATGCTGAATGCATTGGTGATCCTATGACATCAGTAACAAACTCTATCCTGTGTGTCTTGCACATGCCTACAAGAACCCACACTTTGCAAATTCAAAACCCCAAGCAGCTGAAAAATAAAGAAAAAAAAAGGCATATCCGAATTCTTCAAGAAGCACCATCAGTGCATTTACATTGCAGTAAAAGAATTACGAAGTACAATAAGGATTCGCTGATATGCTACAATAGTTCCATTTTTTCCTAAAACCAGGAAGCTTTTGATTAGAAAATAAGAGATACCTAATAAGCCCCATCCCATATGCGTGCTGTCTTCTTTTTGGCTGCTGAAATGTACTTCTTCCTTTTGAAGACAGCAGCTGAATCTCAGAATCAACCCAAGTAGAGTGACTTGGATGCCCAATTTAATCTGTCAATTAACTGTGAGTCACTTCACCCCCCTGTTTTGCCCCCACAGTAACAGAAATGATTCCTTGTGCAAAGGGATGCAACTTGATAAAGCTGCCTACTACCCTGAATTTCTTAGAAATTGTCTATAAAATCCATGGATGTGTTATGCAATGGAATATTACAGAATCTTAGATGATGTTCAGTTAAAGCTATTATTTCTTACCTCCAGTCCCACTAACTGTCACATTCAATTCGAGAAACTCAAACAAGTTCATTTCTAAAACATACATTACCTTATAACTATTATTGAAAAACAAAGAAAGAAAAGTTTAAACTAACAACGAATATGACCAGTTAACTATTCAACCAACAGTAGCAGTAATTTATTTAGCATGAGTTATAATCATGATTACAACTAAAACTCTTCTTTGTAGCAACAGAAATTTAACTTATTACTTGACATAGAATATGAAATTAGAAAATTTTTTTCAAAGATCACTGAGTTTAATATTTCTAATTAAAATAAATAAATCCCAAAGTCCTTAATTATGATTCATTTAGATAAGAGACTTTCAACACATGCTTTCTGCTAAATTCCACTGAAAAACAGAATTTTCCCTCACTCAATCCTGGTCTCCAGACAAATATTACAACTGCTTCATGCTTCCGATTCTCTCTGCTTCTATTTGCTGGGAGAAGTCAAGTTAAATTATGTCAATTTCTAAAGGTTTTAATGTATACAGTAAATTAAAAAAAACACTAAGGATCAGTGGTTAACAGAATTTTGGTTTGCCCTAGATAAGCACATATTGTTGCTTATATGCATCTGTCAAATTGGTAAGAATTTAATCTCAGTATATAATTAATGCACCCACAGAACACTCCAAATTAATGCTTTAATTTAAACTACAGCTGTTTAATCTTCTCATTGTAAGAGACCAGAATACCTAATGCTTGATTCTAGAGGAGCAGGAAGTAAACAAGAGTAAAGAGAGGAAACTGAAGTTACTCAATTGTCCATGAAGCTTAAGGAACCATTTTAGGTAGTTTCAATTAAGCAGTCCTCCATCATTCTTGTCCATTTGACAAGCAAAGGCAGACTATTCAGAATCTGGATCCCAAAGGTGTAACCTCTTTCTGTTTGTGAGCCACTAAAGTTAACTGAGCACCTGCTTTATGCTGAAGCCACTGGCTGGGGGCAAGTCTTGAGGTTACAGAGGCTCTTATTTTTTTTTGTTTTTGTTTGTTTTGTTTTGTTTTTGTTAGCAAATTGAACTCTAAAGAAAAAGAAAGGATGCAATGGGATAAACATTTTAGGGAGGAAAGAAAGGTATAATTATTAGTACAAATTGCTAGTGGAGTCTGAGGCTCCCTCTCTCCTCCATTATGAACTGAAATCCAAATTCTGCAGACACGTTGTCCCCAATTATAGGAGTGCCCAGGCTCCACAGAGAAATGGCTCATTCAGCCACAGCCCCAATTGAATAAAACTTTCAGCTTTCTCACCTCTTTTAATTCACTGCAACTCCCCTTGAAGAATTTTCTAGGTTATGACCTCCATAGATGGATCTTCCCAGAGCTAAATTCTCTCTCTGAGGAAAAATCCTCTCATCTAGCGGGAATTCACAGGAGACCACACTTTTTTTTTTTTTTTTAAAACAGGAAACAGAACATCAAAACCTTTCAAAGTTTTATGCATCTAATCACAGCAGCAGAACAAATCTTTTCTTAATCAAAACTGTACTTTAGCAGTTGGAGAGTCTAGTACATTCTACATGCCTATCAGGGAGGTCCAAAATAATAATAATTCTTCCAACACCAGGAACAGAAACACACATTTCACATAACAAGCAGTATAGGGCTTAAAATGGGCCTTCCTCTTTCATCGTGGCCTTTTGTAAAAATTGCGACAGTAGACCAGTGGGAATTCTGGCAGGGAAAAAGTCCCATCAGAGACTGGCTTTTTGTTTAAAAAAAAAAAAAAAGGAGAGAAAAAAAGCCTTGCTTATGCAGAAAATTCTTACTTTTTCCATTATGTGGCGTCTGGGGGAGGGTGGGAAGAGGATGGCTTCTTTCTCTATCTGTAGAGCACTATAATTTACAATGAGTCATGAAAAACATAAATGAAACCATTAACCTCTGAGGCAGGGGTCAGCAAATTTGATTCCCACTTAGGTCCATCTTTTCTGGCAAACTTGACTAAACCCAAAATAGGGGCTTTCCCTGGATAGACACACTCCAACTTGCCTAAACATGGAGGGCCAAGTCTGAAAGATGGGGAGCTCAGGAAGGAGGCCTCCACAAGAAGTTCTTGGTGACCACTCAGCCTTATGGACAGACCTTGAGCTGACCCTTCAACCCAGCTTACCTTCCACTTGACAGTTTTCTCTAGTCATAGCTATAGGGGACACCATAACACAGTAGTTGACTCTGTCTCCCAGTCCAGCCTGGGAAAGCACTTGAGTGTCTATCTACCCATGGAATTTTTCTTTCTCCTTGCCCCCTTGCCTACTGGAAGTAGTGCTTTAAATAAAATCATACAATCCACCTTGAGTATTTCAGGATCCACCAGTATCTAACACTTTTCTTTCACCTTCATGTATTATGATCACAATGTGAACCAAGGTCAGACCATTGTGTTCTGAGTGAGACTCAACTTGAGGCCACATGAAAAAACTTGCACCCTGACCCAGGGTCTAGCCCCAAGTGCTCAAAGTTGGGGCTGTTGTTCTTTTTTTTTTTTTTTTGCATTTAGCACAGATTCAATTTTTTCATCACCAATCAAATAAAACATAACTGTTCTTCTATATTGGACTTGCTATATAAAGGAATTTGATTTTAAATTATTAGGTTCCAAAACTAATGATGTACAAATAGCACAATACCTTTCCCTAAATAAAATGGGGTAATTTTTTTTTTTACATCTCTATTACATATGCTTCCTTCTTTTTTGCAAGGAAACTTTGAAAGGAGTTGATGCGTTTTCTACAAATGAGCACACAAATTGCCTCAATGTAAGTGATACGTGCTTTAAATATATGATTTTGACATAAATAAGATATTGACCAATTGAGCATGTTTATTATCCACATCTGTGAGACTTTTGAAATCAGTCTGAGAAAAATGAGAATGTAGGCAAAGATTGCAGTGATGTGAGTCTGTATTTAAAAGTCCACAGATTTATAGCTTAATATTTGGTTAATACCACCAGAAGTTCCTTTCCTACAGTCTCACACTGCAAGGGTGCTGCAGTAGGCACTGAAAAGCACACATACATCCAGAAGGGAGTCTGCTGCAGAGCAGCTCAGCACCAGCTAGTAGGGTCTGACCCCGAGTCAGTTTCTTTTTCTAAGCCTCCACCTGCAAGTGAGACCAAGTGAGATGAGGCAGAGCATACAACCTGGTGCCTGGCACACAGCACATCCTGGATGTATGCCATGAAAGGGAATGAATAGAAAGCTATGTTGAAGAAGTTTCAAACTTTCCATCTCAGGGGTAAAACAGGTATTTAAGCAAAGGAAAAGATAGCATTGATATGTAATGAATTAAAAACAAAAATGTAAACAAACCAAAAAACCCTGCAAATAACACCTTTTCAACAAACTAAAAATTCATGTAATTATTCAATTTCATGCCCATAAAAAAAGGTCCAGAATAAGGCAACAAAATTCATCAGAACCTGCACTGCCTTTGATGAAAGTAATAAATATTAACTCTCTTCTTTCTGACTCTCAAAACCAAAAGAGTTTTTGCCCTCATGTTGAAACTTGTAATTATTGTAACTATTAACCACTCTCCCCATTTCCTTCTCTTACAAAAATATACATTAAGCCGGGCCTGGTGGTGAACATCTGTATCCCAGCAACTAGGGAGGCTGAGGCAGGAGGATCACAAGTTCAAGCCAGCCTCAGTAACTTAGCAAGGCCCTGAGCAACTTAGCGAGACTGTCTCTAGATAACATATTAAAAGGCTTGGAGATGTGGCTCAGTGGTAAATCATCCCTGGGTTCAATCCCCAGTACCAAAAATACATACACACACACACACACACACACACACACAGACACAAAATGTCAGATAACAAAATCTGAAGATTACTAACTACATTTGGTAAAAGATAGGATTTTTAATTTCATAATTTTTCAAAATGTGAACTAAACATAGCACTGGATTCTGGTAAAAGGTGGTCCCACAGGGACTCACTGAATCAAGTGACTCTAATCATTATCTAAGCAAAGTCCTCTGCTAAATATTAAATGAGTACTAAAAAATAGAATGAGCAGGGCTGCCTATAAGGTAGGGAAGGGAAGTCGTTTTGTATTTTCGAAAAAGATCATTGTGAAATTGATCGTATCCTTTTCTTCTAGGGTATGTGAAAAGCAACTAGTCTCATAGCTACTATAACAAATGAGAGGAGGAAAGGTAGGAGGTAAGGAGGAAGGAAGAAAAGAAGTATGAAAGGAAGAAGATTGTTTTTCCTTTTTAGTTAAATAATATAAATTACTCAAAATATTAACATCTAGGTTTGGGAATAATTGTGGAATTCACCAAAAGTAGTTAAAGAAATTAAAAGTGTTGACTGATGACAGTTCACTTATTTGATTAAACTGTAATAGGCAAAGAGGTCTCAGATGTGCTGCAGATTCTGGATCTGGCAAAGAAAACAAGAGCAAACATTCTTATACCTTGTAAAACTTTTCCTTAATGAAGATCAAAGTTAGATGATCTTGATCACAGAAGAGCTAGAAAGATGTGGTCCGACAAGAACCAGACCTTCAGCTACACAACTGAATTTTATTCTCCAATATATTTAAACTTCCTCTAAATGTAAAAGCTGCCCAAGTTTCTCAAGTTTCCCTTGAGGGGAAGATATGACCACAAATGACAGTTACAATGTAACTGCATGAAACACCAAACAGTGAAGTCTAGTAAAGTAGCAAGTTAGAGCTATCTTTCAATCCAGCAAAAATCCTCTGAAAGAGCAAACTCAATTGTAAAGGTTCATTTGCATAATTAACCCAACAATATCTTTCCTACATGGACTGAAATACTGTACTATCAGATACATAGATATAGATAACATTTCATATACATTTTGTATAAGAACTATAGAATTTACCCATGAACACAAATTTATATATAAATGCTATACATAAGTGTAATGTTGCAACATTACATAAACCTATAATGTTAAATATAACGTTGAGAAATACTTCCCAAGTGAGGGCTAATGAGGGTTAATATTTTAACCATTTAAGACCCATAAGTTCTAACGTGCAGAGGAAATAAACTGTCCTTTAAAATGAATCACCTTTTCCCACCCTGTTGTTCTGATGTTCTTTTGCTATAAGGAAGAATAACTCATGTCTGCTTCATACTCCAGTTTTTCTGGAGTCTCTTTCCTGAGAGAGGAAAAATTCACTTGTTTAATTCACTTTGTCTAGCCAGACTTCATCAGAGATCACTGAAGAGCCAGCTCCAGGACGCCCCCCTTGGCTGACCAGTAGTGAGCAGTGCTGTGCGGTATGACATCACCACCTGCAGGCCCTGTGGCAGTATGGCACAGCTTCTTAAGTCACTGGGTCAACAAATGGACCTTTGGGGTCAAATCCCAACTCCTTCACCAGCTGTGACCTCAGACCATCATATAACTAAATTTTCTTTATCTTTACAACAGGTGCAATGAGATCAATGTCATGGAGTTGTTTAATGAAAAATAACACAGTACAAGGTTAGCAGAGCCTCTAACACATAACATGTTGAACATTTGAATATAGGTGTAAATCTAGTTTCATATTTATATGTATGTATACATCTCTATTTACATGTTTGTATTTCTTTTTCATTTTCATTCATAGTAAGCATTTTCTCCATCTGTAACATTTTTATACTTGTCTGTCTTGTAATATGCATTGCATTTGTAGGAATCTGGAAAATGTATACATTATGGTTTTACACTTCTGGTAATTACTTTTTCAATTAATCCAAATAAATTATTTGTAACTTATGAGTTCCAAGTATAATGCTTAAGAATGAAAAAGCAACTTTTAAGTCCTCCCATGTAACATGAGGTTTAATACATCATTTCTGAGCACTTGCTTATTAGAGAATGTCTCTCAATTGTGTTTCCCCATAATATACAAGGGGGCAGCTCATTATGCTCTTAAGTCACCATCTCTTACCCTTAAAACTACTGAAGGCAGTCTACCATCTTTTGGTATTTACTGTTACAAAGGAGAAGGAAGATACTTTTGTTTCTTGATAGCAACTATCTTACCAGATATTTTGGCAAGGTATTTTAATATTATGCTTATAATTAAAAAGTGGCCAAATGAAGCCAGAGGTGGTACCTCATTGATTTCACATGATAAATGTGGAGGCTGTTTTCAAACCTGCACACATGCATGAAAGCTTATCTTAATTATATTGTTCCATTTCACTTGGTATAAGTTCCTGCTAGATCTTCTCTCTATAAATCGTGCCCCTCATTTTAAATCTCTCTCTCTCTCTCTCTCTCTCTCTCTCTCTCTCTCTGATTCTGAACAGCTTCAATTTCCCTTAACCCTCACAACACATTTGTTTCCAGTGGTGTCAATTCTTCTTTTTACTGACTCTAATGTAGACTTTAATATGCTATTATATTTTTAGTTTTCTTTAATCATTATTTTTTAATTGTCTTACTTCCATTTCATTCCATCCTACCATTTTTTCAGCTCCTGATTATCCAACTACTTTCTGCCCCTTTCTGAAATAATCATTTTTGGAGGCTTCCTCTGCTTTAGATCTTCAATTTGATCTCCCCTTTCCTCTATGGAGCAATGGTTTTCAGTAGGCTCTGTTAGGTTTTCCCTGTTTATAACTAAACAAGGAGAAATCTCCCAGGCCTTGTGTTTGCTCTGAGCCTCCCCTTTCTATCCACTTGGGTGCCGACTTCAGACCTAAAGTCAGCAAGCAGGTTAAAATGAACAGTTTCCTGGAAATTCCCAAAGTGGTTTTCATTTTGACGTCATTTTGCTAGCCTGAAAGAAAAATCTTCTGCCTTCACTGCCTGCCTTTCTGAGGCTCCGAATGAGCAAGTGCTTAGAATACACAGGCTTTCTAACTCTATCCCACCTGCAACGCTTCTCTTCTGTGGAATAGGATTCTCAGGCTACCCTAATTCTAGCTCCTATTCCAGGCTCTCAGCTCTGCCTGCCTATTTCCTGAGTTGTAACCTCCCACTGAATAAAAAGGCAGTGTTGGGGAGAAAAGGAAAAGGAAGAAAAAAAAAATGTCCAGGGACAGCTGCCTAAGTCTTTCTGAATTAGGGGCAGAGAATCAGGGAGGGCGAGGACCTGCCTAGCTATTTTTATGGGGTCAAAATTTCTATTGTGTTTTTAAACCTGAGTTGTTTTAATTTACTGTAGACACCACTCCCCTCTAGTCCCAGTTTTTATCGACACATTTATAAGCATGTGTTTCCCCCAGCTTCATAGGAAGAAGAGGCTCTCTAAAAGGAATACTAGTCAGGGCTTTTTTTAAACTCAGGAAACTCTTAGATATGTTTCTTTTAAATTAAAAAAGTAATAATAATAAGCAAAAACAAAAACATCCAAAAAGTTTTGCTGGTGGTGACTCACTGCCTTTGAGAAACTACTTCTGTGAAATATCACATCTTTTTTTAAACACCTAGAAATAAAATCCACCTGTGTCCTTCACATGCCCTCATTCATTCTTCTGTCCTTAGAAGCCAGGTAACAGAAACACAATATTTATGCTATAAACTTGGCAGGGGCCGACTTTCCTGAGAAATAAGGTTTGACATTCAAAGGAATTTAGTAATTTACTGAGTCTTTTAAAATAGCACTTACTGCTAAACTTGACATAATTCAGGTACAAGACTTCAGATTCATTTGAATCAACTTGAGATATCTTGTACTTACAGATTTTAAGCAACCATTACCCTCATGCCAAAATACACAATTCTCATGCTGGATATCCTCAAGTTTGTGGCTTTTAAGCAGGTAATAACCAGCCTGTGTCCCATTTTAATAAAAAGAATACAAGGCAGAAATGAGAAAAGTTGAAACTCAGGAAACCATCTGACATTAACTTCCCCAAAAATAGAAATGGAAGACAAATCTATTTATAAGGCTATATAACTTTTTAGTTATCTGATCAAGGTAAACTTCATCCTGGGAAAAACTGCACATACATACACACATCTAAAACTTTGTTTTCATTTCTTGGCCTTCCTTATCAGTCTCTTTATAATTCAACCCTTCAATATATTTACCAGATGCAAGAAAATATTGTAAGTTATATGTAAAGTGAAGATAATTTTTTGTAGTTTTAAGAATATAGTAGCTAACAAAATTTAACAGATAAGACAGACATATTTGAATACCACACAAAAAGCAGAATTTAGTTACTGACAACTTCACAAAGAACTGCTTGGCAAGATCCACACTTCTGTGACTGCCTGCCCTCCCTGGAATATTCTTGAACCCTGTATATGGTCTGTCCCTTTTCTTTTTAAATATTTACATGATAATCTAAGCCTCAGTTTTTTACTCTCAAAATGGTTAATAATATACCATTTTTGTTAGGTAACTGGGAGGATCAAATAAACAAAAAAAGTCTATAAAATGCCTACCAGGGCAAACAGTTAAGTCTGCAAAACTTTAATGTTCAACTTTGAAAAAAGACATTTTCAGCATGAAAACAGATTTATAGGGAAGTGTGGGACAATAACTGTAATAAGTTCTAACAAAATTCATCATATCTCATTTCTCGGTACTCAGTAGATATCCACTATTATTTTAGCAATAAAGTCATAGCACTCTAACCTCTTTAAATGCTTTTTCTTCATAGACAAAAAAAAAGTTACTTTTGCTACCTAAAGGAGCATGGTAAGGCATAAGTTAATAATGTTGTAAAATACTTTAAAATTAAAAATTAATAATGACAAAATATTTAATTATGTTTTCTATAGTTAGAACACAGTAGTGAGAAATGACTACTTTCTGATAAAGAAGCAACATTCTTTAATATTAAGAATTATTTTGGGGCTGGGGATGTAGCTGAGTGGTTGAGCAGGCATATATGAGACCCCACATACATTACTGGCATATATGATTCAACTCCCAGGACAAAGTGGCAGACAGGTGGGATGCACAAAGAAAAAAAGAAAAAAAAATAGGGTAAAAATAAAACCAGTCACATTCAGTGTAGATTCATGATAGTTAAAAAGTTGATATCTTATTACTACAAAAACTATTACAAAATTAGTGCCTTAACACCCTTAAGTAATTTTGAAAATTGCATTTACCATACACCAGGAGCAAGATGGAACTGACACCTACTTTTTCTTGCTGTGGTACTGGTCCCTTGTGCTGGGTCTGACAGCATTATGTGGGTTTTCCCATTTAGGGGAAAGCTTGCAGATCACATGACCACCCGAGACAGTCACACTGGCTTTATTACACAGTTTTGCTAATGCCTATGTTTTTGCTAATGCCTATGTTAACATGTTACGTCTTAGGTGGATTTGAAGAAGTCTGAATAAAAAAAGCTGGATACTCTGAATAAACAAATTCTACAATCATCATTGACCTTGGAAAATTCAAAAACAAACAAACAAACCAAATACATCTCTAGGAATGTCTGAGTATTTATCATGTCAGTGAATTTAGTTACACTGCATAGAGGCATTGCATGAATTTCTTTTAATTCACTCCTGTACTACTACATGTGAAATGGAACTGGAAGAGCCTCAAACATACAATGATGCTAGTAATTGCTGAGTGCTCATCAAGAGGGGTAGAGCATAAATATCCACACTGATCAAACATATCTTAAAATCATACATGATGTAGATTTGAAAAAAGTTGGTACCCGTTGGTTACAACATCATTAGTAGCAATATTCTCCAATAATCCCAGATCAGCCCAGCCTCCAATCAGGTATTTCAATGAGGTCAAGTGACACATCTTTCCAACCATCCTAACTCATTCATCTCACTACATTCCGTTCCTCCTATTATAGAGGGCTTAAGAGTTGCATTACTGGGGAAATACTACTAGTGGAAATTTTTACTTTTCTGTGTTTATTTTTCTAACAATTCCTAAAAGTAGGAATGGGAAGGGTAAAACTAAAACAGACAAAAAATCAGAAAGCAGTATCTGGCTTTTTATTTTATAATTAGAGAACACTGGGTTTAGAATGGTTAAGGGATATATAAGATACAAAAGCAGGGTGAAATTTATGACTCCAATAATATCTAGCAAAAATTTACATTTTATTTATACCTATATTCTTTCCTATCTTGGATATCAAATTTGATCAACAAATTAAAAGGTCTGACAAACACTGTAATAAATTCGCAGTCAGGCCTTTAATATGCATCAAACTGACAGGACAGATTAATCTACAGGTATTACATAATACATGCTACCAACTGAGAATAGATAAATGGATGAATACAAACACACTACAAATGCCTCCAAGCAAGGAACAATCTAGAGAAGGTATTTCTAAAAATGACAGCCATACTTCGGATGGCATAAAGCTACTGGGAAGAAGTTCTGCATATATAATTAAACAGAAAGATCTGCTGCTTGTCTTATCTAATTGCTAAGTTATATTTTAACAACGTATGTCATACATTGTACCACAATGTGCATTTGTTTCTAATTGCCAAGTTATATTTTAACAATGCATACAATGTTATGCCTTGTATCACAATGTATGTTTTTTTAATTGCAATGTTATATTTTAGCAATATTTCTACTTCCATAGAAACAAAATAGCATGGTACTTTACATAAATTTTAAGCGGAAATAATATATTTATAAAGCATTCTGGCAATATTTTGTTAAATAACTTGATATTTTAGGGAAATTGTACCCAAGTAATTGAAACAAAACCACCTCCTAGTTGACTTTGTCTTCTACTTTGATTAGTCTTATTGAAAGCCTAAAAATTGGTTTGATATTAAATGCTATAAACTCAATCAATAACTCACAACATATTATCCACCATGCAGTTGTGCTTATTTCTAGTTATTTTCTCCCATCTCAGTCATTAGACCAATTTTACATGCTTGCTAATGAAAATTTGTTAAGAGCAAAGATATGCATACATACAATAGCTAGTTGTACTGCTAACATCTGTTTTTTGTTTTTTTACTAATCAAAATACGGATGTGTAGGTAGCATAATATACTATACATTATTTGTCATAGGCACATGACAAATGTGTGCATCTACTAATATGTAACAACAAATCCCACCATTATGTAGTTATAATGTACCAATAAAAAATGTTCATGGCAGCACAAGTCACAATAGCTAAACTGTGGAACCAACCTAGATGCCCTTCAATAGAAGAATGAAGAAACTGTGGTATATACACACAATGGAATATTACTCAGCAATAAAAGGGGAAAAAATTATGGCATTTGTAGGTAAATGGATGGAGGTGGAGAATATCATGCTAAGCAAAGAAAGCCAATCCCCAAAATCAGGGGCTGTATGCTTTCTCTGGTAAGTGGATGCTGACCCATAATGAGGGAGAGGGGTGTCATGGGATGAGAGGAGGAACTTCAGATGGGGCAAAGGGAAGCAGGAGGAGGGGAATGGGGGTAGGAAAGACGGTGGAATGAGATGCACATCATTGCCTTAGGTACATGTATGATTGCACGAATAGTGTGACTCTACTTCATGTACAACCAGAGAAGTGAAAAATCGTGCTCCACTTGTGTACAATGAATCGAAGAGCGTTTTGCTATCATGTATAACTGATTAGAACTAAAAAAGAAAAAAAAATGTGGAAAAAATCAAATCTGTAAACTGGCTTGTAGACTGCCTGTCTTTAATAAACAAAAATTAAAGTTTAAAAATAAAGTTGGAAGGCCTCAAAAAAGAAAAGAGAGAGAGTGAGAAAGGAAGGAAGGAAGAAAGAAAAATTTTAACAATAAAAATCCTGATTTTTTGGTCAAATAAAAAAAAAACTTCCCTGTTTGGATGTCACTTAGCAAATGAAAGGCACCATTTGTTGTTGAATTTCAGATTATAATGTTTATTTTCAAAAATTTAAGACTTCTTGAAGAAATGCTTATGTATCAGAATTACTCCTGTTTAAGACAAAGATACATTCACCTAGAAATCAGAAAAGGTTAATATCAAACTTATTTAAGAAACTACTGACAAGTAAGCTTAAAAACTTTTTTAGCCTATAGGATACTTTTATGACAGAGGGAGTTTTATTAGAAGAGCAATGTCAACTTAGTTGCTAGTAAACTAAATAGGCTCCCTCTAACTTAAATTATACGAGTCAGAGTGTGAGAGCTTCATTCAGAATGTAAAGATATGAACACAGAGTCTTTTACCTACTTTGGAAAAAAACCAAAACACACAAGTGTCTAAAGACAAGCAATAACAAAAGCATCATCTAATATATTCTAATACCCTCAGTAGATGCCTGAAACCATACATACTTCCAAACCCTATATTTACTATTTTCTTCCTAAACATACATATCTGATTAAAGTTTAATTTATAAATTAGGCAGAGATTAACAACAATAACAATGATAGAATAATTTTTAACAATATACTGTAATAAAGCTTTGTGAATGTGCTGTCTGCCTCTTTCTCTTTCTCTCTCTCAAAATTTCTAATTGTTTAGTGATGTTTTCACACCTCACTTGATCTCAGATAACTGCAAACCATGAAAAGCAAAGCATGGAGAAGAGGGGTACTGGATCTCACTTAAGTTAAGACAATGTAATTTGCCTACATCCACCCTGTGAGTTTGAAGGACACAGGTCAGGATAACCTTGCAGAAAGCTTCTCCTCAAATAACAGCAGGTTCAACTCAACTGTCACCACAGCTCCAGGGAAGAGAGAAATAGGTCTTCTTTTTGAATAACATCCTGCAGGAGGGGGCAAGCCTTCCTCTCTTCCCTGGGAATACTCAGGGCAGCCCTGCCTGACTCATAGGCCCCTAAGGCTCTGCCTGTGAATTCTTAACGTGGCCAAGTCAGTTCAGGGATAGAGCCTTCTCTCTAAAAGACAAGCAAGTTGGGAGTTCTTTCTCTTCTTGGCAGTTTTCTTTTTAAATGATTATGGAATTATTAATTGAGTTTACCTTCCCTCCTTGTACACATTTCCAAGGAAAACAATGAACTTTTAAATTAATAGGAAAAAAATTTAACAAATGAAGAACTTAGTAACAAGAATAAAAATGCTAATGGTCATGGCAAGGGAAAATTGTGTTCTAAGTAAAACTTAATAAATGAGCAATACATTCTGTGATCACAAGAGAATTGATTAGGCTCATCTGATTATATCAAAAATAATGATTACATTTGCTTTTTCCACTCTTTTAATCAAGAGTTTTGATAATATCTTTCAGAAAAACATTTCATTTCCTACTAAAACAGAGATGGCAAAAACAAATGTTAACACCTGGGTAAAAGCTATAATGTACTGATGGAGTTTTCTGGTTGGTCAGAAGTTAAGAAACAGGGCTCTAGGGCCCTGTTTGCAAAGATCCTGTAACTAGCCCCTTCTTGCTCCTAAGAGCTGTATGGACAGTGAGCACAGAATGAACAGATAGCACCGAAAGTCATATGTTTAACAAGACAGTCTTCTAACTTCAAGGTGAAGACTCACTTAGGAGGGAAAGTGGAGAATGTTAGGAGAAGGCATACTCTGAAAAAGAACACAGTATGTGCAGGCAGGAAGTCATGCAGCAAGGCAAATCACTTGCACGGGCACTGTTTTTTGTTGTCTCAAGGAGAGAGGCATATGTTATGACCACAGGACCCAGCCAACGTGTGTCATTTGGAATCAGGTTGCTATTTTTTGTGATCTCTGTACAGTGTAGTCAATTTATGTGATCTATTACAGCCTTGCTTTCTAGACAGGGAGTGATAACCGTGGAGGGACATTCAAATGCAGAGTGTGGAAAATGTTAAGAATAACATGCCTTGGGAAACCATGAAAACAAACACCAACTGCAGGCTATTTTCTTTTTTGTTTAGAAGGGATTTTGATCGAAATTTAAAATAGGCCACGCCAAGTGCATGCTTTTTGCTTTATATGTGAAACCAGCTGGGACCTGCTGTCAAGAGTCTGCATTGGGAGCTGGGGTGTGTGGATCATGGATGGTGCGAATGTGAACTCCAGCTCACAGGTGACCTCTGGAATTAGATTTCAATGCTCTACATAAACTAGCATGATCACAGAAATTCACTAGCCTACATATTCTACATTAGCATGACTTTAATTAAAGGATTGCAAAGTATGTGTTAGAATCTGTCCTCAGAAATAGCTCCATTAGAGAGTTTACACATGAGAGGAACATATTTTTATTCCTCTATTCTTAATTCTTACTTCCAACTGATTCCTTCCATTGTTACAAGAGGAAATACAGGACCTCAGCTCCTGTAGGGCTGCATATAGGGAAATGGAATGCCAGAATCCAAACAGCTGGGGCAGAGCCAGAGGACCACCTTTGACAACATGCCTCTCCTTAAGACAGTAACACACACCTTGCATACCCATCACAAAGGAAGAGACAATAAGCAACAAATGCAGAAAATTATATAGTAGGTTAGCCATTAAACACTTTGCAAAAGCAGAGGGTGAGCAGGGCCAGTTTCCATAAGAAAGATCTGAACAAAGAGGTGAGAGAGGGTCAGCCACCTGGATGCCTGGGTCATGCACCATGATAGAGGTGACAAAGCCCAGTCATGAGGCCGGGGAGAGGCAAGAAAGGACAGATGTTTTGGTTTCATCTTTTATCATTGTTTTCTAGCACAAAATAGGGACTCATTTCATATTCACTGAATGAATTTAAGGTCCCAAACACAAAATTATAAAGCAAATAAATGTTTAATTTATAGGCCAGAGCTTCTTAAATAAGAGCATGCAAAATGTATTGGCAGAAAGCACATTTTCCTGAGAGGAGCTGTTTATCAGATGTCAAATTTTCCTTCTTTCTTTTCTTTTCTTTTTTAAATTTCTTCCTTCCCTCCACCAAAAAAAGTTAAACTTTACAGCTTTATTTCTAGAAATATGCATACAAGGAAAAGAGAAAAGTGAATAAAATTGCATAGGAGGTACCTCTCAGAGTTTGTGTGTGTGCGCGTGGCACCAGGGATTGAACTCAGGGCCTGTGCATGCTAGGCAAGTGCTCTACCACTGAACTATACCCCTAGACCCTGAATCTACTTCTGACCAGAGTCCAGTGACAACTTTCTTTTAAAAAAAGAATATAAGCTGGGCGCGGTGGCGCAAGCCTGTAATCCCAGCACTTAGGGAGGCTGAGACAGAAGAATCGCAAGTTCAAAGCCAGCCTCAGCAACAGCGAGGCACTAAGCAACTCAAGGAAACCCTGTTTCTACATAAAACACAAAGCAGTGCTGAGGATGTGGCTCAGTGGTGGAGTGCTCCTGAGTTCAATCTCCAGTACCAAAAAAACCCCCAAAAAACAGAATATAGCCAAGCATGGTGGTGTGCAAGCCCATAGTTGTAGCTACTAGGGAGGCTGAGGCAGGAGGATCATTTGAGACCAGTCTGTACAACATAGTGAGACCCCATGTCCAAAAAAAAGGAAAGTAAAAAAGAGAGGGTAGGAAAAGGCTTGGCTACATACAAGAAACAAGTGGTTAGCTGCATACTGGTCTGAGACCCTCAATCTTACCTCAGGTCCTGTTAAAGACTATGCCAGTGGTCTACATGAGAAAACTATATATGGTTCTTAGACCTAAGTGGGGATAGGGGTAATCTAAATGAAATAAAGACAGTCAAACGTGAAAAAACAGGCTAAGTCAGGTGGAGAGAGTTAAAAAAAAAAAAAAAAAAGAACTAAAAAATTCAATTACTGTAAGAGAAGAAAAGAACTCTCCCTTCTTGCCATCACACAGTTTTTCACTACAAAAGCTTTTCAAATAAATATGCACTTAGGCAAAAGAAACCGGCGCTTCACAGGTTCCAACACATAAAATTTGTCCTTACAACTACTATCCATATCAATTTAACATGCAACTCATGGAGGTTATTGAATTCTCACTTCATAGGAATCACATTTAAATGAGAATATGAAACTAACATTTCTAGAAAATCTAATGTTTAGTATAATACTCTCCACATAACCCACTTACACTGCCTTTCCAACCTTTCAGTTATTCCTAATTTCTCATTTATATTCAGGCTTTAATAATTTCATGCACATTATCATGGATCTCTTTCTTGAATTCTGCTAAAAATTTTCATTTTACTCTATCTTTCCATGTATTAAAAAGAAAAATGAAAAAGCTTTTAAAAATATCAATTGTCACCACATAAGAAAACAAGCATTATAAAATAGTTTAGCTCCTAAAAAAAGAAATTCATTTTTCTTTTAAAAAAGACTTGCTTTTCTGAATATTATATCTAAATAAACTTATACCTAATGGCAGTATCAAATGCAATTTTGTTTAGAAACTATTTTTACAAAATCTTTTTGTCACCAATCTTGACAAGATACCCTTATTCAACCTTTTAAATCATCTTTTCTGATTCAACTGAGATGTTTTTAAGACTCTGCAATCATTTGTATTTGGAGACAAATTAAATCATTTTTTTCCTTTGGGATGAGCCTACATAAGGAAGTGTTTCTAACTTACAAAAATAAAAAGTCAAATTAAAAACATGTAATTGGGGGGCTGGGATTGTGGCTCAGTGGTAGAGTGCTCGCCTCGCATGCATGAGGCACTGGGTTCGATCCTCAGCACCACATAAAATAAATAAAAAAAAAATAAAGATATTGTGTCCATCTACAACTAAAAAAATATACATTTAAAACAAACAAACAAACATGTAATTGGGTAGAGAAATACAATTATGTATTTGTCTTCACTCTAAGTGAAACTGCAAGAAATGCAATGGTTGACAAAATTACACATATAGGTGCAGATTCAAGGTTTTCTGATTCACCTGCAAAGAAAATGTAACTTTTGCCTTTTTAACTCTATAGTAAAAGATATTGTTTGAGTAGTATTATAAAGTATAGTATAACATTTGTAAAATAAGTATCCTTTTTGGATCTAGTGGGGGAGAAAAAAAATTCTTTGTCTTTCACACAATACTATTACCCAATGCTAAAAGGCAGCTCTTCTTCTCCTTGTATTCTGCATCTTTATTCTCATTATCTCATTCATTTATGTAAGAATAAGCAAACATTAAAGAAAGCATAATAAATTAAGTAGTATCAGAATTGCTTAGAGAAATCTCCTGGGATGCCACAATCAGCTCTACTCAATATGTAACCAAGCAAGTCAGCTTCACCTGTTTTATATGTACCTTCCCATGACTTTCTTAGTCTCAGAGATTAAAAAAAAAAAAAAAAAAGCTTGAGGTTTACTAGTGAGAAACCAGTATTTGACAAAGCTGATAACAGCAAAGCTGAGCAAAGGCTTATCTCAATGAGAAACTGAACAGAAGAAAATCCTAGAATGAACAGCTGTGCACCAAACTCAAGTGTGGACCATCTCCAATAAATAGTGAGTTTTGAATCAAGGAGGTTTCTATTTAAGAAAAGTATCCAGTGAATTTTGTTTTCCCCTCACCAGGGCCAAGCAGACTCTAGGCATTAATGCTACAAGTGATGTGCACAAGGGAGGAAAACCCCTTACGTTTATGCTAACTCCAAGGACTGGGGTTTGGCTTAAGACACAGTGTTCTGAGACAGGGAACTGAGAGGCAGATACAGGGTTAGAAAAACAATGGTCTTTTCTCTGCTGAGTTCTGTGGTCATTTTACAACTTACTTTCTTTCATGCAAATCATATTAATGTTATATATACTTACATTCAACTTACTGTCTACTTTTTCAAAGTGATTATTTAGATAACATAACATTGATTACAAGTAGTATTTAATTCAATGGCAACTTTAAAATGGTGCTTACAGATAGATACTCACTGAACAGTATCAGGTATCATCTCCCTATTTTTATAACAACTCCTAACCCCACAGACAAAAACTTCTAGCCATGTCATGACTTACCAAGCTTCTTGTATACACCATATATCAATTCAGATAAAGTTACCATGACTACTTCTGCCCAGAGCATAGCAGCCTAGCCCAAACCTAAGACTTTGCAAAAAAAGAGGAAGAAAGTAGAGGACATTAAGCAATTACTCATTGATGCTTACCTTGTTGCTCATTGTCTGCTTCAGATTTTGAAGAACCTGGTGCAACAGGAAGGGGTCGAGGTGGCCGGGGCTTTGGAGTAGGAGGTGATATTTTTTTCCTTCCAATATATTCTACATAAGTTCCAGGGAAGTCTCCCCTCTCCCCAGTGGTTTCATTATAGCCATTTAACCAGCCAATATCTTCAGGCCGGGCCTCCTGTCCATCGCTGAATCCATGCGCTAATAAGGATCCTTTATTCACAGTCAATATGTCACCCAAATGCAAGTCAATGTCTTCTTCTCTCTCTTTTTTATAGTCATACAGCGCTCTGTACTGGTACCCCTCAGCACTCATGTTTGCAGATCCGTTACCATGCAACAGATGAGTCTGGCTGTGCACTGTAGTCTAATCTTATGTTTTAATGGAAAATGAATTCAGAGAGTGTGTTAAAAATCCTAGTAGGTGTCCAACAGAGGACAAAGGACCACTCTCCAAAGGTTTACGAGGAGAGCTGACTGGCCATTCGGCTGTCCATCTGTCCTCCATCAATGGTGTGACTGAAGACAGGGCTCCACTTCCTCTGTGTGCCACAGCCCTCCCTGGCTTCCTTTTCAGCAACTTGTCGACACATTGACTCCAGGCTGACTCTCACAGCGAGGCCCAATCTCTGCCGCTTCTGTCACACTGTCCATCTGTCGTCTGATTTCACTGCCGCGCTCCACACTCAGCTTCACCTAGCGAAGGAAAAACAAGACTTCTGAATGAACATCACACTTCGCCATCTGTGTGCATTTGAATTTCTACTTCCATTCAACAAGTACTTAATAGAGCTGGCAGACATTCGCAGGCCAGTGTGCTGCTGCCTGACACAGTACACACCAAGAAGATTAGTAAGAGTCTTGCCTTCTAAGAACACTGGGCGGGAACCGGAGGAGGAGTGTTGGCGAGTGAGATAAGACTGGTACACAGAGAACCGAAACATTAGGTAAATGCCAAAAGAGAGGCAGACGCTAAACGCTGTAGGGTTCAGGTGAGGGAGAGACCACATCTAATTGCAGGATTCTAAAGACAGAATGGAATGTGCATCATGATCCCAGGTACAGAAATGATTAGGCAAATGTTATCTTACAGGAAGAGCTAGAACAGACAGTCTGATCCATCCAAAGTCAGAGAGGGAACAGTGGAGCTGGGTTACAAAGACTATTGATAGGACTGTGTGACATCATGCATGCCTGTGTTGAGTCTGTGAGTAACTCCACTGTGGAATGGGAAGCACTGGGAGGGCATGGGGAAAGGGACCAATAGGATCAGGGCTGCACTTGAGGAATATCAAACTAACCACAGAGCGTAGGAGGGAACGCCATAGAGAGAGAACAGAGGTGAGGCAAACTGAGAAAGGTGTGTTGCATCCATCTGGGAAGGCGGCCACTAGGGCACCAACCAAGGAGGCCGCAGAAGGTGTAAAATGGGAGATGTGAAGTGTGAAACACTGTGGGTAACAATGTGTAGGGGATGACAAATGCTTAAATGGGGAGCAAGAAAAAGAGGAGAAGTGGGTGCCTGGTTCTGCATTACCGTGAATTTTGTACTAATATCAAGCAAAAGGAAGCCAGGAGACTCAAATACAGGCATTCACCTGCAGGTGTGCCAGTGGCTTGCTGAAAGCCTGGGCTGTGACTCAGAAGGGACACATTAGAGATTTGGTAATCAGCCACAAACAATGCAAGACCAATAAATGAAATGGCACTCACTCAAAACCAAACCAATCAATCAATAATTTAAAAAATTAAAAGTTAAAAAAATGATCCAAGGACTACACATTGGGGTTCAATAACTCCAATTGAGGAGGGAAAGTCAAGATTTAGAGACAATGCAATGTCCCAGGAACAAGGAATAAGAATCAGGTAAGAACAGGTGATCCCCCCTACAACAAAGTCCTGCAGAAGCAGCCACATAGGGGAAAATAAGCCAAGGCTCAATAACTGGGGGCTCTGTTTATCGTGGAATCATCATACACTTTTTAGAAAGCAGATCCAGGCCAGTAGTAAAGACAGTGATTAAATTTTAAGGAGCTAAGAAATCAGAAGTAGTAACGGTTGCTGTAGAGGACTCCAGGAAGATGACTTTGTGGATAGGGAAATGGGTAATGGAAGTATTTTTATTTTGCTTTTTGCTTGAAAGCATAAGGGAGGCAGAACAACTGGAAAGTCAAAGACCATGAGTTAGAATTAGAAAGTCAGAGTAGATGGCTGATAGGACACACATATCACACATGCACGCACGCACACACACACACACACACACACACACACACAATCACTCTCCACTCCTCAGTTATCTTTATTATAAAGAGTAAAAGCAACCTAAAGGCCTCTGTTAACCTGGCTGCACAATAAAGCAATAAAACAAAAACCACATAATTTCAGGGTGTGAATGCAAAGAGAGCTTTTATACTTGAAGAATGAAACACTTTGGAAGTTTAATATTATAGGCATTCCTCAGCATAGGCATCTTAAGAAGCAAAATCTAATCATAGATTAATTGTTATGTTGCACTCAGAAGTGTAAAGTAGTCAACTTTACATGGTTAAAGCCTCTTAGCTATAATACAATAACACTCTTAGGAGAGTCACATATTAAAGGAAGCAAAAACAAACACTGGAAGTCTTTGTGAAGCAAGAATATTAATTTGGGATAGTACTCTACTTTGTATTTTAGTCATCAGAGAAAAAAATTAATGCAACCAATGAAGCATATGAATAAAACAAGCTACATTATCCATTTGAGGAAAAACTCTCCTTTCAAAAGATCCAGAATCAAATTAAATACTTATTGCATAAATTCACACAAAAAGATGTAGAACTAGCAAATCTCATTTTTAGTATTAATGTACTATGAACAAAAGAAACACAGAACTCTAAAGAACATGAAAATTTACATATCCCTAAATGCTTAGAAACCAGGCAATAGGCCTAAGAATAATTTAATTCCTCCAAATCTGCCTTGAAATTTTTGTTAGCTTTTCCTGGCAATGTATGTCTTTTGGGAGGAAAAAAAAAAAATCCAACCAGTAAGTTGGGTAGATCTTTCTGCCAGCTGCTGCCTAGCACTTCCTCAATTTCAACCACCCAGTGGGCGGGCCAGTTTGGTGGGACTCCTACTGAATGGGAAGTTTAACAATCCCCTGTAACCTCACAACTATCAAGCAAGTCCCGGTCACAGCACAACTCTGTAGCTATGCACATTCCTTGCTGGGGGACAGTTCAGTAAGAAAAAACTCCCCGTCTTTTCAAGGTTTTACAAACCTGAAAACTGTGCTTGGTATGCCTGAGGATAAATCTGTGCAAAGGGCAAAAGAACCCTGAGGAACCTAATGACTGTAAAGAGGCTAAACTCCAGGGAAGACCTCCTGGCCCTGACCTCTCTAGTGCCCTCTACATGCTCTCTTCCTCGCTACTTGTCAGAAGAACCTCATTTTCTGTGTAAGGGAAAAAAAAAAAAAAAAAAAAAACAACCTCTGTAGGACTTTGGGTCCTAGTGTGATAAAGGAACCCCAGTTCTTCTATGACTCCTGTCTTCCGAGAGGCCACAATAATAACCAGGAAGATCAACTCAACAATGATTTAGTTCAGCTCAGTGGTTTGAGAACAATGTTGTAAAAGATGACAGAGAACAGACGAGCCATTTTGGGGGTAGGGACTTGATCACTTGGTGGTAAGGTTCAGAGAGTCCTGAACTGGGCAGAGGTAGCAGACACCTCTACCTGACTGCACACTGTACGCTTCTCCTGACTGCCATGCCTGTTTTAATGATTGTCATTGTCATCACCACCACCATCATCTAATCCTTATTGGGAGCTATGTGTGTATTAACCCATTAGATCCTCACGATAACCATACAAGGTAGGCACTACCAATTGTCTCACTATGAGCAAACTGAAGTGCAGAACATTTAGTATTTTGACCATGATTATACTCAGCAACTGAGAAATGGAAACTAAATTTAGATTCAGGTGGACTGGCTCCAGCCCCCACTTTTAACACCACCAGAACCCATTGCCTAAACTCAACTTGCTTGGATAATCAAGGGCAGCCCAGATATGTCAGTGGTGTCAGTGATTCTTTGCCTGCCCAAGCTGGCCTCTCAAACGAACCTTTCCAGAGAACAGCCTTGTTGATAGTGTTTGGCTCTCACGCACCTGCACAAAAAGAAGCCATTATAACTCAAGCAGCAGTTCCTCCAAGTCCAAGATGCAGCATCCTAGCCATGCAAATTTTCTTCAAAGAGACTTCATTAAAATTCATCCTTGCTTGCAAAGTCCATAAACTAGCGAATAAAAGAATCCTAGGCATACCACTTCTGGAAGACTGCCCATTTCTCATTGTGAGCTTAGCTTAGCTTTTGCCACCAGTAGCCTTCTTGGCATCTCTGCCCCCTGCCACACTCCTGGGCCCCTAGTGCATAATTTCTAACAACTCAGCTCCTCCCTATGGGGTATGTGAAGCATTAATCCAGAGTCACGAGGATTGTCACATCCAGGACTGGCAAGTTCTCTTTTCTTTCACCCTCAAATTCTCCCCAGGACTGCAAGAGCCACAGTAGCCTGAGGCATTTGGCAGTACCTGTGTAACCCTCCTGAGATTAATTTGGGGCCCTAACTATCCAGACTGACAGAATATATCTTTTCCATATTCACCAGATTATGCCTCCACTCTTTTTGGCTACAGACACCTGTTCACTGATCTATTTGCACTCGAATCTAACCTAATTATTCATGTAGTAAAAGTTTTTATACGTGGATATTCATCATCTACTATTTATTATTTTCAAAGAATGAAGGCAGTTTTATGATAGACGTTCCAAGCTAATGCATGCATAAGTTACTGTAACAAAAGGTATAATGGAATCCTTTGAACAAATAACAAATTAACTTACTCTTGTATAAGATTATATGCAACAATTCAAATTTTCCTTAAAGGGAATTATTTTGCTCAGTCTTTCAACCCTTTTAACAACCGCTTGTCATCTCATTAATTGGGAGTACATATTCTTTCTCTGCTAATATGCTGAGCAATTCTCATTCTGTTTCTCAAGATAAAATTGTTTCTGATGCTTGACAAATAATAATCTATGACCGTTTAACATACAACTGCTTGAAAAATAGATTTTCAGTTTAACCCTGTAACCTGCAGGCATTATGACAGAAAAGCAAACAAAATTCTAATTTTGTTGACTTACTTTATTCCCCTTTTATGAAAGACAGAATTTGGAAAGTTTGTTGGGGAGTCAGGAATAAAGGATGTCTTTAGGGGAGAGAAAAGGGAGGTGCTGGGAAATGAAATTGACCAAATTATGTTATATTCATGTATAAGTAAATAACAACACATCCCACCATTATGTATGATTATAATGCACCAATAAAAACTAAGGTTTTTTAAAGGATATTCTAACATGACATTAAATAAATCAAGAATATATTCTAGTCATGTGATGCCATCCTGTGATGAAATTAGCAGTTTGGCACTGGGTGGTGGCACAAAATGGATTCTTCATAGAGACAAGGAGGGTACAGGGAGTCCTGGGCTGGCAACCACACCACCGTTTATTCCATTTGCCCCCCTCAGTGCTCTGCTCCAAGTCGAAAAGAACCTCCCACCTCAACTCATACCATTTTTTAAAATCATTATTTAAAAATATTTTCTGCCTTCAAATTTTGGGAAATCATGATAAAAACCAAATATCCTAGTAAACATAGTGGGTATGGTACCTTCAATTTAAAATGATGATCTTAGGGTGAATTTCATCTCAATTAAAATAGAATGAAAATGATGGGCTCATTTAAGCCCAAAGTTATAGACTTTAAATATCTCAATTTGTTTCCAAAATAACTGGTTAATTAGAACAAGCTACCTGCTGCCACACTATAGGTTGATGTGGTTAAGAAGGCTGGATAGGTTGCAAGTGCTGCCCATAGCCCTTTAGGGGCAGATAGCACCTGCCCAAGTGATACAATAAGGAAATGAGGCTCTTCAGAAAGCAGTCACATCAATGGGTGCCCCTGAGCACTGCAGGAAGAGCAGAGGAGAGAGGAACCCCAGTCCAGAGGATCACAGCCTTTAGAGACTCCATGGTCATCAGGAGAGAAAGGGCAGTGCAATTTATAGGACATGAGGAATAGATCCCTTACCCAGAAAAGGCCAGGAGGCTGATCAGTCTGGTTCTCTGCATTATCACAGTAGAAAATAACTGAGGAAGTGACCATGGAAGAGAGGACTAACAGAGATGACCTAAGTCTCTTTTTTGTCAAAAAAAAAAAAAAAAAAAGAAGAAGAAGAAGAAGAAGAAAAGGCCATTCCTTAAAATTCTTAGCAAGAAGTTGATAGATGGCAGCAGCCCGCATCAGTGTCTAGATATATAACCTTGGGAAAGTCACTGAAATCTCTCTTTGGAACAGTTTTATCATCTGTAGAAAAGAAAAAAATAAGCAAGAGTCATTCTGAGCACTAAAGGAAATCACACATACAAAGCATTGAGCTCCATGCCTGACAATAAGAGCTTAATATAATTAATACCAGATCAGTGCTTCCTATGTGCCAGACCCAGTTTTTAAGAGTTGTACATGTATTGACTCATTTAACCCTTATAACCACCCTAGATACACCTATCATCCCCATTTTGCAAATGAGAAAAGAAGCAAGAAGAGTTAGATAATGTGCTTGAAGTTACAAAGTAATCGTAGCTATGGTATTACTATTTCTACTGGTAGTTAATAGTATTAGTACTATTAGCACTGAATGTTACTGCCATTTTTACAACTCAGATTTAAAACAGGAAGACATTAGTCAAATTTTCTCTTGCAGTGCCTCTAAATGCTGCAAACAGTTCTAAATGAATCCTGAAGCTAGCTAAAACAAAACTTTCTGCTGTAAACAGATAGATAGATAAAGGCGGCATATGGACTTTGCCCAAGTAGTTCTCTCTCTACTAGAGGTTGAGGGTGGCTAAGTAGAGGTCAGGGCCAAGGAGACCTGGGAGGGGCTGAGGGCCTGTGTATGTGCATGTGTGGGTATAAGTATGTGGGGGGGGGGGCGGATAAGGAGGAGTGAAAGTTAGAGGTACTACCCCTCTCCAACAGGGTTTGGTGGCTGCTCCCTGGGCTGTCTTTCGAAGGCAGCTGTGTCCTCTGGTAGACTCCCAGTTCCTAGGACTAAGCTCCAGATGGGGACCACCAAGGCATGGTGGGAGGAAGGCAAGGAGCAAGCCACAGCCAACATCCAGGCACCTGGGATTTATCAACTCACTACGCCCACTGGTGGAACCTCTTCACACTTGGCCAGACTCCTGTGACTTCCAAACTCTCAGGGGTGATCATTAACCTGAAAACAATTTCAACTACAGGTACCTATGGGTACTTAACTTGATTTTACTTTAAGGAAAACAAAGCTGGCAGAAGAAAATCTCCAAAGATGTCCTTATAGTAGACTTTTTTTTTTTTAAAGTAAAAGCTATGCTGTACTCATTCTACTCTACTTTTTCACAAAACAAAAATATCTAACATAAGCCAAACAGATGAGTTTATAAGTAATTACAGAGTCTATTTTTCAGTTCATTTGGTTTAGCGTACATGAAGTGATCTTTAATTGCCATTCTTTTAGGCAAGTAATTTCAATAACAGTATTGGCAGAGCAAGCAATTACATTAGGATGATTAGAATATAGTTGGATGAGACTGGAGACATAATGCAATTAATAATATGAATACTATAAAAATTAACCTAGGTTTTTAATTGAAACGTTCTGATATGATTTATATTATGCTTTATAAAGTGAAGCCAAATTGATAATCCCTTCCACTGATAAGTAACATGGTAGCCTTCAAGCCCTTCAGTTTGATGTTTCATGTTCTTGTCTCTACTGGCAAAACCTTGTGCCTTGCAAGAGAGAGCTCTGTGGTCAGCCTATCTAAAACATAATAATGCTGATACTTAAGCACTTCTCATTTCTTCTGCATTGGATCAAATATTAGAGAATTAAAAGTAAGAACTCATGCAAACATCAACTCAGCTTGTTATATTCTACTTGCTCACTCACCAGCACTTTATTCAATAAAGGGCATTTTGCAAATCACAAAATGCAAATATGATAAAAGCTGAACGAGAATTGTTCCCGTTTTAGATGATCATGTGGACAAAGTGGATGCTTTTTTACAATACTTCCTGAACTACCTAGGTTAAAAAGGGGAAGGGGACATTTTAAACCAACATACCAACCTAAAAATTAGATGGTATTCATGGAAAATTTTCATTAAAGGAGTGGCCAATACTTTTAACAGTTTGGGTAAGTTGAATAGGTTTGCACTTAGGATTCAAAGCCTTCCAAAAATTAGCTTAGGTAGAATGAACATTTTCAGAAGATAAATGCATACAATCATTTTTATTATTATTATTGCCAATAAAATATATCTCCCTATAACTTATTGTACCACTTTAGTTTCCCACAACCAACTCTATACTGTAAATGTATTAAACTCAAGAAATTTGCTAAAGAAAATGATATATTTAATCAATGGAAAGTGAAATGCATGAAATGCTTTAGCATCACAGTTGTGAAAAGACAGTACAGATAAAACACAAGATTAACAGGGTGTACATTGCAGAGGTCTGTTATGCAACTAAGAACAGGTTCCAAATCAAAATGAAAGCTAAAAAGTAAGTAAATGGACATAACAGTTTGAAAGCCAATGTCAGATACATAGAACTTTCTTCTACTCATAAAGATCTGTACATTTCTATGGAAACAGCAGTATGACCCCTGTAACAACTACAGCAACTGGCATATAAAAGCTAAAGAATCCAACAGTGACATTACCCATTGCAAAGCCTGGAGCTTCCCCCACTATCCTTTCCAATTAAATTTGACTCTGAACCAACAAACTTTAGAGGCACATGCACGCACACACACGTACACATATTCTTATGATTTTTTTTGTGATGGGCAAAACACTTGTTTTGCAAAGTTTTATCAACTTGTGTACATAGGAACACTATACTTTGCTTACTTTTTATAAGTGGTTTATTTCAAGATTAGTGTCATCTGTTAAAAAGTTAGAGCTTGTGAGGTGCTTTATTCTTTTTTGACAATAAAAGGGCTTGTGGCCCTCTCTTGTACAGAAATCACCAAATTCCTAATGATGTATACATTTAAGATCCATTACTCTGATAACTTGAATCAGAAATGACCCTGTCTACCTATTCCAATATTAACCATCTTTATGGTTGCCAAAACGTAACACAAGCTAATGAAATATTAAAACATGATTCCACAGAAAGCCTAGGTCAATAAGCTTTGTGAATATCCCGCCTAACAACTAAACTTGAAACACATCACACTAAAAAATGACAATCACATGCTACATTCAAAACCCGGAACTGCTTTATCCATTCCTACTTCGCACTGACAAAGAGGAAAAGAAAAGAACACGGAGAGGGAAAATGGGGGGGGGGGTGTTAAGTCATGAAAGCCCCTCAAAAAGAGTAAACTCACACTCGGACACCAACAGCGCTGCAGCTCCACAGGGAATTAACGGTGGGGCTGAGACCTTTCCGGTATTTAACAGAGCCCAGAAGCATAATTCCCCCAAAACCAATTCCTACACATTCTGCATTCAACATGTAACAGCCATTCTGCTCACACCCTTGCATTTTTATGCTCAAATTCTGGTTATCAAAATACATTTTTGTACAGGGATGCTCGGCCAGAGCTTGTCTGTTCTCTTTGTCTCGTGATCTGCCAGGCAGTTTCTGCCCTTGGGAAGTGAGTGTTCGAGCTGTGGCTTCCAGACAATTCCCCTCGACGTTTTAGCTCCAGCTTGCACGCTTGCTTGCTCTCTCAGCCGGCTCCATATTGCTGGGCAGGTCCCTCCAATCTCGCTCTGCGTTACGAAAAGCTGGATTTCCGGGCTGTGCTGAGACCCCACTAAATAAGCCTCAAACAACCTGCCCAAGCCTGGTCCTCACTAGAAGCTGATTTAGGGCCCCAGCGACGAACCGCCCCGAGGCGCACTTCCTCCACCCCGGAAGAGGAGGGCGGCAAACTTCGGAGGGCGGGAGTTGGGGGGCTAGCTCCGGGGACCACTGCCGCCCGCCCAGGGAAAGGCGCAGGTAGCGATCCTGGCTGCAACTGAAGGGCAAGAGGGAAAAGGAGCGCTCCTTTCCGCCAACGCAAAGGCAGCGAACAAGGTACTCTCCTCTAGTAAAAGGCCCCAGGCAACTGCAGCAAAGGCGACCGGGGAGACCCTCGGAAGCGTGCGGTGACTGGGGCAGGGAGAAGCATGAGCTCGTTGGCAACTCCTGCGGCGAACGCGCCCGGCGGCGTGCGGAACCGGCTTGGAGGAGGGCCGGGGAAACGTGAGCCAGGAGGTGGCCGGGAGCACGCAGGGCGCTGGCCACAAGCCGGGGAAAGCTGCCTGGCGGCTGGAGGATGCGGACGGCGGGGGCGCCGGCAGCCGGCCCGCTTCCTCCAGGCTGGGCTCTGCAGAAGGAGAAGCGGCTGCTGGTGACAGGAAGAGAACGGAGGCAGCCGCGCACGCACGCACCACCTCCCCCTCCCGAGCACACACACCCGGACCCGCCGCCTCAGCCGCCTACCTCCCCGCCAGCCGGCTTCCTTCCTCTGCTGAGCCGGTGCTATAGCGGCCTCCAGAGCTCACGGCTCAGACGCGCCTCCAATCCAGCCCCGACCGACCGGCCGTTCCCGATCCTAGCTCTAAGTCTCGGACCCGCTAATCCACCGCCCTCGCCGGGGCCGTAGCTTCCTCCAACTCCGCTCCAGCTGCTCGCTACTCCTCTCCGTGCACTCGCAGCGCCAGCAGCTCCAGCTCCTGGCTCAGGCCCCGCCCCCGATCCCACCCCGCGCTCCCCGCCCCTGAGCCCGCACCAATCAGCTTCCGGATGTCCTCCCCTCTCCGCCCGCGCCGCGCCCTCCGCTCTGCCACTCACCGCGCCGGCCTCAGTTCTAGGCTGTCGAGGTGGGGGAGCAGAGCTGGGGCGGTGCAGACCCTTCCTGCGGCCGCCCAGATCTTCCGCCCCCAGCTGCGGGGATGCCCATGACTGCCAGGCCGCGCGCAGTATCCGTTGCCGAGCGCTTTCGCTCTCCGCGCCGGGTGAGGGTCCGGCTGCTGAGTGTCTCCTGGATTAGAGGCAGAGGTACTAGGTAGAGACCAGGACAAGTTCAGATCTCCCAGGAGACTGGTTGCATTTCTAAGTCGAGTGTCTTACTACCAATCCCTGTTTCTTTCGAGCCCCCAAAGCCTCAGCAGAGTGGCTAAGGTGAAGCGGATGCAGATTCCAGGGCTCTCCGAAGCGGGGAGGCCCTGCGATTCCTGGCCTCGCTTGCACAGCCTCCAGAGTGGGCGGAAAAACCGCGACACCCGGCGTGGCACTTCGGAGGTGAAGGAGGGGTGAAAGGGTGAACCGGAGGGACGAGTGCCCATAGCCTGCCGCGGACTCCAGGAGGCTGGCACCAACGCCTCTGGGAGGCAGGCGGGACGTAGAGAAGGGAAGAGAGTTTTACCAAGAGGGCGTACGCTGCCTGATCTCCTGTAGTCGAGACGACTGAGCAAATGTAGGTCGCTTAGGCAGCCCACCAACCCTTCGCTGCTCTTGGTCGGGCGGGAGAAGCCCAAGATGAATTGCATTCTTCTTAAATATGTTCGTTGTTAAAAGCAAATCCTCGAGTAATAATCGTTACTCCAATTGCCCAAGAAAAAAAAATTGTTACTGGTTCAAACCTTCCACTGACGATAAAATGGAATACCAGCACCCTGTGTTCTGCTTGTTCCTATTAAAACCTATAAGAGTTTGCTTTTTAAAAGTTTTTCCCGGATTACTGGGGGGTTTGGTTCTTATTGTTTTGTTTTGTTTGGGGTTTTTGTTTCGTTTGCAGTTTAAAGACCTGCACCGGCCCCCTCCACACACACACCCCGCTTGCCCTAAAATCCAATTTACAGCGATTTCCCAATGTCCTTGAAAAAATAGTGCTTTTTTTCCTCTTAACCATGTACTTAGACTTTTGTCAAACTTTGAATTAGGTGGGCGTTGGAAGTAGAAGAAAGAACATCATTGAAATCCATTGCCTATCCTTAGAAAATATAATCATTTAAAAGTGACTCACATTCTAATAGAAAAGTTAGTTCCACTTTAGGCTATCCAGGTACCGGTGTTTCTATTATTCCAAGATGTCTCTTGAAGTGGAGATCCAAAAGCAGGCAGCTACCCACATCATGTTTAAGAATTCACTTTGCCTAAAAGTAAATAGGCAATTTATCAAGGTACATTCTTTGCACCTACTATGTGAAATGAAGGGCCCCTTTGATTCTGAGCTTTATAGATGGAAGGACGCCTCTCACATTCTGGTAGAATTACTTCTATCCAGTCCAATAAGCTCAGATGAAATTGTTGCACCATTCACTGTATTTCCTTTAGGCTCAACTAGGAATAAACTTTGAAAATGAAAACCTTACCATTTTGTACATGCCAAGTTCCTGGAAAGAGACTTCTGCAGGGCTACAGTATAAAATCCCTAATTGCACTTCCTCTTTTAAACAATTGTCAGCCATTTATTTCCAGCGTATGTTGTATTTTCTTTAATTCTTTCTATCATATTTGAACACATAGCTTAAGGCTCTTTTTCCATACACAGGAACTGAATAATTTGTCTTTGTTTCATTTGTATTAAATTGATACCTTCTCCCACATCACTAGCGTTAGCGTTTTATTTTCATTTTCCATTGATTTCTATGAAATAAAAGCTAAAGGCAACAAAACAGTAGTATTCAAAATTGTCTTTAAAATAACCCTTTTCCTTAATCTTTTCCACAGTCCTAAAATATAACAGTTAAAAAATAAAAGTGCATGTGGCAAAGCCAAGAGGCCTATTGCATGTCCTCCCTTTGTTTCTTCTCTCCAGAACCTCTGGATGCTTGGACCAGTACCATGAACATCTCCTGAGAATTTAATGGCAATTCAGCTTCTCTGTCCTCACTGAATTAGAAATGCTGAAGTGGACTCTAGCCGTGTGTTTTAATAAGCCCCCCAAGTCATTTGATGCATACACGGACTTGAGAACCATTGCTGTAGGGCTTCTGGGAACTGAACCTATCACAATAATGTGTTCATATAAGCATGCAGACACCACACTTAAGTGAGTAATGGCCAAACTGACACCCTGATGGCTGTCAGGGGTGCTGCCACCAAGGAGCTCAAAATGTCAGGGTATGTGCCATTTCCAGCAGGAATACAGGGGTGTTGTGTATTAGGAATACCAGCAATGAAGGTGGTTTAGAAATCAGACTTAGGAAGCCAAGAACCCCCAATACCAAAGGAAGCTGAGGAAATACCCTCCCCAAGAGCAGTAGGACACTTTTATTTGCCAACTTCTTAAAGCGAGGTCCATAGACCAGCTATATTGGCAGCACCTAAGAGCCTATTAGAAATGCAGAATTCTAGGCCCTGTGGCAAACCAATTGGCTCACAATATGCAGTTTGCCAAGATTTCCAGGTGATTCATGTGCAAGTTAAACTCTGACAAGCTCTATCTTAGCATGGAGTCTTTAATTTTGGTCACACATTGTCACTTTCTGGGAAGCTTATAAAAATCCCACTGCCTAGTCTGCATCCCAGATGAATTACATCAAAATCTCTAGAGGTAAAATGTAAACATTAGTGACTTTTAAATATAATCACATGATTCCATTGTGAAGCCAGGTCTTAAGAATTGCTGCCCTGGAGAATCCAGGTAGGAAAGGTGCTTCAGGAAACTAGCTGTGTAGACTGGAGTCCAAATGGCTGACTTATTTATTTATTTGTTTATTTATTTATTTTTTTGGTACTGGGGATTGAACTCAGGTGTACTCCACCACTAAGCCATATCCCCAGCCCTATTTTGTGTGTGTGTTTTTTTTAGTTGGACACAATATTTTATTTATTTATTTATATGCAGTGCTGAGGATCGAACCCAGTGCCTCACACGTGCTAGCCAAGTGCTCTACCACTGAGCTACAACCCCAGCCCATGTTTTGTGTTTTATGTAGAGACAGGATCTCCCTCAGTTGCTTAGCGCCTCACCGTTGCTGAGGCTGGCTTTGAATTCGTGATTCTCCTGTCTCAACCACCCAAAGTGCTGGGATTACAGTCGTGGACCACTGCACCTGGCTCCAAATGGCTGACTTTAGAGGGAGCAGCTTATCAGAGGTTAGCTGCTGGTTGCCATGCTAGAGTCAACCCAGATTTGCCAGATCATCCAATTTTCAGAGAGAAGCTGGAAATCTAGACTTTTATCGGCAGTTTTCTAATTATTAAATGCTGGCAATCAAGTCAACATTTTTTGAAATATGGGCCAGTATGATGTCCAAGTTTGCGATTTTATGATGCTGTACATCATAAAATTAAACAAGCTTAAAATAAAAAGATCACCCAAGGAGAGTACAGTCTTTTTCAAATGTTGATCTAAAGATACATGTATATTGCACATTCTGTTCTCTAAGCACACCAACTGTTGTAGGCGCTTAATGATGGAGGTGGTAATGGGTGAGATACCTCTGCTTGTAACCCTGCTGTCAAACACTATGGTCTTTTGCTCAACATATTTCCTTTTCTTTTCTCCTGCCTGATAACTGAAAAATCTTTGGGGGAAAAATCCAATCTATATATTATTTAGCTTAAATTACTTACCTTCATCTATAATAAGTTACACAGCCTAAACACATGTCATAGCAAAACATGAAAAAAAAATTACTGACTAGAATGCTCACTAGCAGAGTAAGAATTCAGAAGGCAAACTGTGCTATAATTCTCTTTTTGTTGTATCTGAGTTCTTACAAGTTGTTACTCACATTGAAGTATTAGGAGAGGGAACTTTCTTAGCGTATTCTAGAGAGCAAGTCAGGGTACAGTCACTATCCTCAAAGGTCTCTGATTATAACATATGCTCTTGGAAACTTTTTTTGTTGTTTTGTTTTGTTTTGGTACCAGAGATTGAATTCAGGGGCACCCAACCACTGAGCCACATCCCCAGCCCTACTTTGTATTTTATTTAGAGACAGGGTCTCACTGAGTTGCTTAGCACCTCTCTTTTGCTGAGGCTGGCTTTGAACTCACTATCCTCCTGTCTCAGCCTCCTGAGCTTCTGGGATTACAGGTGTGCGACACCATGCCTGGCTAATCCTTGTCATTTTTTAGCTCTTCACTTCTCATACCTCAGTAATAATACTTTAAATAAATCTACCAGCATGAGATGGAAGTGATGAGACACCTAATTTATGGTTTTAGTTAAATTTCACTCAATACTGCTTTCAAAATCATGAGTACTAAGAAGTGAGACTTAAAAATTAATTGTAGCTGAGTAAATAAAAAATTAAACAGAAGCACATTTTGAGGCAGTTATTTTCTTGAAAACAAGGATCACTTTTTATTTTTGTTTAACTCCAACAGCTTGGTATATAATGGGAACTCAGTGAGACAGAAAGGTCTGAAGGGTAAAAGGAAATTTTACACAAAATTCTTGTGTTTGTGATTATTAAAGTAATAAAATTCCAATGCTGTACAGGTAGCACATCTGAGTGTCTGGTAAGTCAGAGCCAGATATGGGGATAGATCAAGAGGGCTACTATCCATGCCACCATCTGGTGCTAAACCATCACTAGGCATGGAGTGTATGAAAAGTCACATGTAAGGAAAAATGAACCTTGATCCATATATCTCACCATAGAAAAAATTGAACTTGAGATGAATCATAAGCCTAAATTTAAGAGCTAAAATTATAAAACTTCCAAAAGAAATTATAGGTTTGGAGAAGATTTCTTAAATATTAGGCACAAAAAGCTTGAACTGTATAAAAGGGGGGAAATCAGTAAATTGGACTTCATCAGAATTGAAAAATCTGAAAAATTTGCTCTCCAAAAAACACTTTTATGCAAATGAAAAGTCAAATTTTCATAGGAAATACTTGCAACATATATAGCAAACAATGAATTTGTATTTAGACTACATAAGGAATTTTTACAACTCTAAGAAAATCTATGGGTTTAAAAAATCATCAAGATTTGAACAACAGTTCAGTAAAGAAGATGTATGGATGGCACACAAACTCATGTACAGAAGCACTTTTAGTCATTAGGAAAATGCAAATTAAAACCCAAACTGTCAATGGCAGCAGTACTCAACAATAGTCCAAAAGTGGAACAATGCAAGTTTTCATCAACAAATGAGTACATAAACATATAAGTGTGATATATGTAATAGTTATAAAATATATTATAAACATATATGTGTGTATATAACACACAATGCAATCAGACAGGAGTTCTGATACATGCCATGACATAGATGAAACTTATGCTAAATGAAAAACATTATGCCACATGAAATAAGCCAAACATAAAAGGACAGAGAGTGTATGGTTCTATTTACACAAAATATCTAGAGTAGACAAATTCATAAACATAAAATAGAGGGTACAGGTTAGAAGAGTAGAAATGATGGCTTATTGCTTAATGGGTACAGATTTTCTGTTTGAAGTGATGAACAATTGTGTAAATAGCAGTGATTGTTGCCTAACATTCTAAATATAATTAATGCCACTGAATCGTACAATTATAGCAATTAAAATAGTAAATTTTATATTATGTATTTTACCAGAATAAGAATTTTTTAAAAAAATTAAGGACCAACTGTATTAAAGGAATGCTATTTTTCATTTTCTAGATTCTCAATAACTGCTTGTTGTATCAAAAAAGAAAACACAATTAGATACCTCTACATGCACATTAGAATGGCTAAAATCATAAAAATTGACAATAATAAGTGTTGACAAGAATATGGAACAAATGCAACTCTGTTACACTGTGTCTGTAAAGACAGTCAAGACAACAGTTTGGCTATTTATTTAAATTAAATATGCATCTACAATGAGGTCAAACTGTCCACTACTAGGTATGCACTGAAGAAAAATGAAAGCATATTTTCATACAAAGAAAATGATAGTTCACAGCAGTTTTATGGCAATAGCCACAAACTGAAAACAATACAAATGTCCATTAACAGGTGATTTAGTAAACGAATTATGGTGATCCCATATAATGGAACACTACCAACAAGGAACAAAATGTTGATGCACACAACATGAATTAATCTCAAATTTATGATGCTGAGAGAATAAAGCTAGACCAAAACAAAAATCAAGCAAACAAAAGCCAGTATACATATGGCTTTATTTATTTAAAACTCCAGAAAATATAGACCAATCTGTGACAAAAAGCAGATGAATGTCCACCGGCTGATCTGCCAGGACAAGGTGGATAGACTATAAAAAGGTATGCACTGGAGACTAACATGCTAAGTGAAGTAAACCAATACCAAAAAACAGAGGCCAAATATTCTTTCTGATATGGGGATGCTAACTCACAAAAATAAGGGTGGGAATGGGGATAGAAATTAGACTGAGTTAGACAAAGGGTAATGAAGGGAAGGGAATGGGGATGGGAATAGGAAAGATGTAGAATGAATGGGACATAACTTTCCTGTATTATATATAAAAACATGACTAGTGTAACTCCACATCATGTACAACCACAGAAATGGGAAGTCCTTATGCAATCAACCTAGATGCCTTTCAATGGATGAATGGATAAATAAACTGTGGTATATATACACAATGGACTATTATTCAGCCTTAAAGAAGAATAAAATTATGGCTTTTGCCAGTAAATGGATGGAACTGGAGAATATTATGCTAAGCAAAATAAGCCAATCCCAAAGAACCAAAGGCTGAATGTTTTCTCTGATATGCAGATAATTCACAATAAGGGGGTGGGGAGAATAAAGGTATTTTGGATTAGGCAGAAGAGAGTGAAGGGAAGGGAGGGGATATGTATGAAGAGTAGGCATGATGGTAGAATGAATCAGACATTATTACCCTATGTGCATATATGATTACATGACCTGTGTAACTCTACCTCATGTACAACCAGACAAATGAGAAGTTATACTGCATTTATGTATGATGTGTCAAAATGCATTCTACTGACATGTATAACTAATTAGAGCAAATAAAAAATATTTTAAAAAGTGAAATTATACTCCATATATATTTGATATATCAAAATACATTCTACTATCCTGTATAAGTAAAAAGAACAAAAAAAAACATTTTTTATAAAGGCAGGCAGAAATTTTGGGGAGTGAGGACCATGTTGTTTATCTTGATTATAGTGATAGATTCCTGAATGTATGTGTAAGTCAAATTCACTGAATTGTGCACTCCAAATTTGTGCAGTTTATTATGTCAATTATACCTCAAGAAGCTTTAAAAATAAAAAAAGATCTCCTTCCTCATGGCATTCTAATTCCATTAGTCAAAAATTATTATGACATACTGATTTTTTTTAAAAACAATGAACATTTTCTAATGTCTGTCAGAGTTGTTATAATAAATATTCAAATGCACAATGTTTATCTTGTGATTAGTGTTACCTTTGACATGATGCTCTTGTCCAGTGCCTAACCTGCATGATCATACAAAGCAGCCTGAAAATCCTCATGTTCACATTACCCATTTCCTGATGCTAAGGAAACTTAGAAGCAGAATAAATTATTCATTGAAAGAGTGTTTTCAATGAGCATATTTTTAGAGTAAATAGCGGTAGAGAGTCTTGTTGGCTATATTTCATCCTGGAGCTGAAAACCCCTATTGAAGTGTCCCGGGAATCCAATGGAGTCCATCTCCCTGTACATCCCTTATCTCAGGCACTTTCTTCTTTGGACTGTCTGATAAAAATAGATTTGCTCCTAGTCTTTGGCTTCCTTTTGTGTGAGCTCCATATGGCTACCTCACTTTGATTGAAACTCATTGACAAAGCTTATTGTACACCTCGCTTTCACCTTCCTGAGTTAACACCACATCCAGTTCCACCTCTGAGAGACTAAAACTTAGTCACCTTGTTCAGACTTGGATAATACAAGATTTTCTCCTCTTCCATTTATAGATTGTCTCTTTGAGACAGATTCATTGTGTGCTAATTATTATTTCGATTTATTTCCTAGAGGGTCACTTTTTCTAAAGCTGTGAAGCCACCTTACTCCAACAAAAGCAACCCTTTCAGATCTATAAATAATGTGTCAGTTGAGTTGCAGAAGAAACATTCTGCACTCTCCTTTTTTTAAAATCTGAAAATTAGCTTGCATTATCAAAGTGACAGAAGTGTAAATACAACGAAGCAAGCTAATAAATTACATTTCTTGGTGATTCAACTAACTGGAAATTTAGCCTATGGTTGATTATATTCCACACCCAAGCCTTGAGCACTGGCACAAATTGTCAGGATGCTGTTACAGCTGTCTGAGTTAAAAGATTGGCTTAAATACGCTCTTGTTGGCACTGCTGGCATAAAAATTAAGGACAAAGTCACATGGGTAGATAATGAACCCTTTATCAAGGAAACTGTGTTGGACAATCTCACTGCTCAGAAAGAATTTTTCAAAAGAAACTCCAGTCTTTGTTCCCTCTATTGGAGGGGACCCAGATCTGTCAGAACCTAGCCAGGGGTATTCAGACAGACTCGCAGAATAAAGGAAACACATTATCATCAGCCTCCCCAGTCTATCTCCCACCTCATAGCCTCTTCTCTGGGTCCTGCCATGCTGTTGTGCAAAGAAAACACTTTAGATCAGGTGAGGCTATATTCTGACGGTGCTGACATTTGTGAAAAGGTTTAGAACTTTTTAATATTCCAAGTCCTCACTGGGGGAGCACATCATGGTGTTAACTTGGATTTCAAAATGCATTTTGAAGCAACGACTACCAATAATTTAGAAGGTTCCATAGGTTATCAGTTTTTTTAAGCACTAGTTTTTGAAAATCATAGGAATCCATATTAATGGATGAAGGAATCCATATTAATGGTGGCTTTCTCTGAGTTTTAATGCTCAAAGAAGGCTTTTACAAGGATCGTTTCATTTGATGCACAAGCCCTGGGTTGTAGATGCAACAGATTGTGATTTTCATTTTACAGGTGAAGAAACAGACTTGGGAAGATTGTAGGATTTGGACCAGTTCCCATCGGTGGTAAGCCACAGAATCAAATCTCCACTTGGGTCTTCATCACAGTCTGAGACAGCAGCCACTGCGGCCCCTCATTGGATGATGCCTCCCTTTGGACTAATATAATCCTGAATCTGTGATTAGCCTCTTCTAGGCCAATTCCAGCTTAACTAACTATACTTATTAACATATCTATCATCTCTCTCAAACCAAGAAGCATCTTTGAAAAGGCCCAAAGATTTGAGATGATTACCACAGAACTTCAGACCTCTGGAGTCACCTCAACTCTACCTGAGCAATCTAGGGAACTGGCAAATGCTTTATGCATCTATTTTACCTATTGTTTCTCAGAGAAGCAACATAACTGTCTCTCTGCAACAAAGGTAATTAATGCTCCAAGTCGCACCCCTGGCCAATGATATAACCATGAGAAGAACCGAAGTCTATTCAAGACCCAGCCTTGCTGTGTTGGCCGTGGCCTCTGTTGTATTGTTATGGTCTAGCTAGTGTGTGGCAAATACTTGCCAAATAGAACAGGTACCGTTGGCTTATCTAAGAAAAAATTTATGACTCAAATAAATGATTACAGAACTGTCAACAATGCCCTTGTAAAAGATTAATAATCTTTCACAAAATGTAGGCACCATGCCATATGAAAAACAGGAGAAATAATATGGGCTGATGATGCAATCCAAAGCATAAACCATTTAAACCAGAAATGCTATAAAATACTCAAGTACACAATTCTGTGCACAAGAGTGGGCAATTCATGCTCTTTTGTTCCATCACTGAATTTCAAGGGCAAAGAGAATTCGCATCTGTTTCCTAAGTCACTCCTGCGATCACAGATGTTTGCATACCCTCACTCCCACCTCTACTACCACTTCTGTTACACAGAGCTGTGTTGGACTTCATTAAAACTGTATCCAGGGGACTGGGATTGTAGCTCAGTGGTAGAGCGCTTGCCTCGCATACATGAGGTCCTGGGTTCGATCCTCAGCACCACATACAAAGCAATAAAATAAAGACATTATGTCCATCTACAACTAAAAAAATATTTAAAAAAAACCAAAAAAACTGTATCCAGATATTCCCATGATTCCTTTGCTAATCTCTGTGTAACACCAATAACCTAATATTACAAAATACTAAAAACTAACAACTTAGTACTCTTCTTCCTCATATGACGTAACTTCACCACAGTTTTTCTTCTTCATTGTTTCTTAGAAGGGGGTTCAGAAGTTTCTTGGCTTCCCAACAGACCACCTTGCACAAGGCTACAAGACCATTTGTCTTAGAGTCAAAGCACTATCATGCAAGTGACCACTAGTGCCATTAGTCTGAGGCAAGTTTAGCTGATATGATTTTGTCTAGTAAAAAGATTTGACTGTATCCATGCTCACAAGTAGAAAGTTCATAAACAGAGGAGTGCTTTACACATATTATTTAATTCAGTCCCACAAATGCTGTATGAGGTAGATATAGTACCATTTTCCATTTTACAGATAAGGAAAAGAGCTGAGCATTGAGCTCAAGCAACTTGGCTCCAGATAACTTACTCTAATCCAAGAGTCCGCAAACCATGTCCAGCAAGAAAACTCTGGCCCACTGCCTACTTTTTAAGATAATTTTTGAAGCTGTCTATGGCTGATTTAATGCTACCATGGCAGAATTAAGTACAGTAGTTGCAATGGGGACCATATAGCCCACAACACTTAAATATTTTCGATCAGACTCTTTACAGAAAAATGTTTGCTGAATCTTGCTGTAAATTGCACTCAGAATAATGAAGACTATCCCTCTTCCACCTTTTAAAATACAAACACATCTGAGAGCAGTTCGTATATGTATTGACAATTTACTACCTGGAAGATAGTTAGCCTACCTAATTCTTCCCCATTTTCTTTGAAGATGAGGAAGAGTTAAAAAATGAGATGAGGTCAGGTTGAAGAAAATTACACTGAGTTACACCAAGTAAAAAGAGTAGAGCCAGGGTCAGAACCCACACCCCCACCCCACAGATTGGTTGTGTTTTAGTTTCAAGTTGCAATAAGTACCTTAGGAAGGATTTGTTGAAAATGAGTTGAGAGCAAGACTGAAATGAATGCTAGGCACCATCCAGCAGATGCAGGGTGAAGTTAAAGAGAAATACAGAAAGACCAAGGGCAGAAAACACAGGCTCTGCTGATAAGAATATACAAGAGCACCCAAGACCAACTGTATCCACTTCACGATTTGTCAAGGCCGGCCCTGGCAGGGCCATGCAACACTGCTTGGACTTTCAGGTCCTAACTTCTCTCTACACCAATGTAGATTTTGTACCAGGAACTTAAGAATAGATTATTTTATAAATGTTATTAGCCAGATATGTGTTCAGTCCTAACTGGAGTTTGAATTTCATGAGGGAAAGTCCATAGGTCATCAGCACTTACAGTATAGTCTCCCTTTCCTGCAGAGAGGCCACACTTGAGCAGTCAGAAGGCCTGATTGTTTCTTGGTCTTTTCTCAATGCTCACCCCTTAAAAAGTTTATAAGACATCTTTCTTTATGATCATTTTCATCACCAGTACAGTCTTTATTTTATCTTAGAGCTTCAAAGGAATACACTATCAAAAACAGCATCTTTATGACTTGTCATTGAATATGTTCTCCCTGATTTTGAAGAGAACAAAGTACATATTTTCCAAAATGCATTTGAAATTTCAACTCCTGCTACTTCTCTTAAGGCTTTGAGGAGTCTTAGTGTGAATCAATTGAGAATCAAAAGAACTAGAGTTTGTTATATAATTTTCCATCTACAGAAATGCAAATGATATTTAAAATCAGCATACTTTCAGAATTAGTGTACTGTTCTGTTGAATCAGTTCCAACCTTATAGTCCAAGTCATGTACAAATGCAAATCTATTGGCATTCATCACTATTTAATATAAAGTTTTAGAAATTTTGAAAACTTTCAATGTAATAATAATAATACCAAAATACTAGTTTAAAGAGATGAAATATTTTGTAGGATTATCAGCATTCTTGAAACAATCTTCATTTAGGTCTTGTGGCTTATATATATTAATTTGCTCAGGATGTGTGTTAGTTAGCTTCGTGTCACCAAAACGAATTCTTCATATAATCAACTTATAAAAGTATTGTTTTGGCTCACAGTTCTAGCAGTTTCAATCCATGATCAGTTGGTCCCATTGTTTGGGCCTATGGTCGCAAAAATGAATAGTGGAGCAATACAGCTTAACTTATGGCTGGGAAGCAAAAGAGAGGAAGGGGGCATGGTCCCACAATCCCCTTCAAGGGCATGACTCCAATGACCTAAAGACTTCCCACTAAGTCCCACTGCCCAAAGGCTTCACTGCCTTTCCATTGCACCACTGTTATAGTTTGTACATGAGATGTCCTCCAAAAGCTCATGTGTGAGAAAATACAAGGTTTAGAGGACAAATGATTGGATTATTGAAAGCCTTAACCTCATCAGTGAATTAATCTGACAGGATTAACTGAGCAGTCACTGAAGGTGGGTAGGGTGTGGCTGGAGGTGTGGAGGTGTGGTCATTGGGAGTGTGCCTTCGGGGTATATATTTTGTGTCTGGCAAGTGGAGTCTCTCTCTGCTGTCTGATCATTATGTGAGCTGCTTCCCTCTGCCACGCTCTTCGGCCATGATGTTTTGCCTCACCTGAGCCCCAGGGAATGGAGCCAGCTCTTTATGCACTGAGACCTCTGGAACCATGAGACCCTAACTAAATGTTTCTTCCTCTACATTTGTTCTGGTCGGGTCTTTTGGTCACAGTAACATAAAAACTTGACTAAAACAACCACCATGGAGAGTGAGCCTCTACCTCATTGTTCTTTTGGGGATATTTTAGATCCTAATATAGCAGAACACAATGGCAAACTTGCACTGTTTGCCTGGCTTCTGTATTTCCAGGACTTGTACTCCCAGTCCTAAAACAATCCCCTTGAGCTTCTGTGGGAACATCCATTTTGGCCACAGTTTATCAGGGTACACAAATCAATGTGGGATGATAGTAGCATTTCTCTCAGGGTCCTACTTCCTGTACAAAGTTGATTGGTCCAAGGAGGACAGCTGGCCCAGTTGAGACAATGAATGCCCTGCATGGAAGTTTGGATTTTGCACTGACGGAGTCGGGATGTCTGAGCTTGAGGACTTAAATCTCAGGAACTGTTAGTTCCCATGTTTTCTTTTATATTGACAAGAAAAGTGATGTAAGCGTGTTGGTGAAGAGAGAAAAAGAAGAACAAAGCAAGTATGCAGAAAGGAAGAACTGAGAGGAGAGAAATGTGAAATCATAAATCCATGGTGCTGGTTTTTCCTGAACCTTAGCTGCAGATTTATTCTTGTACTATATTGCATATGATACCTTTATATCCTTAAAATAAAAGGATCTTTTTGTTGAAGCTCATTAAATGGGATTCTGTTACTTGGCACTAGATATCTTAAATATATAGCACAAACAATTTTAAGGACAAGATGAAATCAACAATTTTACAAGGAAAATATGGTTTATGGAAAGTTTTTCTGCTTGTCAATAAGCACGATTGAGGGCTGATTAAGCAGGGTAATGACTTGTACTTAAGAAGCCCAATAATTAGCCCAAGACTCAGTAAGCTTAGTAGTTCTTTATTATTGTTGCTGTGGCTGTTGTTATTGTTGTGGTTTGTTTTAATGAATAATCAGTAGCAAGGACTGGTGAATGACATATTGATGACTTAGAGAAAGGAGAAAGTAATGATGAAATGAAAGCACAATACATGTGCCACAATGGAAGCCCCATCTTTGGTTCTTGGTTCCTGTCCCTATCTTAACAAGTGGCACAATGATCCACCTGTTGTCTAAGCAGAAGCCTAATAGTCAGTTGCTCTTTTCCCTACATTGAGTCCAGCTTTTCATACTCTTCATACCTGCCTCAGTCTCAGTGATTTAAGCAACTGGAAATCTCTTAAATATATCCATCTCTTTTCATCTCCATTGTTGCTATCCTGACCCAAACTTGCACACTTAATGGTCACTAAATTCACCTCCTTTCTGAAACTATGCTTTTTGAGGTGTAAATCTGACAATGGCGCACATCCTTCTCAAAACACACAGTCCATACATTCTCCTAAACATTTTGGTGATCTCCCATTTCTGAGTCCAAAAAGCCTCACCCATGGCTTCATGGTAAAAGCACCTGACAGTTTAAACAAACAAACAAACAAAAAACCTATGCCTGGGTCTTATTGTCTGATATTTGAATTTAATGGTTATGAAGTGGGATCCTTTTTTCATTATTTTAAAATATTCTGCAGGTAATTCTGATGTACAGTGAAAAACAACTGCTCTATGACTGTAAGCCAGAATCCCGAACATTGGCTCACATAGTCTTTCCCTTGCTTGCTTTTTTTGCCTCATTGTATACCACACTCTGTTCTCCAGCTCCACTGGTCTGCTCTCAGTTCCTCAAAATCTCCACACTCTGTCACCTGTCGTCAGGCCTCTTCCTGTGGTACAGGCTTCATCTTCTCCTGACCTGAGCCATCAATCTTCCTCAGGGAAGACTCTCTTTCTGCCCCTGACTGGGTTTCTTCCCATTATGGCTATTGCATGGTGCATCACCTGTCACCATCTAATGCCACGTATATGTGTAACTCTTTGATCATGTTTGTTTTCCCTACCAGACTATAAGCCATTTGAGGGCAGGGGCTGTCTTTGCTTTCTCACCACTGTATTTATACTCCCTAGCCTACACTCAGAAGAAAGGAACATTCTTTCTATGTACTCAGTGACCAAGCAAGGGGAAGGGTAGCCTCATGGGCTGCAGCATTAAAATTCAGCATCAAGATTTTTGTTATCAAAGTTACTTTGGTAATAAATATGTCCAAGGGAATACTAAGTCTCCAGGGGAATATATAGTTCCGAGCTCTAAGGGAGGGTTGATAGGTTGGATGATGGGGGGAGTGAGGTATGAAAGAGCTCAGGACAGGGGAAAGGGCTGGAGGACATTTCTCTGATCCACTAGGGCTGGCCTTTTACTTCATCCCCCACCCTTCTCTGCCTGTGACTTAGGGCTGTGGCCTGAAAGCAGAAAGGGGAACCTTTGCCCAGCAATCTCCTGCGACTTGGCAGTGCAAGGTGGCACCCTTATAGGGTCACTGGGGCAGACTGTGGGTTCATTTGGGTGATAGAGAGAGAACTCACCCAAGTGAGAGAGGTGCAATTAGTTTGATGGTTAGACATGAGCCAGACTTCTTAGTTTCAAATCTCTGTAGGCAGGTCTGTCACTTACTTCCTAAGTGACCTTTGGACAAGTTCCTTATGTCCTGCCATCAAACTGTAGCATGGGAATAATAATAGAATCTCCCTCACAGCATGTATATGAAATTATATGGTCTCTGTAGTATGATAACTTAAAATATATGTACATAAGTTAATAATGTCTGTTTTATTCTACTATCTTTCCTGTACCCTTATCTCCTCCCCTCCCTTTACTCTCCCCTACCTACTCTAAAGTAACTCTATTCTTCCTTAATGCCCACCCCCTTTATTGTGAATTAGCATCCACATATCAGAGAGAACATTCGGCCTTTGGTTTTGGGGGATTGGCTTATTTCACTTAGCGTGATATTCTCCAACTCCATCCCATTTATATATGATATATTAAACTGCATAAATGCATTCTACTGTCATGTATAACTAATTAAAACAAATAAAAAAGTTAAATAAAATATAATGAATCCTATGTAAAACAAGCCCAATGATCCTTCCTCCACTGCTGTTATCATATATTGCATTTCATAATTTTGTTCTACCAGGCTCCCCATTTGGACTCCAGTGTTGGTAGATCTGCAGTAGAGCTTTGGCAGCTGCATGTTTAACGACTGCACACACAGTCTCTCCACCATGCAAGCCAAACTTTCTACCATCCAATGAGAAATGGCTATGGGTTTCTGAGTAAGGCCAAAGTGAAGAATATTTGATTTCTGAATTTTAGATAAATTATAACTATGCGGAGGATTTGCCTTCCAAATGCTTGCACCAAAATGTCACTGAGTCTGAGAATGCTTGTGAAGCTCTGTTTTAATTTCTATGCTCTATAATACCTCTGGGGGCAAGCCTGTCATCTTCCAGAGCAAAAACAGAGCACTTGCACCAGCATTTCTTCTGGGGATGGTCACAAGTGATCATTAGAACAGCTTCCTTCCCCTGATTTCTTATTATCAAGGTATATCATATTGCTAGGGACAGGGATCAAGAGGGCATCCTACTTATTCACAGCTCTAAAATAAAATGCTCTGAGCATGCAGTAAAACATGAAGAGTATTGGACATATTATGCATGCCCCCAAACATAGGTTTACCAGGAAAGTAATTTTTGTTACAACCACACCAAACCCACCTGAAATTTAAATTTGATTAGTGTTCAATGGAAAAGGAATTTGATGGCTCATTTTATGTGCCAACTTGACTGGACCACAGAATGCCCAGATATTTGGTCAAACGTTCTAAGAATATCTGTGATGGTATTTTTGGATGACATTAACATTTGTGTAAGTTCACTTAGTAAAGCAAGACCCCCTCCTCCTGTGGGTTGCCTTCATCAAATCATCTGAGAGACTAAATAGATCAAAAAGCCTGGCTTACTATAAAAAGGAATTGGTTCTTGTCAGTTTGCCTAGAGCCAGAATATTCCTTTTATTTTTTTCCCCTGTTGTAGACTCTAACTCAAACATTGGCTCTTCCTGGGTCTCCAGTCTGCTGGTATTCAGCCTAGTTTTTACACCTGAGACTCAGCCCTTTGGACTGGACTGGAATTACACATTGGCCCTCTCGAATCTTCAGCTTGCTGACTGCACATTTTGGGATTTGTCAGCTTCCATAATCTCATGAGTTAATTCCTTATGATAAATCTCTTTACACATACATGCATGCATGCACATGCGCACACACACACACACACACACACTCACACACTCACTCACTCATTCTATTGGTTCTGTTTCTCTGGAGGACGATAATAAATACGGGGATCTTAGAAGCTTGTTCTGCCTTAGTAAGTTCAAGAGGCCAAATGTTAATGAGATTTTCCCCCACTAGTGAAGATTCAGAGTGTTTTAGAGAAATACTGAACATTGTGAAAATGAATAACTTCCTGTACAAAGTTGTAGGCAAAAGAAGGGAATTAACACAAACCCAATGCCCCCTATGAGCCAGTCACACAAACTCATCTCAATGAGTTGAATTAAGGTTGCATTTAATGGCCTAAGAAATGAGTCGAAGAACAAGTCTCAGACACTAGTTCTATCATTTGCCTTTCCCAACAAGTACTGGATTTGTTGGGAAATGAAAATGAAACAGCCTTGAGTATAACTCTGACAGGCTAAAAGAAGAACATTCTTCTGCTAAGTGAAGTTATGAAAAATGTGATTTATTTCTTGGTGCTAATAAAATGGTTGGTCACTTTAAAAATAATATACTTCTTAGCAAAATTCATCTTTTTGATGCAAAGTAGGTGACTGGTCATTCTGCCTTCCTGACCCCAAATAGCTGGGATGATGCTTACATCCTAGTTCAATGTTATGGTCACCACCTGAAATACAATGGGCTGTGATCACAGGTTCAGGCAGGCCCAGTTACATCTCCACTCCTCACAGGCTTTTTGTAAATCACAGGAAGATTTCCAGACTCAACTCCACCCCAGATGTATGAACTACAAGATTTTATTGGGAGCCATAAGAAAGGATCAGGAAGCTAGCTTTTTGGACCTACATATAAGGAGAGCAAAGTGGAGTCCCATGACTTCCTGGTGAGATCTTTCTAGAACATTTCTTTATCCACATGGTGAGATGGACAGAAAGGTCAGAGAGGCAAAGGTCTCTTGCTGAAATCCACAGATTGGCAGATGTCTCACCTTGCCCCCCACCCTGTATAAAAATGATCTAGACCCCCAGTGTCCCTTCAGTTTTTGATGAAGTTATAAATGCAAATAGTAACTGAGAAAACAATGCTTTGAATGGACAAGAAACGATGACTATAATTAATGGCCAGAGACTCTGCCTTTGTCATTTGTCACTTGGTTGTGTCACTTACCTTCCCTAGGCCTGAATTGTACAGGATTTCTAAGACTCTTTTACCTTAAAAACAAACAAACAAACAAAAAACAACAACAATAAAATAAAAACCACAAAAAACAAAACAGAAGAAAGAAACACAATGTTTTGACAGGTGCAATGGTTCATGACAGAACCCCAAGTTCAAAGCCAGCCTCAGCAATTTAGTAAGACTCTGTCTCAAAATAAAAAATAATAAAAGACTGCAGCTGTAGCTCAGTGGTAGAGTGTCCCTGGTTCAATCCACAGTACTGAAAAAACAAGTAAACAACAACAACAAATAAAACCCAAGATTTTCTGTTATCCTTCTTTAGAGTGATATTGTCAGTAAGATAAGGCTTCTCTCATGGTTTAGATGTAGTGTCCCGCAAAAGCTCACATGTGAGACAATGTAAGAAGGTTTGAAGGAGAAATGATTGGGTTATAGCCTTAACTTAATCAGTGAATTAATCTCTGATGGGATTAACTGAGTGGTAACTGGAGGCAGGTAGGGTATGGCTGGAGGAGATGGGGCATTGGGGTGCGGTTTTAGGGTATAGATTTGTATCCAGCAAATGAAATCTCTCCGCTTTCTGATCATCGTGTGAGGTAGTTCCCCTGCCACAAACATCTCCCCACCACTGTGAAGTCTTGCCTCACCTTGAGTCCTGAGGAATGGACTATGGATTGAGACCTCTGAAACTGTGAGCCCCTAAATATGCCTTTCCTCCTCTACCGTTGTTCTGGTCAGGTCTTTCAGTTGGAGCAGCAAAAAGGCTGACTAAAACACCTTCCAACTTATCAAAAGTAAAAATATGGCTGTCCCAAAGTCCCTTCTTTTTCACATGGATGACAGCGGTTCTTAGTTCCTCAGCCTTCTGTTGAGTTCAAGTTAATAAATGTGAAGCACTTGAAATAGCACAGATCCCTGGTTTAGGTTCTAGAAGCACAAGATGAACTCATAATTAAGTAGGATCCATATTGCTAGGGTAAGAGAATACAAGTTATATGGTTATTTTTGAAAGAAAAAAAAAGCACAAAACACACATGTGGCAGATTTCAAATATGTCCACAAATTTCTTGGCATATCTCTCATCAAGAGGGGACCAACTTCAAGGCCTGTATCCAAACCAAGAGACTATGATGTTAGAAGCTGGTTGGAAAAAGCTTCTGCTTGGTTTTCTTGTGACACTCTGAGGAGGGGACACCAGCCACCAACTAGGAAGTCTGACTACCCTGAGGCACCACACTGGAACAGATGTCTTCCTTAATAGCCCCTCTGAACTCTCGGACAGTACCTCAACTGCCAAACCTGTGAGAGAGCACTGTGGAGCCTTCCATGACTAGAGCCACAGCCAACATCCGATTGCCACTGCATGAGACGTCCCAAGAGAGACCTGCCCAGTCTGAGCCCTTTCTGAATTTCCAACCCCTAAGGCTGAGAACAATATAAAATGTTGAGTTTAAGTTACTAGTTTTGGAGTAGTTTGTTATGGAGCAATAATGAGAATAATCCTTCACCGATATTATACTTAAAATAATCCAGAATCAAAGTTACCATAGAAACATTTGTAAGATAATGAATGTTTTCCAGTGGGAATAGCACATGCATACTAAGATAAAGATGACAAAGATACAATTGACCTAAACTCTCCATAAACAGAATCATGCAATATTATTACAAGTCTTATACTGTTTGAATTATAGCCTCAAAACGTAGCTTCAGTTTCCTCAAACTTGAATTATAGCCATAAAACATGAGTATTCTGATAAAATTCAATTTAAGAAAAATAAAACATGGATGACCTTGTAAATAATAATTATGTTGTCCTTTCACATTATCAGTGTTCTTCAGGATAACTGAATTTTTTGGTTTTGGTTGAAAAGAAAAAGTCATCCTGAGTCTTTATTTACTCTAACCACAGTGAAACACATTCTGGTCTGGTGATCAGAGGAAAAATACTGGAAGATAAGAATAGACTCCTGCTCGCTACTCCTTCAGCCAGACTGAGTGGCACATGATCCTCCCATTGTAAATTCATCGTACATTCATAGATATTTTCAATACTGTCAGGATTTAAGTGCTTTAATTCAGTTGGAGGTAGAAAATGACCCGTGTCCTAAAATGACAGCTTCAGGATTCCATGGGCCAAACTCTTGCCTGAAGATTCAGGCTCCAGTCGCTGAAGAAAATATCTCTGTTTTAACAAGTGACAATTTAAGGGCCTACCCTGGGAAAGCAACTAACCTTGCCTCTTCATTTTGGTTTCTTTATTTGTAAAGTCACAATTATAGTCCTGACTTACCTTAACAGTCACTGTGTAGGTTGGGGAAGGCTACAAACTGGTTTTAAAAAAAAAAAGTCTAAGAATTAAAAATGTGAAGTCATCTTTGCAAATATGGGAGTTTTTAAAAATTGTTTGTTTTTAAAACACAATGTTAATCTTTAAAATTTGCATTCTCCCTGGCTGCATTTGCCTGTGCTATTACCTGCCTTTTGCCATGCAAATGGTAATATTCACTATATGAGTAAGTGAATGTGTGAGTGGGTGGTAGGTGGTAGCATTAGCAAATAAACATAAAACTCACTCAAGGTCCATTTGGGTTTGGAACTAAATGAATGGAACAAGTAGGGGAAACACCTGTTTTCACAATTGCACTAATTACAGGTAACACATAAAGTTCATGTTTAAAAAAAAGACAAATGAGATGTTACCTAGATAATAAATTCACAGTATTGTTCTTTTGAATGGTGACTCCATTTATTTTTTAGAATATACAGAAAAATATCAAAGCTAGTCCTTTACAAAACAATACTCTATTACAGAAAAAATAGTCTGCATCTAATAATATTGGTTCCCAAGCCTGTGTAAAAAAGACACTACAGTTGTTTTCCTTTGCTAATCTAACTGTGAAAATTTTTCATTTCCTATGTTTGTGAGGTCTCATTCTTCTCATTTTGGCTCCAAGGTTACTCCTGTCTAAGGCCTTCCAATCTTCTTCCTCCGCTCCTTGTCTCTTCTGCTGGGCTCTCATAGCCCTTCATTCACTCCTCTGTACATATAATTCCAACGTTCTACTCAAATGACTTGCTTACACACTCTTTTCCCATTAGACTGTGAGCTCCATGGGACCAAGGACTGAGTCTTATTTATTCCTCTTTCTGTTTCCATGGCCAGTGTACAGCTCTGTGTGAAGCAGGTGTTCAGTCAGTGCTGAATGCTGTCCTTGGATCTGTCTGCCCTGGCTTTGTTTACTTTGCATTCCTATGATCTGCATTTCTGTGCATTTTTTCCCATCAATCTTTGTGGTTCTCACTAGTTTTGATTCTGAAGTTCTTATCTAGGAATTAAAGTCCATCACAGCTGATGAATGACCTGCAGAAACCAGGATGTGTATGTGGACTGAGTCGTTCTCTGACAGTTCTGGCTTTGCCTCTCACATCCACACTGCATTAGATGCTCTATTTTCATTCCTTCTTCTCATTTCCCTTTTGGAGTGCATCTGAAGGTGAGAAAACGTCATCTTACTATTATATTCATACTTGCCTAATACTCTGCTGAATCCAGCTGCAATTCCTCAATTATTCTGAAGAAAGTCAAATCTTTATTTACAAAATAAATTTCCTTGTAATTTCTAGCTATAAGAAGACTTCTAGTTTTTAAGTGTGTTCTGATGTAAGCAAAACTCTGCTCTAAGATTTTTCTAGCATAAACAAAACAAAACAAAACAAAACAAACATGCTGAAACTATTCCGGAGTCAGTACAAATTACTGTTTAAAGAAAATCTAATGGCATGGGAAATGGTCACCCCAAATGAAAAAAGGCATGGTATGTGAAGCTGAACAGAATTAAATTCCATCTAGGTATGTTAATTTTTTTCTTTTTCCATGTGTGTGTATAAAGATTGAAAGCAACAACATAAAAATATAAACACATATTCATTGAAAGATGTGGAATTTGTAATTATTTTTTCATTATACTTCTTTTCTGCATTTTCTCAATTTATCACAATGCTCATATATTTTTCTAAAGAAACCCTAATGTGATATTTAAAGACAAAAATCTGAAAAACTGAAAAAGGGACTAGACTAAGACTTTTAAAAGAAAAAAAACTATTTTACATAGTGTAGTTTGGGAAAAGAGATAAGCAAAGGGACTTTTATTGTAATTTTTTTTTCATGATTTAAGTTTTATGAGGCCAGAAATTAATAAAATTTGACAAATACATTTTAAATAAAGTTAAGTACGAATTTATAAGTACAAAATTAAACACACACTTCAATATTCATTTTAATTACTGGATACATGGTTATAGTATTTTCTTTTCTGTTTTTGCTTTATATTTATATATAGTTATGTATACTTATATATATACTTACATATAACTATATAGAAATTTTGGTTACATCTTTTATTGGAATTTTTTTTTTTTTTGGTACCAGGGATTGAACTCAGCGGCACTCGACCACTGAGCCACATCCCCAGCCCCATTTTTTGTGTTTTATGTAGAGACAGGGTCTCACTGAGTTGCTTAGCGCCTCGCCGTTGCTGAGGCTGGCTTTGAACTCGCGATTCTCCTGTCTCAGCCTCCCTAAGTGCTGGGATTGCAGGCTTGAGCCACCGCGCCCGGCTAATTGTAATATTTTTAAGTGAAATACATTTTAAGTTCACAGGAGCAAACAGTGAGATTATGTTCCAAACATCCACCAGTCAGTTTAAGCAGCCACCACCACTTTTTATTCCATACAGTTCTTTAAAGAGATCTCGGTTATCCTTTAATTCGTTTGAGTATATTTTATTTTCTATAGCCTGAGTTTTCTCTTTGGGGATACTTTGCAAAGCCTCGAGCCTTCAGAACACCCACGAATGCGATAGAGCATCTTGCTTCTGCGAGTACGCGCCCTTCGACCCCGCCTCGAGAAAACTCCCATTGAAGTCCCTATGAGCAAACATCTATCAAAAGCAAGGCGATATGGTATTTACTCAACTTTTCTTCTGTCTGGTGGGTCAGAGAACAGACTCCAGTGTCCAGGAAAAAGCCGAGCCTGGCCGGGCCTTGGCAGCCCAAGCTGCCCCATTGTGATTCAAGATTCGGGGTGTAAACAAATGCAGTGTGTAACAATCGCCAGTTTGCTTTTAATGTTTTATAGCCGTGACTGCGGCTTGGGAAGAACACAGTAGTGTCTTCTTCACTAGAACTGAAGTTGAGGCTTTATTTAGTTTTTGGGCAAGCGGGACCGGCAGCTGCAAGCGCTCAATGGGCGCTTTCTAGTCCCAAGCGGCCTGCGCCGCCGCGTTGCTGGGAGCGGACGGTCTGGAGCCGCCCGCAGAGCGCGGCGGGGGCAGGAGGAAGCGGGACTGAGTCGGCCTGGCCTTCCCGGTCTCCGTGACAGGTGCTGCGGAACAAGGAGAAAAAGGAGCCCTCCCCACCCGCTCCCAGGCCTGAGCTCGGGGTCTGACACTAACTGTCGTGTTTTTTATTGCATTTTTGTTTGGAGAATACAGAGCATTGGCAGGCAGAGATGTACCCTGTGGCTTGGGCTTTCTCTGCTCAGCCAGTGATGATGAAAACATTAACAAAGACTCTGACTTTGCTTAATGACCAAGACTCACACTTAGATAACAAACCAGCGCTGCTGTTGGCAGAGAGCCTCCTAGATGCTTGATGCAGTTAAAATGGGAAGGGACATTTGGAGGAAAGAGCTTAAGTCATATTTCCTTACCACCAAAGGAGATTATCCTCTCTTGATTTGGATTGATAACCCTGCTTATTATTAACTGTCATTTACTGAGAACTCCTATGTGCCAGGCACTGAATTGGATACTTTATATTAATTTTCTCCATCTACACAACCCTTCAAAGTTTTGTTGTTGATTGTTTTTTCTTTTAACAAAAGAGAAAATAGGATTTCAGAGAGGTTAGTAAATTGTCCACCATTATTTTGTAGCATATAAGTGATGCAGCCAAAGATCCAATCTGAACAACCATAAAGTGACTTTTACTCATTCTATGGGGAAATTTATAACTTTTGCCTTACAAATTCTAAGTTGAAGGCACCAGGTGGCTATGGTCTTGTAACAGGTGAGTTGGACATGGGAAGACAGAGTAAATTAATTCAGATATACTATAATATCTACTCTTTTCATTGCAGAGAATTCCAGGAATATTCAGATAAAGTAAAATCATTGGGCCCAGTTGAAAAAGTATTCCTTCCCATGACTTGATTACTTCCCCATCTGGGCTTGGTGATGCTGTATACAAATTTTTTAATGCCAACAGTCCACCATTATCTTATTTTAATTAATTACTCATTGATTTAAAAGTTTTAAAAAGACTTCATTGGGGGGGAACAGTTTGAGATTTAAAGAATTGAAAAGAGTGTGGTTTCCAAAAGCCCTTCAGTTCGTTTCCCCATTATTAACATCTTGAATGTACATTAATGATATATAGTTAATATAATTAATAAGCCAATATTGGCACATTAATAAAAGAGCACAGTTTATTCAAATTTCCTTAGCTTTAACCTAATTTCTTTCCCCACTCCATGGTTCCATTCAGGATACACATTACTTTTAGTTGTCATGTCTCCTTGGGCTGCACTTGGCTTTGGGAGTTTCTTGGACTTCGTTGGTTTGGATTACCTTGACAGTTTTGAGAGCACTGGTAATTGATTTTATAAGAGGTAAGAAGATGCCCCTCTACTGAGAGTTATCTAATGTTTTTCTCATGATTAGACTAGGGATAGATAGTGGGTTTTGGGGAGAATACCATGGAGGTAAAATGCCAGGGTATCACATCATACCAAGATATGTTGAGAATTCATCATGATTTATGACTGTTGATGTTGACCTAGATCACCTGGCTGAAGCAGTGTTCCTCAGTTTTCTCCACTGCAAATTACTCCTGCCCTCCTTTGTACACTGTATTCTTTGAAAGTCACCATGCACAGTTTATACCAGTAGTGGTACTCATTAACTTTTAAAACAGTCCTATTCACTTCTCTGTCTCTCAAAATGATTTATTCTTATCTAGCCTTACTTTGTATCATTTTAAAAATCAACTTCTCCACCTCTGCACCATTCTCTAAATGTAACTAACAAGTTGTAGGTTTTCAAAGCTCAGAGAGTATATCGTGCACCTTGTCCTTTTGGGATTGGATTGCCAAAGCCAGATGAAGCAGAAATCCATATGTGCACAAAAAGAATTTCATATTTAATATTTCATGAAAGAAAGGAAGTATTCATTCTGGGGAAAGTCAAGACATTTTGAGGTGTCCTGAAATTGGTTTTAGGGCTCAGTTGTTGTTTGATCTTGAATAATATAAAAGGTGGGCACAATCTTTACAGTATCCAAGTCCTAAGAATCCCTCATCTTTTCAAGAGAAGTTAAAGAGGCGATATGAGTTGCTCCAGGTCACAAAGGCAGATGGCTCAACTGTAATGAAACAAAGTCTGCCTGCTACAAGTAGGAACTGACCTTTGTTATGAACACAGATTTCCCAACCAGACACACAGGGCAGCTGGTTCTTTGGTGGTGAAGAGGAGCACAGAGATGAGGAGGAAGAAAAAAGTTTGAGATGGAAGTGATATCATTCTATCATTGTTTCACACACAGGTATTTTTTTGGACTGCTACAGTATTGCAAGGAAAAAGGAAAACGAACAACTTTAAAGTAGCCCTTTACATGCCACCACACCTGTTATCTTCCTAAAACATTTCAAAATTTCTTCACTTCTGTCTTTGAGCTAATAAGGGCATTTTTGTACATCTTTGTACACTTCCGTTTTAAATGCTTAATGTATATTTTTGCAAATCAAAAAATTTAAAACAAAATACAAAGAAAAAATTGACGTTATGTTAGAAAAATAACTAAATATTTTCTGATGGTTGACTTATTCAGTGAAAAGAAAATGAAGCATTTAGCAGCGTACCTTTGACCTTGAACTGCTAGTAACTAGCAATCTGAGGGCCGCGCTTCTCAGTGTGTTAACAAGGGCCTGGATTATCACATATCTTACCTGTAGGTCTCATTTTTCTAATTTTTTTGTGAATGAGAAGAGTCAGAAAACAGAGTTCAGTTTCCTCCAAAAAAATCTGTCCCCAAGTCACTACGTCGGAAGAAACTGGCAGGCAAGACAGAAGAGGCTAAATTCACCCCAGAGGAGAATTTAAAAGGTATTTCTCAGTAGAGTATACTGAGGATTGTTATAAAGGAAGTACTGGACATATTTGATTTATTTTATCCACTGTTCATCAGAGGACAACAAGCATGCTTTCTGGTCATCAAGGGGGTATTCACAAACATCTTTAAAGTACATGCAGTGGCAATGAGAAGGGGATGCAGTCAATGATACAGCCCAATGTCTCCAACCTTTGCAAGAGTGAGAATATACTTTGGAAGTCAAATCAGTTATGTAGGTTCCCATATGAGAGTAAGTGAATCTTACTATCCATTCATGGATGAAATAAACCATAAGCTTGGAATGATATGAATCGTGTATTCACACTGCAGCTTCCACACACATTTGCAAAACCAGAGGCATATAGGTATGAAGATATGTATCTATTAAGACCACACATTGCTTGCTGCAAAAAGCCTTGCAATGAGCCCTAAGACCTCTAGGGTCCACCTAGTTAGGAAAGCACAGGCTGCTACCCCCTGCTTCCCCTGCCCCATGCTGCTCCCCTGCTCACCTCTCTGGTTCTAATCTAGGTCTTCTTTTCTAGTGGAGGAGCTATTCTGTCTGGACTTGCAGTTTCTGAGGATTTCCTTTCCTCCTCATATCTCCATAGAACACTGAGAAGGAACTTCCTGTGGGCTGGATTTAACCTGGTTGGAGTTCAGATGCTCTTCCAAAGTTCAAGCATCTCTTGGTGACATTGGCTGTTGCCTCCTCCTGTCCCTACTCCCAACTCTTTGGAAGATGTACCGACCTCAAAAATAGCAAGAGTGGGCAGCGGTGTACAGCGCCAGCCGTCTTGATACTCCGAACCTGCCCCGGCCCACAGCACAGAGTCAGCCAAGTGAAAGAAGGGTGTGTGAGCTCAGGGTTCTGACTCACACTGAAGTTGTTCACAGGTCACCCTGTCCTATTCTGGCTTCTTGGATATGATGTATGCTTTTTTGTCCTCAGTAAAGGGCTTGGTTCTTAGTGGAACTCTCCTCCACCCCAACCTCTTGGTTTCCCTTAAGGCAATTCTGATTTTCTACTCCAGTTGGGCTGTTTCAGGAAATAGCCAACACCTCCTTTCCCCTACCTGCCCACTTGATCAGCTCACCCCCACTTTGGAGAATAGAACCTCGGTTTGTAAAAAGACCTGGCTGAGTTTCCCCCTCCCTCACTCCCTGACCCCACACTAGCAAAAACAAACCTATGCCACTCTTGATTGACACCTAAACAGTAGAGAGCTTTATTTTCAGCTTTGACCTTTGGTGAAACTGCAAATACTCTCACGAGCAGAGGGTAAGCCATACATATCAGTAAGTGACCACTGAATAAACTCATCAGATGCTTCCCTGGTGGCATATTTCAACAGTGAGAAGATGGAAGAAGAACTGGGAAACTTCCTCTTCCCACTTCCACCAATAGTTAGGAAAAGTGAAAAGGAAAACCCAAGGCTAGACAAATTAAAATAAAAATAGAGTTCTTACCCTATCTTCTCTGTCATTTCAGAATATGATAATTGAAAGTTCTCTATAGCAGATATAGGCAAATTTCTGAAGACTTTAATTTAGATCAGGCTGGAGATAATCAGAGTAGTAAACAAGTCCTGATAGGTATACAAGATGGGGCCAGGATGGAAGAGAATCAGTACCATTGAGGTAGTGAGCTGTAAGCCAGTCAACAGTGGTTAACACTTAGCATTCACTGTGTTCCAAGGCTGTGCTATTCAATTTATATCCAAGAGAGGTGCTTTTATTACCCCTTTTTAATAGGAGAGGAAATCAAGGCTCAGAATGATTAAATAACTTGTCCAACCCACTTAGTAAGTTTAGGGGCCAGGAGATGAACCTAGGGTGTGTAGGTAGTTCCAAAATATCAAACTTAACAGTCTAGGATATGGACCAGTGAGGTGGGGGCCAAAGCACACTCTGGGTTCAGTTCTAGTGTTGACTCCCAGCTGTGCTACTTTAGGGCATGTCATTTGACTGCTGTGGCCTCAGTTCCATCAACTATAAAAGGAGATCAGAGTAGATGACCCTGCTCCAACATGCAGGGATTCTATGTGAAATGCATTCTTGACAACCTGTGCAACTGGTGGAACGAGGTTGAGGGTGGGTTCCATCTCTCCCACCACCTGGTCCTCACCTCAAGGACTAATGTGCATGGAGTTGCTTTTTTGCCTTCCTTGCCCTATCTCCACTGAGAGTTACTCTCCATAGTGATGATAACACAACTGATATGAGAGAGTGCTTCTGAGATATAGAGGAGAAAGATATGAGCATGGAGTCAGGTAGAAGTGAATACCAGCATCAATTTGGCCAAGTTGTCCTCTCTGAGCTTTGGCTTCCACATCCGTGGGGACTAGAACAGTGACTCCAAGAGTTTTTGAAGAGATTCAGTGAGATAAGGCATGTAAAGAACCCAGGTCTATGCCTGGTACATAGTAGGTGCTCAGTAAATGTTAGCTCTAGTTCTACTTTCTATCATTTTTCCTTCGTAACAGGTGACATGCAGAATCCAGAGTTGCGAGGACAGTAGGGATGTCCTGCCACCTCCCATCCCCTTCTGTGTAACTGCTTCCAAGATAGCTGCTGATGCAGGTGAAAGGGAGTTACAGCCCTTTTGGTAGATACATTTTGAATTTGCCTTACTCTCTTCTTTAGGAATAGCCCTAGCTACACAGAGGCTTTCCAAATAATAAAAAGTACAATTTAAATAGGTTTGAGTAAGAAAGGAAACTTGCTCATTCATAGACTTGAACAACCGGCAGAATGTAAGCCGCAGGTGCGGTTTACACCAGCAGGGCAATGACAGCAGTGAGAAGTAGCTGTCTCTATTCTGCTTTCTGTGCTGTAGGGTTAATATTTGACTCCCCTGAAGGTCATCTACTGGCTGCCAGCAGCTCCTGGAAGGAGACACATGCTTTTTCCCTGACACCCAGCAGGGTAGAAATAATGTCTTTGCGGTGGTTATCAGCAAAAACCCTGATTGGACTGGTTTAGGTCATATGTTCTTCTTTGACTCAATCTCTAGGTCCAGGGATCTGTTGATGAGCTTAGCCAAGGTCATGTGCTTCATTTCTTTGGAGGGAGGAGGGAATCATATTTCTTTGATCCCCAAATAGAAATCAGGTGTTCTTGAGAAGAGGGAAGGTAATAAATATCTGGTGGGTGCCTGAAGAACTTTGAATGGAAAGGCATAGTTCTGGGGTCACTGGAGCTGAGTCATAGGAATGGCCTTGTTCCAGAAGATGGGCTTCAAAATCTTACTGCTGTTTCCCAGAGCTGCTCTGCTTTATGTTGTACTCAGGCTTGTTTGTTTATTTCTTCCTTTTAATCTGTAGGTGTTCCTCTTTTCTATTACTACATAACAAACTATCACAATCTTAGCAGCATAAAATGACAGCCATTTTATTATTTCACATTATTCCAGGTTGACTGGGTGTACCTGGATAATACTGCTGTATGTGATATTGGCTGAAGAAATACCTGGGGAAATTGACTGCTCCAAAAGGTCCAAGACTGGCTTAACACATCCTTAACAGGTAGTTTTAAATGTCACCTTGGCTATGCTACATTACTCGGCTTTTTAATCAAATGCTAATATAGGTGCTGCTATGAAAGTATTTTGTAAATGTGATTAGCATGCACTCTTAGTTGATTTTATGCAAAAGGGGTCACATTAGATAATGTGGGTATGCCTTATTGCATCAGTGGAAAAGCCCTAAGGGCAGAAAGTGAGGTTATTTGAGAAATTAAATCTGCCACAAATCTGCAGCAGTTCTTGACTGAGTTTTCAGACTGCCTCCAGGCCCCACTCCTTTTAGACTTGGAATTTGCCTGTACTTACAATTGCATGTGGACTCCTTAAAATAAATCAATATCTATCTATCTATCTATCTATCTATCTATCTATCTATCTATCTAATCTCCTATTAGTTTTGTTTCTCTGAAGAACCCTGACTAATACAGCATCAGCAAGGTTGACTGATCTGGGACAAAATGGGCAGAGCTTGTTAAGATGAACAGAAGAAAATGAAAGGAGAGGTTAATAGATGTCAGGCTAATAACCACCAATTACTTATATGCTCTGTATCTGCAAAGCTTTTTTTACAAAGCATGTGGGTATGTCAAAACTTTTTATAAAATTCACTTTTTATTTTTTCAAACCTCTGCCAGGTAAGCAAAGTGAGAGTTTCAAGGTTACACAACCATCAGAAATTAGTTAGATATTGAATCAGCCCAAACTATTTCTTAAACATTACCACTGAGTCCATGGCTCTGTTTGGTTCATTCAGGGTTAGAGATGAGAGTCCCCAGAGGTGGCATGCTCCATGTGCTTGAGGACCTTAACTACACTGGTAGAGATAAAACAGACAGACATCTAGCAGTAAAGTACACGAGCCTGCCCTTTCCCTGTCTGTTGCTCTCCTGCTCATTCCTACTGAGCTCAAACTTTACCTCTTCTCTCACCCCAACTTTATGCATTATACTAGATGGAGTTGCTTCTTTCCCTTTTCTGAGTTCTCATAGCTTTTTTTTTTTACCACCTTCAATATATCATTTACTGATAAATGACAGCATTCCGTTAGGTGAAGTAGACAGAATTCTAGATGACCTCCAAGAATCCCCTAGTATAGTCTCCCACTGAGTATGAGCACAGCTGGGACTATGATGAGGTGTTTCTCCCCACTCAGCTTATGGCAAAAGGGGTTCTGCAGATGGAATCAAGGTACAAAAAAATATCTGGACTTTGTGAGACAGGCCTAATGAAGGCAGCTTTTATAAGAGATGAGGTTCTTCAAAGGAGGATGGAAGTGGGAGAGGGATTTGGTACAAAGGAGATACTCATTTGTTTGCTTGGAGATGGAGGGATCCATAGGGAAGGAATGCGAGCAGCTTCTTGGATCTGAAAGGAGCCCCTGGCTGAGAGCCAACAAGGAAATTCAGTCCTACAATCTCAAGGAACTGAATTGTGTCCCAACCACATGACATTGGAATGGAATGCCAGCTTCAAATGAGAATGCAGACTATCAGACTCCTCACATTTTAGCACAGTGAGACCCTGAACTGCAAGCCTACTTGTGCTATACCAGGATTCAGACCCATAGAACTGTGAACTAAAAATAAATGCTGTTTCTAGCTGCTAATGGTCACAGTGATTTCTGATCATTGGTCATGCAGCTGTAGAAACAAATATATCATACATTTGTTCTCTCTACTGAATTATGATCTCCTGGAAGGTAGTGTCTGTGTTTTATTGATCACCATATACAGGCCCCTCTAAACAAAATGCCTGACTTAGAGCAATGGCCTAATAAGTGTCTCTTACTTAATAGATTAATAAAAGAACAGTACCTTTGCATTTTGCAGTACTCTACAGGCAATCAGAGATGAGGATCAAATGTATTCAATTTATTTCACTAAGTGTTCTTCAAATGCCCATGTCAAGTCATCCACAATACTTTCTCTATTTTCTTGGCCTTCTAATGTGCTTTATCATAAAATAAAGGGTTTTCAAATGCTACTGATGCAGACATAGTTAGTTAGTTATGGTACTAGAGATTGAAGCTGATGGAAAAATAAAAGGGATAAGAACACATGGCTTGCATGTTAGTGTCCCCACCAAAATTCATATGTTAAAATCCTCACCCAGTGAGGTGGTAGGAGGACATGGGGCCTTTGGAAGGTGATTATCTCATGACCATGGAGCTCTTGTGAATGGGGTTAACATCCTTAGAAAAGAGGCCAAAAAGAGACTCATTACTTTTTCCACCATATGAGGACAGAGTGAGAAGATGCCCTCTGTGAACCAGGAAACAGTTCTTACCAGATGTGGAATCTGCTAGTGTCTTAGACTTCCCAATCCATCACTTCTAGAGCTATGAGAAATAAATTTGTTATTTATAAGTTTTGCTATTTATTAATTGCCCAATCTGCCACTTTATTATAGCAGCTCCAATGGACTATGACCCTCATTTTGAGAAATAAATTCAATATGCTTCCCTCACAGAACTTCAGATTGATGCTACTCATGATGAGAACTTTAGGCAATTCAATTCATCTCTTTGCAGGTCTATTTCTTCTCATATAAAGGGGGAGAATGCACTGTGGCACATGCCCAGCCCCAGCATCGAGTAACCTACAATTCAGGAGTTCCTTGCAGCCCTGCTCCCTCTCTATGTATGGATGGCCACATTGTGTTTTGCAGTCTCAAAAAGCGAAGTGGTCCAAAATAATTCATACGTCAACCACACTGACTGTGTTATTTTCTCCCCATAGGCCAAAAGGAGCATCCCAGAGTCCTCAAATAAGAAAACATGTATATTTTTAAGGTTCTTCTAATATCTGAAACTCAGGTTGTAAAGGTTGTAAGAAGCTTTTGGACTCTGATAAAATTCAAGCATTGTACCTTGGCTGAAAGGGTTCTAGCCTAAAAGGCTTGACATTTGCCTCTCTGGCAACACTGGAGCCTGCACTCTCAGTGAAAGGAGAATGACATGATTCTTAAACTATGCTTTATAGTACTCCCTCAAGGAAGGGGGAGCTCAGATGATATAAAAACAAGCATCTCCAGGGTGGATGAAGGCATCTGAAGTGAGCAACAGCCAAGGCTTCCTTCCTGTTCGCTGGAAGGTTCCTGGGTTAAAATGGTTTAACCCAGGAAAATAAAAGGCATTCGTAACTGATTTTGGTCCCTTCCTTGAACAGAAAAAAAAATATTCAGAGGAAGAGACTTCTCATTTGCCTAAATGATGAAAATATAGTGGTAAACCAAGCAGATAAAATCCATGCCACATGGAGATTAAAATTTTAAAAATACTAAGTAGAGGTTACTTTAGCTAGGGGATTCAGTTCCCTTTCCATTTTCATGAATGTCCATGAAATGACCAGCACCAAACAGAGAGGTGGATTGTTTTTGTTTTTTGATGTGGAGTTTTAAAACATGAAAGACCTTCAAGTCTCAGCTATTTATATTCACAGGACCCATCCAAAGTCCTGTGTGCCCTTTTCAGGGATTTGGGGTATAGCTGGATGCAGGGAGCACTGCCCCAGCCAGGGATTCAACCTCTGCATCTTGTCCTGTCCTGAGTCTGTGGGTGGGGCCCGTGGGTTCCCAGTACTTCCTCTAGTTGCAGCTTCCAGTGACACACCCTGTACCGTGTGGGGCCTCCCTAAGAATCTGGAATCTAACTTTGGCACCAAGAAGGAGATTTGGAATGATACGAGGCAGCACTCTCTGCTCTGCTCGGGGGCCTCCAGACCAAGGCTCTACCACAAACATTTTGTGCCCAGCTCTCCTGGCCAGGACAACAAACAGGGTGCTGGACCAGTCAAAGGGCCAGCTGATAAGCTGCCCAGTGAAATCAAAGGGGACTTTTCTCATGAAGCACCTCTGGAGCAAGAAAGTGTTTTGGCTGTGACCAATAAGTTCTGAAGCTAAAGGAATCTTTTCAAATCCATCAATAACAAAAAACATATTTCTATCTACTATGCCAGAAGAAAGACAATGTTGTGTTTCTGTTCTCTCTATGAAGAATGGTATTGCAAAGTTTTTGCCATATAAGGAAGGACAAAAGATGAAATTTTAAAACATAAAAGTTATATAGGTGGATCAAACAGCTAAGTAATAATATTAGCAATAAATATTAATTAATACAAATGATATTTTATTTTCTGGATGCTTTTTAAAATTTTTAATTATTGTGGTTTCTTTTCTCATTCTAAATAGATATTTACTCTTACACCTAATTTTATATTCTGTTCCATAAAGAGAATACCATGTTTTATCAGTTTTGGAAAATTCTGTATCTGCATTTAACTGAGATCTTTTTCCTGAGAAATGGGGCTGGATACAAAATAATTATTCAAACCATGAGAAATCAATTCCCACAGCTTCTGTTTATTTGATCAAAGCCTCACCATTTTCTATTTGGTCTTGATCTTGAATCTACTTAAAAACCTAGAAGACTCCAATGTCAATAAGGAGTCTTCAAAATACCTACATCCATAATACCTGTCTGCTCTGATCTTGCTGAAAAGCTGAGCAACACTGATTTCCTAATTTGGAAGAAGGAGAGTTTGTCTGGATCAGGTTTGGGAAAGGAATTACTTTAAAAATTCAAAATCTCCCCAAATTGAAGAGCATATCATTTTGTTAGTAAATTTCTTTGAAAATAGTTATTAATACAGAGGCAGCCAATTTCCAATGTCTTTGTACACTACATCAACCAACATTTTCCATCTATTCAGGAGGGAATGGGCAGGCTGGGAGCCAATGAAGGGAAAAGAAAAGGCTGCCCGTTTTGTTGCAACAAAACTAAAGGACTCTTGATTTATCAGTACGTTTGGCATACTCTTTATGGTACTGGCGGGGGAAAGCAGTGAGGATGGGGTGGTGGAAATAAAGGGTTGTAAATTTTATAAATGCAAGTCCTCTAAAGTAGGCCAATTGGTCAGCTGCAGACTTGGCAGCATTCTAAGGCATGTGTGCCGGGGCAGCTTCGGAACACGATGTTCTGTTTCGCTTCTGAGAGCAGAGGAAAGAGGAATAAGGGCTCAACCCAGGACAGAGGTCTCAGCACAGACATGAGAAAGGCTGAAAGACAAAGGAAACACTAAGGAATAAAAGCTATATCGTTAGACTGCTGACCACAAAATGAAAAGAGAGAATGTAAGAGGCACTGTGGTACTGATGTTTGCTGAAACTACATTCTAGAAAATTCAGAACAGTTTTGTGATTGCTAATTAAAAGTAATAACTGAATGTTTTATGTAAGAGTAATGATGATATTTTGCGAAAGTACATGGGAATAACACCGAGTCTATAAACTTTGAACCATAAAGATGCACAGCAAATGGAGAAAAAAGGAATATTAAAGTTTGAAACACAGACTCCTAAATTTAATAAGAACCTGCTAGCGCTTTTTCAAACCTACATTTATATTTCATAGTATTTCAGTTAGTATTTGGCTACTAATGAATAAAATGATCATGTAGAATATATAAGAATAACAAAATATTTGGTGTATTTGAGTAGTCACTCTTCAAGTATTTTCAAATGATTTCTCAGAGAGCAAGCCGAATACTTAAAGGGCAAAAAAAATATGAAATGGTGTGAATAGTTGAAGAAAGACAAAGAGCCAATAGTAAATTATATTTAAGTTCATAAAACATTTTATGGTATGGTACCAACTACCCATATCTTGAGATTCTATATTTTAGCCAAGTGATTTTGAATTGCATTATGGTGATACTCTATTAGACAGAATAATTTATAACTGATTGAATGCAAATAAATAACTTCACATATGTTTTTCTTCAAATAGCTGGCATTGTCATGAGCTTGAAAGGAAAGAGATCAAACTAGTGATAATTGCTTCATTTCACATGGACACTATCATTTAACAATATTATAATTGATAATAACTTCTTAAGGAATATCTTCATACTTGATTTATTGTGCAGAAATCAAGTACAAATGTAAAACATGATTTTTACTTAGTAGTACCTCTTCTTCCTCCACATACACACTAAAACAAAACAAAACTAAACAAAAAGCCACCTATTCATCAATGGAAAAAGGCAGAGGTTGAAGAGGCCAGTACTCAGCTGGTCTTTGTAAAGGAGTTTATGGCTTTCAGCTGAAATCTTTGAGTGGGAATTCTCATTCTCAGCTGCTGGCTCCCTGTGAGCTCCCTGTGAACTCTGACCCCATTTCCATGGAGACAGAGGTGGGAAGGGTAAAACATAAGTAGAGGGGGAAACTTTTTTTAAGACAGCATTTCCAAATCCCCACTCCTCCAGTACTAATTAATGACTGTCCAAGTTAAAACTGGCCACACTTTAATCACTGAAATTCACTTTCTTTCAAGTTAAATGATGACAATGAGGTATTTGGTCATAAAGATACAGTTGTAGAGATAAAAGAAAACACCTGCCCTGTTTGAGACTATTCAATTGGAGCTTGAAGTAAAGGCAAAATGACTACTGACACAGAAGCATGGAGAGAGAATTCTGCCATTTTCCAGGGTCTAGTTTTTGGCTGAATAGCATGAATGTTATGTGTCAGACCTCTGGGCCTTTGGGAACCTGTGGGAGTTGGTGGCTCCTCAAATATCAGAAACTTGAGATCTTCATCAAGAGAACTATAAAAAAATAAAATACAAAATAAATAAAGGTGATGACTTTCTCACATGTATCATTAATCTACTCCCTGGCCTACCAGCTTTTGTTCCTGACCATTTAACTGAGGTTAATAAAAATAATGAGGTTACTACATGATGACTGTATCGCCAATTCTGCAACTGGCTACGAGCAACCAGGTACCATGTCATTACTGCATAAAAAACAATAGCATACCGTGTGATTTTTTTTCTCACTTAACCATAGTCTCTTTGAAAAAGAAATTTATTAAGGACAAGTGCAAACATATACAAAAGAGGAGAGAGCACTGTAATGAGCCCCATGCCCCCATCACTCAGTTATGACAAGCATCCACTCAGGGCCACTCTTGCCTTATCATTCCCCTGCCCATTCCTCCCTCTGTTAGTTCGAAGCAAATCTAAGGGATTTTTTTTACCCCAAAATATGTTAGCATGCCCTTTTGAAATATAAAGACTCATTAAAACTAAATATAATATCATTCATATACCTAAACAATTAAGAATACCTAATACCAATATCAAATCAGAGAGGTGGCTGAGTTCATTATGGTTGTTATTGTATTATTCTTCTTTACATTTTGTAAATGCAGAAACTGAGGGCATGAAAAACCCCAAATCCTGCACCGTATCTCACAAAGGGCAAGTCAGGGAATCTGAATTAGAATCCAGATATAATGGAGTACAAAGCCCCTGTTAGTTAGTAAGTAAGCTCCCAACACAGGGCTTATGATAAAAATAATGATAGCTAACATTTGTCAAGTACTTACTATGTGCCAAACTTTGTTCTGATTACTTGTCTTAACTCATTTAATTCTCACCGCCACCCAGTGAGGAGGCGCCATTTATCCTTATTGTGCAGACAGGAAATGAAGGAATAGAGAGGCTAGGCAACAGCCAGTGAGTGTTGCATCTGGTCAGGGAGTTCACTCACTCACTCACTCACTCATTTAATCACTGACTCTTCATCTGTCCATATCTGTCAATATATGCATCAATATTACTATTTATGTGAATAGGCAATATATTTTCATGGCTCCAAACTTAAGAGATTCTAAAAGGTGCACATGGAAAAAAATCTATATCACCTCTGTTCTCTATCATCCGGTTTCTGCTCCTAGAGAGGACTAATATTTTCAGTGTTCTGAGTATTCCTGCAGAGATAGCATATGTATGAATGAGCCAATGCAAATCCTTGCCTTCTGAGGAAGCATTCTAGACTCATGGCTCTGCACTTGGTTTGGTTTTGCATACTATTTTAGAGCCATATCATTCTCTCTGTCACACAGAACTGAACAGCTCCATCTTGCCCATTCACATTGGCAAGCACACTCAGATCTGAGTTCTTAAGTCTTTAAATCATAACTGCCCTGTCAATATTTAATGTGGAGTTGGAACTTTCAGTTTTCCTTGCTTGGATTTTGAGGCTGCCTAAGCACTCCAAAATCAATTCATTCTGCTAGCATTGCCTCAGGCAATGCCCTGAAACTTTCTCTAAAAGCAGAACACTCTGGACTGTGTTCTCTGAGATCCTAGCAAAGTCTCATTTAAAAATAATGCAATGGTATCGTCAACCAGCCTAAAGATTTCTTTGATTTATTCCTTTCATTTTGTAGTTACAATTTAAAGTTTTATCAAAGGGGACAGAATAGCTTACAGTAAAATACACTGTCAATTGATGTTGTGAAATATAAATAAAATATAAAGATGGAAAAATATTCTTAAATATTTCTTCTGAGAATTTCTCACTTCATGGACTTGGGGCCATCATAATGAATATCTGTACAGTGTTCTAAAGTGATATTGCCCTCAGATGCCTGGCAGAAGCAAACACAAATCCTCTTAAACTCAGACCTCAAGCAGATTCCTATGTGTAAAATTTCATGGAATGTCTGGCATTGATATTTTCTTTCTCTATACACACACACTCACCCCGCCGTCCCCACACACATACACTAACGTGAACAAACAAGCCACCATGAATAAGAATCAGCACAACAAAAAATATAGAAATAGACCTATAAGTATGGAAGCATTAGAATTATCAGATAAAAGTATTTTAAAAAGTGTAGTTTCAGGAAAATAGAAGAACTTGAGAAGGAATGAAAGTATAAAGGAAGTCAAGAGATGTTGAGGATGAGGTGTAATGATCTGATATAATCAGATTGCTAGAAAAGATAACAGTGAGAATGGAGGAGAAATACGATTTGAAAAGAAAGTAATTGAAAATTTAACAGATGTTAAGTTATATAAAAATTGTGGAATTGACTTGGCATCTACATTTAAAGGCTGGTTATTAGATTCAGGCATCCCAGCAAATTCTGGACATGTAAAATAGAAATCTCCAATCAGACACTTAGAGAGAAACTGTAGTAGCAAAGCAAAAGAAAAAAGAAAGAAAGGAAGAAAGAAAAACATCTATTAACTTGTATTACAGAGAAAGGCTGTTTTACTATGAGGGAACAATGAATTTGACAGTTGATCTCTCAGTAGCTACATGGAAAGGAGGATAGTGGGATACTATTTTTAAATTGCAAGAGATAAAATAACTGTCATCATAGAATTGTTCACACAGTAATATACCATTTAAAAATAGGATGAGATAAAGAACTTTCATACAAAAACTAAGGGAACTTACCACCACCAGACCTTTACTGAAAGAACTCCTCTATGCCAAATGTGAAGAACAAAAAGAACTCCAGAAGACTTGAATTTTGTGGAAAAATAATAAACAAAAATAAGAATGTGTTGGTATTTCAATGTCAACAATGAAATAAAACAGTAATGTTCAATTTATGAGACTGAAAATAAATTAAAAATGAAATTCTTGATTAACAAAACACATCTGGAGGACTGTCATTTAACTTTAGAACATCATAAACTTCTCTTTGGAGGAGAAATGTCAATTAAATTCATGCTTTTAAAAATTACATACTCATGATAAAATTCCTAGGATAAATATGCAAACTATAAAACAAACAGAGGAAAAACTAAAGGAGGAAAAATAAATCTTGAACAATCCAAAGAAATATAAAATGGCAAAAACTAAACAAAACAAGAATTAGAGTAAACAGGATGTGAAAGTAAGAACGTAGAAATGAATTCAAAAGACAAGTTATCAATGTAAGTGGACTAAAGTCAGACTGGACTTTTCAAAGAAGTAATATACTGTTTTACAGGAACCACATTCAACCAAAACTTAAGTACAGAGAAAGATTAAAAGTCAAAGGATGGGGGGCTGGGACTGTGGCTTAGTGGTAGAGTGCTTGCCTTGCATGCGTGAGGCACTGGGTTCGATTCTCAGCACCACATATAAATAAATAAAATAAAGATCCATTGACAACTAAAAAATATTAAAAAAAAAAGTCAAAGGATGGAAAGCTAGAGATTAGGTAGGTAACAGAAGAAAGTTAGCAAGAACTGTTTTAATATCAGACATAATGGACTTTAAAGCTGAAAACATTATCAGAAAAAAAGTGAGTTACTTTATCTTTATAAAAGTTTTGATTCACTGCGCTGATATAGCAACTTTAATTGGTGCAGCCCAATAACAGCTTTAAAATAGATAAAATACATATGAAGGGAAACACAAGGTAAAACTGATAAATGGATCATCACACGGGAGCTGCAGTTCTTATACTTGAATGTGTGTCAGAATCACTGGAAAGCTTGTTAAATACCAATTTCTGGTCCCACTGACAGTTTCTGATGTAGTAGGTCTGGTGTTCATCCAAGGACCACACCATCAGAGGCAGTATTCTAGGAAAGAGCTCTGCATAGTTTATAATAGCACTGGTCATCATAGAAAACTATGAACAACAACTCACTTTGGCATTCCACAACATAAACTATCAATAACTCATGGTATATTCAGACAATTGGACATTATACTGTGGTGACAAAGCATGAACTGCAGATATGGATGCAAGTGATTCTCAAAAATAATATTTGAGCTGAGCAAATGAGCTCCCAAATGACTTGGGAGGCTGAGGCAGGAGGATTGCAAGTTCAAGACCAGACTTAACAACTTAGCAAGGCCCTCAGCAACTTAGCAAGACCCTGCCTCAAAATAAAAAATAACAAAAAAACAATAATATTAAAAAAAATGTTTGAACAAAAGAAAATTTGAGGAAAATATATAAAGTAGGATTTCATTCATTTACAATTCAAGGAAAAACCAAGTAAGATATTATTTACAAATGCACCTAGTTATGATAAAACCATCAAGAAAAGCAAGAAAATGAATAGCCTAATAAAAAGATATCAGTAACAGAGATGACAGGACAGCAGTTTCCTGTGGGGTAGGAGTAGGAATATACAGTCACGGAAATTAACGTTCTATTTTGAAGCTACGAGGTGAGTTTTGGGATGTTTGTTTTGTTCTAAATTGTAAAGATAAATGATGCATACTTTTTATATCTAAGAAAACCAGCTAGTGTCTATTTAGGAGCATCACTTCCAAATAAAGTGGTCAAGAAAAGATTCCATACAGAATTGGGATTTGACCTATTATTGGAAGTTTGATATGTAAAGCTGGGGGGAGGCACGGAGAAGGATGATTTTGCTTTGGTCAAATGGCATAATCAAGCTGCAAGAAGAAAACCAATCTGGCCAGAGAGATTTGTTCATATGGGATATGGCAAGCAAATCAGTTCAGTAAAGCAGTTAGACCAAAGTCTTAATTTGATTAACTATACAAGGACAGAATGTGAGGAGATAGGACACATGACAGGTACTTTCTGATAGAAGAAGGGGGTCAGGGAGGGCCAGACATACGGCTGCTTCCTGTTCCTACGGGAAAATTCAGTGTGGAAAATTCAGAAACTCCTAGGCAAAAAAAAAAAAAAATTCTGGTTTTGCAGTTGGACTCGTCTATTTCAAAAGCAAAACATCTTTGACTTATTAACTTTTATTTTTATTGAAGTAATTTAAGGCAAAACATGTATGAAGTGTTGTCTATAAATCTATAAGGTTTATAGTGAAAAATAACAGTTAATCTCTAACACTGCCCATTTCAAAGTTTTATTACATAGAGGAACTGCTTTTAACATGTTAGGCCTTTTCTTCTGATTTTTAACTTCCATTTTTTAAAGAAACATACTATACTGCAACATTGTTTTATTTAGACCTAATTTTCTTTGTTAGATGAGATTGAACTCTTTTATAACCATCAGCCCTTGACACTACTGTCTTTTCACAATTTTTGGTTACATCGACCTACACAGTGTTTACATTTTTACGATCTTGTAAATATTGTTCTCAGCTAAGTCATATGGCATACTGTGAATTTCTTTTCTTGGTTAACTTTTAAGTTAACCATGCCTCTTATATTTGCAGTTTTCTATCCATAGATCATCCTCACACCTTCCATTCAGGTCTCTAAAATGTCCTTCAACATGATCAAATCTAGCTAGTAATTTCTGTGTTCTATTTTTTCCCTCCTGGGGACATTTCTCTTGGAGTATCCATCTTCTCATTCCAGCTTACTAAAGAACTACTATCCCAGGACTTCATGCAGTCCTATCCTAGGAATTCCTGATGACCTCTGTTTATATGTTGAATATCATCTTCCTTTTTCTCCTGTGTTCCTAGGGTGTGTTTTATCAGAAGGTAGGTATTTTAGTACCCAGGCCCATCTGGTTCTTTAGGGAACCCCAAATGCCAGTTATCTTTGAATCTTATCTCTTGGGCCTATCAGCTGTATTGGAGAGAATCCCTCAGCGGCCTGATAGTGGTGGGGGGGTGTGCATCAGACTGACAGCTAGGGTTTTGGCTGCCAAGGTTGTGTCCTGGAAAGGCCTCAAGCAAAAGAGCGGGTTTCTTCTGCAGTATGCAGAAATTTATTTAATCATTCTGTTTTCAATAAAAAGCTTGACTTTTACCTTCAAATGCCTGGGGTCTAAAAAGTAGCTCTGTCCAGTTTAGATGGATGAAGATTAGAAACCACATTATCAGATCATAAAACTATCAAGATTATAAAAGGGGTAAGTCAATTAAATTTTATAGTCAACAAATATTTATTGAGTGCCTAATTTGAACAAGACATGGCATTGGAAATGGAGTGAATGCCTGCTTCTTTACCAAATTCTTTGGAACTGGAACCCACTCTTTGAGGGAAGAAAGAGTCAAGTTTGGTACAAATCCCAGAAAGCAGCGCCGACAAAGTTTGAAACTCAGAAAGGTCTAGGCTAAGTATGGAAATAATTTCAAAAAAGATACAGGAAAGCTCAGAAATGCCAGCTTCATCAATACAGAAACTACAATGTTTCAGAAACATTTCTAATCGCCAAGACTCTCGTCAAGGAAAACAACCACATCTTTTATCAATTTTGGTGTAGTAGGACATGTATTCTTCAGATGCTATGTGAAGTTTTGGGTCTATATCCAATTCTAGTTTTATAATGTGTATCTGCTCTGTGCAAATCTATCAGAAGATACTTTTTATATTATTCAGGTGACGTGGAGTGGAATGATCGTCACAGAGCAGCAGTTCTCCATGTGTGGTCTATGGGCCTCTGGGGATCCCTGTGGTCGAACTGTTCTTTCTGTTGCTACTACCACATGACTAGCCCTTTCTACTGTGTTGACAATTGCACCAGCGGTATCTGTGGTATAGCAGGAACCAAGACAGTGCTGTGCAGATGTGCCAGTGGGTATTGTGCTCTTTGTCACCAGGCGCTGTGGTGAAAACAGCAAGTTCTGGTTCAGAAGGCCTTTGATGCAACTTGAAATGTGATCTCAAGTACACTTAAAGTATGCCTTCAAGATATCCTGTGTGTCACAATGGGCATCACATTAACAGGTTAGGCTTTTTCTTCTGATTTTTAACTTCCATTTGGGAAGCACAATGGGAAGCCCTTGTGCTGCAAACTGAGGTAGGACATTGGCTGGGGAAGAATGTGTGCTTAACTGCATGCAATGCAGGCATAAGAGCCTTTTGCACAAAACATGTCTTTTTACTCAAAAGAATCACAGAAAATTATGGTTATTCATACTTGAGTTTTTGTTAGACATTTCCTCAAAAATTAAAGAAGTGAGTCTGTCACTTCAAGGGAAATAACTGGCAGTATTTGTTGCCAATGATACAATTCAAGATTTCAAGCAAAAATGGGAACTTGGTAAAACTCCTCCCCACCACTGTGAACTTGACCACATCCTTGTGCTTAGAGGCAGTGCTGATGAGATGGATGGTGACGTCAACAATTGTGATCTTGTTGATATTTACTTAGTAAGAAAATCGATAAAATGTGTCAAATTTCAGAAGAACAACAAAGCTTAACAAACTGGCATTTTCCAAATGACCAAAGCATGTGTAAAAGATTCATTCAAAGCCAAAGATAGGCAAAAGAATTTTAATTTGACAGAGCAACATCTAAGAAATGACTACTTGGTGAATTTGGGGGTAGTGTTAAAGAAAACTGTCCACAGTGACTTTAAAAGGCTATTAAAACTTTTCTCCATTTTCCAGTTACATATCTGTGTGGAATTTTCTTTGTATACTTCAACCAAAACAAAATATATGAACAGAATGAGAGAAGTCAAAGTGAGAATTCACTCTTCTATTGAGTCAGACATTAAAGATACAATGTAACAATGTGGCTAGTCTCTTCACTATATTTTGGAAAGAGTTCATTTTTAAAAACTACATAGTGTTTCTCAACTGGAGGTGATATTGCCCACCCTGCCCTCCAGGGACTCCTGGCAATATCCTTAGACGTTTTTTAGTTGTCACAATGGGTGGATGTTACTGACACTTAGTGAGTAGAAGACAGGGATGCTGCTGAACATCCTCCAGCGCAAAAGACAGCCCAACAGAATTATTCGCACAAAACATCAATAGCACCAAAGCTGACAAACTATAGAATAAGCAAAAGAAGAGAGATACAAAAAAAGCTTCCTGTCAAAAAGGATAAAAAAGCACAACTACCTAAGCATACGTGTCCAAATGTGTCCAAATGCCATATATTTAGATCAAGAGACAAGCAGATCAGCACAGACTAGTAGGTTCAAGCCAATGAGAGCCTTTTTCTGATTAACCAGTGAGACCAGTCTGCTATTTTCTAAAGGAAAATATAAGGTTAGTTTTTGAGCTCTGGTTTACCATTAAAACTCATAGATTTTTGGGAAGTTCACTCAGCTTTATGCTCAACATCGAGCTCTTGTTTGCACTGTGTATCTGCATCTGCACTGCTGAATGAAAAGCAAATGTAAGGTCAATGAGCAGAATACGAAATTCAAAAAAAACAGTCATTAGCCCTGTGTGCTCTGGGATTTGACTCAAGGCAATATCCTCAATTTTCCCAGTCATTTCTAAGATACAAAATTTATAGAATTAGCAGGATGCCATGTTTTAAGAAAATAGAATAGGACTAGAGAATGGAGCTAGTTAATATTTATTGAACAAATTAATGCCAGTATTTTGGTAGAATGAAATTATAGAAGTCTAGAATCTCACAGCAGGTGGGATCACCACAGCAGGCAGCTAGTGATATTTAATGTTGTGGATTGAATTGTATCCTCCCAACTCCTCTGCACCTCCCCCAGGATGTTGAAGCCCTAACCCTTGACACCTGCAAATGTGACCTGACTTGGAAATCTGGTTTCTGCAGGTGTAATTTAGTTAAGATGAGGAATAGTGGATTAGAACGGCCCCTAAACACAACCTCTGGCATATTTATAAGGCAAGGGAGATTGGGAGACGTCGTACAGAGGAGAAAAAGCCTTGGGAAGATAGAAGCAGAGACTAGAGTGACATAGCCACTAGCCAAGGAGTGCTAACAATTGCTGGCAACCAGTAGAAGGTAGGAAGAGACCAGGACCGATTGCCTCCTAGACTTTGCAGGGAGCATGGGTCTAACGATATTTTGATTTTTGACTTCTAAAACAGTGAGAAAATCAATTTCTAGCCACTCAGTTTGTGTTATCTTGTCCTAGCAGCCCTAGGAAACCACCACACCTCCCAATCTATATCATACTCTTCTTCCAACCTCTTGCAGGTGGTTTAATGGCCTCAGACTGAGCAAGTCCACTGATGGGGCACTCGCTACCCAACAAAATAGGCAAATGGATGGCTGCGTGGTTGTAAAAGCTACAAAGTCTTTCCTTACATAATGGACAGAGTTTCTGCTTGGTGGTTTAAGTTATTTTATTTTTATCCACCACTGGTATTGTCTATAATTCATATCATGATATATATACTTTGGCAAATAGCTCACTAAAGTTTCATCTCACTCAAAGGCAGAAAGTGAGATCCCACAGGGTTAAACCAATGCCTTGCCTGCTCACAGACTTCAGAATAACTAGCACAACTTGTGAGGCTGCTCAGTGAGCCAGCCACTGGGAACCGTGGCTGCCTAAGAATAGGCTCCTTCACTCTAGTCATTCAAATTAAGTTTTTAAAAAGTTTGCAGAGGGAATTAGGCCCAGAGGGTGGGGACCTAGTTTGCACAAAAAGGAAAAGCAACTTTTTAAGCTTCACAAAGTTAGTAGCAGAGATGGAAGTGGAATCTAGTTGGTTATGCACAGACCCTCCAGCAGTTTTCTGACTCCCATGCAGAGTACCCTCCCTAGCAGTGTTGGGAAAACCCATCATATATTCCAACATCTCTTGTGAGGGAGCTCGTAACAAGGTGTTTAGTAAATGCTCACAAACTAGTTTATTCCTATGCCATTGTGTGTCCTTTCATAGCAATGGAAATTCCATTTATAATAAATTCAGTATTCATGTGGGTGATGCATACATTTCAAAGTGTTCAGTTGCAATTTGGATCTAATTAGTTGACACTTTGAATACTGCCAAAAGTTTTTTATTCAGGAGTGGTTTGGCTGTTTCAACAACAAATACTTAAAAACACCTGTAGAATAAAACCAACTGGCAAAAATATTTATGCTACAGTTTTCAGCCATGACATAAAAGGAAGGACATTCCCTTTTATATGCTTTGCGTTTACTGTAAAAGCTTTGGTCATAAGGATGCTTTGTGGGATGGCTTTTCTCATTTTCTTGTCTTTCCTTCCTTTGTTGGTTCGACTTTACAAGATGCTTTAGATGGAAAATTCAGTAGTTCATTGGAACACACTGTCTGTAGGTAAAATGAAAAGCGAGCAAGATAGCCACACTGGAAATTACTTTTAGTGCTGAAGAATTCTGAGCAGAGGTGGGCTAAATATGATGAAAGTGCTGAAAATAATAATGAAAATAATAGCAGTTAACAACTGCATAGCCTCTCCTGTGCTCCAGTCACAGAATCAGACATGGCATGTCCTTTGGCCCTCTCAACAACTCTGTAAAGTAGGCCTATGTTATCTCTATCTTAAAGATGAGAAAATAGACTTAGGGAGGTGAAGTTACTTTCCCAATGTCTCAGAGCTAATAAGTTGGGGGCCAGTATTTGAAGCCATTTCTACCTACCTTACAAAGTCCCTGATCTTTTTCACTATGTTACGTAGACTACATGTCTTAGGAGACTGACTGGTATATGCAATACATGCTCCTATGTCCTACATTTCTACTACCCTGTTATTTCAGTCACTACTGCACTAATTTAGGTAAGAGGCATACTCATTTTCCCAGAGTAAGAAGTGAAAATCTGGCCCGATATGTAGTCATAGAGACAGTGGGTCTCTAGAGAATGTGCCTTTCCGGGTCAGTGTCCTCTAGCAGAGGATAATAAAACCCCAAGCCAATTATCTCAACAACGTAGGCATTCCTCTATTTTTGTTTAATTCCATATTATAGTATGGGGTTGATTATTTTCAAATAGCTGTTTTGGTGGTTCATTTTGATATGCTTGTCCAGGGATACAGACTCATTTCTAAAAATGTGATAATTTGATCTCTTTATTCCCCTCTCCATCAGGATCTGAGCCTGGGTGATCAGACGCCAAGAGACAACAGTGTATTGTGTAAACACTTTAAACTCAAACTGTCTGGGCCTACTTACCAGCATCCTCTCTCACTAGCTGTGTGACCTAGGATAAGTTTTAGAATTTCTGAACACTTTGGTTTCATTCTGTTAAAGCAGAGATATTCCTCATAGAGTTGTTGATTAGAACAAATTAAGTGTAGAGTGGCTGGAATAACACTGGACATATAGTAAGGACTTTTAAAAATACTAGCTATCATCATCATCTTCATCATTATCTTCTTCATCATTGTCTAGGCCCTTGTAGGAACCTAAGTGTTTGAGTCTTGTCATAAACTTTGCTTTCACTATGGAAAAATAAATGGTCCCAAAGATCTTCATTTATATCCCAAAATTTCCTTAGGAAAATTGTAATATGTGTTAGGACTTTAATTATTATTTATGTTTGTACTCAACAGCAATAATTTTTAGGATAATGTCATGGGCCATAGAAGTTTTAAAACTCGAATTTTTATGGAATTATCTTTTTGAAAAGTAATCAATCAAGCAGTTTGTGTTTTAAAGGAGTCCCTTCTGGCTACAGCTAATGTACATAAAGCATATAGTAGGGTGACAGGCACATGTGAGGCACTCATGTCACTGTTGCTGCTATTAATGTAACATCTTCATTTCTGGTTTGTGGTGCTTATTGCTATTTTATCACATGGTTTTCTGTTGTAGGTTATAAGAATTTATTAGAACTGTTGAACTCTGAAAATATTGACTTTTTAAAATAAAACAATCATCATTTCTCCTTCTCTGGACTTTCTGGCTAAAAATACTGCCCTCTTGTTTAAATCTGGGATTAGAAGAATTTAACCTGGGCGTGAAAGAATAAATCAATGAGGGCACGTAGACTCTTCACAATAGCATTCTGTTGGGAGCTGCTATACCAAGGCTTCCAATTTCAGGTTCGTCAATAGAACCTGTCTCCAATGTCATTGTGGACAGCATTCTATTAATATCAGCTCAAAGTAAGCAAGCACACAGAAGGATTCAAGTTGCAGCCCTTTCCAAGATGAAAACGACAATTTGAGGAAGAGTACCATTGGGGTAAACAACCTGCTGGAAAAGCAGTTCCTTTGCCTCAGCAAATGTATTCAGTCTTCATGTGTTACTGGAAAATACTGTTTCAATAGTGGTCTTTTCACTGTGGTGACATATTTTTAATTAATTTTAAAATAATTTTTAACAATATTAAAATAAGTTTATCATTAGGCAATGCATATTAATTTCAAGAAAAAATTTCAGAAAGTAAGAAAACAAGGAAAAGAAACATCACTTGTATAATATCACCACAAAACATAAACTGCCATGAATGTTATGTGCATAGGAATATGGTCGTGTGGATTTTCTCTCTTGTCATTTTTTTGTTTCAATTTTTATTATTTGTATTTTGGGACATTTAGAAGGTTTTAATTTCATGCAATTATCCAACTTCTCCTTTATAGCTTTTCTATTTGTATTGTATTTGTCCTTCGCATATCAAGGTGATAGCATTATTTGGTTATATTTTTGTCTGCTATTGTTATGATTTCACTTTTTTCATTTACATTTTTATTATAAATTGGCTTGGTTTAGAAGTAAATGAAGGACTGGGCTCAGTGGCACATGCCTGTAATCCTAGTGGCTCCAGAGGCTGAGACAGGGGGATTGTGAGTTCAAAACCAACCTCAGAAAAAACAAGGTGTTAAGCAGCTCAGTGAGACCCTGTCTCTAAATAAAATACAAAATAGAGCTGGGTATATGGCTCAGGATCCAGTGCCCCTGAGTTCAACCCCTGGCACCCCCTCCCCTCCAAAAATAGTAAACAAGGGACCATGTTTTGTTTTTACAAATGGATGACCTATTACTCCGATATCACATTACTAAATAACACATTTCCTCATATTGATTTGAAGTGCACCTTAATTATATAGTAAGTTTGTGGGCACCCTGAGGTTTGTTTAGGTTCTTTCCATTGTGTTTGTCTATTCTCACAAAGAATCAAATCCATTTATTATGATTAATTTAATGGATAATATTAACAAAATTTGGTAATTTTATTTATATAGGACTCATTTATCTTAAGTTTAATCATGGGTATTATATTTTTCAGTGTTTAGAAACAATCGACTTAACTGTTTCACAGGTAGTATTTATACAGTTTCACAGTGTGTGAATTCAAATGGCACAAATGATGCAAACATGCAAATAGTGAAAAGTTAGTCTCCTTCATTTTCTCTGCCAATTACTTCCCCACCCTGGAGTCAATTGCCATGTTTTACAAATCCTTCCAGGCTACTCTGTGCATATATTGAGCACAGAAATAGGATATTAAAATGTCACTTTGGGCCAAGACCCTATGATGACAGATATTAGATTGTCAAATACCAATATAAATGTCATGTCAGAATATTAATCTTCTACCGAAATATTCAGAAACCCAGTTTCGATGTCTTAAACTTTTCACCTACATTGAGAATATGAAAATAATGGGCCATTCGCCAAAAAGAAAAGTAAGATAGATCTATGATTGTGATGATAATTTCTTTGAGGAGAGTTGGGTTATACATTGCGTTTCTCACCAACCTCAGGCCTAGAGAGGAGAACCTTGCCTGGGAGTATTTAGACTGGTATGTACCCTGAGTGACAGATGCCAAGAGAGCATTTTATATCTGAGAGCCAGAGGCAACAGATGAGCTGACTACTGACAATGTGTGTGATTCTCATGCACCACATGTGGGACACCATGGAAGGAGAGAGGAGAGAGAGGTGAGGGAGGGAGGGAATGGCAAGGAGAAAGTTGTTAGGCCATTGTTTTAGTCTGTTTGTACTGTTATGAAAATATACCTGACTGGGTAATTTATGAAAAATCCATCTATTTATGACAGTTCTGGAGGCTGGAAGGCCAAGACCATGACACCAGCAAACTCAATGAATGGTGAGCTCCCAGTCTCTTTCCTTCTAAGACCGCCCCTTTGCTGTGTCCTCCCATGTTGAAGAAGGCAAAAGGGACAAACTTTCTCTGCAGCCCTTTTTATAAGGGCATTAATGCATCCATAAGGGCAGAGCGCTCATGACTTAATCTCTTCCCCAAAAATCTCACCTTTAATACCACAATGGGGATGAGGTTTTTCTTTTTTCTTTTCTTTTTTTGATACCAGGGATTGAACTCAGGGGTACTCGACCACCGAGCCACATCCCCAGCCCTATTTTGTGTTTTATGTAGAGACAGGGTCTCACTGAGTTGCTTAGCGCCTCGCCGTTGCTGAGTCTGGCTTTGAAGTCACGATTCTCCTGTCTCAGCCTCCCAAAGTGCTGGGATTACAGATGTTCACCACCACACCTGGCTAATGGGGATTAAATTTTAATATGAATTTTGGAGAGAACTTATGTTCAAATCATAGCAGTCATATGTATGAACAATAGTTTACCCAGATGGAAAAAGAGATGTAATGGTTAAAAACTGGAAGTAGACTGCAGGTTTCCCAGCAGGAAAAGTAGACCATATCCCCAAATGAGTGTGTCAAGCATATCAAAGGAATGCAGGTGAGGTATCTCCATTGGTGAGAGAGATGCCTCCTAATAGTTGCATAATGTCCTTTAAGTTGGGTCACTGAACATCCCACATTTCCAGGGATGGAATTTCAGAGTTTGGTAACTTTCAGTTTTAAAACCAGGAAAGTTTCAGACAATTCAAGACAAGTTTGTCACCCTACCCCTTAGGAAAAATGTCAGCTTTAAAAACCTGTCTGACCTAGATCTCTCATAAAGCCATCTTAAGGCAGTAGAGTCAAGTTCTTACTGTCAAGCTGCCTTTCCTCCTGTCATCTCACCCTGGAATGGAAAATAAGTAGCATAACAGTGGAGCTAGAAAAAGAAGCCTTACCTGGAGGAGGGAGTATAACAGTGACTTTGAGTTGGCAGCATTGACTATAATATGGGACCGGCCATTTTAATTTCTTCATCGAGATTCAGTTGGTGATCTAAAGTCATACAAAACTGTGTACTTGTCGAGTGATCACAAAAATCATGGAGTTTTTTCATTCAGGAATAGGAGATCTTCCCCACTGAATGGGGTATATGTGGGGATGGGGGTGGAGCTCAGGACCCAACTCAGTACCTTGCATGTGCTAGGCAAGTAGGCAAGTGCTGTACCACTGAGTTACAGCCTCGGCTCTTTTAATATTTTTAATTTTGTGATTTTGAGACAGGGTCTTGCTAAATTGCTAAATTGCTCAGGCAAGCTTTGAACATGGAGATGCTCCTGCCTCAGCCTTCTGAGTCATTGGTATCATAGAAGTGTTCTCAGCTTCTATTGAATGCATTATAATGGGGCACTGGGACACAAAATGAAGTTACTTTGCAATTTCATGCCCAGAGTCATGTTTATTCAATATGCTTGTTTTATATTTGTTGGTTTCACTTAACAATATACTCCAGAGCTTATTCCATATCTGACAAACAGAGCTGCCTCTTTCTCTTTTAATGGTTACATGGTATTCCACAGTTGGATTTCCATGTTTCATTTAACTAGTTCCCTAAATAAGCATATCTAGGTTATTCACAGTATTTTCCTATTATAATCCACCATTAAGATCAATTTCACACTTGACATTTATAATCTAGATGTAGAATTGCTAGTTTGAGATCTCCATTTCCATTTTTGTTGTTATGGATGTGTTGCCATCCAAAGAAGGTGGGCTAATTTATATTCCACCCTAAAACATATGGCAGCGTGTTTATTTCCCTACATGCTTACCAACATATGTGCTATCAAGACAGTTTGACAGGCAAAGAATGGCATCTGATAGTTGAAATTTGCATGTCTCTTATGAATGAAACTGAACACCTCTTTACATATCTAGGAGCCACTTGTATTTTCTTTTTGGAACTGTCTTTGCTTGTTTTTTTAATGCACAATCGAATCTTTAGAAAATTATTTTTAGTAAATGTTTAAGTACTAAGAAAATTAGTCTTTTGTTATGTGTTTTACCAATATTTTTACCTTGTTAATAATTTTTCTATTCATCTTGTTTATGGTAAATTTTGACTTTCATGCATTCTAACTTTCTCATTTTAAAAAGTAGCTTCTAGGGCTGGGGTTGTGGCTCAGTGGTAGAGCACTTGCCTAGCACGTGTAAGGCACTGGGTTCGATCCTCAGCACCACATAAAAATGTAAACTAATAAAATAAAGTTTAAAAAAGTTTGTAAAAAAAGTAGTTTCTAGGTTGTATTTCATAATATTTAAGGAAATATTTCATGCTCTAAGATTATACATTCTTCTTTTTTTAGTGTTTTAATAATATTTTTACATTTAAATCTTTGATCTCTTACAAATATTCTTTTTTTCAATATCTTTATTTTATTTTTATGTGGTGCTGAGGATAGAACCCAGTGCCTTATGCATGCAAGGCAAGCACTCTACCACTGGGCCACAATCCCAGCACCCATATATTCTTTTTTTGTGGGGAGGATCTTTTATTTTATGTATGTATGTTAGTTTGCTTATCTATTTATTTTTGGTACTAGGGAATGAACCCAAGGATGTTTCACCACTGAGCTACACAACCAGCCCTTTATTTATTTGTTTGTTTGTTTGTTTTGAGACAGGGGTCTTACTGAGTTGCTGAGGCTGGCCGCAAACCCATGATCCTCTTGCCCGAGCCTCCCAAGTTGCTGGAATTACAGGCGAGTGCCACTGTTCCTAGCCCTTTTATAAATATTCTTAATGTAACAAGTGAGGCATTGACTGAAATTTTCTTGCTCAAATATGTCATTATTCAAATAATCTCCATTTTCCCCACACTGATTTGCAATACTATTTTTATTTTTTTACTCTGTAAAAAACTACCAGTTTAGTTGATAATTCAACTATGAAAGCCAGATTAGTTTTCATAGAGGAATTTTACTAAATTAGTATGGAACAGATAACTTTAGTACTATTTAAACTCATCCAAACAGGGAAAAAAAAGGCTTCAGAAAAATAAATGGGAGTTTTTAGAAAATAGCTCTTCAATACGTATCTTCATAGTTTTGTTGGAAATCAGTCTGAATTATTTTTTTATCCTGGAAACAATTCTGGAAAATTATGCATTTCACCCAGTTTTCATTTCTACTTTTCTAGAATTGCATTTATTATTGTTTTTATTTCCTTTGTAATTTGTGATTATTTCTCATTCCTTTGGCTCTTTGAATATATTTTTTCTTACTTTATTTTGTTCTTGGTAAGAGTAGCCGATGGTCTATCTCTTTGGTTGGATTCCTTTCTTGGATTCATTTATCCATCATATTTTTGGCTTTTATAATTAATTAACTTATGCTTTTAATTTTATTTCATCTTTCCCTGGGTTTCTTTTGTAGGGTCATTTCCAAAACTTGAAATACTTACTTCTTTCTTATTTACCTATAAGTTCAACATAATCAATTGAGAGGCCATCAGGCTGAGATGGCTCCAGGGCCTTGGGTTCTTACCTAAGCGAACAAAACCCCAACAGGTTGTGAACAGTAAACTGACAGTTGAGCTTAACCAGTCAGAAACCATCAACTAACCTCTAACTAGAGACTTTCCACTGGATCACATCAAATAAGGCAAAGGCCTAGCCGATCAAGTAATTTCTTGACTGCGTCCACATTCATAGTGTAAAAGACTGAGGCTTCCAATGCTAAAGCCAAGTACTCTGAACCTCTTTGGTTTTAAGTGATTTCTGATTTCTGGATCCTTTAATGCTCAGACTCAGTTGTTTATTTTGTCTAAAGTTTTTTTTTTTTAAACAATATGAATTTTCCTTTCAGCACTGCTTCAGTTATATTACATAGATTCTGAAATGTTAATAATGCCAATAATTATTATCAACACTCTTCAGTTTCTAACTTAATTTCCTTTTTGTTCCAAGGGTCAAGAAAGAGTTTTTCAGTTTCTGGTCTGCAAATTTATGTGTGTGTGTGTGTGTGTGTTATTCTCTAATTTTTAATATTAAAATTAGTTTGTGGCAAGATGGTTTTTAAAATGCTTACATGTAAAAACTGCAAGTTTTATGCAAATTTTGCAGATTTTATATATATTGCAATTTTATTTATATTTATTTATTTATTATATTTATTTATTGTATATATTTATTAATTATTTAAAATATATTATACATTTATTTATATTGCAAATTTCATATATATTTCTCTAAAGGCTTATATCCCTGCAGAGAAAGGGTGCGTGTATATAGGGGTAGGATGTTGTTTGAACTTCTTGTCTAGAATCACTTCTTTGAACGCTTTCCCTACCCCTTGAGGAAAACACAAAAAAGCAAGGAGGTAAGAGGGATGTGAGTCCTGTCCAGTGATTCTTGATACAGGGAGTGGATTTAAGAGTCAACAGGTATAACTGAATCCCCTGAGAGAGGCTGAGTACTGTTCAGTTAACTCCTAGGCTTCCATGTCAGCAGGTGAGGTGTGGGGGAAAAGGCAGGCTAGAGCCTCATTGCTCCACTGGAGCGGATTCATAGGGATATGCAAGAAATAGGAGAGGAATTATAAGAATCAGCTAGAAGCTAGAGAAATGCTTCGGGAACGAATCAAAATGCTTAAAGAGAATTGTCTACTCTGTGGAGTGTGAGTCCCTGGTTTCTCTCTAAAGTCTTCAGTAAAAGACCTAATTTTTGTTGTGTTGTAAAGTTTGACCTTATAGAGGAACTGCCCAAGTGGCTGAGTATGACTATGAGTTTTGTACAAGGTGAGAGCAGAGGCCATCAGTGGAAGGCTCTTTTGCTGGGTTTTACTTTAAAGATTTTAATAGAAAACATATAGACCTCTGGCACTGGGATGAGGGATGATCACTAGAGGGTTATGAGACCCTGAACCTAGTTTCAGCTTTCCCACCAACTTTCTGCGGGATCTGAAGGAGATTGCTCACCAATGACAGATCTCAATTCTCCAGGAAAAAAGTCTATGTAGTAACATTATACCCTCTAACTTTTTCTGAATTATTGCAAGTTAAGTAGTTTGCATGTGGTCAGTGAATCTAGATTTGCTCTGGCTTTCATTAAGTTTAACCTTGGGCAAGTTACCTGCAGTTATTTTTTTTTAAATTTTTTTAGTTGTAGATGGACACAATATCTTTATTTTATTTATTTCTTTTTATGTGGTGCTGAGGATTGAACCCAGTGCCTCATGCATGCGAGGCAAATGCTCCACCACTGAGCTACAATCCCAGCCCCTACCTGCAGCTTTTAAGAACTGATTTCCTCCAGTGTAAAATTGGAATAATAATGTTGCTGGGATGTATTATGGAGCTGATCCAAATAAAACTGTAGAGCTGTTTATCAGAATGCTTTATAAGCAAAGTAAGTACCCCAAAATTGGCATTTGGTATTGGTGATTGGTAAACAAACAGGTAAGGATGGAACAAATGAGCATGCGTATGAGGAGATGAGTGGGGCTGAGCATGGCTTAGGTGTGTAGTTGTGAGCAAGTTTATTTAATTGCTCTTCAGCTTCTTCATTCAGTTCAGGGTGTTTGGTTTGGTTTGGTTTAGTTTTGTTTGGTGGTACTAGGGATTGAAGCCAGGGTGGTCTGCCACTGAGCTACATCCCCATCTTTATTTTTAGAAAGAGTTTTGCTAAGTTGCTGAGGCCGGCCTGGAATTGTGATCCTCCTGCCTTAGGCTTCAAAATTGCTGGGATTATCAGCATGACCACTGCAGCAGGCTCCATTTAACTTTTAATTTTTTCAAAGGTGTTCTGGGAGGCATCACAAGTCAGGACACTTCTGGTCTGCTCTTTCTCCATTGGTTCAACAATAGGGTCACTTAGCTGCATTCAGTGCCCCCGCCTCCCCTACCTCTCCATGCCATCAGTACAGTTGTTACTTTCAACATATGCAGTCTTGGGCTCAGCTATATATTCTGCTCCTAATTATTCATCTTTCAGGTCAACAAAACAGACAAACACACTGCTCTTTCTCTTCTGAAAGTCGTGTCACCTCCACATTAGCTCAGAGTCAAACCTGAACACATGCAAACACATTTCATGCTTCCATGTTTATTCCAATTCTCCTTTTGAAGATACCACTGGTGAGATCAGTCCAAAAATTTGTAAAGTGAGTGATCCTCGAGACCCAAAGTCACTTGAAAACAGGAAAATCCACTTGCAAATCAATGATGGTGGACTATGTTAAAGTTGTTATGTATCTTCTCTTGAATGCAGACATGAAAGTATGCTACAAATAAAGCTTTGGTGCCAGGCAGACCTGAGTTTGAACGTTGGTGAACTACACTTAATGGCTTTGTGACCTTGGGCTAGTTACTCAGTACTTAATTTCTCCCAATTTAATTTCTTCATCTATATAATGAGGTAGTGGCATAGAATATTGTTGAAATAATGACACAAGAGAGTGTGGCATACTATATTGCTTATCCCTTCCTGTCCTCTTGCATGAATGTATACATTACACCATGTGTCTGTTCAATGGTCCAGGATCTTGGGACTTTTAGTTTTTGATCTGGTTCTCAACAAAATGGTAGTACTATCTTGCATGTTACATTTAAAAAAAATCTTCAAATTGGAAAAAAAAAATTACATCAGTGAATGAGGACTGCCGTGGCTATTCACGAAGTATTACTCAGTATTTTAAATTCTCCAGCCTGCCCTGAATTTTTAAATATCCCACGTCACACGACATGGAGGGGAGTATTTGTGAGGTCATTTGGGAAGGATGTGTATCAGGAAGAGGACAGAAAAGCTGGAGGTATGCCAGAGAGGGTGGGAGAGAGTAATGGCAAAGAGGGAAAAGGCAGAGGGGAGATAAAGGAAGGCCAAATGTCTAAACAGGAAAAGAAGCCTTGTCTGTTCTTTGTCTTTCTGGTCTGATCAACTGTAAGAGATATTCTAACAAAGAGAACAATCTCTCAAACACGGCTAGAGGGACTATCTGATTGGTGGCGTTTAAAAAAAAGAAAGTTAAATAAATAACTGAAAAAACAGAATGTCCAAGTGCTGGTTAACCGAGAGTTGGCTCTAAAAAGAATGAAAACATCTGTTGGCTTTGCTAAAGGAAAAAAACAATCCCTTTGGGTTTTTACTGCAACAAATCCTGTTCTCAATTTTCTGTTTGGGAGTAATCCAGGAAAAAAATGACCTCTCCCATTCAAGTAATGAATTTCTATTCCCTTTTGAACTTTAAATATGTTAATTTAATCCCCAGATGGCCTCCAAAAAATATGTATTGTCAAGCCATCGATCCTGATGCACTGCTCAGGGCTAGCCCCTACCCTGTTCCTCTGGTTTCCCTGGTTCTAAACAGACCTCATGAGTTGGGGAAGATGGTATTGCCCAGCCCAGCCAAGCTCAGGACTGTCCTTCTAATGTTTATAAGAATTTTGCCTTTTTGTCACAATGTCCCTTCAATGAGCTGCAGCATTCTCAACCCTCCAACAATTTCAGAGATTGGCTACAAACAGTCAGTGGAATGCTATCAAAACCACATTACTTCTCATTTCTGGACTTAAAATCACCAGCATTCGGAACACATTATTCTACAATATAGTAAGTACCTCCCAACTGGGAAGTAAATTATTTATTTATAAAATTACTCAAGTGCCTGCCTTCATTAAGAACAAAAGTACATGTTAGATTGATCTTAAGGAAAAAAACAGAACAAAACAAAAACCCAAAAAGTCCTTGTAAGAGCCTGAGGCTGTGTTGGAGCGGTGAGGCTGCTTGGATGGGTTTGGGCTCCTGATGACACAGAGTCTTCTGCTTCTCGGCAGCTAGAGGTCAGAAGCAGAGTCTTTGTAAGGTGGGGAATCATCTTTCTCATCTGGAACTCATCGGCATCTGTTAAGTTCTGGGTCCTGTATTCACTGGAGCAGGAGGATCTGGAAGCTAGAGCAGATCTTGTCCCTATCTTCAGCAGCATCCAAACCTCCTCTCTTCATCACCCTGAACCATGCAGTTATGCAAGTGGACTAAAGTTGCATATGCAGAGAGTATTATGAATGTATCTGAACATTATCATGAGCATATATACAGTATGTGAGCATAAGAGGATGTATTAGAACTATTCTCAAGCTGTTAATTCAATGAAGTTTCGTTGAACAATGGTGTGGTGTAGGCACCTCTGCTCAGAACTGCAACAGGATGCCGGGATGGAGTTACAGGTCTCCATTGGGGGCATCTATGACTGCATAGAGCAGATGAGAAATGTACATAGCCCCATAAGATTAGGAAGAAATTAACATCCCTGTACTACCTAATCCACATAATTTTGACTACATCCGAGACCCAATGATGATTTGTATTTTGTTCATCTCACTGACTATATTTTTCCTTATTCCAGAAGTATTGAAAGAGGCTTATAACAAGAAGGCATGTAATAAACTAATAACACAATGTTACTAGAAAAATAAAGCATTGGCAATGTTAGTTCTTAAATCTTAATGGTAGTTCTTAAATCTTAAAGAAGCCTCAAGGTTCTGTCATTCTTAACCCTTCATGTTCTCTGCTTTGCAGACACCTGTTTTCATTGATGGTCTTACCAACTGGTACTCCATTCCCTCCAGTACCTTAAACTCTAATATGTCAATCAGTGGTCAACTTTCTACTCTTCTTACTCTCTTCCTTACGTATTACCACTGCATTCATTATTCAATCTCATTCTCTCCGACACTCCAGCACTTTCCTGCTTCTTTCTCTCTGCATGGATTATCCTCAGTCATTGCTTGGGTTCTTTCCTTATCTAAACTGGGTGCAGAATGCTTCACTCATTGTAGACTTTCTGCTGCACCTGCCTCCCCAATCTCCAAAGTAGGACCTGCGTGATTATCTGTCATTCTTATCTGTGATTTGACTACCCACTGGTGCCCCATTCAGGGTTTCCAAGTCCAGCTTTGCCCTTGGGGTGCTGTGTATCAGTTTAAAGAATCTTCCCATCTCAGATCCCTCTCTCATTCTCCACAGGGGCTAGACTTTTGCTACTCTCTTCTGCTACCTTTGCCATCATTTCTGTCCCCCTTTGTCATAGGAAAAATGAAAGTCATTATATGAGATCTCCCTGAAACCCAAGAACTCCTTTCCATAAAAATGAAAGTCATTATATGAGATCTTCCTGAAACCCAAGAACTCCTTTCCATGAAATATCTATACCACCCCACCTACTTAGCTCCAGCCTAAGTAGGTGGGAAGACAAGTCCCTCACTGATTAAAGTTTATCCCACTGTGTTGCTGAAACAGCTGTCAGAGGAGTGTAATGTGGGGAGAAACGTGGTTTCCATGTGTCAGCTGGAATCTGTGCTTCTGCAACCTAAGGCCATTGCTTGGGCAACTGTGTTCCTGTATCTATGCTCATACCTGGATCTCCCAGTTAAATCTATGATCTCCTTTATTTGCTCATTGTTATGCTATTTGGGGGCAAGTGACAAGAACATACATCTTAAGATACAAATGTACTAAGTTCTTGAATATCCTATTCTGTATTCTATTCTTGCATTGCTAACCTATGCAAGAGTTATACTTTTTATTTAACTTTTTTTTGGAGGTTGTTAGTCCTTATCAGACCAAGATTTAAGGGAACAAGGTCCACGTTTACCCAAACATGGAATAATCAGGACCATTTTCAGTCTGTCAACAATCCACTGATAGGAGAGGAGGCAGGAACGAGCTCATAAAAGTTAATAAAAAAATGGAGCTTTAGAAAATACTCAGCAAAGGAAAATTATCTGTTTAAATGGGAAGGCCTTGGCTCCAGGTCAGTCTATTTCAACAATATTAAATTATATTTATAAATGAGCTTGATGCAGTTTCCCCATGTAATCACCAAGTCTTCCCTAAGGAGAATGAGTGTTCCAAGGCCAAGCTGGTCAAGGTAAAATCCTGGCCAGCCTGCTCTGAGTCCCACATTTAGCACTCAGGTGGACCTTCCAAACCATCAGATACATAGACTCTATAGACACTGAACTACCATCAAATTGAGGCAAACTTCTAAACCATCTCGGGGAAAAGGATGTAATTGTAGGTTTCTGAAGCTCATGCCACCAGCTTTTGTGACAGAGACATGATTGCTCAGCAGTGGTAATGTTGCATGTGAATCAAACTCCAGATATTTCCTTCCACTTTGGATTCTTCATATGGAAACTGGGAATGAGAGCAATATCTACCTATAAGAGTTGTTTCAAGGGTAAGCTATAAAACCCTTAGCTTTACAGATAATTTACATGGTATCTATGATCAACAATTAGTAGATTTTTGTCATTACATCTAAGACCCGATCCGATTCTGTTTTGAAAAGGATATTTGCTCCTGGGAAACATGCTGTAGGGTCATGCCTGTGTCTGGGAGGGTAAAAGGAAACCGGAGCTGCTGGTCGAATGTACTGGCTTGAAATGAGCAGTCCTTGTTCACTTCAGCCCAGACCTTACAGGAGCAGCCAGTTCTTTGTGGTAGGAAAATCTGAGGACTTCCTGAACTGGGTTACCCACAGAGGAACTGGGCTCACTGAGAGGCCACCCTGAGGAGAGCAGAGCTGAACTTGGACTGGTGGGGAACAACCCAGGGGATTTTCATTCCTTAGGAAAGAGGGAATTGGGATTAAATAAGGTGTGTCTTAATTTGAATGCAGAAGGCACATCATGAATCAAAATATGCCCTTCCACCTAATAAAATGCCTTCATTTTGAATAATCTTTGTAGTTGTATGTGGTAGTTCGTGGACAGATATCTATATTTAAGTACAGACACAATCATGATCATAAAGCTAACTATGTCTATAAATATATCCATGCCAATAGCCATAACCAATTATCTGGATCTGTAATCTGTATCTCTGTCTAGATCGTTTTCTATAAGGAACACAAAGGCTATACAATGAACTGCATTTGAGAGTGGGAAATCATGAATATTAAAAAATTTTATTTTTTGCTGTGTTTTCTGATGAGCATGTAACCATTTGTGCAAGAATATTACAGCACAATGCACAACAGAACTATGGAATCCACCCTAGATATCCATCAATGGATAAATGGATGGAAAATGTGCTATATATGCACACAATGGAGTTCTATTCAGTCATAAAGAAGAATGAAATTTTGTTATTTTCAGGAAAATTGATGGAACTTGAGAACATCATGTAAGTGGAACAAGTCAGACTTGGAAAACTAAGAGTCGTATGTGGAAGCTAGAGGGGAGAGCAGATGAGTTCTCGTGAACATCAAAGGGAGATCAGTGGAGTGGAGGAAAGGGACAAGGGGGAGGGTGCAGGGGGAGCAAAATACTGGGAATAATAACACTGGGAATAATATTGGCCAAATTTTATTATTATACTATGTGCATGTATGAATTAGTAACAAATCCCACCACTATGTACAATGATAATGCACCAATAAAAATAAAGAAAAAAATAACAGTATTAATTTTGGAAAAGACATCAAAAAGAAAGAAAAATATTGGGGTGATCACAGCCCTTTTCAAATTTTTTTGCCCTTTGAGAGAAGCCCTGGGAGACAGAAAGAAGGTGCTATCACTGAGGAAGGGCGGATTGGTCTAGGCTGTGGAGGATCCCTTGGATCTGCTTGTAATTTCTCTACTTAACCTTTCTCCCTCCTAGACTTTTATTTCCAGGTTAAGTTTTGTGTAATATGTTTCATTAACAAATAAAACCAAGAGTGTTTTGGTTCTTCCTTGTTTGCTTCTCAGCTCTTCCCACTTAAGGAACTTTATTCCTATGATTTCCCCAACGGCCAATGATAAAAGATGGAGGAGGGTTTTAAATTATGTCTCTCAAAAAGAGATTAAATATAGGAACCTTAAGAAAGAAACTTATTTTAATCTTTTTGTAGGTTTCCTTTTTTAATTTGTTCTAATTAGTTGTACATGACAGTAGAATGCATTTCAACACATTGTACATAAATGGAGTATAACCTCATTCTTCTGGTTGTACATGTTGTAGAGTCACACAGGTAGTGTTATTATATATGTACATAGGATAATAATGTTCGATTTATTCTACTATGCTTCCTTCCCCAAATCCTTTCCCCTCCCTTCACTCCCTTCTGCCCAACGTAAAGTACCTCTATTTTTCTTTAGTGCCCTCCCCTCTTATTGTGGATTATCATTCACATATCAGAGAAAACATTTAGTCTTTGGTCTTTTGGGATTGCTTTACTTCACTTAGCATGATGTTCACCAGCTCCATCCATTTACTGGCAAATGTCATAATTTCATTCTTCTTTAAGGCTGAGTAATATTCCATTGTGTATATATATCACAGTTTCTTTATCCATTCATCTGTTGAAGGGCATCTAGGTTGGTTCCATAGTCTGGCTATTATGAATTGAGCTGCTATAAACATTGATGTGGCTGCACCACTGTAGTGTGCTGATTTTAAGTCCTTTGAGTATAAACTGAGGAGTGGGATCGCTCGGTCAAATGGTAGTTCCATTTCAAGTTTTCTGAGGAATCTCCATATTGCTTTTCAGAGTGGCTGCACTAATTTGCAGTCCCACCAGCAATATATGAGTGTATCTTTTCCCCCACATCCTCACCAACACTTATTATTGCTTGTATTCTTGATAATTGCCATCTGAATGGAGTAAGATGAAATCTTAGAATAGTTTTGATTTGCTTTTCTCTAATTGCTAGAGATGTTGAATATTTTTTCATATATTTGTTGATTGATTGTATTTCTTCTAATTGGAAGTGGTTGTTCACTGCTCACACAGCTAATGATTATAGGTCCTAACTGTAACAGAAATATCCCTTACATATCTAATATTATTTGTTGTTGACAATGTCTCAGTGAAATTTGACTATTGTGTCCATTTTATAGAACAGGAAATCAAAGATTAGGATTGTGGTTGTGGCTCAGTGGTAGAGTGCTTGCCTAACATGTGTGAAGCACTGGGTTCAATTCCCAGCACTGCATATAAATAAATAAATAAATAAATAAATAAATAAATAAATAAATAAATGTACAACAAATAGTAGAGAAATTAAGTTGCTGAGAAATGTGTGACCCAGGCTGTCTGACTTCAGAGATTGAGCCTTTTCCTCTCTGAGAGGTCTGTGATTTCAAGGAGTCACAGGTTAGTGGGAGAGGCAACCAGTAACTAACATACCTGAAGTGCTTGGTACAGTGGTCCAGGATGTGAGGTCAGAGAAGGCTTCTCAGAAGTGATGGTTGGCCAACCTATCCCTGTTGAACAGGAGTCCACCAGAAGACAGTAACTAGAACAGCCAATATTTTAGCAGCATCTACCACATGACAAACATTGTTCAAAATGCTGTACACATATTCACTAGTTTTTCTTTATGATTTGTAGTAGGTGGTACAATTGCCATTGTTCAAATGAGGAAGTAGATTAGGAAGGTTAAGCCGTACTTTCAAAGTCACACAATTGATTGGTAAATCTGGGATTTAAAGCTGGATTTCTTTTCTAGAGTTAGTGCTACCAACCATTGCACCCTACTGCCTCTCAACCAAGTAAACACCTGGTAGGCAGAAAAAAGAGCGTGACTTGGTATGTCTTCAGAAGTGCTCGCAGTGCTGACTGTAAACCACACACGAGAAACCACTATGAGGTGGAGGAGGGCAATGATAGATTTGCCTTGTTATGGGCTGGATTGCCCTTGACCCTGCCCGTTCATGTTTTGAAGTCCTGACCCTTAGCACCTTGGATGTAACTATTTGGAGATAAGTTTTCTTGGTTTTGTTTTTTGTGGTGCTGACTTACACATGCCAGGCAAGTGCTCTTCTACTGAGCTACATCCTCAGCTCTTTTAATTTTCTTAAAATTATTTTTAGTTGTAGATGGACACAATAACTTTATTTTATTTATTTATTTATTTATTTTTAATTTTTATTTTTTTATTTTTATTTTTTTTGCATTTCAAGTCATAGTACATATATAGAGCTCAGTTTTTCCATTTCTCTGGTTGCAAACCAGATAAAGTCACACCAATTGTGTCTTCATACATGCACCAAGGGTAGTGATGACGATCTCAATCAACCATCTTTACTATACCCATTCCGCTTTCCCACCTCCCACCTCCCCCATGCCGCGTCCAGAGTTCCTCCATTTCTCCTATGTTTCCCATTCCCACCTCCCTTATTCATCAGCATCCACTAATCAGAGAGAACATTTGACATTTGGTTTTTAGGAATTGGCTTACTTCACTTAACATAATGCTTTCCAATTCCATCCATTTGCCTGCAAATGCCATAATTTTATTCTCTTTTATTGCTGAATAATATTCCATTGTGTCTATGTACCACAGTTTCTTTATCCATTCATTTATTGAAGGACATTTGGGTTGCTTCCACAGTTTTGCAATTGTGAATTGTGCTGCTATA